>OZ024830.1:68673058-69335558 GCA_964016985.1 Anodontia alba
AAGTAAATCTTGGAGTAAAGTGCTTAACAAGCAATTTATTTTGATGCAATACTTTTCAAAATCGGCCTAAAAATAAGGAAGTTATGGTGGTTTGAATATACTTAAAATGGCTGTCATGGATGCCGCCATATTGTAGGCTTTGTGACGTCACACAGCCCAAATTAAATATGCAAAACCAAATTATAAAGGGTTTTTAAGAATAATTTTGCTACAGAGTTTTCATGATCTTTTAATTTTAGTGACAAGCTATCATTTACCCCAAAATAAACCAACTTTATGAGAATAACTACCTTTATGAAACGAATTTTAATTTTTATGAAACCTCATTTAATATTCAAAATGGCGGCGCCCATACCACCAATGTTAAAATATTCAATTATCTACAACTTATTTAATTTTTCACCGATTTTGATCAATTTTGTGTCAAAATTCATTGTTTGTAAAGTTCTTTACTTTAAAATACGACAATACCTTTGAAGGTTGCGTTCCCCTTTAAGAACAGTGTTACCAAAACTATTTTGGAGTGGGTAAATGTCCTCTTTTAGGTTAAGAGGGGTGGGTAAATTTTTTATTTGGGTTTTACGGCCCTTTCAAGAATATTTCACTTATATCGATCCGATAGTTCATCAAAGTTGGGCGAAAACCTTAGAACCCGGGAAAAAACCACCTGAACATCCGTAAGCAGAACTTGGCTTTCCCACATGTGACGCGAGCGAGACTCGAACCACAGTGGTGAGAAACCTAATGGATTAAGAGTCAACTCTCCAATCCATTACGCTACGGCCGCCCGCTAAGGGTGGGTAAAGGTCCGGTGGGCAAATGTACGTGGTGGTTAACAATAACAGGCCATACGCTGTTGAAACAGTTGAGTAGCAAAAAATATTTTTTTTTTTTTTTTTTGTCAAAGACTGAAAACTTGAGAAAATTTAGGTATTCTACCAGATGAAAATCCTGACATTAAAATATTATCACACGTCCAATATGTAAAGTTCTAGATTAGCATGTGAATCCGCGCATTCTGATCTTGTTTGTCACTGCTTGTTCATTGTTTCATTTGATACATAATCTGCCGTTACCAATGGTACACCATTTTCTAACATTTAAATAATAATAATAATAATGTTTTTATTTATAGAGAAAGACCATTTGGATTTTCTCCAATCTTCCCTGGGGTCCTCTTTTAAACAACAAATACAAATTTACAATATATACAGAATACATGAAAATGTACAATGTTATAGTCAGACATCACACAAACTCACAAGCACAAAAGCGCAAACAATCATGCACTTGTAATTTACACTTTCACACATAAATAACTACTGGAAGAAGAGTCCTATAATACATTTTATGTTCTGGTTTGTGAATGAAACCACTGAAGATATTTTGATTTGAATTGTGGCAGGGATGTACTTTGTTTAACACTTTCAGGTATATCATTCCATATCTTAGATTCAGAATTGAATTTCGGAAGAGTTCTAAATTTGGTTTGGGCACATAGAGCAAATTTGCTGTAGTTGATCTGAGAGGCCTTTGGTGGATATCTGATGTGTAATGATGAATTTCTTTCAGATAGGGTGGTGTTTAGTCATTTATTATTTTATATATTAGTACTGCTTTTTAATAGATAACTCTGTCTGGAAACCTCATCCATTTAAGCTCAGAGAATAGTTCTAAGGATGGGGTTTCCATATCTTTATCTAAAATAATTCTTTCTGCCCTTTTTTAAAATTTAACCACAGTGTTTGTGAGTGTGGTATTAAGGTTGCCCCATACAGTGCAACAGTAGTCAATATGGGGAAGAATGTATGCATTAAAGAATAATTTCCTAATGGGTATGGACAAATAGCATGTTATCCTATTAAGCAGGTAGAGTAAAGAGTTGCATTTCTTAATTGTGGCCTCAACCTGTTGCGACCAGGATAGATTGCTGTCTATACATACTCCTAAAAGTTTTTCATTTTGCGACAGGGCTGGACCCAGAAGGTCTGAAGACGTGGGGCGGGGAGAGGGGGGGGCATTGACTGCCAAAAGCATGTATCGAGCGGCGTAAGCCGCGAGAAGGGGAGAGTATTAGAGGGGGTTTCCCCTCTTATAAGTGGGGTCCGGGGGCCTCCCCCGGGAAATTTTTAAAATTGAATTGCCTGAGAGTGCATTTCCATGCTATTTTCAAGTCATTTTCATTAATCTTGCAGGCTGATTTTATTTTTTTTTCTGTCAATTTCAGGAGGTCGCGGGTTCGAAAACTGCTGGGGCAACATTCTTTTGTGGGGTCATACTCTCCCTCCTACTGATTCAAGAAGGGCACTTGTCAATTTCTGGTGAAAGTATGTGCACTGTACTGGTTATGTATAAGCCTGCCCAGGAAGTGTGGTTATGTAAATTGACAGGCTCAAAAATAACCTAAATAGTGTTGACTGGGCCGTAAAACCCCCGAAACAAATAAAATCTTCCACCTTATGCAGGTAATTTCTAAGCTGCAAAAAGAATCCTGGATAACATACCTGTCCCTTCAGCCACCCCACCCACACAAATATATATGGATTGGGTGAGGTAGGGGTAAAGAGGGTTGGGGTGGGGCAAATTCCCATGCCCCCCAACCAATCATTCATTATTCTGCAATGCCGGGGTGGGGTGGGGTTGGGATGGGGTGGGGAAAGCATGTCATAGGGCAGAATAGTCGTTATAGTCACGTGGTTTTCCGATAATCTCCGAGCGCTCCGGAGATAAGCAATTACCTGTATTTGGTCCTCAATTTAATAGGAAAATGTATAAATTTCTTTCCTAATGTAATATATTTTCCGACATTAAATTATAACGTCTAGGATGAAAAAGCATTTCAAGCTTTTTAATCTGGTATAAAAAATCATAGAAATACGTCAATGAGAAGTTTCTTCCATCTGAGCTCAAAGTATTCTTCCTTTTAATCCTAATTTTCTTATAGAATTTTATTCAGATTACGCAAATCTTCGTTTTTTCACCAAAAAACATACATAAAATAGCATTTGCGAATCTATTATAACGTATGAGCAGAAAGTTAGTATTCCATTGATTATAATGATGTAATTTATTCATATATAGCTAAACGGGAAGTTTCTTCCATTTACGCCTAATTTTGCTTACATGTACTTTTAATCCGAACGTCGAACCATTAGTATGGCCGAAAATTTTCTAAGTTCTGTATATAATTCGTTAAGATATTCTAAGCATACGATCATATACTTGACACCAGCAACTTGTGTCAATATCATGCGAAAGTTTATATATATATATATATTTCCCCATCGCATGATTTTCAACTCAGTGAATGAATGAATGAATGGAACGAACGAACGAATGAACGGACGGGCAGGTGGGCGAGCGAGCGAGCGAGCGAGGGAGGGAGGGAGGAAATGACTGAATGAATGAATGAGCGAGAGAGAGAGAGAGAGTGAATGAACGAACGAACAAGCATGTGAGGGAGGGCGGCAGGGAGTGTCTGACTGATTTCGTGAGTGTGTGAATGAATTTACCGGCGAATATAAAGTTGACTTCAGTAAGCTCAAACGACGTTCAACTTTTAATTAATGTACAGCTATTCAAACAAACAAAGATGGTCAAAATATGTTTTGATTGGAATCAGTGTAAATCGTTACATAAACAATCATTATCACTAAATCGTACAGGTAGCCAATAACAATACCAAGGGAAACAAGTACATTTTTTGGCCACGGGCTTAATTCACAGATAGTACAGGAGTTATCGATTTGACACTGTAACGAGTTTTCTGCGAGACGGCCCCTTTTGCCCATCCCTGGAGGCAGTAAAAAATAAATAGAGCCTGGCCATAAGAAAACCTGTTTTATACCTTTGCGAACATCAAAGACACATATCAGCCTGTTGCATCTGCATAGTCTGATCAGCGCCTTTATTTCCTGTTCACTGCTTAGATGGTATAACGTATCCAGTTTTTCAAGACTCTAGTTTTTCTCTGCAGCTGCGCAGTCTGATCTATTTCATACCTGGTTGTAACTGCTAAGACAGGGTTTCTCATGATGAGACTAAATAAATAAATTAACACTTAGCTCTATGGGTAACTTTTTAGCAGACAACATTTTGAAATATTTTCTTATATTTCCCAGAAAACAGGTTTTTAGTTGAGACAATTTGCATGAAGTGTCGAATCCTGTTTAAAGGGCAAAATAAGACAAATGTCACCAATTTGTCGACTGCTGAATTAGCAGAGAGAGTGGTTAGGATTAAAATCTCCTCGAAAACAAATTAATAGAATTAAAACTGTTTCTTCCATCTGAGCATGTACATTATCTAGATAAAAAGATGTAAGATGTGAAATCATGTATTTATAAGACAGAAGCCTATGTAACTGACCATATGCTACCTATCAGCAGGGCAATATTAACAAGTCATTGACATATCACAGCATGCCATTTGCTAAATTACTTTCATTATCATTTGTGAACTTCCTGTTTTCTGGAAATCACAGGTATCTAGGTAGCTTATGCATAAGAGTGTAATACCGAAAAATACCGGGGGCAAGGTATAACTAGCGGTCGCTTCGGAGGGGGGGGGGGCATGTGCCCCTTTTGCCCACCCATGGATCCGGGCCTGTGCGAGATCTGTATTTTCTCTTCAGAGAGTCTGAGATCTGGGGGATTCTCCATTATTTTGTTTACTGTGACTCTTGAGGATATAAACATAGCCTTTGTCTTAAGAATATTAGCTATCATTTTATTTCTTTCACACCATTCAAAAAACATTTTCAAATCAATATTTTTGCGGTTTGTTAGGTGCAAAATACAAGAATCAGAAGAGAATAATTAAGCATCATCTGCAAAAGGTCCAAAAGCACAGCATGATGTGGACAGGGGTAGATCGTTAATATACAGAAGAAAAATAAGGGGTCCCAGAATCGATCCCTGAGGTACACCTGCAGATATAAGTTTAGGGACTGAAAGTTCACCCGAGATGTGTACTTGTTGTGTCCTATTTGTCAGATATGAACCATGTCAAGGAGCTCTGACCAAATTTGTATGCAGCCAGCATGTGAAGCAGCAGTTTGTGGTTTACTAAATCAAAGGTTTTTGATAGGTCTGGAAACACTGCTCCCACTGTTTCACCATTAGTTAATGCATGTAACCAATTATCCATAATGTTTGTCAGGGCTGTCTGACATCAATGTGATTTCCTAAAGCCAGGTTAGTTTCTGTACAGAAATTTATTAGTTTCCAAGTATTCATTCATGCAGTTGCTAACATGGCATTCAAAGACAGAATTGATTATAGGCAAAACAGAGATAGGCCTATAGTTGTTGATGTCAGCCTTGCTGCCTCTTTTGAAGATTGGGGAAACTTTTGCCCGTTTAAGCATATCTGGATATGAGTTTGATTTGATACTTAGATTTAGAATATGGGTAAGTGGCTTACATATAATTGGTGCAGACATTTTTAGAAACTTTGCACTAATATCGCCTACTCCTGTGGCTTTGTTATCTTGAAGGTTTTGGAGTTGCTTCAAAATGAAGGATTCAGTGACTTCAGCAATACAAAATTCTGGAGCATCTTTTAAGTTTTGACTATAGTGCCGTCGGATATTGCCTATGTCAATGTTGCCATCAGATCTTATTGGTGTTTCAGTCCTGACTGATTTATGAACAGATGTGAAATATTCATTAAAAGTATTTGCAACTGTTTCTGGATCTAAGATTGTATTTCCATCCTGATTGTCAATAAAATTTGTGACTGTTTTTGCTCCTTTGCCAGCGATGTAATTTAGTGTGTGCCAGAGGTCTTTTGGATTTGTTGAGGTGCTAATACAGTTGGAACAGACTTGGGTTTTTGATTTCTTTATCAAACTTTTCACTTTGTTTCTCCAAATATTGTATTGTTGAGTATTTGAAGATTTTTTATACTGATCTCTCATTTTCCTTGCCTGTAATATGTCATTAGTTACTCAGTTTGGTTGTTTTTGCCTTTTTACACGGCGTTGTTTCTTTGGTGCATGATTTGAAAGAACAGAGTTGAAAATTCTTGTAAAGAAATCTAGCGCATCACTGGCATCATCAAAAATGTCTATCACTGACCAAGGCTGATTTTCCAAATCATATAGAAAGTTTGTCTCATTAAACCTTTTAGTATCTCTGTAGGTTATGAATTTATGCACTGGTCCCTTATTAAAAGATTTTGAAAGTTTTCTTGTGTTACACACAGGATAGTGGTCACTAATTGCCAGAACAGGAACACTTATGTCTATGATATTTTCAGGTGTATTTGTTTATACGTGATCAATTAGTGTTTCAGAATTTTCCGTTACTCTTGTTGGCTCGGTAACCAGTTGTGTAAAGTTAAAACTATCTGTAATATGTATGCAGTGTCTTTTCTCAGTGTTTTCCCGTAATAAGTTGAAGTTAAAATCACCAAGCATATTTATTTCTTTTGCCTCCAAATAAGCTTTTTCAGTGGCTTGCTCACATTTTCTGTCCACAAATTCAAAGCTGAGGGAGATCTATAGCAGTAACAGATCAAGAATGGCTTTTGAACATTGTTTCTTACTTCCATCCACAACATTTCAGTATCAATGGTTCCCAAGTCCTCACGATGAATGCATACAAGGTTTTCTTTAGTATAAATAATCAGACCACCTCCATGACTGTTTCTGTCTTTAAATATGAAATCATAGCCAAGGATCAATAATTCATTATCTGAAAATTCACTGTTCAGGAAGGTTTCACATAAAAAGAAAATATCAATAATTTGTTCCAAGACTAACAGTTCAAGTTGATCAAGCTTTGGATATAAGTAATGTATGTTTAAATGGATAATATTGAGGCCTTTTTTATTAAACCATGCATTGACCTGATGACTGGATGCCGTCAATATGTGAGGTTTGTGAGTCATCTTCATTTACACAAACATGTTCATTCAGTTGCTCTGCTGATGCCATGGCGGAAATAACATAAGCATCATCATTACTGGCATTTGATTCCTGTTCCATTTGTAGCTGTTCCAGGGGTTGTTGTTGTTCCAGCTGGTGTTTTTGTGGTTGTTCCAGCTTTTGTTTTTGTTTCTGCTGTTGTTGTTTCTGTTGTTGCTGTTCCCATTGTTGCTCCTGTTGTTGTTCCATATGTTGTTCCTGTTGTTATTGCTGTTCCTGTTCCCATAGTTGCTGCTGCTTATCCTGTTGTTTTTGTACCTGTTGTTGTTGCTGCTGTTGGTTCTGTCGTTTCTCCACCCTAATGTCCTCCCATTCTGAAAATTCTGCTCTTGTTCAGACGTGTTAGCATAATGCATAGACAGGTTAAGTTTTTCCTTTAGTGTTTCACATATTGTTTCTCTCAGAATTTTTCCACCCTGCGCATTTAGGTGGAGATTATCTTTGTACAAAGTGGTATTTAGAGAGCCATCATTTAAGAATCCATGTGTGTTGTCTATGAAACAATATGACATGGAGTCACATAACTGTCTTAATCTTTCTGGCGAAAGAAACGTCCGTTTGATCAGGACTCTGAAACGTCATTTTGATCAGGGTTCTCAGATAATACAGAATCATGCTCCCTCTGAAAGGGTTGTTTCAGGAACGTGATCTCGTTATCAACAAATATATGTTTTGTTTTCTTTTTTTTGTTTTTTGTTTGTTTGCTTTTTGTTGTTGTTTTTTTTTTTTTTTTTTTTTGTTTTTTTTTTTTTTTTTTGTTTTTTTTTTTTTTTTTGTTTTTTTTTGTTTTGTTTTTTGTGTGGCTGTTTTGCACTTTATTTTTGTAGTTCTCTGGTGTTGAAATGCGTTGTTTGTTCTTCTTTTTGCTAAATATTGGGCTAACATCATGCAAACTACTATTGGCATTAGAATTGTTTGATGGAGAGCCTTGGACTGGTGTTGATCCAAATAGCTTGCTGAAAATACCCAAGGGACTACTACTATTTTAATTGTATTTTGGTGGGAAAGATACATGGAAAGGTGTCTCATGAATAATAGTTGGTTGTTTTCTGCTTGGAGTTTGTTCATTTACACCATCAGTGATAAGGTTCTGATTTTCAGATTGATTAAACATAAATGACAGTTTTTGAAATTCTGTATACTTCCACAGTTTTGCACCAACACCCTGAATTAATAGTTTCTGGGTCCTATAAAGGGTCAAAGTCACTTTCTGACCCTCTGTGGTGGTACTGGCTGAAATTGCTGAGTTTTTCTTGCCTTTAAAGTCATATAGCTCTGTCAGTTTATCAGCAAAATCATCAAAAACACTTTTGGAATAAAACTTCACTGTGAAGCATTCTTCATTTTTTGAAGACGTTATGGTCAACAGGTCTGGTGTGTTGTTATGGATATACGAGTATCAGTTTTTTTTTATTACTTTCTAGATTATTTGTTGCCATTATTGGATACTAATCCTTATTTAGCTAGACTAAGTGTGATTTAAATATGTACTTGTTGTACAATGTATAGAGTCAGTTAGCACCTATTGATAAAGCACTAGGATTTATGTAGATATATTAATCCTTGCAATAACACTGGTAGTGTTTCACTTTTAAAGGTGTCTCAGGTTGGATAATCCACTATAATCTGATGCTATGTTAATTCTGTAGAAGAGCTTGCTAGCTGTATGAGAATTCTAGATTACCCTGTGCATAAGCGTTTTCTGATCAGGTGCGTTGCTGCTTGTCCATACATTGTTTCATTCAATACGATCTGCCGGCACATTATATTTAAGTCCTAGTTATACCATGGCTCTTGTGCATGTACGATGTGATAATGCACAAGCATGAGCGAGTGCATTATCGCACTCACATGCGAAGAACCATGGTATAACTGATTCATCAGATTTGCATGTAAGTAGATCATCTACATCCCGAGATATTTCATGCTGAATGTTGGGAATTTGGCCACTATGTGATAAATATAGGGCATCCGCACATTCTGATCTGGTTCGTTGCTGCTCATCTATACATTGTTTTATTCGATACGACTTGCCCATAGTCTGGCACATCATCTTCAAATATTTAACCTATTGTAGACTGAATGAACTCACCCACAATATATACTGGAAGATTCTAATTTCGATTTTAGGTATGCCAGGCTATGTTATTTAGATAGTCAGGGAAACACATGGTAGAACTATTGGCAAACAGTGGAGATCCTGATCAGACGCCGCCTTATGCGGCATCTGATCTGGGTCTCCACTGTTTGCCTGTTACCTTTTTAGGGGTCTCCAGACTACAATGGGTTAAATATAGCGTGCTATAAATGCGAAATTCTAGATTAGTATGTGCATCCACGCATTTTGACCTGATTGGTTGCAGTTCGTCTGTACACTTTTTTTTATTCGATACGATCTGCAGTTACTCCAGCGCATCGTCTTCTAATATTTAAGTATAGCTTGCAATATGCAAAATTCTAGATTAGAAGGTGCATCCGTGCATTCTGATCTTAGTCAGTGCTGCTCGTCCATACATTTGTTTCTTTGGATGGATCCGTTACTCCAGCACATCGTCTCCTTATATTTAAATATAGCTAAATATAGCATGCTAAACGTTAACAGCTTTGATAATCATGCCAAAACTGTTTTCATAGTGGGAATATACACTTTCATGAAAGCCCCCAGCAAATTATTTGCCGACTGACCACATAATTGTCATAATGTGCATAGTGCATCGTATTTGAAAAATAATGGTCCAAACAAGTAAAAATGAATCTATTCATATTTTACAAATCTGATCAGACTGTGTATTAGTTGGATACTGTGTGATTCATGTATTACAGTATTTTATACTAATGACCCAAACAGTGAACTGAGTGGATACCATTATGCACTAGACTGCATCACGCACTCTGATCTTAGTAACAAATATGCTCAGAGGAACAATTTCACTGGATAAGGATCTAATGAAAGTATTAGTATTGATGACACTTAATTATTCTAGCAATAAATTTCAGTTAAGCAAATAATCTGTTCCAGCACCATTTTTCTAAACGACAGTGCATATTTCATCAAAAAAAGGAAAGAAATATTACTCAAAACAATAATAGCAATTCACAGGTTTGACATAATATATATTTATATATATATATATATACAACCTCATGGTATTTGAGACCATCTTAGACCAAGGTGAACCGACACATCCGCGCAGTCTGGGTCTACACATATCGCCAACAGAATGCATTATGTCAACGAGTCATTGTCTAATTGAACTTTTACCACTCTCTGGGCTAACTCAGCAGACGACAAATTCATGTCTTTTTTTTGTTCTTATTTTCTCCCATAAAACAGGTTTTTACATTTCACGCCGCAAATTATCTCCACTGAAGACAATTTGCATGGAAAGTCAAATCCTGTGGAGATAATATGAAATGCCAAAACCTGTTTTCAGGGTAACATAAGAAAAAAACTTCAAAATGTCATCTGCTGAAAAATATTATCAGCGGCGAGGCGGTTTTAACGAGTACCCACAATCTAATTTATACCCCTGCAAACCCCAGTTTTACTATATAAAAGTGGGGTTTAAAGGGGTCAAAATTATATAGGCATGTTTTCGTGATGGCACCCAAAATTAGGCCCATCATAGCACCTCTATTTCAATTGTCAGTTTTACTATCAACTCATTTATCAGTCGTCTATTAGAATGCACAGAGTCTGGCTCCAAAAACAAGAGCTGCGGAATGGTATTTATTTTCTGAAAGGTGACTTAACCCAGTTTAGACTTAATAAACTCCCACACACTATATATTGGAAGAGTCCAGTTTTAATTGTAGGTACATGTGTGTCAAGTGATGTGATTTAGATATTCTTAGAGAAAAAATGGCCAAACTATTTGAAAACAGTGGAGACCCTGACTCTGCGGCGTCTGTTTGCCAGTTACCCTTTTTTTGGATTACAGACTAAAATAGATTAATATCTCGCTGTCGCCTTAAGATGTTAAAATATTCTGTCAGTGATTAAACTCTGCAATAAACACGGATGAGACATCACATGTTAAAGACTCCATACATTTCAGACGACGGTAAAATTTAGAACCACGAGGTATTATTATGTACACTTGGAAAAAAGTTTTAGCACTCTAGCAAAAACGAATCCTATTTTTCGCAGTTACTTTCGAAGTTAATGTCAACAGTGGTTGCTTCCATAATGATGATGTTACTCCAAGCATGGCTGCTCTGCTCCATATCGCAGCACCTGGTGCATCCATCATGCCTCCTTGTTTTTTTTTTTTTGTTTTTTTTTTTGTTGTTGTTGTTTTTTTTTTTTTGTTGTTGTTTTTTGTTGTTGTTGTTCTTGGGTTTTTTTTGTGTGTTTTTTTTTTTTTTTTTTTTTTTTTGTTTTATGTTTTTTTCAAAATTCACAGTTTGTGCACGTAGGGTACATATGGGTCATTTAAAGCCAATTTCTTGCAATATCGAATCATTGTATTCTTACGACATGAGTCGCAACAATGGAATGAAGCATAGCTGAAAAACATCTCACGCCTGCCGCTGGAATCGAACCCGGTCCTCCCGGTTAAAAATCCAATACTCTAACCACTGAGCCAAAGAGTCGACTCCCTGACGCTGTGGTCAGAGACTGAATATATACTTAGAAGCTATGCGTAATCTGCCAAGGCAGATAATCGAAGGTAGGAGTGCTCGGTCGTAACACACCCCCTTTTCAAGGAAGTCATCATTTATGATGACGTGAAGCCATTTTCGGCGTATAAAGTCCAATCCCGGACGAGCCCCCATCTTACGACATGACAGTCGTAAGATTGGAATGAAGCATAGCTGAAAAACATCTCACGCCTGCCGTTGGAATCGAACCCGGTTCTCCCGGTTAAAAATCCAATACTCTAACCACTGAGCCAAAGAGTCGACTCCCTGACGCAGTTGTCAGAGATTGAATATATACTTAGAAGCTATGCGTAATCTGCCAAGGCAGATAATCGAAGGTAGGAGTGCTCGGTCGTTACAGTATGCGAACATGGCGTGAAGGAGATTGTCAGAAGCGCAAAGCTGGCAGATAATTGGAATGCATTTGACAGGAATGTCCTTCAAAGCTAATGGTCGTCAACTTGGGTTCACACAGTTATCAGCTGCCTGGTTCGGTAACATAAGGTTAACAATCATGTAAAGGACCGAAAATGACTGGGGCGACCTACAACGACGTCACAAGGCAAGGACATGCCGCTGATTCACCCAGCACGACTTGGTTTAAACATATTTATTTCCGAAATGTTTACATATACAACACATACAAAAGTACAACAATAGGATTAGAACGAAAGCATAAAAGCTTATTTAGTTCCTTTCCTAGGATGTGATCATTGTCAGAAATATGAGTATACAAGCAAATCCTGAATGGTTAGTTTCCAGTGGTCCTCTTCAAGTAATAACAATTTATTAATAAATAATAATTGTGAAGTTTAACATGAAGAGATGAGCAAACATAAAATGAGAATAAGAAGAGAAAAGAGAAACAAATTACACAAGATGTAATGAAGAAAAACAGAGGGAGGGAATGAAATGAAGAACTATGGAGCGGATTTTACGAAGACTATGAATATAGTAAGAAGTTACTGGGGACTGTGAGCGGTGCAGGACAGATCCGAGTGATGTCATCGGTGTATCCGAATCACTGTCACTGTCACTATTTAAAGTCCATTTAGTCTGGTACAAATAATGACTGATACGAGTGTGACCGATTAACTTTCTTAAAATCTTTTCGTTCTTTGGATATACCTCTGTACTGCTTCAAAAATGGCTATATTAGCTTCATTAGGTAAATTAAGATCGCCATTGAGGATTATGTTTAGGGTGATATTGCCATGTTATGATAGAGTATCCATTAATATCTGTCTATGATTTTGGTATAAATGGCATCTAAAAAAGAAGTGGTCTGCATTTTCTATTTCACCACATCTACAATTACAGAGAGGAGATTCTATGATGTTTTTCGAGTAAAGATCGTAGTTGAGAGAGCTGCAACCAGTTCGAAGTCTAGTATGAAGTATCTGCATGCTTCTGTTGCCTGCATAAAAGTATTTTGGAACAATTACTCTGCCCTGACTTAATTGTCTCTTAAAATCATCAACTGTATCTACAATCCTGTCAGAGCAGGGAAGATCGATCCAATCACGAATGGCTGCAGGAAGAAAAGAATTATAGTATTGATTAGTACGAGATTGTATTGTTCTTATATTATTTGCGTTACGCAAACTGTAACGTGAAGCGTTCTGGTCAGGTCGAGGAACCAGTGAAGAGAGATAAGAGGGGGCAATGTCATTATACATTTTATAGAATAGGACTAATTTATGCTTTCTTCTCCTTACATCTAGTGTTTCCCATCCGATCTCATCATATAGTTTTTGCACAGAGACTAGTTTAGTTGTTCCGGTGGCTATTCTAGCAGCCTCTAATTGAATTCTCATGTTTCTCTTGTTGAGTGCAGTTGTCCCAAACTACATCGGCATATTCTAGTATTGGGCGAACAAAAGCAATATAAATTGTTTCTAGGGACTTTCTATCCAAGGTATATTTAAATTTCCTCATGACATTTATTCTGGACCATGCCTTACTCTTGACATACTCTATATGTTTATGCCAGGAGCAGTCTGATGCTATATAAATTCCCAAATGTTTATGAAACTGAACTTCGTTAATTTCTTAATTCGACA
This sequence comes from Anodontia alba, assembly GCA_964016985.1. Lineage (NCBI taxonomy): Eukaryota > Metazoa > Mollusca > Bivalvia > Lucinida > Lucinidae > Anodontia > Anodontia alba. The sequence continues at coordinate 68,686,696 of OZ024830.1, forward strand.
TGAAAACCGGGGGATGATCAGGTTTGTTTATTTTGCGAGAGATAATAAGAGATTCATTTTTATTTGGGTTAAATTTCACTAACCAAGACTTTGCCCATTTTGATATTTTGTTAAGATCTGTATTAAGGATTTCAGCAGCAGCATCGGGATTGTCAACAATAATATACAGACTAGTGTCGTCAGCAAAAAGTCGGATGTTCGATCGAATTTCAGTGACAATGTCATTTATGTATAGTAGGAATAATAGAGGGCCTAAGATGGACCCCTGCGGAACGCCAGCTTTAATATAATTCCAGATAGACTTGACCCCAGATAACACAACACGTTGTTTTCTATTTTCAAGATAGCTTGTAAACCATTGTAGTAAATTTCCAGTTACTCCTGCTGCCTTAAGCTTGTGAATTAGTCCGCTATGCCAAACCCTGTCGAATGCCTTGCTGATATCACAGAATACTACTCTGATTTCTTTCCCTGAGTCTAACGCGTGGCAGAAAGTATCGTATAAATATGTTAATTGATTAACAGTAGAGTCGCCTGGTCTAAAGCCAGACTGGAACGATGTAAGGATATTGTTATCAAGGAGGTGATTGTATAAATATTTAAAAACAAGTCTTTCTAAAGCTTTGTCTAAGTTACTCAAAAGTGAAATTGGTCTGTAATTAGAAGGAACTGCCGGATCACCACCTTTAAGTATTGGGCAAACATGAGTTTCTTTAAAACATTCAGGTACGGTTCCATGTTGTAAGGACTGATTAAAAAGAGCACAGACAGGAACAGAAAGTTGATCAGCTAGCACAGAGAGAATACGATTACTGAGTCCATCGGGGCCAGTAGTTTTCCCAACAGGGAGAGATTTTAAGATTAGTTTAACCTCATCTGGTGACAAAACGAGAGAACTTAGACAACGTTCAACCAGGTATGGAGCAATTTCAGGAAGTGCAGCATCATGATCATTCAGTAGAGTTTGGTCACGGAAGAAGTCATTAAGAACGTTAGCTTTCTCTTCCTCTTCGACGAATACTAGACCGTCCTTCTCTAATGGAGGACTTGAGGCTTGAGAAGAAGGGGAGATAAAGGACTTGAGAAGTGACCACCACTGTCTTGGTGATAAAGAATCAGATTTAAGTTTGTCAGATAAAGACTCATTAAGTGCTTTTTTAGACTCTCGAATCATAGATATAGTTTTATTACGAAGTCGTCTGAAAGTATTCCAATCATTCATGAAGTTAGTTTGTTTTGCCCGACGGTAAGCTCTTTTGTGTTTCCTAATATATCTTTTGATTGATGAAGTCATCCATGGTGGATCAGACGGTCGTATTGTTACTATTTTATTTGGAATGCAATCTTTTGAAATTTCGAGTATCTTGTCAATTAGTCTCTTAGCATAAACGTTTATATCTGGGTTATGGAGAGCCTTCCAGTCTGTTGACAATGCCATTTCCTTTAGAAGATCATAATTCCCCTGTTCGTATCGCCAAATGTGACGGGTAAATGATCTACGTATCGGCTTACAAAATTTGAATATGCCAAAGATCGGACAGTGATATCTCAAATCCTGGCCAAGAAAGGGGTCTCCCACACCGTTTAAAATAACATGATATTAGGATTACTCACAAGCATCAAGTCAATGAGGGTGGAAGAATGTTCCGTAAAATGTGTTGGTTCGTTTACAACCTGGGTTAGAGAAAATTGATTACAAAAATCGTTTATTTTCCTGGCCGATTGAGGGTTATACATGTTAATATTAAAATCGCCAGTTATTATGATGTCATTTATATCGAGTCCTCCATTGTTGAATAATAGTTTAAATCGGAATTGGGTGGTCGATAAAATAATCCAAAAAGTACATGTTTATGTTTAAGAACTAGTTCTATCCAGATACATTCAATTCCTCTTGGTTCTAAATCTAATCTGCGTTTATAATAAATAGAGTCCTTAACGTATATCATTACTCCCCCATGACTATCACCCTGCCGATCTTTCCGTTCGGGCTCCCGATACGACTGTATTAGAAGAGTTTCTTTGGATATGGATGGATTAAGCCAAGTTTCAGAAAAAAACTTTCAGAGAATGTCAAATTCAAATAGTTCTGAGCTGAGAATATCTATTTTACGAGTAATACTCTGAACGTTGTAATGAACAATAGATAGCTTGTTTTGAAGAGTGGACAGGTTCATAGACCCGCCCGATGCTAAAGACGAAGTGTTAGCAGTGCTAACTGAGGTGCCTGTTTGAGGTCCCGGATTCTGTTCGATATCTCCGGCCTTAAGAAGCAGAATAAAGATCCAAGCGACCGTAACCAATAGGAGAATAAATGCTAATCCATGACATGTAAACTTGCAATTTTCCTTATAGTGCTTACCAGGTACAGTGTGTCTAAGTAGATTTTGAAATATAAATTCGTGTTTTGCATGGTTTTGTTTGATGGCTGATAATAGAGAGAAAGAATTGTCTACTCTATTCCAGATGAATAGCAGAACAAAGATTCGGAACGCAAACGGTACAAAATTGGTACGATACCCATATGTATGCGAGGCGGCGAAAAGTTCCTCTGATTTTGCTTTCATGACACTGAAGATATTAAAATCTGATAAAGAACACACGCCATCACACATAAATAAGCATCACTGTACCAAATACAATCAGTACGACCAAGCCCATGCACCACCCACAGATGTTCCGCTCCAGAAGCCCTTAAGACGAAAAATAAAGAACAGAAAGACGTAAGAATAAAGAAAATCATAATCAAGATAAAGAAAAAGAGGAGGAAAAATTGCATTAATATTCGTTGTAACGTTCTACAATGGTAGCAGGACTATACATTCAAAAATAAGTATACATTCAAGCTTATGCATCAAGTTAATAAACATCTCATATTAAACAGCCCATGATTATAACATGTTGCTCCAGCCACACTAGTGGTAACATTATGTATGTAGGCATGTGAGAAGATAGGCAGGCAAGCCTTAAGAACTCACGCACGCACAAAGGCAGGTATGCACATACACGCATGCACACACGTACGCAGGTACGCACCTACGCACGTGTATGTATGTTTGTATGTGGGTAGTTAGGATTTAAATATTTCCCGATACAAAAGTTAATTTTTCAGACTTTTCAACCTTCTAAGATGTATGCAAGATGTCAGCAGTTCGTGTTTTCATGTGTGTGTGTGTGTGTGTGTGTGTGTGTGTGTGTGTGTGTGTGTGTGTGTGTGTGTGTGTGTGTGTGTGTGTGTGTGTGTGCAATCATGTGTTAGCACTTTTTTCTGTATGTGAGTATCCTTCTGTAGTAAATGAACTTGATAATAACTTCAGCACAACCATTTATATATACTGAACATAAGACAAGATACATTATAAGACATGACATGACATGACACAACACGACACGACACGAGGTGCCATGAAATGACAAGACATATGATACCATGACTTACCACTACATAGCAGGGCATGACAGTACATAACATGACATAGTAGGAACCTCCAGTAGCACACAATCAAGAGTCCGGAAACTCCAGACACATAAAAACTGTACTACCCTACCAAGTAACACTAAGGAACTGATCAAACTGCGCAGGATGATTCGCATCCCACCAATCGAAAATGGCAGAGTTATACGAAGGCCCCAGCAAGCAAAAATATAGGACCCACATGGGCCACAAATGGGTATTTATATGGGTCCTATATGGGCAACCCATAAGGGACTCATGAGGGATTTGCAACATGGTTCCATGTTGGGCCCACATGGGCAAAGCCATATGGGTTCAGTATGGGAAAATCAGACCACATTTATCTTCCAGAAAAAAAAACAAAAAAACTTTTAGACATTTTTACACAAATGATTATAAGTCCCCAGTCCCAGCTCATATGATGGACTGGTAAGGTCCCAACAGAGAGAGACCTTCGTACATGTGCAAGTTATTGCATATGCGTAGAATCAAGAGGCCTTTAAGATATAGGCGTCCTTTTTAATAGTTGGACATGGTGGCCTCAAGCGTATTTATACGACCTCAATTTTAAAATAAATCGGGACATACAAGTTCAAACAAAAATATGACCATGAATCGACGCCCATGTCGGAAAAATAGTCCAGATAAATTTAGTAAATGCATTCATTTTGTAATGAACAAACTATTATTTTTATTTTCTTATTATCATTATTATTTGCATTTATGTCAGAAAATTTACTATTTTTTTAATATTTTGTTTAAATAGTGGTACAATTGTTTCCCTTAATGCCCATATTGACCCCATATGGGTCCCATATAGTTATGGGAGGTCAACATTGGAACCATAGAGGTCCATAGGAGCCATTTGGGCCCCAATTATGTATCTTGAAATTATCATTTTTCCATGATTATTTCAATTTTATCTCGGGGTCCCATAGATTAGAATTTATTTTTATAGTTATCGAATTTTATCAATATGCGACCTGTATGGGTCTAATATGGTCAAAAAAGCCTATATATGGCCCATTTAGGACCCTAATGGGATAAATGCCCAGAATCTGCTCATATGGTTCCCATATATACATGTTTGTTGGCCAAACTTTACCAATATGGGACATATATGGGTCTTATATGGGCAAAAAAGCCTATATGGGGCCTATGTAGGACTTGAATGGGATAAATGCCCAGATTCTGCCCATATGGGGCCAACATATACATGTTTGCTGGGGCAGTGCCCCGTAACCTTCACTCCATCCATGCCTCTTGAACAAAAATGAGTTATAGCGTGTTAAGGATAGGAATGATTCACAGCATAGTGTGTCTATGCATAAGAACGGTTCACCATATTTATGATATAACATATCACAATGACATGACACGAAAATGGCAAGACACAGCACCACATGGGGCATCATGAGATTCCCGTCATGGCATGATTACATGAAAGGACACTATGTGACGTAACATGTGTAACATATTAAAAGAATTGATCAATAAAAGTATGCTCCAACAAAACATATGAGTGGTTCCTAATATGTTCAAACATAAGAGTGGTACATAGTGCGATATACATACCATAACAGATAACATAAATAATGTGACATGAAACAGCACGACACAACATAAGATGACATGACACGACACGACACCGCATGGCATGATACGACCGCCATGACATTACGTGAAAGCACACAATATGGCATAAGATAATCCAACTTAAAGAAATTGTGAGAACTATGTCCAAGCATTTCGCACTTTGAATGAATAAGACATAGTTATCCAACAGACCTACATAATCTATTATTTGTATAAACTTGGAATGCCGTATGATAAGTGCTGCGCAGCCCATGGCCTCAAGCTCGAGAACCATCGGGTCTAGATATACACGAGTGTACACCAGCCTGTGACCCCGGGGTTGCACTAAATCCAAAACTACTGGGTCAGTCGCGAGCTGTTTTAAAGTATAATGTGTATAGCAGACATGGTAAGTATTGCAGTGAACCGAACAAAGCAATGTCCCGTAGACAATAACAGTGTCTATATGGTTTAGACTCTTTACTCTATCGACCCTGAAAACTAGCACGGGTACCTATGAAAGCAGTGTAGATCCACATGAGACCGCACGCAGTGAGCCATCTCATCAGGACCAACACTGTTTGTCATCATATTATTGATTATTGACTAAATAGAACACTTAACTATGCTAACAATGCAGACCAAGATGAGACGACACCCATTTAATCATCTCACCAGACTCCACATTTTTTGTGATCATGTTATTTGTAATTGACCTAACCTGCTGTTCACAATCCATGAATACCAGGTCAGTCCCAAGCAGTTTGATAGTATGGTGTGTATTGCAAATACGGTAAGTATTTTCGTGAATCACGTGAACAATAACAGTAACACCCTACTTTAAATTCCATTCGCCCCATCAACCATGAAAACCAGTACAGTTGCCTATGCAAACAGTGTATATCCACATGAGACCGCACATAGTGACCCATCTCATCAGGACCGACACTGTTTGTCATCATGTACTTATATGTTGACCCAACCCACTATTTAAAATCTATTAATTTTAGAAGATTAGGCCAGTCTCGAACAGATTTATAGTATGGTTTGTATGGCAAATGTGGTAAGTATAGTAGCAAGTCTATCAGGACAAAATGTCACGTGAAAAGTAACAGTTTCTACATAGTCTACATTGCATTTAGCCTATCAACTCTGAGGATCCTCGAGTTACCAATGCAAGCAGAGTAGTTCCAGATAAGGCGCTGCTCAGTGAGCCATCTCATCAGGATCCACACTGTCTGTCATCATGTTAACGATTATTGACCAAATGGTACAGTTACCTATACAAACGACTTCACCCCTTTTATAACGAGTTCCCACCTTAAAGGGTCGTCAACATTCTTTCGTGGAGAATGATCAAAAATATTTTCTACGGTCCTTCTATCCCTTTCTGAATCCTGTTCAGAGTCAAGACGGGCAGTTGTCAGTTTCTGGCGAAAGAATGTGCACAATACAAGTTAACCGCTTAGAGCACTAAGCCTGTCCAGTAAGGTGTAGTTAAATTGACAGCGATCGACATGACCCCATAGGGTTGACTTGGCCGTAAAGCCTCAACACAAACAAACGAAACAAGAGTTATGTGCGCTTAAGAGTAGCACCTTGACTGCGTACAAGCCAGCACATGAGAAATGGGTACTTATCACATAGGCGACCAGGTCCCGGGGTTATAAAACTTTTTTCAAGCTCATCTCAGCTGAGCATGAAATTTTCTCTCTCTGCTAATAAATATGAAAATGCCAACTATTGTTGACATTTTTATATTTATTAGCAGAGAAAATTTCATTCTCAGCTATATTAAGCAGGAAAGAAGTTACATTTTTTTAGTAATTTGAGATTTATCAGCATGGAAAATTTCATGCTCAGTTGAGTTGAGCATGAAAAAAGTTTTATAACCTCGGGGCCAGAAAAGACTCAGGCGGGCCTGCTCATAAGCGCAGTTTCGTCGAAGTCTTTGCTGTTTGCAGACATATACTTGAGACTTTAAATTGAGGAAGCTTCAGGAAAAAAACGAATGTCTATAGCTTCCAAAATAGGGGACTGTTCATGCACATTCAAAGGTCCACAAATCGGCAAAACTATAATGTCCCTTTTGTTCATGTACGAGCTAATATATATATATGGCTATATTATAGGTTATTGTACTGACATTGGTGAATGTGGTCCCGAGTGGGGATATCGAAGGACGCGATCTTGCGAGCGTCCGTATATATCCCAACGAGAGACAATATACACCATTATCAGTGCAATAACCCTTTTATTATATAGCTATAAATATTGTTCTCTCGTTTTGCTGCTTCTTCTGAATTTTTGTTTAATTTGTCGCTGCAAATAGCGCTTTCTGTGACAGTGCAAAACTGATACCAGAAAGTGATATCATTTTTAACTCGCCTATATGAAAGAACAGGAAGAGCTATTGCACTAGCCCCAGCGTCGGCGGCGGCGTTAACAAAAATGTTAAAGTTTTACGTAAAATTTTTTAAGACCTAATATTTTCTAAGTCCTCCAATGGATTTAGTTTATATTTGGTATAATTATAGACGTTGGTCCAAAATTTCATTGAGCCCTAGCCACTTCCCTTCTCATGACGTCTTGGTCAAGGTCACAGACTTACTGTCCTTTCGACATCTCTTGGAAAGACGTTTTTAGCTTGGCGTTTTATTTTAAATGAAAATATTTTGTTCTGGTTGACCATATCTAATCAGAAACCATTTGTCTTTTATGTTTCTGTGTTTTGTTCTCAAATATTTACACAAAAATTAAAGTTACGGACAAAAGTTGGTCTGACCTATGCAATTTCCATAGTAAAGTGATTTTTTTTTTTTATATATATATATATATTTTTGTCTAAGAAAATATTTTTTACTTTTCTTTGCTGAATTTAAATTATTGATGTTTGACAACAATATTGTGAAAATTTCAGAAAAATTGAACAAGTCGAACTTGTTGGAAATCTGGCTCCAAGTTACCTACCCTATAGATTTCTGCATTATTTGGCGTCATTTTTACTATGGGAAAAAGTGAAAAAAAAAATTAAACCAATGGCTAGAACAAAACTTTTTGTACATAGGTAGTTACGACAAATGGTTTTGCATTAAATCATGACAAATGTTTGCAAATTTACTTCTTCTGTGTAAAGCGTCAAGCAAAAAAAACAAAAAAAAAAAAAAACAAGACTTTCTGAAAGATGTCGAAAGCACAGTAGAAATTTTATGTTAAAGGCTTGCGTCAAAGATTTTATGATCTCTTAATTTCTAAATCCTTGCATGGATTTGCTGTATATTTGGTGTGATAATAGATATTGGTCTAAAATTTTATTTGACACTACCCCCACCCCTGCTTAAGACCTAAAGGTCAAGGTCACGGACTTAGAAATTTATGTTAAAATTTTGTTAAAGTTTTTAAGATTTCTTAATTTCTAAATCCTTGTATGGATTTACTTTACATTTGGCATGATTATAGATTTTGATCCAAAATTGTATTCGACACTATCCCCACCCCTGCTCATGATCTAGAGGTCAAGGTCACAGACTTAGAAATTTATGTTAAAGTTAGAAATTTATGTTAAAAATTTGTTAAAGTTTTTAAGACCTCTTAATTTCTTAATCCTCACTTTATATTTGACATGATTATAGATATTGATCCAAAATTGTATTCGGCACTATCCCCACCCCTGCTTATGACCTAGAGGTCAAGGTCACAGACTTAGAAATTTATGTTAAAGTTAGAAATTTATGTTAAAAATTTGTTAAAGTTTTTAAGATCTCTTAATTTCTTAATCCTCACTTTATATTTGACATGATTATAGATATTGATCCAAAATTGTATTCGGCACTATCCCCACCCCTGCTTATGACCTAGAGGTCAAGGTCACAGACTTAGAAATTTATGTTAAAGTTAGAAATTTATGTTAAAAATTTGTTAAAGTTTTTAAGATCTCTTAATTTCTTAATCCTCACTTTATATTTGGCATGATTATAGATATTGATCCAAAATTTTATTCGGCACCATTCCAACTCCTGCTTATAACCTAGAGGCCAAGGTCACAGACTTAGAAAGTTCTGGCTCTGATGAAATTAAGTTGTTTGCGTTTTTACCACTCTCTGGGTAAATTCAGCAGACGACAAACTGATGATATTTTATCTTATTTTTTGATATTTCATGCATATTGTCTCCAATGGACATGTCAAGTTCTGTTTCATGAAAAAAAAAAATAATAATAATAATAATAATGTCGTCTGCTGACAATTTCGCCCAGAGTGCTAAGCGTTAACTCTTTCACTGTGATGTAATATTTCAGGTCTGACCATGTTTGATCCTTGGAGATTCCAAGATTACCAACAACAAGTACCCCTTCTGATCTAGTTCTAAATCATTGTGAAGATGGAAGTGATGTTTTGTGTACATGACTGTTGATTTAGGCCGTCACATTGTGACTGTTGACTAAATGTGATGCTCAGGTTTCTATATAAGGACTAGCAGATACCTAGCTAGCATTCTACATAAATCTACAGCGGGCCGTTATCGGCCCGTCAGCTTCCCTGACGGGCCGATAACGGCCCCCTGTAGATTTATGTAGAATGCTTACTGGGTAAATGCCGGGTCATAAGAAAAGCGATATTTGTGTCTCATGTAGACAGTAAAATAAAAGTAAAAAAAGGATTGCCTTTGGAAACAAAGAACACATAAAATCACGAAAATCGGAGACTCGGTTTGATTGAGTCTCATCATATGCAACACTATAGTGTGCGAGGCTGCTTGCGAGGCTGCATACGCCCCCTGGCGCGATAAAGTCATCGATCAGATTGCACATGTTATTTGACAAGGCCTTTACTTCCGTTACTGAATCATTGAATACTGTTCATTGTATGTAAAAAAAATGATAAAGGTTCTCAGAAGATTGCAAATGCAGTCTGGTATATACCTATATTTCGTGTTCAGTCTGAAGATCCTTCACCCATATATACCACGCTCCCATAAAATGGATATTGGGAAACTAGTGTAGAGTCAAATCAGACGTAGCATAACGCGGCATTTGATCAGGATTAACACTGTTTGCTGGGGATGGTCGGGTGTGGCGAAGGTGTCATATATCTTAGTCACCGGGGCGTCCAACTGAGATGGATTATAGTTGGGCAAGGCCTGCTATCCTTGTAGCAGGCAAGGGTAGAGGGGAAATGTTTTTATTTTTTCTGTTTCTTCACTTTCACCCCTGTTCCTCTTTCTTCCCTGTCCCTCTCTTTCATCTCCTCTACTATCTCTTTTCTCCCTTTCTCTGGGAGACGACACAACATGACTCACAAAGGTCGTTAAACCCCCACTCAATCAAATAACACTGTTTGCATTAAACATTAAAAATATCTATAAACCACGGTAATATATTATAAAACTAACCAGACACCATTTTTAGTGGAAATTCATCGTTCCAAAGAGTTAACGTAGAAGAATTCATAATTATCACACACTCTAAATAGAATAGAAAATGGAGGAATTAGAAAATAATTATATCTATAATTTTGTTTGTGATAGTAACAAGGTTTATGCTGCCATGTTAATGGATATACGACTAAACAAGCAAATTCCATGGGGAATTTATGTCCCCGCCTAATTTTTATTTGAGGTGTTAAAAATGGTAAAGTTAACCAGAGGACCACTGGTCCTGTATCAAATACCTAAGTATTGAAGCAGGAAACCAGTGATAAAAGGGGGTGGTCGGGTGGTGCGAAGGTGCTGTGTATCTTACATCACCAGGGCGTCCAACTGATATTGGCTTACAGTTGGGCAAGGCCTGCTATCCTTGTAGTGGGTAAGGGTAGAGGGGGAATGTTTTTATTTCTTCTGTTTCTTCACTTTCATTCCTGTTCCTCGTTCTTCCCTGTCCCTCTCTTTCATCTCCTCTACTCTCTCTTCTATCTCTTTTCTCCCTTTCTCTGGGAGATGACACAAAATGACCCTCAAGGGTTGACGTGTCGTTAAACCCCAACACAATCAATCAAACCAGTGATAAAAAATAATTTCAAAATTCTGAAAAAAAACACATGCATATCTTCAGACCATCTTAAAGCACCTGTAAAGTTTCAAAGGATCGGCTTAAAACTGTGGTAGGAGTTATGGGGTCAAGGTACCTACTCCCTATACGCTTCTGTAGTATTAGAACTCAAAAAATGTCTAAGTTAAAAATGCAGAAAAAGTGGTAAAAAATTATTTCAGGATTCTGAAAAAAACCACATGCATATCTTCAGGCCATCCTAAAAAGCCCTTGTAAAGTTTCAAAAGGATCGGACAAAAACTGTGGGAGGAGTTAAGGGGACAAGGTGCCTGCACCCTATATACTTCTGCAATATTAGAACTCAAAAAATGTCTAAGTTAAAAATGCAGAAAAAGTAATAAAAAAATATTTCAGGATTCTGAAAAATCCACCTGCATATTTTCAGGCCATCTTAAAAGCCCACGTAAAGTTTCAAAAGGATCGGCCAAAAACTGTGGGAGGAGTTAAGGGGACAAGGTACCTACTCCCTATAGACTTCTGTAAAATTAGAACTCAAAAAATGTCTAAGTTCAAAACGTGTAAAAAGTAATAAAAAATAATTTCAGGATTCTGAATAAACCACATGCATATCTTCAGACCATCCTTAAAGCACCTGTACAGTTTCAAAAGGATCAGCCAAAAACTGTGGGAGGAGTTAAGGGGACAAGGTACCTGCTCTCTATATACTCCTGTAGTATTAGAACTCAAAAAATGTCTAAGTAAAAAATGCGGAAAAAGTAATAAAAAATTATTTCAGGATTCTGAAAAACCACATGCATATCTTCAGGCCATCCTGAAAGCCCATGTAAAGTTTCAAAAGGATCGGCCAAAAACTGTGGGAGTAGTTAAGGGGACAAGGTACCTAGTCCCTATACACTTCTGTAGTATTAGAAATCGAAAAATGACTAAGTTAAAAATGCGGAAAAAACTAAGTTAAAAATGCGGAAAAAGTAATAAAAAATTATTTCAGGATTCTGAAAAATCCACCTGCATATTTTCAGGCCATCCTAAAAGCCCACGTAAAGTTTCAAAAGGATCGGCCAAAAACTGTGGGAGGAGTTAAGGGGACAAGGTACCTACTCCCTATAGACTTCTGTAAAATTAGAACTCAAAAAATGTCTAAGTTCAAAACGTGTAAAAAGTGATAAAAAATAATTTCAGGATTCTGAATAAACCACATGCATATCTTCAGACCATCCTTAAAGCACCTGTACAGTTTCAAAAGGATCGGCCAAAAACTGTGGGAGGAGTTAAGGGGACAAGGTACCTGCTCCCTATATACTCCTGTAGTATTAGAACTCAAAAAATGTCTAAGTTAAAAATGCAGAAAAAGTAATAAAAAATTATATCAGGATTCTGAAAAAACCTCATGCATATCTTCAGGCCATCCTAAAAGCCCATGTAAAGTTTCAAAAGGATCGGCCAAAAACTGTGGGAGGAGTTAAGGGGACAAGGTACCTACTCCCTATACACTTCTGTAGTATTAGAAATCGAAAAATTACTAAGTTAAAAATGCGGAAAAAGTAATAAAAATTATTTCAGGATTCTGAAAAAACCACATGCATATCTTCAGGCTATCCTTAAAACACCTGTAAAGTTTCAAAAGAATCGGCCAAAAACTGTGGGAGGAGTTAAGGGGACAAGGTACCTACTCCCTATAGACTTCTGTAAAATTAGAACTAAAAAAAAGTCTAAGTTAAAAATGCGGAAAAAGTAATAAAAAATAATTTCAGGATTCTGAAAAAAACACATGCATATCTTCAGGCCATCCTAAAAGCCCATGTAAAGTTTCAAAAGGATCGGCCAAAAACTGTGGGAGGAGTTAAGGGGTCAAGGTACCTACTCCCTATACACTTCTGTAGTATTAGAACTCAAAAAATGTCTAAGTTAAAAATGCGGAAAAAGTAATAAAAAATTATTTCAGGATTCTGAAAAAACCACATGCATATCTTCAGGCCATCCTAAAAGCCCATGTAAAGTTTCAAAACGATCGGCCAAAAACTGTGGGAGGAGTTAAGGGGACAAGGTACCTACTCCCTATAGACTTCTGTAATATTAGAACTCAAAAAATGTCTAAGTTAAAAATGCAGAAAAAGTGATAAAAAATTATTTCAGGATTCTGAAAAAACCACATGCATATCTTCATACCATCCTAAAACACCTGTAAAGTTTCAAAAGGATTGGACAGAAACTGTGGGAGGAGTTAAGGGGACAAAGTACCCACTAAAAACTCGGAACCACGCACCACGCACCACGCACCACGCACCACGCGCCACGCACCAAGCACCACGCACCACGCACCACGCGCCACGCACCACGCACCACGGAAAACCAAAAACAGTGTCCCTCCACTTTTCTTCGAAAAGGCGGGGGACAATAAATATTCTGTATCTGTGTAACGTGAAACCGGGTCTTCTACGAAGTCAAGCACCGCTGTCACCGATCCGGGTACTAACCGAGATGTACGTTGCTTAACTTAATGAAAAATCTAATCACTCTACCAGTGTCGCCATAAAAGCCAGTTTACATAGCAAGGCTGTAGAAGTGATATATATTACTATTCCGTTACATTTCTCACCCTTTCTCTTGACTTCGTCCCGAAGTCACACACGCCTCACTAGGCGAATCTGAGGGCGGAGGCTATACAACACACTAAGGACACTCACTGTCTTCTATCCCACCGCTGCCACCAAAGTAGCGTGAAACCGGGTCTTCTACGAAGTCAAGCACTGCGGTCACCTATCCAGGTACTATTAAACCGAGATCTCGCTAAAAAGGCTATTTCTACTCTGGGATTTCTTAGAAGAAACCTACACCACTGTCCTCCAGACTGCAGGTAAAATGCCTACTTAGCCCTCATCAGATCCAAGCTCGAGTACGGAAGTGTAGAGTGGGATCCCTACATGAAAGGTGACATCGACAGACTTGACAGAATCCAAAGATCAGCTGCACACTTCATTACTAGAGACTATAAGTCCAGACAAGAAGGTTGTGTAACCAACATGCATTAAGACTTACAGCTACCAACCTTACAAGAGAGGCGACGCCAGCTGCGACTGACTTTCCTGTACAAAGTGGTGAAAGGGCAGGTCCCGGCAATCAACATCGAACACTTTCTAAAATCACAGCGGCCTAAACGAACAATCAGGACAAAACAATTTGAAAATTACGTTCAGAAAAATATTGTGGTGAACTCTGTTTTCAATAACTCTCAGTGTTTTAAACCTATTCAGGCCAAAACGGAAAACTACAGACATTCGTTCTTTGTTCAAATTGTATATGACTGGAAAAAATTAAGTGATTCAGCTGTGAATGCCAAGACAGTAGAAAGCTTCAAGTCTTTCATTTCTAAAAGTGACTAATTTGCGCACTCCATAACCCGTTATGTAAAAGCCAGTATTGATGTCTACAACGTACCATACAGATACAGTACGTTGCTTAACTTCGTAAAAAAGCCAATCACTCTACTATTGTCGCAATAAAAGCCGGCTTCCACAATTAGGCTGTAGAAGTGATATATATACCTATTTCGTTACATCTGTATCTGTGTATCTACATGTATATCGACAATTGTGCCGCCTCTGAAACCCCAAAATACCATATTTTTCATTTTACAACATGCATACAGACAGTATTGTCATTAGAAAGAAAAGAGAGCGTTATTTCAAATGAACATTAAAACCAGTCTGGACACATTAAAGTAACGCCGTTATTGCAATGTACGTGGCGTTATTTACGTTACCATCGATAGAACAATTATTGAATGCAAAATCTCTTGAAGATGTTTGTCTGTTGAAAACTCTTCAGAAAATTAACAGACAAGGTAACCGACCACCTTGGTGTTCCCGAAATTAAGATGCCACGCCCACTTCAGTTTTCAGCCAATCAGATTACTAGATCAAGATTGTTGATACAAATTCACGTACTTGATGACAAACCGTGGAGATCTAAATCAGTTAGCTTCTGAAGAAGCCAAATGGTTTGGATCTACACTGTTTGTAAAGACAGGGCATATCTGGGATCAGCAGGAACAGGTCTAAAACTGCTACACAAAGCAAATAATCTCTTTTCAAAATCGTGTGGAAACACGTTTTCATGTTAGAATTCTTTTACGGCAGCCATATACAGTAAAAACTATAGCCTTGCATCTTTGAAACCTTTTGTTGTCCTTGAAAAACGCAATTAGAGCTCTGGTTTTGCTTGATATTTATATCTTTGACCCAAAGGTCAGGCGTTTCTATTGTGTACATCGCTGATTCAAGGTGACATCGTTGCTCCGCAACGTCATTACTGGAATAGTTCATTTTCTGAAAGGGATGTTACGTCTACTGTTTATTTATCATGTTAACTGCCTAATTTATGCTTATTTTGTTGCAGTTGTCAATCATTTTAAAATCTTTTAACCTAAGTCTTAATTTCCTCCCTGACCTTTAGTCTGTAAACCAAAAATTTATAAACAACTATAGTAGAAAACCCAACATTTTAAATAGTATCATCCCGAATTACGTCACGGAAACCCTCGGCTATATTTGTATGAAGCTGCAGCTTTTTGTTTGCATTGTAAAAATGTATTTAGACAAGTTTTGAGATTCTTGTGGGGTATTATAAAAAGTCATGGAGAAATTCGAAAACGACAAAAGGAGTACATTACGAAAACATGTCCATTCAAATATACTGAAAATGTTACCACTGAAAAAAATGAAAGATTTCAGATAATAAAAATTGATATTCTTCATATTTCTGCTCAAAACATAGTCTGAGGCAGTTCTAACGCGTACCCACAATCTATGGTTTTGAGCAGAAATAAGAAAAATAATGTTTACTCCTGTAAACCTCAGTTTTTACTAAATAAAAGTGGGGTTTAAGGGGGTCAAAATTTTATAGGCATGTTTTCGTAATATGACTGTCAGGTAGGGTTTTTACGATTTATTTTTTACCTTTTATATTTAATTTTGCATAGGGAAACAGTCTTTCGAAACGATGTCGAAAGGGAGTAGGTGCATTGCTACAGAACTGTTATTATGTCCATACAAGCATAAGCTTTCACAAAAAGCTTAGTCTACGCAAAGCGTAAACAAAGGTTTTTGTGAAAGCTCATACTTGGTTATTATAAAGTTGAGCATTTTCTAGAGAAAGCTTATGCATGTAAATGATTATAAGCAGTCCATGAAAAATAGCACTGACTATGACATTTCATAAAGTGCTTCCGGGGCAGTGGCAAACTCTAATGGGCGTAGATAGTATTCTTCTGTAGAATTTCGGAATCTGGTCACTTTTAGCGACAAAACACTTCCGTAAATCTGATACGGAAGTGTTCTGTTGACAAATGTGACCACTAGATCCTGATCATCTGAATCAACTACAATGTCTGATCAGAGCCTTTCTTTTATAGGACAAATGCAACATGCGAACTGCGATCATGTAATTGTAGTAATAATGTGTATACATATTAGTCACCATCATTTGTGAAACGGATGGATGGCAATGTTAATACCAAGCAATAGAAGCACATGCATCAGTTATAGAGTTTTGTGAATTTCATTTCCTCAAAAATAATGACCGTTTCGTTCAGTTTAAGATGTGGAAACATTACGGGAGCGGTGCCTTGACGTCATGACGTCAACGTAAAAATCTGTTTAACCTTTTCAGCCCTCTAGACCAAGACAGAAACTTTGGCAAACAGTGTAGATCCAGATGAGATGACTCGTAATGAGCCGTCTCATCAGGATCTACGCTGTTTGCCATTCTATTCTTGATTTACAACTGCCACCCTTTTGTCAGCAATCGATGTGTCCAAATGCAGAAATGGAAGAGTCTATTTCAGAAACCCAGGGTTAAAAGTGTTGTGAGAGCGTGATATGTATCTGGAAAAATCTATCTGTCTAATCTATCTATCTATCTGTCTGTCTGTCTGTCTGTCTATCTATCTGTCTATCTGTCTGTCTGTCTATCTGTCTATCTATCTATCTATCTGTCTATCTATCTATCTATCTAAGACACGCGATAAGAAAAAGTGCTTTCTGGGCAAACGCTAACAGTAAACCCCAAGATCAACAAGCGAATCTGACAAGACTTTGGTATATACATGTACATCGATACGTTCAACATTATTCAGGGATTCTGTAAGCGGACAGCGAAGTCCCTGATAAGAATGAGCGGTTGCGCATACTGATCTTGGCAATCGCTTTGTTTGTTCGAGCTGAGGTTCAAAGCGACTTTCAGCAATCGCTCAGTCATGTCATGACGTCTGGATGTGATGACGGGAAAATAATGCCATATTTTTGTGTGTCCCCTTGAAACAGCATGTCCCAGACATTATGACAGGATACTACTTCCTGTTGCTTCATACTGACACCTGTGTGTACCTAATGCTCAGTGCCAAGAGACAGAATTACTAGTACCAATTCTATAACGTTTTAGGTATGACCCGGCTGGAAGTCGACTGTGAGTGTGCATATGTCACCTATACGAATACGTAACAGATGTGTTACATATGCATACATTTGTACGCATACGTAACAGTTACACATAGGTATGAGTGCCACATGTCGAACTTTACACATGTGCAAAGAAAACGAAATCTTCACATCTTATAAAATTGCAACAAAAGAATATAGTTGTGTAGTGTAGACGAAACGTCCCGACACGTAATACTCAATTGAGGGTGTTGTCGTATGAAGAGATAGATATCAACGTAGCGATTGCCACTCACTTTGTCTCATAACACTCTAAACAGTGTAAATCCTGACCAGACGTTAAGGTAACAACATGACGGTTAATCTGGGTCTACATTGCTTTCATGTCACTAATGCTGGTTTGTTTACGCGTATATCAGCTGTCCATTGTCAGAACAAAAAACAACATCAACAACAAAACATGAATCCCGAATGTCGGATAAAGCGTATTAGTAACAATATCCCAGCTAGCATTCTTTATAAATCTGTAGATGACGGGCCGATAACGGCCCGCTATAGATTTATAAAGAATGCTTACTTTTTGATTTACACCTTAAATGCTTCAGATGCAATTCTCATGAAGGCCCTATTATATCCTTACAGAAGGTAAAAAGGAACATTGGCACACTTCAAAGACGAACTTTGCAACTAGAAGTTTCAGTTATAGCAACGGAGACATAATCTACTTAGGAAGCCACGTATATCACATAGTTGCAGTTGTCAGTTTCTGACAAAAGAATGTGCACACTACTTGTTATCTGCTTAGATTAGTTTGGTTAGGTAAGGTGACAGCGCTCGACATGACCCCAGTGGGTTGACTGGGCCATAAAACCTCAACAGACACAAACAAGAGCAATAGTTTTGCATCCATGCTTAATATTATCTAAAAATGCTGAATATATAGGTCCCCTATCTACTAAACACGAACATCTAGAAGCTTTAACTTCGACAAACATAGTGTAAACAACAATGGATTTTAAATACATCACAGCATGCAAACATAAGAATATACTGTTTATGACCCAGAGCAGGCTGCAGTGCAAACTGACCAAGTTTACTATTTTGAGGTAGGGCCCATTTTCTACAGTCGGACCATTTGTTATTAATCGTAGCGTGATATGAGTTACGCTTTAATAAGACTAAGCTGGTTGCGAGTCGAACTGAATCAAACGGAAATCATCCCACTTCTGACACCAGATGTTACGCCATAGGCGGCTAAGACGTCAAGGTGTCTTGTGTTATTTTGTTCTTGTGTTTTTTCAGCCCTTTTAGCATTGCGATAACTTCGCTTTGGGAGAGCTAATCTTGGTGCTTTTTGTACGTTTGTTTGGTTTGCGCTTGTTTGGTTTTGTCTGTTTCCTCTTCATCTTGGTGTCTGGGAAGGGCTGCGGTTTGTGATTGTGGCATTGCCTGGACTTTTTCTCTTACCTTTTTTCCCCAATTTGATTAAGTTCTGTGTTGGGCGATGCCTAACTGTACCACTACACAGAAGACTGTAACAAAGTTAGAATTTCATTTTACAATTTTTTACATGTGCAATTTACAACACTTACATTTATACAGACATTAACATAATACAAACACTCTACACACAATTTGACGCAAATCTCTTCACGTTGGCACGGTTGGGGAACTATACTGGTATATTATTTGATTAACTTGGCTTGGATAATCAATTTAATACACTCAGTATATACTCAACCAAATGAGGATAACTGTGCGCCAATGTGAAGAGATTGCCTCCCTTCCCTATATTATTCCTATGGCGCCTTTATTTTTATTTTTTTTTTATTTTTTTTTTTTTTTTTTTTTTGTTGTTTTTTTTTTTTGTTTGTTATTTTTTTTTTTTTTTTTTTTTTTAAGTTTCATTTTTTATTACAGATTGGGCTCATATTTTTTATATTTATTTATTCACAGCCTTATCTTTTTTATATCATAATCACTTGAAAATTATTTACTTGTTCAGACTACTGGCTGATTACCATATAGCATAAGACTCTTGTTTGGCGGCCTTTGCTTGCCCAAGACTAGCTTAGGCACTACACCACATATTGACATCACCTGTCCTTGGAATGACATGGAAGGACACAATGAACTGTCCAATTATATTTCAAACGGATCTTTTTCGTTGTATAGTCGTCCTTCGAATTGGACTGCATCGGTGAGTTTTATATATAGTAAGGCTAAACTCTTACCACGCATCAATTGCACGCTATATGTGGGATTTTGCAAACATTTTGCGATTTTCTCGCTTCTGCGTTTTGCAACCAGTATAGTCTTATTAAAGTTGCGTAACTTTTATATCACGCTACGCATAATAACAAATGGTCCGACAGTAAAAAATGGACCCTACCTTAAAAATATTAAACTTGGTCAGTTTGCACTGATGTCTGCTCTGGGTCATAACATATACAGAGTACTAAACACATATACATATTAAGAGTCCACTATCACAGAGAAGAAGTAGCATAAGAAGTATACAAATAAATATTTACATAAAGAAATTTGACAAAACTTATAAAAGTTAAATAGAGCAAATTCTTCCGATACCGAGGCACCTTTTTTGGATTTGAATATGTATATCTAATGGTACAGTTTCCACCAAAATTTATGATTCACGGGACGATTTTGATTTTGATATAGTCAATTTCCCTTTTCTGGATGGCGATGTCCCCCGGCGTACCTCATATGGGATATACATATCTCAACTTATAAGATTCGCCTGAGCTTCTTCAAATCTTAATGACTTTAACTACCGTAATAAAGCCCTTACTACCAAACTTCTTAGGCAGGGCTATCGTTATTTTAAACTTCGTAAGACGTTTTCGAAATTTTATCGCAGACACAGTGCCTTGTTAGAAAAATATAGCGTCAGTCTGAAAACACTTCTGCAACAAGGTATATCGGAACCCGAATTTTACGGTGACTTAGTGTACAGATTTAGAAAAATTGTAGGTAAATCTAACTTTTGGGAGCAATTCAGAAAACTTATTAACCGTTATAAAAGAATTGGCTATAGCCTGGATATTATGCGGCAGACTGCACGCCTAGTTGTCAACCCAATCATTGTTGATGGCTATGCTTCACTCTTTAATTGCACGACGGCGGTTCGGGCCTCAGACTCAATGACGGCCTCTTCGTAAAACTTTAACCAGTGGGTTGGGGCTTGACGATATGTCTTTGGCTTGGCCCGCCGTGATTCAACTATTGGTTTTCATTTCCTCTGGCATACAGTAGAATTAGCCATGAGTACTCGTCTTTGTTTATTATAGTTATTAATTTGATTTTTATGTTTTCGCTTTGATGCATTGACTGAGTTGGGAGCCTTTATGCGAACCGAATTTTTATGTATTTATGTTTTAAGAGTAGCATCGGGACCCAGGGTGAAGTTAGCTAGCTGTAAAAGTGCTTTAAACCCCCCGGTGGTTTGCTCTACCGACCGTTCTAAGGCGGTGGTCCCGGTGTTAGTCTTACTCCTTGTTGCTTTGTGGTTTATTCTACGAGGCGATTTGTTGTATGTCTTTCCGTGTGTCATGTTGTTCTTGTGTTTTTCAGTCCTTTTAGTATTGCGATTACCTCGCTTGGGGAAGAGAGAGCTAATCTTAGTGCTTTTCGTACGTTTGTTCGGTTTGTGCTTGTTTAGATTTGTCGGTTTCCTCTTCCTCTTGGGGTCTGGGATGGACTGCGGTTTGTGATTGTGGCACTCCCTGGACTTTTCTCTAACTTTTTTTTTATACATAAAAAAAATAATTAGATAAAATAATAAATTCATTTAAGGACAAAATTCTATAAAGATACTTTAATAATGCTTAGGGACCTGTTGACATCTAAGTTCAGCTCGTTTGCTACACAAAGACATTGTCACCAAATCCGTATTAAAACATACAAGAAAAGAAATGTTTATATATATTAAATCCTACATTAATCAGTTAATTAATTAACTAACTAGTCATTTAATCAATTAACTATTCAATTAAGAACTTAGGTACAAAGGTACTAAGTAATATAAGCACATATAGTATAACGTGGCATTCAGTATGGCCTGAAGAACAATAACATTCGGATGTCCTATAATGCAGCGAAAAGAACCCGACAGAAAACAACCTTTGCGCCAAAAAAGAATCAGCAAAAAAAAAAAAAAAAGGATTGATCAGTCATGGCCCACCAAGCCCTTTGAAAACGAAAAAAATAAACTAAAAAAAGGAGTAACAGGGGTCAACAGAAACTGCAAAAAACATTCAAATGCTAAACTAAAATAGAACAAAAAAGACATTTACTTACATATAGGGCCAAGCCAAGCATGTGTCTGCCTCCCAAACTAAGAATAGAACTCAGCCATTCTTTATTCATTTGAGAGACCATACCGGATTCAGGGGCCGTATACCTAAATGACCTTAGCGCCACTCTTTGGTTTTGACAAATAGGGGGAAAAACCGTCATTTCTTACATACCTGCAATAAAATACATTATTTCATAAAGTATTCATGAGTTCAAGAGAAATATGTGAGAAATTTAAAATAAAAATATTAGGAACATGAAGTACATCTGCAGTTTACACTGTCCCAGGTACGGATCAGCCTCTTGAACTGGGGATACGACTCTGCTGTTCGTATGTTATTAGGCAGGCTGTTCCATATCCGGGCAGCCTCATACCGAAATGACTTCAATCCATATCTAGTTGTAATAACTTGTGGTACGTTTATTTGGTGCTCGCCCCTGAAATCGTACTGAGAGACCTTAGTATTTATTAGGTCTCATATACATTGAGGAGACAGGTCAATGACCTCACTAGCTGTCAGTTTCATTCTCTGAATATGTAGGGGGGCAGTCTTAGACAAGGCTAATAAAGTTCCTATAGATGACTGAAAATCATTATGGATAACCGTAGCGCCCTTTCTTGATTTTTTTTCTATCTTTTTTGTATTGGCTACGCTACAAAAGTGTCGAACTATAGGACAGTAATTAAAATTGTAGGCAATAAATGAGTTATACATGGTTAATTTGCCCTGTTTAGTTAAAATCTACCAATACGTTTTAACACAGCAAGTTGCTTGGAGGCTTTTTTTACAAATATCAGAGATATGAGAGTCGAAATTTAAAATAAAGTCTATGTTAACTCCAAGAAGTGTCACATTTTCCTCACATTTGATGTTAACAGAGTCAATTTGAAATGACTCGATATTCTTATATGCTCTCTTTCAATGGAGATTGCTTAAACTGTTTTATACTTTTTTTTTTTAAAATATTTACCGGTAAGTCATGATAAATAAATAAGAATATATTATGGCAATGTGTTGAAAGATAATAAAATCAAGATAACAACAAAAAAAATATATAAAAAGTAAGATGTTCCTTTCGCAGAAACAGCTTCCTTTCGCGAAGGAATGTTCCTTTCACTGTATAGCTATACTGACGTGGCACATTTTTTTTTTTTTTTTTTTTTTTTTTTTTTGTGAGAATCATAAAATCGTAAAGATAACAGGGTCTGGCTAAAACGCTGATTTCTTTCCTGCAGAACTGCTGAATGCTGATCAGACAAAATGCTGACCAAAGTGACTAAGTGCCTTAGTCTCACCTACCATGTAATGGTGCAACGGCTGTCGGGAAGAGAATTTGGCCTCGCGTTGTGAATGAAATGAATTTTCCCGACAACCATCAACACACCAGCGTTAGGTTCGAATCTCTGTATGTGATACGAGGGTGAAGAAAAAAACTAATACAATATTTCAAATACTATGTATTGATAGAAAACAAATCTTATGCTTATCAAAAAAATATAGTGTAATTAGAATATAGTGGATTATTCCTAAAGTGAAACTAATAATAATGGAACACAGTCGGATCCAAAATAATAAACATTCGGTATCAGTTTTATTTATTAAGTAGCTGCAATATTTGTCCACCTATATGATATTGGTACGCAATCGGTACCAGTTGTTGTTAGCTAGTTACTACACAAGCAGTATGAATATATCAAGATAATATTATTCAGTTTAAGTTGACAAAACAGTCCTTTGATATTTCATATTTAATAACACAAATACATTTTATTTAAATGTCTAAATATCTATATATAATCTTGAAAAATGTCTTAGTTAATATGTATATAAATTTAAGATATTAGATTTACCTGAAAGCGTCTGTATTTGTTTCTTTACAAATACTGACACAATTTAAAGGGAGGTAAGAAGTACTACACTTATAAGTAGTATCTTTTGAAATAAAAAGGTATCTACTACACTCCTCCCGCCTATTTAAATATATTTTATGGATATAAAATATATTTTTCATGCTGAAGTATATGGAAAACTATAAGTTTTTATAATGATTATCAAACTTCCAGATAATTCATTTATTTGTATCATTTAAAATAAATTCTTCTCCACTTATTAGGACTATCCCACATGTTCGTGTCCTTCACAATTTTTTCCGCCTCTCTCTTTGACAATCTCGTCCCTACAAATAATCTGAGAGGAATGTTCGTTACATAAAAGCGAACTAACGTCTTTGTACCATTACGTATAATTCCTATCAAACAATTTTGTCAAAGTTCACCGCACAGTAGGATTTCTAAAATGTATTCTGCTATGTTTTTTTTTTTTTTTTTTTTTTTTTTTTTTTGGTAACCTTGTCAATCGCCGCGGCGTTGATATGTGAGTTTAGATTGCTTTTAAGGTCTGCATATGACCTTATTTTCAACGGAGAAACGTATTCATTTTCCTTATATGCATTCATGATATTATTGTTATAATATTTTTTTTTAAATACGTGCCGGTAAATTTTCGCTTTCGTTGGGTGGATGCTTATGGACTTTCATTTCATAATTTTTAGTCATTCCACATGTGTAACCGCCATTATTATCCTAAGTGTGAATTAGGTCAACAAAACGTGCAACCTATTAAAAGACCGAGATGAAAGTTCATTTTAAAAGCCATCCCTGAAAGAGTATCCTAAGGGTATTTTCTTGTAATTTGTAGGACTAATAATGAATAGGGAATTAAGGTTTATAGGAGTAACAGTGATTGGCTGATGTTAACAACCGCTCGTTCATCCAGGGTCTTTCTAGATAGTTTAAACACACTCAGAGACCCGCAAAAAAACATCATGCTCTTCTTAAACTATGTGTATTTAATATTTGTGCGACCATTAGGCAAGGAGTTATAGTTATTTGATGACAGAAATAACAGAAATAATGGTTCATTTTTTGCTTAAAACAAACAGACGGCAATGCAAAATGGCAGCCGCTTTCACCTCCGATTTTGTTGCGAAGGTAAATATCGGAAAATGCCCGGATGACCGAGGTTGTCTATATTTCCCAGTGTTTGGAGAAGCTGATTCGATTACTATGGTGGCATATTTCTGCCACGAGGTAGCTAGATAGCTATCGCTATAATATTCTTAATTTTCCAGAAATTAAAAAGTTTTCCTGAAAACATTATCGCAAAAACTTGAATTATCTAGATATGTTTTTTAATTTCCAGAAAATATTTTAACGCAAAATTTCGTGATACTGCTCGGAACTGACATTAGTATCTAGATAAAATTATCGCGATAATTTTTTCATGGTAGCGAGGTAGCTATAAATAGAACACAAGCGGATATGACATTCTTGGATTTCTACGCACCGACTGGCGATTACCTAGTACAAACTCTTACCTAAAAGTCGCTGGTAAATACCCTCGGTGAATTTCAACAGTATAAACAAAGGTATTCCGATTTCGGTTCTATCTATAGATAACAGAAAATAAATGGCAGCTCTGGGCACTAACGCAAAAAATATCGCGATAATACTGTAAACTTTCGCGATAATATTTCCAGGAAACTTTAAACTATTAAGATAATCTTTTCAGGAAACTTCGAAATATCAAGATAATTATTGAAAGTATCGTGATAGCTACCTAGCTATCTCGTGGCAGAAATATGCCACCATAGATTACTGCCTCTTAGCTCCTCCTATCAGCTAGCTTATTTACATGTCAGCATCTCATAATGTATGCATGATTTTTCTTTTGTTAGTTCTGTAGTATTCGTAGTTGAATAAACTTAGAAACTTGCTAGGTTCTTATTTTGATGTGTTAAACACTAAACACCCAGGACGGCGGGAAATACAGGGAATTCCCGGGAAATACTGGGAAATAAACATTTACATAGATGGTATCAACTGAGACTGCTTAATATACCCCACTTACCTAGCTATTTGAAAGCAAACTCATTTCAAGTTCATACTGAAATACCTGAAAGATCAATAGTCTGTCACCTTCATATAGTACATGTATGTATATAATTTCTTTTCAAAACTGTGATTCTGAAATATTAGTTTTTAACTTTCAGATATTTGACTTGACTTGTAAATAAAAATACTTTGGAGAGAACCTGTAGATTATTTAAGAAACCTTTAGGCTTACTTGTGTTCTTTTAATACCTGTCTTAAACAAGCAATTAAATTCTCACACCTTTTAGCAGTAGGAGTACTGTTCACAAATTACTTGACAAACTTGCAAACAAACCTTTCATTGAAACATGGACTAGTGTAAACATCCTAAAAAATCAGACATCCGAAAAAGTTGTTGTAATTATCCAAAAATTTGAACAGTGTGGTTTTATCATTACACTAAATCATGCAAAACACATAGGTCCAATGCCAAACCCTCCTCTGGCAGGGATGAAACACACTCATTACACTCATTTGCAATACCGTTGACATATGTATGGGGAGATATGTTGCAAAATAGCTAAATGTTCATTATTTCAATTGAATTTACACAAATATTAGTAGTGCTTTTCAGTGAAATAACAAAAAAAAAAAATCATATTTCCCACTATTTCCCAGTATTTCCCATTTTTGCTGAAGTTTGGAGTATTTCCCAGGACGGTACTTACCAGTAAATACCAGTGGGAATTCCCGCCACTGGTATTTACCGACCAACCTTGAATTTGATCAATTCCAGATCAATACTTGACCTTAGACCAGGTATGGCAGAGGAACACGTCTCTACTGTGTAGAAACTAAGGTCTTTCTTTCTACCTGTGCGTTTGCAGGTTAATGTGACGCAACCTAATGTTTTGAGTGTGTTACCACCATAGGCGTTCAGTGTGGTTGAAGGTTTTTGAAGTGTGTGATGTAGATTTGGCTTTGTGTAAGTTTGATATGGCAAAATGTTAACTTGAGAACCAGTGTTTATTTTGAAATTTATATGTAAAGAACTCGGTCCTACCTCAATTTCCACAAATGCCTGATCATTCACAAATTTATTGCTCTCCACACTATCCACAAAGAAATCATCCGAATCACTATTTTGCACTTGTGAATCATAATTCCTCTCAGAAACCTCGTGAACAGACTTTTTAGATCTACACAGGATTTCGAAATGATTCCATTTATGACAGAAATTGCAATAATTGCCCTTAGCTTTACACCTTTCTGTCTTTGTGTGTTTATAGCCACAATTGCCACACTTGTCACTTGCATATTTCTGTTGCCCTGGTTTGTCCGTGCCTCGGGCGCCTCTGTTCCTCTGTTTTTGACCCGATTTCCCTTGTGGTTTGGCATTCGTATGTATGCCATGCATCGGTGAAGTCTTCTGGGTTGCGTTACTAATGTAATGTACCTCTGTAGGAGCGGCTATGGTCTTCAATTGCTCCTGTGCGTATTCATTGCTTTGAGCTATCTGAATAGCTTTGTCCAGCGTGAGCTTGTCCCCTTCGTTTATCAGCTTTTCTCGTCTTTTTACTGACGTCACGCCGAACACGATTCTGTCCCTGACCATGTCATTTTCATAATCTCTGAAGGCGCAGTCCTTGGCTAGAAGTTTCAACTTTGTAATGAACTGTTCAATGGAATGTGTTCCTTGTCCTTCATTATTGAATTTGTAACGTATAAATACTGGGTTTAGTTTGGGTCTCACATATGCTGCAAATTTGTCATAGTGTGGTTTAAAAAAAAGGTAAGAGAAAAGTCCAGGGAGTGCCACAATCACAAATCGCAGCCCTTTCCAGGGTTGGGTTTAATCTGCAGACCAAACCATGCAGACCAGTGGACCATGGACCAGTCTGCAGTGGACCAAAAGGGGACATTTTGCAGACCAAATACCTTGCAGACCAGAATTTGTGCAGACTGTATAGAGAACAATTTTGTATCATTTTTCCCATGCTCTTTATCAGTTATCATTATGTTTTCATAAATAGATGAATTATTTTCATGAGAAGCATTTCATGAATACCAAAAAGAAAAAAAAAAAAAAAAAAAAAAAGAAAAATCAGAATTTTTCCTCTGTTCATTAGCAGAAATGATTTTATGTCTTTTTTCCCATGCCCTGTGTCAGTTTTTATTATATTTACAGAACGGAATTATTTTTATGGTAAGCATTACAGTGATACCAAATAATCATATTTGTTTTCCTTTTAATTAACAAAATTAATTTTTGCAGACCAAGTACCTTGCAGACCAGACTTTGTGCAGACTATATTTATTGTAATTTTTTCGCATGCTCTTTATCAATTATCATTATATTTTCAGAAAATGGTCAAAGAAATAAGACAAAACATAGCTTTTTTAACGTTTCGACTTTACGTCTTCTTCAGAACTAATTTCTATTTATGAAATTATATGTTCATAAATAGATGAGTTATTTTTTATGAGAAGCATTTCATGAATACAAATGAAAAAATCAGAATTTTCCTCTGTTGATTACAAAATATGAGCTTAACTATACCTAATTTAGTGCCACAGAGGCCTTTCTGTTATTTAAACTTCATCAGTGTGGCTAAACCCCAAAAGATTGGAAATGAAACGTATGATGCGCATGTCTTGGCAAGCAGCAAGACATACAGAAAGCAAAATAAGCCTAAAAAGTGGATTCTGAACCCGCTAAGATACATGTCATTTTGACAAGTCAGTCTTAGTTTTAGAAAATTTTTGAACTTGTACTATAACAAGAATTAAGGTATAAAATAGTTACTTAATTCAGTACTTAAGTACTGATGTTAACACCGCAGTATCGACCTCAGCACTGAGGAACTGATACTGAGCTGATGATATCCTCGGGGACGAACGAATCATCCACCAGCAGAGATATCGACCCAGTGGTTTGCAATATGAGCTTAAATATACCTAATTTAGTGCCACAGAGGCCTTTCTGTTATTTAAACTTCATCAGTGTGGCTAAACCCCAAAAGATTGGAAATGAAATGTATGATATCATTTGTGTAATTTTTCCCATGCCCTGTATCAGTTTTCATTATATTTACAGAAAGGAATCATTTTTATGATAAGCATTACATTAATACCAAATAATCAGATTTTTTTCGTCTTAATTTGCAAAATTAATTTTGTGTCTTTTTTCCCCATGCTCTGATTAGGCTTTCATTATATTTACATAAATAAATAATTTGTATGACAAGCATTTCATTAAAACCAAATAATCAGATTTTTCCTGTTATTTAACAAAATTAATTTTGTGTCATTTTTCCATGTTCTGTATTAGTTTCCATTATATTTACATTTTATAAATAAATGAATTATTTTTATGAGAAGCATTTCATTAATGCCAAATAATCAGATTTTTTTTGTTAATTAGCAAAATTAAATTTTTTGTCATTTTCCCCATGCTCTGTTTCAGTCTTCATTATATTTACATAAATAAATGAATTATTTTTTTATGATTTTATGACAAGCATTTTATTAATACTATTTGGTGTGTTAGAAAAGAAACACTTATAAATATTTGTAGGGGATTTTTTATTATGTAAACTGTATCTGATATGACCTGTCAGTCATCTGATAAGACCTGTCAATCATCTGATAATACCTGTCATTCCACTTGGATATCAGAATACCCTAAAAGTATTGACCAATAAAATCGTGTAGTTGAAAAGCTTTGCCCTCCTTTGGTTGTAACAAGAACAAAGCCTAATTAGTATTCCAAGTCAAGATTTCAAAAAAATATTTTATTCAGTTTTGAAACTTTTACCGTAAAAAAGAAAATAATAGTAATAATAATAATAATAATAATAATAATAAAACCCTGACAACAAGTGAGTCACTGGAAGTAACAAAGATTTAAAGACGAAACAAAAATATATTAAAATATTTGTGATATATAATAAACAACACAAAAAAATATTTTTTATTATCAGACAAGTAAAATGCAACTATACACAAATATTTTCTCAGGGCAGAGATTGAGGGCAAAATCAAAATTACAAAATTAAGGCAAAACAATATATATATATATATATATATATATATATATATATATATATATATATATATATATATATATATATATATATATATATATATATATATATATATATATTCACAGAAACAAACAAAAATTGAAAGATATAAAAAAGAAGATTTGATTACGACATTTAAACAATTACACAAGAAAATTATATTAAATGAATAGACAAATTCATTGAAAGAGACAATGATTGAAAGAAAGAACAACATTATTTACACAATTGGAGATGAAAACAATTTTGATTTTGGACCAGTTCAATAAATATAATATTTCCTTCATGAAGTACCTAATCATCTCAGTGTAAATTGTTTTATAATAAATAAGTAAATATGTATTGTAGGTATATATAACTTTGTTGTAAAAATATGGTCCAACAGGTATGTATGGCAAACAGTGTAGATCCTGATCAGACATCACGTTCTGAGGTGTCTGATCTAGGTCTACACTGTTTGCAAAGGCCTATCTGTCCCAATACTTAGGGTTATTATAGAAACAGACTATTATGTTCTAAATTTTGTTTTCTTGTAAATATTAATTATGAATCATCTGGAAAAATTAGTCAATATAAATTTAAATGACCAGAGGAGTGCATATTTATATATGTTGTTTAATTTTTACATTTAAATTATAATTTTGTTTTCATGTAAATATGTGCTAATATATCATTGTGCTTTCAGTATGTTTTATGTAAGCTACAGTACATTTACAAATACACATGATACCAAAAAATTGCATCATCCACCCTGACGATTGATTGTTTTCTGATGTCCTCTTATATTTTTCATTAAATATGAACTTGATGTCAGTTACTGATTTTCTTTCGATACCTCAGTGTTAACATAATGATATTTAGGAGTAGCTTACACTGAATATCTGATTATCCATGTATTATTCATTATTTTATTGTCAGTATTGTAAAATGCTGGTGAGAATATTAAATACTGTTCTCTCAACTTTTTTGTTTTACTTTTCCATTATTTGTTTCTAAGCCAAGCCCGTTTTTATCCATTTTTTATCCTACTTATTGCTTTAAGATTTTCCCAAAGACTAAACTGAATAGGAAGAGAAAATTATATTTATTTTCATACAATCTTAAGAACAAGGGAAAATTCAGTTATTCTACTCTTCTATTTTCCAAAGTGATAGGAGGAAACAATAAAACTAAATAAATAAAAAAATAAAAAACAAAACAAAACAAAAAAAAAAAAAAAAAAAAAAACCCACAAATTTCAATTAAGGCATGTCACTTAAATAATGAAGTTTTATTTCCCCAAAGACTAAACTGAATAGGAAGAGAAAATTATATTTATTTTCATACAATCTTAAGAATAGACGAAATTCAGTTAAGGTGAATATTTAACTACGTGACTTTTTGACACATATTACTAGCTAAAATCAACTTATTTGTTTCCAACTTTTTTATGTAAAATATGAAAATATGACACTTGAGGTACAATATTCTTAAATGGACACTGTTTCTAATACAAACAAGCGTTTTCACAGCAACCGGAAGTGTCCCGTAACTGTGAAATGTCTAAACCGTTACGGGGTAGTCCTTGACCTAAGCTTTGCCTTTCTTCATTCAAGCTGTATTTATTCAAAATAAGTATAAAATGCTTATGCAGAGAAATTCTAATACTTATTAAATATCGAAAGAAATGTTCCTTACTTCAGGTTTAAGTACATGAAATGCATGAACTGTATGGACAAATATAAAACCAGTGAAATTTAGACAAAATTTCTCTGTGACTATCAAAAGGGGTGTTTTGTAAAGTTACACTTGCTGTGGTCGACATGCCATTATGTATACGTTTGTTTAGTCACGAAAGGAAACTTGATAGAAAATATTTCTGTTTGAAATACTTCATTTTTATTTTCATTTGTAACGGAACGGACAGTCCGTAACGGTATATGACAACCGTAACGGTAAAAATATAGTAACTTCAAGATGGCATATTGGCCTGTTAAACGTATATGTCCAAGACCCTTTTACTCTATTTCAGTGGATAAGGGCTACAGGACATATTTTACGCTGGCAACAAAACTGTTGATCCAAAAACATAATATGAAGACAGTTACAAACGGGATTGGTAGCCCTGAACTGGCATTAAATGCGAAAAATACTGATGATAAACCTGTTGAACAAACATAACTTTGGCATATTATGCCACCTGACTTGCAAGCGATCCACAGGAAACTATAACTTCAACAAAGATTTACAACAAAATGCATGTTCAAGAAAATAAACATGAAAATGTCTGCACCGTTACACGGTGTGGATGTAAAAAGTAACGGTACAGACAGTAACGGTATGGACATTTCAGTATTCGTTATGAAAATTACACCTATGTCCCAACGGACAGAGTGATTTCCATAGTAAGAAAAACTCAGTTTACATCATCCTCATTTAGGTCAAAATGGTTTCATATGAAAAAGATTTACGTTCACGTGAAAAATAAAATGAACGGTGTGGACGCATAATAAATGTAACAATTAATTAATCAATTTTTTTATTCCATGGTCATTTTTCCTGATATTGTTATGTTCTTCGGTTGCGTTTCCACCCGTAAATTGAATAATGCAGTAATAGAAGTGTTTTTGACGTTCAACCGTGTCCACTGCAAATGTACACTGCTGTCAGCCTATTCAGCGCACCTAAGGATTTGAGCTGAATTTAAAAAAATGTTCGCTGGACCAGTTTTAAGTTTTAAATGTACTAGAACGAAGAATAATTTATTATAAATAAAGTTTATTTTCATTTAATTTCTTCTTCAAATTTAGCAGATAATAATCCCTCAACTTCATCATCCCCTTGTTTGTGTGTCATAAAAAAATGTCTGCCAATGTCGTGCACCTGTTAGAATTTTGCCTATTGCTTTGGACATAAAGAATGTTTTTAGATTAAAGATGCATTTCTATGATCACTAATCAATTTAGAATACATATGTGCCATTTTCATTGTTCACATTGACAAAACCACCTTTTAAATTTCACGTTCAGGGAAAAGGGTCCTTTGGTTTTAGTGGAAACAACATTTTCCTCATTATTTTATTCCCCATGCAAATTGTAATGGTCATGTACCTTTTGATATGTTTCATCAGATACTCCCACAAAATGATACTTTGGGATTTTCGTAGAAAATATTTGAGTGAGCAGCATTGGCAGATGTGCCACATTAGGCTACACGGCTGTAGGAGCTTCATGACAAGATGTAGATGAAGTTGTAACGGTATGGACATAACATCTACGGACAAACCTTTAACTTGTATTTTATAAGCAGTCAGAAATTAATTGTTTTCGAAAAGACTCTTACAATCAACAAAAGATAACATTATTTTATTACCTCTTCGAATAAATCTATTTTATGGAAGGGGTTCATGAATAAAACTGAAACGAAGTTTGAAATATGAAATCCGGACATTTTACCGTTACATTGAATGTATAGGACACACTTTCTCAACACCTTGAATTTTCAAGTATCTTACTGTAAAACATGACTGAAAATTTTAGTACAATGAGAAAATGAATATATTTATTACCCAGCACGGAATTCAGAGATTTTTTAATGAATACAACAGCAGTAACACTCCCGGACACAAAAAGTCCCGTAGTTGAATATTCACCCTTATTCTGCTCTTCTATTTTCCAGTAATAGGAGGAATAAATAAATAAATAAATAAATAAAACATTTTCAATTAAGGCATGTCATATAAATAATGAAGTTTTATCAAAATTATTTACTATTTAGTCTGCACAAAGTCTGGTCTGCAAGCTACTTGGTCTGCAAAATGTCCTGTTTTGGTCCACTGCAGACCGGTCCATAGTCCACTGGTCTGCAGGGTTTGGTCTGCAGATTATACCCAACCCCTTCCCAGACCCCAAGAGGAAGAGAAAACCGACAAATCCAAACAAGCACAAATCGAACAAACGTACGAAAAGCACTAAGGTTAGCTCTCTCTTCCCCAAGTGAGGTAATCGCAATACTAAAAGGACTGAAAAACACAAGAACAAAATGACACACGGAAAGACATACAACAAATAGCCTCGTAGAATAAACCACAAAGCGACAAAGAGTAAGACTAACACCGGGACAACTGCCTTAGAACGGTCTGTAGGGGTTTAAAGCACTTTTACAGCTAGCTAACTTCACCCTGGGTCCCGATGCTACTCTTAATACAGAAACACATAAAAATTCGGTTCGCATAAAGGCTCCCAACTCAGTCAATGCATCAAAGCGAAAACATAAAAATCAAATTAATCACTATAATAAACAAAGACGAGTACTCATGGCTAATTCTACTGTGTGCCATAGTAAATGAAAACCAATAGTTGAACCACGGCGGGCCAAGCCAAAGACATATCGTCAAGCACCAACCCACTGGTTAAAGTTTTACGAAGAGGCCGTCATTGAGTCTGAGGCCCGAACCGCCGTCGTGCAATTAAAGAGTGAAGCATAGCCATCAACAATGATTGGGTTGACAGTTTCTCTTTGTCGTCGTCGTCCAACACTCAAGTGTAATAAATGTCACGACCCTTTTCCCTTACCCATATGAGAAGATAAATACATTTCACCTCTTCCGTTTTTGCTTTAAGTGGTCCATTGAACACTAATTCTACATGTTGTTGGAATATTTTCCAAGATTCAGGATGGTTGGATGAATCCCAGTCCATGCACGGCTGTGGAATACCTGATAAGTCATATTTTCACAAGTTTAAATCCAAGTTTTAAAGCTTAATTAAAGAGTTACTTGAGTAAAATCCGCTTAGTCTGACACCATGTTGTATTATGCACTGATATGTAATGCAGTGACAATAACTAATTGTTAATGAAGAATGACAATGTGTTCAAACTATTATCTAATAAGGTGACTGTCTCTAGCATACAACATTCATAATCATAGCTACAAGAGAAGTAAAGTATTCAGTTCAGTTCAGTTTTCAGATTTTAACGCTGCCAGGCAACTGAGTCACAAAGAGGCAGCGCCAGATAAATCTGGATTAGTTTTACTGGACTACTGGGTTGGCTTGAAACGGTGCCTAGTTATAATTCATAACTAGGTCACCTCACCCAGACACGGAGTGCGTGCACGTCCAGACCTCGTGCGTGTCCAGACCTCGTGCTAGAGTAGTAGTCCAGCCTGTAAGTTGCAGAAATTTGCATATCGGTCGAAAAGTATGAGCTTTTAATCTCGTACCTAATGCGTGTCAATTCCGACTGCAAAATGCATTAGGCACTCAGCTCGAGTCATGCGAAAGTTTCGGACACAGGCCACATGTCATCGTTCGGTCGTCGGAAAGGGTGCAAGGTGGGTGTCCTCACCCAGGAGCCGAGGAGTGGGTGTCCTCACCCAAGAGCAGAGAGAGTGTCCTCACTCAAGAGCCGAGAGGGTGTCCTCACCCTTGGACTTTTTGGGTGTCCGTGTGCCGCCAGTTGACCTACTTAGTAAGTCTTGCCAAAATAACTTGTCCTCCACCAACCCCTAAGGGATCCTGGCATGACTTTTCCAGGACGTCGTACCAGTGAGCCGTGTTAGTCTGTCTCACACCGGTCGCTCCCATCAGCATCTCGATGTTGGAGTACCACGGATCATCGTAGAACTTGCTGGATGGCCCCTTGATCTGTAGTCAGTGTTTGTTCTCTTTCTGGTAGACGAAAGTAAAGTATTTTAGAGACTAAAAGTATTTATATTCAGTGAGGTACACCAGTGGGGTTTATCAACAGTTTACATAGAGGATTGACTAATAATGTAACAAGGTATCTGTCAGCGTTTTAGTCACTTTGGTCAGGATTTTGTCTGGTCAGCATTCAGCAGTTCTGCAACAAAAATACAGCGTTTTAGCCATACCCAGGATAACATATGTACTAAGTGATTGTATACGATGTACAGTGGTCCATAATTGGTGAATAAATATCTTATCACTTGGTCAGTAGCCCGGAAGTGGTCGGGTATGGCTGTGCGGTAAATAAAATTCGGTGCATCCTAATCTACGGTATTTCCGGTATCCATATCCCGGTATTCATAGAGGTCCTTGCGCTTGACATAGCATAACGTCAAAAGTACTTGACCGATTTTTATAATTTGAATACCAAATTAAAGGCAATAGTCTAATCTACAAAATAAGGATATTTGTTTAAAAAAATATTGGTTGCTGATGTTGTAGGATGATGTAAAATTCCCGGTATCGAGTTTCAATTGTCCCGGTATCCATAAAGGCATACATATTTGACATGGCTTAACATCAAAATTACTTGATTAATTTTACTAAATTAAATACCTTGTAAAAGGCAACACTCCAATCTATACAAAAATATAAATTTGTGAAAAAAAAAATGTCTGTTGCTGATGTTGTAGCATTCTGTCAAAGTCCCGGTATCGATGTTCACATGTCCCGTTATTCATTGCGGCCTCTGTGTGTGACATAGCATATTATCAAAAGTACTGAATTGATTTTAATAAATTAAATATCCAATTAAAGGCAATGTTCCAATCTATAACATAAATATAAATATATAAAAAAATGTCAGTTGCTGATGTTGTAGTATTATGTCAAAGTCCCGGTATCGGGATTCACGTGTCCCGGTATTCTGTGTTTAATAAAGCATAATACCAAAAGTACTTAATTGATTTAAGTATTAAACACCAGATTAAAGGTACCATTCCAATCCATAAAATGAATATAAAGTTGTAAAAAATTGTCTGTTGCTGATGTTGCAGTATGATGTCAAAGTCCGGATATCGAGAATTACTTGTCCCGGTCTACGTGTTTGGCAAAGCATAACATCAAAAATATTTGACTGATTTTTTAAAAAATAAACACCAGATTAAAAACAAGTTAGGTAAAAAAATACAGGTATTTGAAAAAATCATTTTGACACACACACACACACACACGCACGCACGCACGCACACACATAGAGACTTAAAAGGCAATCATCCAATCTATAAGATGAATAATTGTGGTATATTTTGCCCAAACAGTATCTACTGTATTGACCCTAAATGTTCGGACACTTCAACTCCTTGCCATACCTGTTCTAAAATTTGAACATGTACAATTTACTGCTCGAAGTTGTGTCTGAAAATGCTGGATTAGTAGAAAACAGTGTAGACGCTGATGAGACGCCGCATTCTGCAGTCTCATCTGGGTCTACACTGTTTGATCAGGCCCGTCTATCCGAATACATACGGTAATACACTAAACATTGCTGAACTGGTGGAAAACAGGTTAGACGCTGATGAGACGCCGCATTCTGCAGTCTCATCTGGGTCTACACTGTTTGATCAGGCCCGTCTATCCGAATACAATCGGTAATACACTAAAAATTGCTGGACTGGTGGAAAACAGGTTATACGCTGATGAGACGCCGCATTCTGCAGTCTCATCTGGGTCTACACTGTTTGCTCAGGCCTGTCTGTCCGAATACATACCGAACAGATGGAACAGCCACGGACTTTGCAAATGATGTCTTGGCAACGTGAACCGAGGAAACTGCCGTTGCGAAGGAAGCCAACTTCCGAGAAGCTGTAATGTAATGAGGAATTCATCGGCGCAAATGTTCCGAAACATATCATGTTATATCATGTTAGATTGATGGAAACGAATAAAAACAAATAAATAAAAAAAAAACAAAAAAAAAAAAAACATTGAATTGCATCGGAAAGTTCGAGTAATTTTTATAGTAAAGAAAATAGAAATTTTGGAAAGGCTTATTCACGTTAAGTATTCGCACGTGGTAGTCATTATTGAAGTTAATGAAGTTAACTACTCATCAAGTTAACAAATCATCGGTTCGTTAAGTGACAAACGATGCGTGAAACGATCTGCGTTTATTTCATTAAATTTTCGCTTACAGTTAGACTTTTCATCATTTCGAAGTTTATTTTGAAAAAAAAAAAAAATATTATTATCATTATTGAAACTTGGCTAAAGCCTAAAAAAGGCACGAAATGTTCATTGGATGTACAATAGCGATATATACGAGTGTTAAAAAGGTTAAAAAAAAGAACAAGATTGTATTCGTATTTTTTACTCAGCAAAGTGAGTGTTAAAATAACAGCTTTAATTTGTCAAATGAACCCATTATGAAAACACGCCTCTTCAAATATATAGAAAATTTTACCTCCGAAAACTGAAAATTTTCAGATAAAAAAAATCTGATATTTTTTTCTTATTTCTGCTCAAAAACGTAGATTTTTAAAAACAGATCACCATAGTTCTGTCTTTATATCTCAGTTGTAAATGGCTTCCACCTTACTGTGTATGTTTTATCTAGAAGCATATTAACTTCAATCAGAAATTATATTATCGCCAGAGCTTTTGTTGTTCGCAGACGGGTAGTAGGGACCTTGAGGAAGCTCCAGGCAAAAACTCATGTCTTCGGCAACATTAGGGGATTCCCATATATATCTAAATAACCACTATGATAGCAAAAATAAATAAAATTTCACAACTCTAACATTCATTGTATAGCTAAGAATATTGCGTTTAATTTAGTTTTATATTATTCATGTCATTAATATGGTTTCCATTATATTATCCTGACCCGCTGGATACTCGGACGTGATTCACAATACCGGGACTTTGACATCATACTGCAACATCAGCAACAGATATATATATATATACATATATACATATATATTTATATGTATATATGTATATATATATGTATGTATATATATGAGGTGTTGCCTTTAATCTGGTGTTTAATTGGTTAGAATAATTCAAGTACTTTTGATATTTTGGTATTATGCTATGTCTCACATAGAGTCCTCAATGAATACTGGGACATGTGGGTCCCGATACCGGGATTTTGCCATAATGCTACATCAGCAACTGATATGTTTTATATGCTTAAAATTATTTTATAGATTGAAGCATTGCCTTTAATCGGATGGTTAATTTATTTAAAGTCAATTAAGTAATTTGATATTATGCTATATCACACAAGGAGGCCTCAATGGATACCGGGACATGTGAATCCCGATACCGGGACTTTGACATAATGCTACAACATCAGCAACTGACATTTTTAATATATCTATATTTATGTTATAGATTGGAACATTGCCTTTAATCGGATATTTAATTTACTAAAATCAATTAAGCACTTTTGATAATATGCTATGTAACACACAGAGGCCGCAATGAATAACGGGACATGTGAACATCGATACCGGGACTTTGACAGAATGCTACAACATCAGCAACAGATATTTTTTTTCACAAATTTATATTTTTTGTATAGATTGGAGTGTTGCCTTTTACAAAGTATTTAATTTAGTAAAATTGATCAAGTAATTTTGATGTTAAGCCATGTCAAAGATGTATGCCTCTATGGATACCGGGACAATTGAAACTCGATACCGGGAATTTTACATCATCCTACAACATCAGCAACCAATATGTTTTTAAACAAATATCCTTATTTTGTAGATTAGACTATTGCCTTTAATTTGGTGTTTAAAGTATTAAAATCGGTCAAGTACTTTTGATATTATGTTGTGTCAAACACAAGGACCTCTATGAATACCGGGATATGAATACCGGGAATACCGTAGATTAGTATGCACCATAAAATTCTATTGTATTGTAACCTATTTCCGGTATGACCCTTTAGGTTTGCGCTTTACCCACAGCCACGACTGGGGTCAAGGTAGTTCGTCTACATGGGGGAAATAATCACAACAAACTGAGGAAGAAATGGATTTTTGTCGACCTTCATTTCTTCGCATTTATTCTTTATATAGATTTAAGAAGTTTTTGCCCGTTTTTATATAGTTAGTCACAGCGATATGACATATCTTTTAAAATTCAAAAAATATTTTTAGAATTAATAGCAGTTTTTTAAGAAAAAAATGTCCACCATTCTAACAAAAATCAGCTGTTCACAGAGACAAAAGGCAGGGCAGATTAAATGGAACATTGTGGAATTTAGGAATTTCTCAGCAGGCGCATACAACCGTTTAGCCGTAGACAGTGAAAGCAGGGAGAGGTCTCGATCAGTGACTTCATTTTACTACCAGAGTGCTATTGATAATGCAGCAGCTCAGGTACAGGAGGGATTCATTCTTTCTTCCAATAATGCTTAACCCATTTCTGGGACTTGTAGCCCATTCTGTTGTTTTTGTAGCACTAAAAACTCACCTTCCCACAAAAAAAAAAAAAAAATCCCCTGAATTTACCCTAAAGCCAGTTTCTAACACAGTCTGTGGGTCTGATTCTGTGGCTATTATTTTATATTGAATAAAATAAGACAAAATTACTATAACGATAATCATGTCGTATGTTTGTTGATCAAAAATTGAAATTACCACACTCAAAACTTGACTTAATACCACATATGTAGAAATTTTTTTTTCAGCATGATATACGTGTATTACACATTCTGCTGAAAAGACATTTATTACAAATTCCATTGACAGACAACACATTTCTAAAAGCGGCCAAAGGACAACTGCCCAGTACAGGTCACCCGACAACTTGGCCCAACATCAGAAGACAACTATGCCAAGTCACCCCAACTTTAAAGGACTCAGTGGAAGGACATCATTATGTGATGACACACAATGTGCTAAAAGCGTCAATTTTTATGATTTTTTGGTGATATTTCCATGGTAACAGACAATGATATGCTAGAATAGTGATCAAATTATTTGACTTTTGAAATTATTTTATTTTACTTTATTTCATGACAGAAATTAAGAATGCAAAACATAGTGTTAGATAGATATGTAAACGTTTTACTTCTTGACTGGGAAGAGTGTTCGGTTGCGCATGGGCACGAGTGTAATGCACTATCATCTTCGTCTCCGGGATTTTCCCAATTTCTCAGCTTCCTTCGTTGGTATTTAGGTGAGATCTTGCCAAAATACTCCCAGACCAATTGGTCTATTACCCCACTAGTAAATTTCTTCCAAAAAGACATCGATTGTCTTTTCCAAAATAGTTGTCTCTACCCAGTTAAATTTGCCGCTGTGAAACCCACTTCCGGTTTTGTTTAAAATGTAAACAACAGTTGTTTTTTTTTTTTGCTTCTTTGCAGACAATGGTTGTTACAAAAGCCAATTTGGTAAGTCCTAAAACCCACATTAGTGGTAAGCCCAAAGGTCTTTGTAAAAAGACAGTCCTTCAGGGATTTTTCAGCACATCCCTTATTTTCTTTTGCCTAGCAGTCGCTAGGAACATGGATTCGGACAGTACATTCCCATGTGGGACATGCTACTCCCCAGTCACAGATGAACAGCAAGGCCTGCAATGTAATACTTGTAATGTATGGTTTCATGCCCTATGCCAGATAGTGGGAAATATGGTCTATGACTACCTCTCAAACTCAAATTGCTTGTGGCACTGCACAAAATGTGATGCCATGAACTACACACTTGGTTCGTCCTCAGACCTCAGTTCTTTTGCATCTGTAAATATTTTTAGTGCCCTACACACACCTGACAAAGGCTTCCAGCCTGCATCTACATCAACTCCTTCTAAGAAGCAGCCAATCAAGACAGAAAACCCCCTCCCCCTCCCCTCAAAGTAGTTCATATAAACTTCCAGTCCATCAAAGAGAAAAAGTTGCAGTTCTTTAGTTTTGTGGAATTGAACAAACCAGATGTGATTGTTGGAACTGAAACTTGGCTTACAAAAGATTTATTTGACATTGAATATTTCCCACCCAAACTTGGCTTCACAGTATATCGGAGAGACCGCACTGGTCAGAGAGGGGGTTGGGTCATCATCCTTGTTAAATCAGGCTTCCCCTCTGAAGAAAAGCCTGAGTATAACTCAGACTATGAGTCCCTTTGGGTGAAACTGCATCTTGTTGGATCCAAATCTGTTTTAATTGGTGCATACTACAAGCCGCATGAACACGACCAACATAGTTTTGATGAACTAAGTAAATCTCTGGACTTGATTAAGAAAACCTCTTCCTTGATCTGGCTTGTAGGTGATTTCAACTTACCGAAAGTAGATTGGCAGACCCGAACACCTATGTCTGATTGCAAGTGCCCCACTTTCTATAGAGAGTGCCTAGAAGTCTTTGACGACTGCCTCCTTGAACAAGTCGTCAACCCAGCCTACGCGTGGTAACCATATTCTAGACCTGTTCTTTACATCCAACCCTACCCTTGTTGACGAAGTCTCCATCTTGCCAGGTCTCAGTGACCATGAAATAGTGCAAGTTAATGTGAATGTTAGGCCAAGTCAAAACAAGCAGGTCCCTCGTAACATCCCCTTGTACAAAAAAGCAGACTGGGACCAGCTGAAACAGTCTATGTGAGACTTCTACCCTGAACTTCAAACAGACCTTGCTACCTCAGATGTTCAAGAACTTTGGGATAAGTTTGCTAGCAGACTTGAGCAAGGCATTGAGATATTTATCCCTGTAAGGAAAGCTGGCACACGTGATGGCTTTCCATGGATTAACCAGGAAATTAGGAGACTTATGCATAAAAGGGATAAATTCTATAAGCGCATGAAAAGGTCCGGCAGAGCTAGTGACTCTAAGAAATTTCATGAGTACAAGCACCTTGTTCGCAGGGTCACAGATAGGGCATACGAACGATACCTAGGCGATATCCTAGGATTAAATGCCACAAATAGTCCTGAAGAAAATCTCCCCCCAAAAGTGAATACTAAAAAATTGTATTCACTTTTAAAACATTCAAAACAGGACTCCAGTGGAGTAGCCCCCATAAAGTCAGATGGACAGACTCTCTCTCTTGAACGTGACAAGGCAAATGCTTTGAACAGGCAATTTCAATCAGTCTTTAGCCCCAAATCACCAGAACGCCTTAGTTCCCTAGCTCAGCGGAAACTTCAAGAGCTAAACGACCAGGGCCGCAACTTAGAATTCCAACCCAGCCCATACAGTCCAATGCCTGACATACAGATTTCTGTGAATGGCATTGAAAAGCTGCTCAAGTCCCTTAACCCCCACAAAGCAGCTGGCCCAGACCAATTCAAGCCCATAGTCCTGCAGAAACTTCATGCAGAACTTGTCCCCATCGTCCAAGTGATCCTTCAAAAATCACTTGACTCAGGTAAACTTCCTCATATCTGGAAGGAAGCAAATGTGTCTCCCATTTTCAAAAAGGGAGACAGATCAGACCCAGCAAATTACCGCCCTATCTCCCTCACTTGTGTCTTATGCAAAGTGATGGAGCATATAGTCACTTCCAACTTGACTAAACACTTGGCAAATTCCAACATCCTATTTGAGCTGCAACATGGGTTCAGGGAGAAAAGGTCCTGCGAGACCCAGCTGATAATGCTAGTGGATGAAATTTCTAAAAATATGCAAATGGGGCAACAGACAGATTTAATACTTTTGGATTTCAGTAAGGCATTTGACAAGGTTGCCCACGAAAAGTTAATTTCCAAATAACATTTCTATGGAATTCGGGGGAACAC
Source organism: Anodontia alba (assembly GCA_964016985.1). NCBI lineage: Eukaryota > Metazoa > Mollusca > Bivalvia > Lucinida > Lucinidae > Anodontia > Anodontia alba. Next base: position 68,729,863 of record OZ024830.1, read on the forward strand.
ACTCTTTTGGATTAAGGACTTTTTGGACTCGCGATCTCAAGCAGTGGTTCTAAATGGGATTAAGTCAGACAAGATAGCTGTGTCATCTGGAGTCCCGCAGGGCTCTGTCCTTGGACCCATTCTCTTTCTGGCCTATATAAATGACCTACCTGACCAGGTCAAGTCCAGAGTTAGGCTTTTTGCAGATGATACGGCCATATACCTAGCTATTAGCTCTGAAGGTGAATCAATAACACTGCAGAATGACCTTCACACCCTCGAAAAATGGGAACAACGATGGGACATGAGCTTCAACCCTTCAAAATGCCAGGTCCTGCATATCACAAGAGCTAAATGTCCCACCTAAAGCAAATGTATCCTCCATGACACTGTCCTTCAAACAGTCCCATCGGCCAAATATCTGGGTGTTAAAATCTCAGATGACCTTTCTTGGAGCCCCCATATTGATTTGATTACCAAGAAAGCTAACCAGACTTTGGGGTTTCTTAAACGGAATATTAAGGTCCAGGTCCATAATCAGGACCTCAAATCCACAGCCTACAAAACTCTAGTAAGACCCCAGTTGGAGTATGCTTCGACAGTCTGGTCTCCGCACACAGCTACAAATATTGCCAAAGTTGAAGCAGTTCAGCGCAGGGCAGCCAGATGGGCTACTCGTGATTACCAGCGCACCTCTAGTGTAACCCAAATGTTAAAGGACCTAAACTGGCGCACTCTGGAACAACGTCGGATAGACAGTAGATTGATTCTTATGTACAAGATCACATATGATCTTGTCGCCATACCTGCAGCAGACTACATGTACCTAATTCCCAATACAAGGCCATCTAAGTCCAATCACCCCTTGGCATATAGACAGATTCCCACCCTCCATGACTATTACAAGTACACATTCTTTCCCCGTACTATAGTTCACTGGAATGCCCTAGAACATCACATCCCCATCCTACCTACTGTGGCACAATTCAGCTATGCTGTGTGCCAAGTAGTCCATATCTCACCCTAAACACCCAACAAGCTTTTATCTTTTAACTATACTAACTCTTGTTTCACATCTGTATATTCTTTTTCTTAACTGTGCACCTCTTTTATTTTCAGCTAACCTCCTTTTGCACTCGTTTACCGAACCCAGTCTGATGTCCTTTTCGGAGGTTAAGACGTAACAGAAGAAAGTGTAATAATGCACCTCCCCCCTTGATGCATTTATTTTTTTAAGTCGGTGTTTAGATTGGTGTGCGGTAAAAATGCCATAATGCAAAACTGTCAGAGGAAAAAATGCCATAGGTATAAATGTCAGAGGCTACCTGGTAAAAATGCCAGAGATAAAAACTGTTTATACAAGTTTAGTTCTTTATTTGTCTCTCATGAAACACAATATGACGGCATCATGGGAAAAGGTGAAAAGATGCAACAAGAGTACAATGTATGTGCATTAACTCCCATTTTTGCCCAGTTCTGACTTATATATCTCTACATATTTGGGTCTATGACGAAACATAGAACGACAAAACATAGAAAAGCAAAAACACGGAAAAGACAAAACATAGAAAGACTAAACATAGAAAAGAAACATCGAAAAAAGATCGAAATAACATCGAAAAAGTTCGGAAACATCGAAAATTTTATTTCCATCCATTTTACGACAATAATACTTTTTCGATATCGTAAACATATTTCAGGAATTTTGAGGTAGCGAACAATTGATTAGCGACCAATAAAGTTTAACGCACAGTAATACTGCTTTTTCGATCAGTGACAATACAGTTCCATATAGTATTTGATTCAGTCAATATGTTACATTGTGTGCCAACCCCTCCAGGTAGTCCATACATGTATGTCCGTTATTTGTTCTCATCTGGAACTCGGACACAATTTTCTGGAGTCTTTTCTCGCGACTTACGGCTTTGCTAGATTTTTTTGACAAAGATTCCCCACGGAGGAGAGCTTGCTTCCTCAACTCGGTATTTGACTGCTCCCCTTTAAGAAATTCTAAAAATTTCCAAATATTTGGATGTGCTTGTCCCAGAATCGAACTAATACGTCGGTGCCAACCTTCCAGAAAATTTGTAGTCCTAGGCTTGCTCCCTAGAGTTCTCTCATACACTGACCAAATAGATGGAGGAAATGGAGGTTCTCTCCAAGTCAGACGCAAAGGGCGCAATGCATCAGTACCCGTATCAGCACTGGAATATTGTCCAATATATGTCCGTTCAAAGTACAGCGCAAAGTCTTCCTGGAAGGCATGACGGACAGAGTCGGGTGGTAGGAACGCAAGTGCAGTAAACATGCGTACCTTTAAGCTGAAATCAAGGTCGTCAACGTACTTAGTTCGAAGGCCAAGTTCAGAAATTTTGCGCCAGTTAGCCTGCCCAAAGTGAAAAAAGCAGCATTCAGTACTGAGCTGAGGAAACAAGGATCTCATAGAACTATACGCCGCGGTTTCAAAGTCTGATCTAAATATTTGGATTTCAATGCTCATGCCAAGGGATTCCATTTTGTCTTTGATAATTTTAAACACAGCTGTGTATGTTTCACTGCTTTTCTTTGGTAGCAAACAGAAAACCATTGGAAAAATGGTTCCGAGGTATTCTCCATGAATGGTGTATAACTGTTTAAAAAATGGCAGGCTTACAGAAAAAGTCCCGTCACCGTACCATGTTTTTGAGCAAGACAAATGATACAGATTCTGAGCCGTCGAGTATATCAAAACCCTTCTTCTCCATTAGAAGTTTCTCTCCATTTTCCCTCGATATCTATTTCAGAAGCACTTTTTGGAAGAGGTGGCAGATTTCTGCGCCGTTCCCTTTGAATCGTACGCCGTACTGAAGATTCTTTAGGAAGAGCACCCTGAGCAGCTGTATGTAATGTCTGCGATACTTCTCTATTGATGATACCAGACGTTGTGGCATGAGACTTTGCAGCTGCTTTCACCCCACAAAGGACTTTTTTGGCCTATAAAATGAAAGGAAGGGGAAAAAATGCAGGACAGGGTTAATGGAAAAATGTCCGAACTAAAAATAGTCAAATAATCGAAATTGACAAATGGGCTATCAATTTCAAGCGCGTTATAAGGAGATAGTACAATTTATCTATACCTCAACATCTGCTCTCGAAGGCGCGTGGTTATGGTCTTTTGTTTGGCTGGCATCAATAGGTTGTCCATCGTCTTTCTTGTTTGATATTGCTCGGCCTCGACATTCTGGATTTCTAACACATTTCCAGTAGATTTTTCTATCATTTTTATCAATAATATAAAGGTAGCCATCTAACGCCAGTTGTGGCTTTCCTTTCTGCGTGGTCAGAATTTCCATTTTGACACACTTATTGTTCTATTATTGGTCGTTCTATTATTCGTCGATCTATTAAATGTCGCGTCTATGTTTTGACTTATCTATTAAGTGTCGCTTCTCTCTTTTGTCTTTCTCTGTTTTGTCGTACAGGGTACATATTTTGTACCTTTATCCAAGTCTATCATCATAAAATGAATGGAAATAAGTGTCTGGGCACTAAGAGGTAAATATAATATATCTATGGCATTTTTTCCTATGGCATTATTACCTATGGCATTTTTTCAGGTAGCCTCTGACATTTTTTCCTCTGGCATTTTTACCCTCATCATTTTCTCACCTGTAATAAATACTACTTGAAAATGAGTAAAACCTGCCTGACTGAAACTAATCTAATGTCCATTGCTTGATAAGCATACAACAAACAGTCTTGATATTTCTTGTTATGCTTCTTTTTTCCTTCTTTCACATTACTGTACTTTAAGTTGTGCAAATGGTGGAATGTTGGACTAACTGTATACTGGAGAGGATAACTGTATACTTCAAGGGTAATCTCTTGGAAGTGTATTCATTTACACAATGTACCTTCCTAAGAATCCTGGATTCTCTTTTGTTTTGAAGTGTTTTGTACTTTTGTCATTCCTTTTATTTAGATTCTTTGCTTGTTGTCTCCAGCCTTTTCGAAGAAAAGTGGAGGGACACTGTTTTTGGTTTTCCGTGGTGCGTGGTTCCGAGTTTTCAGTAGGTACTTTGTCCCCTTAACTCCTCCCACAGTTTTTATTCGATCCTTTTGAAACTTTACAGGTGTTTTAAGGATGGTCTGAGGATGTGCATGTGGTTTTTTCAGAATCCTGAAATAATTTTTTATCACTTTTTCCGCATTTTTAACTAGACATTTTTTTAGTTCTAATATTACAGAAGTCTATAGGGAGTAGGTACCTTGTCCCCTTAACTCCTCCCACAGTTTTTGGTCGATCCTTTTGAAACTTTACATGGGCTTTTACAAGGTTGGGCGGTCAAAACCAGGGGCGGTTTTAACCGGCGGTTTTAACCGGTTAAAACCGCCCCGATCAATACTTCCATAGTGGTCAATACTGGTCGATTGAAATATTGAGTGGTCAATTGAATATTTTTAGTGGTCAGCTGGAGATTATGGTGATCAGTTGGTTGATTGATTATGGTAGATTACTGGCATAGAACAGTCTAGCAATTTGTTCATCTAACTGCTTCCACATACTACACTCTGTTGAAACGACAAACCTACTGAAACTAGTCTTCTGAAGTTTTGGTCTCTTTGCTAGAGGCTGATCATTCGATAGAGTTTCAGGTTCAGATGTTATTTCTTCAAGTGGCTGCTTGGCAATACTTTCTGGTTTTTTAGCCCTAGACATGTTTGTCTACGAGTCTTCAGTCTTAAGACCTTAGCACAAACTTAATATTACAGTCTTTGCACCTTGCACTGTTTTTTTTTTGTTATCTTCCAAAATAGTGAAGAAGTTCCAAATTGGGTCTTTAGATTTCATTTTTGACACCTTCAGTAATAGCTTGATGATAAGATAAGATACTATCTAGATTGCATATAACTCAAAATTTCACACATTAGGAATAAAGCCTGGTGTCAGTGTATAATACAGGTATAATATCAGGGACATGTGATTGATAACTTTGGCAATTAGATCTATGTCACACCCACTGCAGTGGCATGGGGCAGCTTTTACACCTTTTAATCTGTTTTGACAGCAATTTACAGGTGTTGCAGATACTTAAATATACTTACAGACATTAGTGAATCTTCAGACATTGTTTGGTTAATTAATTACAGCCTTTTACAGATGTACTACTTCACAGGCCTAAAGATTAATGACAGGTGTATTTCACACGTTTACAATATGTTTTATATTTTCTGCAATAACATCAAAATTATATGTTAGCTGCTTTTTGATGCAGCCTTGTGTGGTACAATCTGGTACAACATTTTTTTTTTCTGTCAAACAAAATAGGATCTTTCATAAATCCTTTAAAGTCCATGATAAAATCAGCTTATTTATTTCCTGTAAATCAAAATATGAACAATTAATCTAACCTTTAAAGGATAATATAATAATAAAGAGTGTTTGGTTGAAAAGAAAGACCTGTCTATAATTCAGTGAGTCAATCCAATCAACCTCTTCAGTTGACCAATAATTATGCCTTTTGACTTATGATTAAAAAAAAAAAAAAAAAGGACCTTAATAATTAGTTACATGTATTGATAAAAATTATTTGTCTTGTTCACTGATGAAAATATAGTCTAACCTCATGGAGGGAATGCTTTTAAGACCAGTTTATCAACAGGACAGAGGCATATACGCTAGTGATTTAATCAACCCAATCGACCACCAATCGACCACCAATCGACCAAAAATGACCGGTTAAAACCGGTTTTAACCACTGGCCCGGTCTACTCATATTGACCAGCTTTTTGCCAACCTTGGGCTTTTAGGATGGCCTGAAGATATGCATGTGGTTTTTTCAGAATCCTGAAATATTTTTTTATCACTTTTTCCGCATTTTTAACTTGGACATTTTTTGAGTTCCAATACTACAGATTGTATAGGGAGCAGGTACCTTGTCCCCTTAACTCCTCCCACAGTTTGTGGCCGATTCTTTTGAAACTTTACAGGTGTTTTAAGAATGGTCTGAAGATGTGCATGTGGTTTTTTCAGAATCCTGAAATTAATTTTTATTACTTTTTAGACATTTTGAACATAGACATTTTTTGAGCTCTAATATTACAGAAGCGTATAGGGAGTAGGTACCTTGTCCCCTTAACTCCTCCCACAGTTTTTGGCCGATCCTTTTGAAACTTTACATGGGCTTTCAGGATGGCCTGAAGATATGCATGTGGTTTTTCAGAATCCTGAAATAATTTTTTATCACTTTTTCCGCATTTTTAACTTATACATTTTTTGAGTTCTAATACTACAGAAGTATATAGGGAGCAGGTACCTTGTCCCCTTAACTCCTCCCACAGTTTTTGGCCGATCCTTTTGAAACTTTACAGGTGTTTTAAGGATGGTCTGAAGATATGCATGTGGTTTTTTCAGAATCCTGAAATTATTTTTTATCACTTTTTACACGTTTTGAACTAAGACATTTTTTTAGTTCTAATATTACAGAAGTCTATAGGGAGTAGGTACCTTGTCCCCTTAACTCCTCCCACAGTTTTTGACCGATCTTTTGAAACTTTACGTGGGCTTTTAGGATGGCCTAAAAATATGCAGGTGGATTTTTCAGAATCCTGAAATATTTTTTTATTACTTTTTCCGCATTTTTAACTTAGACATTTTTTTGAGTTCTAATATTACAGAAGTGTATAGGGTGCAGGTACCTTGTCCCCTTAACTCCTCCCACGTTTTTTGTCTGATCCTTTTGAAACTTTACAAGGGCCTTTAGGATGGCCTGAAGATATGCATGTGGATTTTTTCAGAATCCTGAAGTAATTTTTTACCACTTTTTCTGCATTTTTAACTTAGACATTTTTTTAGTTATAATACTACAGAAGCGTATAGGGAGTAGGTACCTTGACCCCGTAACTCCTACCACAGTTTTAAGCCGATCCTTTGAAACTTTACAGGTGGTCTGAAGATATGCATGTGGCTTTTTCAGAATCTTGAAATTATTTTTTATCACTGGTTTCCTGCTTCAATACTTAGGTAATTGATACAGACCAATGGTCCTCTGGTTAACTTTACCATTTTTAACACCTCAAATAAAAATAAGGCGGGGGACATAAATTCCCCATGGAATTTGCTTGTTTGATTTAGTTTTATGGGCCAGTCAGCACTGTTAAGATCATACCAGGTTGAACAGGTAATCTACGCATCATCCATGAGGCTTAACTCCGTATAAATTTGGATTGTTTTCAGAAGTGAAACAGGTAATCGACTCATCATCCCTAATAAGCATACCAAGTTTCAAGGTTATTGCTCAGTTGACTAGATAATGCTGACTAGATTCCATTATGTCAAGCCAATATGGGGTTTATATCTGGAACTACAATTCTGACGAAAAAATATGGGTTCACTTATTTTCCATCCTGATTCCTTATATAAAATTTCAAGATCCTGTCTGTATGCAATGTGTGTAGAAATTGACAAATGACCTAAACACAATATACCCCTCCAACTTCTTGTTATTGTCCCCCGCCTTTTCGAAGAAAAGCGGAGGGACACTGTTTTTGGCTTTCCGTGGTGCGTGGTTCCGAATTTTTAGTAGGTACCTTATCCCCTTAACTCCTCCCACAGTTTTTGTCCGATCCTTTTGAAACTTTACAGGTGCTTTAAGGATGGTCTGAAGATATGCATGTGGTTTTTTCAGAATCCTGAAATTATTTTTTATCACTTTTTTCACATTTTGAACTTAGACATTTTTTGAGTTCTAATATTACAGAAGTGTATAGGGAGCAGGTACCTTGTCCCCTTAACTCCTCCCACAGTTTTTGGCCGATCCTTTTGAAACTTTACGTGGGCTTTTAGGATGGCCTGAAGATATGCATGTGGTTTTTTAGGAATCCTGAAATAATTTTTTTTATCACTTTTTCCGCATTTTTAACTTAGACATTTTTTTAGTTCTAATACTACAGAAGCATATAGGGAGTAGGTACCTTGTCCCCGTAACTCCTACCACAGTTTAAAGCCGATCCTTTTGAAACTTTACAGGCGCTTTTAGGATGGTCTGAAGATATGCATGTGTTTTTTTCGAATCCTGAAATTATTTTTTTATCACTTTTTACACATTTTGAACTTAGACATTTTTTTAGTTCTAATATTACAGAAGTCTATAGGGAGCAGGTACCTTGTCCCCTTAAGTCCTCCCACAGTTTATGGCCGATCCTTTTGAAACTTCACATGGGCTTTTAGGATGGCCTGAAGATATGCATGTGGATTTTTCAGAATCCTGAAATAATTATTTATCACTTTTTCCGCATTTTTAACTTAGACATTTTTTGAGTTCTAATATTACAGAAGTGTATAGGGAGTAGGTACCTTGTCCCCTTAACTCCGCCCACAGTTTTTGGCTGATCCTTTTGAAACTTTACTTGGGTTTTTAGGATGGCCTGAAGATATGCATGTGGTTTTTTTAGAATCCTGAAATAATTTTTTTATCACTTTTTTCGTATTTTTAACTTATACATTTTTTGAGTTCTAATACTACAGAAGCGTATAGAGAGTAGGTATCTTGTCCCCGTAACTCCTACCACAGTTTTAAGCTAATCCTTTTGAAACTTTACAGGTGCTTTAAGGATGGTCTGAAAATATGCATGTGGTTTTTTCAGAATCCTGAAATTATTTTTTATCACTGGTTTCCTGCTTCAATACTTAGGTCGGTGATACAGGACCAATGGTCCTCTGGTTAACTTACCCATTTTTAACACCTCAAATAAAAATAAGGCGGGGGACATAAATTTCCCATGGAATTTGCTTGTTCTTTCTTGCTTTTATCCTTCTTTCTTTATTATTATTTTTGGTTGTGTATTTGATAGTTCTAATGTCTAACTTGGAATCGAGTGGTCCTGTGTACGAGTTCTATGACAGGTGCTGAAAAAGGGCCTTAAAGGCTTTACTAGGACCTACACTGTATACATGAAATAAGGTATTTCTGATAAAAAAGAGAATAAATAAATTGCAGACACCCATAAAATCAGAAATGAACCTGTCCAATCTATATTAAAGGAAGCAGATTATACTTGTACATGTATATTGTATATGCAGGTTAAGCTATATGGTCAAGGTTGGCGATGAAGAATGCCATACACATCTGTGACAAGTGCATGTACAAAATGTATAACCGACTGCTTTTAAACCAAGTGTAGTCAGTCATTTCAAATATAATAACAGTGAGAGTTCCTACGCAGTAGAAACTTATTTATCAAATTTATGAATAGATTGAGCTATTTGGATAGTGATAGCTGTGTCATTTCCTCACTGTTGACTACACCCGGTCAAGTACTAGATAGATAGATGGATGGATGGATAGATAGATAATGACTTGGGACGACTTAATCCAAGTTGTTTTGGGCCGACTTTTTAATGGTTTTGATTGTGTTGAGGTTTGACAACACGTCAACCCTTGTGGGTCATTTTGTGTCATCTCCAGAGAAAAGGAGAAAAGAGATAGTAGAAGAGATGAAAGAGGATGACAGGGAAGAAAGAAAAAAAGGAATGAAAGTCAAAAAACACAAGAAATAAAAACATTCCCCCTCTACCATTACCTGCTACAAGGATAGCAAGCCTTGCCCAACTGTAAGCCATTATCAGTTGGACACCCCAGTAACGCAAGATACATGACACCTTTGCCACACCCGACCACCCCCAACTTCTAATGGGCCTACTGGTCTTTGGGACGAGTTTGTAATTCATTTCTTATACAGTGCCAAAGAAAATGGCTGTTTGCAGTAGTACTGTATTTCAGTGTTTTATCAGCATTGAAGAACAATGGGTAGACTGACTTCTGTGCACTGGTCCGACCTAGAGTGGAATATTCATTGGCTGTCTGGGGCTCCTATCTGACTACGGATGGCAACAGACAAAAACAGGTCCAGAGACTAGGAGCACGTTTTGTTCACCGCTTATCAGGAAAGACACCCAGTTGTGTCTCCAGGATTGCAGTATATGGCTGACAATCACTTGTAGAAAGATGCCACATTCACAGTATCAGATACAGCATGGATTGAAAGAGGTCAATGCAGGCTCCATCCTCAGCTCCAACGATAAGCATACCAGACGGACATACCACATCTGTCATGTAAAGGTGTAATGATGCATGGATATATCAACGCTGAAATGTGCAATGTATGATTAAAGAAGTAAAACTTTTTAGTTACAATTAAAATTTTGTCCCACAGGAGTTATATGCCCTTGCCCCTTGTCTATACAATGTTTAAAATCATGTAATCTTTAAATGTTTTTTTTATGAAACTGCTTGACTAATTTCCACCAGATTTGACATGAAGCCTTTTGTTGGAGGGATTTTGACGATTTATTCAAAGGTTCCACACCATTGAACAAGGTGGCTGCCATGCCCATATAACCAAGAACCAAGAACCGAGAAAGCTTTGAGGCTAAATCTTTGGACATATAGCATCAGGGACTCAAGGTTTACCAAGTTTGTTTAGATGATGATATCAGGATTACCTTTAACCTTTTTATACAATGGTCAAGTTTTCGTCCCATGCGAAATTTTAAAAATCATTTTCTCAAAATGTATTAAGGCTAATGGCAGAAACTTACAATTTAGGGTTAAAGTAGTTAAACTTGTTAGTTTCAATCAAAATTTTATCCTCTGGGGGTTATTCTGCCCTTGCCCCTGGGCTATATATATAAGTATAAAATCGTATAATCTTTAAATGTTTTCTTCTTTGAAACTGCTTGCATGGGGCCTTCTCTAGAAGGGGTACGAACAATTGGTTCAGATGGTTTTGCACTATTGGACAAGATGGTCACCATGCCCTTATATGGTAAAAACACTTCAAAATCTTCTTCACCAGACACTGAGAACCAAGAAAGCATTGAGACTGAATCCTGGTATATAGCTTCGGGCATGCATGGTCTTCCAAGTTTTTTCAAATGATGGCCCTAGGATGACCTTTGGCCTTTTTACAGCACAGTCAAATTTCTGTCCTAGTTGCTGTGGCAATATTGGAAGAATGTTGCATGGCATCTGCAGATATGCAATGACTTTTACTCAGATGAGGGAATCGTGGCCCATGGGCCTCTTGTTTTTGTCGTAATTAGCAAAGTATGAGAACAGAAAGGACTTCTGCTTTTCAAAAATGTTTGTCAAAATGGTAGCAAAGCTAGTATTTGAAAGGGCAGTAATGTTAGGTATCTTTTCAGGTAGTCCTGTCTTTAACCCTTAAAACGCCAAGAAAATCTGCATCAGAAAATGTTGTCTGTTTATGTCATCTACTGAATATTCTTGCAAACTTTTCAACCCTATTTTAGCATACCAGCAAACAGTGTGGACCCAGATCAGACTGCTCCTAAGGATCAAACTGTTTGCAGAAATGACTTTTAAAATCACACGCAGATGACAAAGCAGATGACAATTGTTGTGATTGGCAGTTTAAGGGTTAATCTACAGATAAAAATGTTTGTCAAAATGGTAGCAAAGCTAGTATTTGAGAGGGCAGTAATTTTAGGTATCTTTACAGGTAGCTCAGTCTTTAATCTACAAATAAAATCAAGGAAAGTCATTGAAACACTGTGTGATTTTTAGAGTGATATTTGACTCTTGCTAGTGATAGTATTGTGATAGGGGTTTCTCTGATAATGATAATATCGTGAAAGTCATAATTTGGCATGGTAGTCAGTCCTAACAGTGACCCAGCTAGTATACAAATACTCTTTCAATTAAGAACAATGTACTAGATTACCAGCCACCACAGTCTATATTCAGACCCGGTGGAGTGCACAGCTGTCATCTTCCATAAACAGCCATCTCCTCATGTTTTTGACTACTTTTAGATGTTCTTTTAACTTTTTTTTATTAGGAAGGAGACTGCTGTTCTCATCCAGTCAACAGTAGTCAATGAAGACTCCTGACCTTTCCTTTGAAGAAAAGATGACTTAAGAAGTTTTGTTAAAACCAGCGGTTTAGATTTTTTCTTGCCACCCATTGTTTTTGTACACTGAGGAACTTTGTGCTTGGCCGGCCTCAGTGGCTCAGTTCTCTGTGCATCTGACTGGAGACCAGGAGGTCGCAGGTTCGACCTCCGACGAGGTTGGCAACATTCTTTCGTGGAGATTGATCATGAAATAATTTCTTCGGTTATTCTCTCCCTTCCGTTGATTCAAGACAAAGGGGATTTGTCAATTTCTGGTGAAAGAATGTGCACAATACTGGTTAAACTCTTAGAGGACTGAGCCAGCCCAGTAAACGTGGTTAGGTAAACTGACTGCACTCCACATGACTCCATTGGGTTGACTGGGCACAAACAAACAAACTTTATGCTGTTTTTGGAAACGTCATCTCATTATCTACAGTGTTCTTTGTTTCATCTTGTAGCACTAATCAATTATCTTTCTGCGTTGTCATAATGAAAGTGTATGATAACTAAAAATACCATTTCTGAATGCTTTTGATAGTTTGGTCTAGTTTTTTAGCTCACCTGAGCAAAGCTCAGTGAGCTATACTGACGAGCCAGTGCTCTGTCGTCTGTCATCTGTCAACAATTGACATCTCCTCCTAAACCACTGGGCCAATTTGGACCAAACTTCACCAGAATGATCCTCGGGAGGTACTAATTGAAAGTTGTTAAAAGATTTGGAATCCAAACAGAACTCTGGTTGCCATGGCAACAAATAGGCGCAAATTGGCAAAAACCTTTAAAAATCTTCTTGTCTGAAACCAGAAGGCCCAGGTCTTTGATATTTTGTATGTAGCTTCACCTAATGGACCATTACCAAAGTTATTCAAATTATAACCCTGGGGTCAAAAATGGCTCCACCCTAGGGGTCACATGTTTTACATAGACCCCTATAGGGAAAAACCTTTAAAATTCTTCTTGTCTGAAACCAGAAGGCCCAGGTCTTTGGTATTTGGTACACAGCTTTGTCTAGTGGACCTCTACCAAGATTGTTCAAATTTTAGTCCTGGGGTCAAAATTGGCCCTGCCCTAGGGGTCACAAGTGTTACATAGACCCTTAAAGGGATAAACCTTTAAAAATCTTCTTGTCTGAAACCAGAAGGCCCAGATCTTTGATATTTGGTACACAGCTTTGTCTAGTGGACGTTTAGGAAGATTGTTCAAATTATAGCCCTGGGGTCAAAACTGGCCCCACCCTAGGGGTCACATGTTATGCATAGACCCTTACAGGGAAAACAACCTTTAAAAATATTCTAGTTTGAAACCAGAAGGCCCTTGTCTTTGATATTTGGTACACAGCTTTGTCTAGTGGACCTCTGCCAAGCTTGTTCAAGTTATAGCCCTGGTGCCAAAAATGGCCCCGCCCTAGGGGTCACATGTTTTACATAGACCCTTATATGGAAAAAAAACCTTTAAAAATGTTCTTGTCTGAAACCAGAAGGCCCAGGTCTTTGCTATTTGGTACACAGCTTTGTCTAGTGGACCTCTACTAAGATTGTTCAAATTTAAGTCCTGGGGTCAAAATTGGCCCCGCCTTAGGGTCACATGTTTTACATAGACCCTAATAGGGAAAAAACCTTTAAAAATCTTGTCTGAAACCAGAAGGCCCAGGTCTTTGATATTTGATATGTAGGTTCATCTCGAGGACCTCTAGCAAGCTTGTTCAAATTATAGCCCTGGAGCCAAAAATGGCCCCGCCCAGCGGCCAACATGTTTTACATACACTAACATAGGGAAAACTAAAAATCTTCTTGACTGAAACCAGAATGTCCAGATCTTTGATATTTGATATGTATCTTCCTGTAGTGGACCTTTACCAAGATTGTTCAAATTGTAGCCCTTGGGCCAAAAATGGCCCCGCCCAGGGGCCAACATGTTTTACATAGACTAACATAGGGAAAACCTTTAAAAATCTTCTTGTCTGAAACCAGAAGGCCCAGGTCTTTGATATTTGGTATGTAGCTTCACCTAATGTACCATTATCAATGTTATTCAAATTATAGCCCTGGGGTCAAAATTGGCCCTGCCCTAGAGATCAAATTTTTTACATAGACTAACTTAGGGAAAACCTTTAAAAATCTTCTTGTCTGAAACCAGAAGGCCCAGGTCTTTGATATTTGGTACACAGCATTGTCTAGTGGACCTCTAGGAAGATTGTTCAAATTATAGCCCTGTGGTCAAAACTGGCCCTGCCTTAGGGGTGACATGTTATTCCCTTATTGGGAAAAAACCTTTAAAAATCTTTTTGTTTGAAACCACATGTTTTACATGGACTTATATAGGGAAAACCTTGAAAAATCTTCTCGTTTGAAACAAGAAGGTCCAGTCCTTTGATATTTGGTACAGGTACACAGCTTTGTCTTGTAGACCTCTACCAAGATTGTTGAAATTATAGCCCTGGGTTCAATATTGTCCCGGCCCTAGGGGTCACGTTATACATAGACCCTTATAGGGAAAAACCTTGTCAGAAAACCAGAAGGCCCAGGTCTTTGATATTTGGTATGTAGCTTCATCTAGAGGACTTCTAGCAAGACTGTTCAAATTATAGCCCTAGGGCCAAAAATGGCCCCGACCAGGGGCCAACATGTTTTACATAGACTAACATAGGGAAAACGTTTAAAAATCTTCTTGACTGAAACCAGAATGCCCAGGTCTTTGATATTTGATCTGTAGCTTCAACTAGTGGACCTCTACCAAGATCATTCAAATTGTAGCCCTTGGGCCAACACATTCATTTGCAACAAATTTTAAACATACATAGTCTTATGAAGAGAAACTAATGTCTTTTAGAGTATGCTAGAGACAATGATGCTCAGGTGAGTGAAATAGGGCCCTGTGGGCTCTCTTGTATCAATATGTGACTATTGTCTTTAGAATCTAAATATAACCTTTAAATACTTTAATAGAATAGGACTTCAAGCTAAATCTGCTTTATAAATAGCAGTAAAAATTTGGAAGTTGGAGGTCCTGACTTCAAAGCATCAAAATCTGGAAGTCCACCAGCATTCTTTGCATGCTCCCAGACATCCCTTAATGCAAGCACTGTTAAACACTGAAACTTTGGTCTGTTGAAATATGCTAAAACAATTAAAATGTACACCTAATGAAGCCAGGATAAAATACTTCAGTGAAGACATATTAGCTCACCTGAGCCTTTGGGCTCATAGGTGAGCTTATAGTATAGACAGGCTCTGTCATCTGTCTGTTGTCCACACTCTTTAAACATCTTCTCCACAGAAACCACTTGGCTCATAGGTGAGCTTATAGTATAGACAGGCTCTGGCATCTGTCCGCTTTTAAAATCTTCTTGTGTGAAACTAGAAGGCACAGACCTTTGATATTTGGTATGTCATTAGCTCACCTGAGCTATGCTCAGGATGAGCTTTTGTGATCACTTTTCATCCGTCCATCCATTAACATTTTCAAACAACTTCTCCTCTGAAGCCGCTGAGCCAATTTTGCTCAAATGTCATATGGAGCCTCCGTAGGGTGGGGGAACGAAAGATTGCTAAAATGGTTGTGGTCCGTTGACCAAGATGGCCGCCATGCCCATATATGGTAGAAATCTTAAAAATCTTCTTCTCCAGAACTGAGGATGCCTTGGGGCTGAATCTGTGCACAAATCATCGGGGACATGAGATCTACCAAAGTTGCTAAAAAGATTGTCGTACGTTGACATTTGACGTTTTTACGGCAAGGTCAAGTTTGCTTCCCTATGCATTTGTATGAGCCCCATAACATTAGTATGGGAAAATTGTTGAGAATTTCAGATGACTTCTCCTCTGAAGCAACTGAGCCGAATTTGCTCAAATTTTTAGCTCACCTGAGCATGAAGTGCTCATGGTGAGCTATTGTGATCAGTCAATGTCCGTCGTCCGTCATGGGTCGTGCGTCGTGCGGCGTTAACAATTCCTTTAAAAGCCTACTCCTCCTACGCCCCTGGGCCAATTGACTCAATACATGGTAGGAAGCATCAGGGGCCTCGGTGGCTCAGTTGGATGCGACGTCCGACTGGAGACCAGGAGGTCGCGGGTTCAACCCCCGCCGAGGTCGGCAACATTCTTTCGTGGAGATTGATCATGAAATATTTTCTACGGTCATTCTCTCCCTTCCGCTGATTCAAGAAGGGCAGTTGTCAGTTTCTGGCGAAAGAATGTGCACAATACTGGTTAACCGCTTAGAGGACTAAGCCTGCCCAGTAAACGTGTGGTTAGGTAAACTGACCGCGCTCGACATGACCCCATTGGGTTGACTGGGCCGTAAAACCTCAACACAAACAAACAAGGAAGCATCAGGGTGACTTGTAGATGAAAAATAGCTAAAATCGTTCAGATCTGAAATCCACATGGCCGCATCTTGAAAATCTATTTTCCCTTCTTCTCCTGAACCGAAAGGCCAATTGACTCCAAACTTGCTAGAAAGCATTGGGGTGACTTGTAGATCAAAAATAGCTAAAATCGTGTCGATCAGAAATCAAGATGGCCGCCATGGCAGCCATCTTGAAAATCTATTTTTCGCTTCTACTCCTAAACCCAAAAGCCAATTGACTCCAAACTGGTTAGGAAGCAGTGGGGTGACTTATAGATCAAAAATAGCTAAAATCGTGCCAATTGGAAATCCAAGATGGCCGCCATGGACGCCATCTTGAAAATCAATTTTTCGCTTCTTCTTCAGAACCTAAAGGCCATTTGACTTCAAACTTGCTAGGAAGCGTCAGGATGACTTGTAGATCAAAAATAGCTAAAATCATGCTGATCGGAAATCCAAGATGGCCGCCATGACAGCCATCTTGAAAATCTGTTTTTCGCTTCTTCTCCTGAACCTAAAAAACAATAGACTCGAAACTTAGTAGGAAGCATCAGGGTGACTTGTAGATCAAAAATAGCTAAAATCGTTCCGATCGGAAATGCAAGATGGCCGCCATCTTGAAAATCTAATTTTCACGTCTTCTACTGCACCGAAATGCCAGTTGACTCGAAAGTTGGTAGGAGGCATTGGGGTGACTTGTAGATAAAAAATAGCTAAAATCGTGCTGATCGTAAATCCAAAATGGCCGACATGGTGCCATCTTGAAAATCTATTTTTCGCTTCTTCTAAACCGAAATGCCAATTGACTGGAAACTTGGTAGGAAGCATCGGGGTGACTTGCAGATATAAAAATTGCTAAAATTGTTCCCATCGGAAATCCAAGATGGTGGCCATCTTGAAAATCTACTTTTCTCTTCTTTCCCCGAACTGAAATGCCAGTTGACTCGAAACTTGGTAGGAAGCATTGGGGTGACTTGTAGATAAAAAATAGCTCAAATCATTGTGATAGAAAATCCCAAATTGCGGCCATGGCGTCCATCTTGAAAATCTGTTTTGAATTTTTTCTTCTGAACCGAAAGGGCAATTGACTCAAAGTTCATTGGAAGTATTGAGGTGACTTGTAGATCAACAGTAGCTAAAATCATTCTGATTGGAAATCTTAGATGGCTGCCATCTTGTTTATGTTTATTATATTTCCCTTCCACTGAGCTGTTAACATGTATTCTTCAGAAACCACTTAGCCATTTGCCACCAAATTTCACATTGCTTCTACTGTTGAAATGTGATTGAGAGTTTGTTCAAATGATCAGGCTCCATTGACTGTCATGCCATATATATTCTTCTTCAAAATTAAGAACTGCTTAAATGATGATCTTTTCATTAGTTGCGATGACAGGATTGGAAAAATGTTGCATAACATCTGCATATCTGCAGTGGCTATGTCGCTCAGGTTTCTGTTTTGCCAACTTAATTAAAGCTTAATTCCATACCAAGTTATAGTAGCATACAGAGATCAAAGGTTTTTCAAAGTGTACTGGCTACCATACCCATATGTTTCATTCTTTAAAAATGTTACCATAAGCTTGCTTAGAACAAATAGTCTCAGGTGAGCTACAGGACTTTTCTGATGGAGTGTGATAGTTCAGTGGTAATGCACTGACCTTTGGTGCGAGAGGTCCCTGTTCACTGTGAGAAATTTTTGGTTTAAACTGTATTTATTTGACTTTATAGAAGACATACAATACATGAGAAATTTTTGGGGTCCAGTATTGCAGTTGGTCATATTCTACCATTACCCACTGGGAGTCAGTTTGCAGGATAGACCACCAAGAAGCAATTTGTCAATTTTTTTTTTTAATTTGCACAGGGAATGTCTTTGTCTGCACAGAGGCCTTCCAGGTAATTGCACTGCATCAACTGCCAATGATGATGATGGAGCATATTTGGACCCCAAAAGTACAAAAACTTTACAAGTTATTTTCACAAAATGTAGCAGAGGAAAGTAGAGCACCATAAGATGATATGCGGTGAACAAGAACCCTAATTATGCCCCCAACTTCGAAGAAGTTGGAGGGGCATATTGCTTCTGGGACGTTTGTGCGTGCGTGCGTCTGTCCGTGCGTCTGTCCGTTACGCTTTTTGATGCATAGCATAACTTCTGAACCATGCATGCTAGGGTTTTTAAATTTCACATATGGATTCTTCATGAAAAAATAGCTGACCCATATTTTTTTCCCATCAGGATTATGCCCCTTTCCTGAGTTATGGCCCTTTGAAAAAATATAGATGAAATCTTGTCAGCAAAATATCTCAAAAACTATTGAAGCTAGAGCCTTGAAACCTGGTGAATAGATTGGAATTGATTAGATGACCTGATTAACTTTTGAATAAATTCTGAAAATTACTTCATGAGTTATGGCCCTTTATAATTTTGATCATTTTTACAATTGCACACTTTTTAATGCATAGCATAAGTTTTGAACTGTGCATGCTAGGGTTTTAAAATTTCATATATGGATTCCTCATGAAAAAATAGCTGACACGTATTTTTTTTCTTATCAGGATTATGCCCCTTTCTTGAGTTATGGCCCTTTGAAAAAATATGGATGAATTAATATGGATGAATTCTTGTCAGCAAAATATCTCAAAAACTATTGAAGCTAGAGTCTTGAAACCTGGTGAATAGATTGGTATTGATGAGTAGATGACCTGATTAACTTTTGAATAAATTCTGAAAATTACTTCATGAGTTATGGCCCTTTATAACTTTGGGCATTTTTACGTCGCACACTTTTTGGTGCATAGCATAAGTTTTGAACTGTGCATGCTAGGGTTTTGAAATTTCACATATGGATTCCTCATGAAAAAATAGCTGACCCATATTTTTTTCTGATCAGGATTATGGCCCTTTCCTGAGTTATGGCCCTTTGAAAAAATATGGATGGAATCTTTTTAGCAAGCTATCTCAAAAACTATTGAAGCTAGAGCCTTGAAACCTGGTGAATAGATTGGTATTGATGAGTAGATGACCTGATTAACTTTTGAATAAATTCTGAAAATTACTTCATGAGTTATGGCCCTTTATAACTTTGGGCATTTTTACGTCGCACATTTTTTGATGCATAGCATAAGTTTTGAACTGTGCATGCTAGGGTTTTGAAATTTCACATATGGATTCCTCATGAAAAAATAGCTGACCCATATTTTTTTTCTGATCAGGATTATGCCCCTTTCCTGAGTTATGGCCCTTTGAAAAAATATGGATGGAATCTTTTTAGCAAGGTATCTCAAAAACTATTGAAGCTAGAGCCTTGAAATTTGAGGAATAGGTTGGTAGCGATGAGTAGATGACCTGATTAACTTTTGAATAAATTCTGAAAAGTACTTCTTGAGTTATGGCCCCTTGTCATTTTGGGCATTTTTACATTGCACACTTTGGTGCATAGCACAGTTTGCTAAGGTTTTTAAATTTCATATTTAGATTTCTCATGAAAAAATAGCTGACACATATTTTATTTTTCTTATTAGGATTATGCCCCTTACCTGAGTTAGGGCCCTTTGAAAAAAAATATGGATGAAGTCTTGTCAGCAAAATATCTCAAAAAACTATTGAGGCTAGAGCCTTGAAATTTAAGGAATAAATTGGTAGCGATGAGTAGATGACCTGATTAACTTTTGAATAAATTCTGAAAAGTACTTTTTGAGTTATGGCCCTTTGTCATTTTGGGCATTTTTACATTGCACACTTTTTGATGCTTAGCATAGGTTTTGATCTGTGCATATTAGGGTTTTGAAATTTCATGTATGGATTCCTCATGGAAAAATAGCTGACATATTTTTAGCTCACCTGAGCACGAAGTGCTCATGGTGAGCTATTGTGGTCAGTCAATGTCCGTCGTGCGTCGTCCGTCGTGCAGCGTCAACAATTGCTTTAAAAGCCTACTCCTCCTACACCCCTGGGCCAATTGACTTGATACTTGGTAGGAAGCATCGGGGTGACTTGTAGATCAAAAATAGCTAAAATCGTTCCGAACGGAAATCCAAGATGGCCGCCATGGCCGCCATCTTGAAAATCTATTTTTTGCTTCTTCTCCTGAACCGAAAGGCTAATTGACTCCAAACTTGCTAGGAAGCATCAGGGTGACTTGTAGATCAAAAGTAGCTAAAATCGTGCCGATGGGAAATCCAAGATGGCCGCCATGGCCGCCATCTTGAAAATCTATTTTTCGCTTCTTCTCCTGAACCGAAATGTCAGTTGACTCCAAACTTGCTAGGAAGCATCAGGGTGACTTGTAGATCAAAAATAGCTAAAATCGTGCCGATCGGAAATCCAAGATGGCCGTCATGGCCGCCATCTTGAAAATCTATTTTTCGCTTCTTCTCCTGAACCGAAAGGCCAATTGACTCCAAACTTGCTAGGAAGCATCAGGGTGACTTGTAGATCAAAAGTAGCTAAAATCGTGCCGATCGGAAATCCAAGATGGCCGCCATGGCCGCCATCTTGAAAATCTATTTTTCGCTTAAACTCCTAAACCCAAAAGCCAATTGACCCCAAACTTGGTAGGAGGCATTGGGTGACTTATAGATCAAAAATAGCAAAAATCGTGCCTATCGGAAATCCAAGATGGCTGCCATGACAGCCATCTTGAAAATCTATTTTTCGCTTCTTCTCCTGAACCGAAAGGCCAGTTAACTCCAAACTTCGTAGGAAGCATCGGGGTGACTTGTAGATCAAAAATAGCTAAAATCATGCCGATCGTAAAACCAGGATGGGCGCCATGGCAGCCATCTTGAAAATCTTTTTTTCGCTTCTTCTCCTGAACCGAAAGGCCAGTTGACTCCACACTTGGTAGGAAGCATTTGGGTGACTTGTAGATCAAAAATAGCTAAAATCATGCCGATCGTAAATCCAAGATGGCCGCCATGGCGTCTATCTTGAAAATCTATTTTTCGCTTCTTCTCCTAAACCCAAAAGTCACTTGACTCGAAACTTAGTAGGAAGCATCAGGTTGACTTGTAGGTCAAATGTAGCTAAAATCGTTCTGATCAGAAAGCTCAGATGGCCACCATGGCCGCCATCTTGAAAATCTATATTTAGCTTCTTCTCCTGCACCGAAAGGCCAATTGACTCCAAACATCGTAGGAGACATTGGGGTGACTTGTAGATCAAAAATAGCTAAAATTGTGCCAATCGGATATCCAAGATGGCCGCCATGGCAGCCATCTTGAAAATCTATTTTTCGCCTCTTCTCCTGAACTGAAAGGCCAGTTGACTCGAAACTTGGTAGGAAGCATTGGGGTGACTTGTAGATCAAAAATAGCTAAAATCGTGCCGATTGTAATTCCAAGCTGGCTGCCATTTAGAGTTTGTTCAAATGATCACCCTCAATTGACTGGCATGCGATAATATTATATCTTCTTCAAAATAAAGAACTGCTTAAATGATGATCTTTTCATTAGTTGCGATGACAGGATTGGAAAAATGTTGCATAACATCTGCATATCTGCAGTGACTGTGTCACTCGGGTGAGCAACCCGTGGCCCGTGGACCTCTTGTTTTTCTTATCAGGATTAGTCCCCTGTCCTGAGTTATGGCCCTTTGAAAAAATATGGATGAATTCTTGTCAGCAAAATATCTCAAAAACTATTGAAGCTAGAGTCTTGAAACCTGGTGAATAGATTGGTATTGATGAGTAGATGACCTGATTAACTTTTGAATAATTTCTGAAAATTACTTCATGAGTTATGGCCCTTTATAACTTTGGGCATTTTTACGTCGCACACTTTTTGGTGCATAGCATAAGTTTTGAACTGTGCATGCTAGGGTTTTGAAATTTCACATATGGATTCCTCATGAAAAAATAGCTGACCCATATTTTTTTCTGATCAGGATTATGCCCCTTTCCTGAGTTATGGCCCTTTGAAAAAATATGGATGGAATCTTTTTAGCAAGCTATCTCAAAAACTATTGAAGCTAGAGCCTTGAAATTTGAGGAATAGGTTGGTAGCGATGAGTAGATGACCTGATTAACTTTTGAATAAAATCTGAAAATAACTTCTTGAGTTATGGCCCCTTGTCATTTTGGGCATTTTTACATTGCACACTTTGATGCATAGCATAAGTTTTGAACTGTGCATGCTAAGGTTTTGAAATTTCATATTTAGGTTTCTCATGAAAAAATAGCTGACACATATTTTTTTTTTTTCTTATTAGGATTATGCCCTTTACTTGAGTTGCGGCCCTTTGAAAAAATATGGATGAAGTCTTGTCAGCAAAATATCTCAAAAAACTATTGAGGCTAGAGCCTTGAAATTAAAGGAATAAATTGGTAGAGATGAGTAGATGACCTGATTAACTTTTGAATAAAAATTCTGAAAAGTACTTCTTGAGTTATGGCCCTTTGTCATTTTGGGCATTTTTACATTGCACACTTTTTGATGCTTAGCATAGGTTTTGAACTGTGCATATTCGGGTTTTGAAATTTCATGTATGGATTCCTCATGGAAAAATAGCTGACATATTTTTTTTCTTATCAGGATTATGCCCCTTTCCTGAGTTATGGCCCTTTGAAAAAATATGGATGAATTATTGTCAGCAAAATATCTCAAAAACTATTGAAGCTAGAGCCCTGAAACCAGTTGAATAGATTGGTATTGATGAGTAGATGACCTGATTAACTTTTGAATAAATTCTGAAAATTACTTCATGAGTTATGGCCCTTTATAACTTTGGGCATTTTTACGTCACACACTTTTTGATGCATAGCATAAGTTTTGAACTGTGCATGCTAGGGTTTTGAAATTTCACATATGGATTCCTCATGAAAAAATAGCTGACCCATATTTTTTTTCTGATCAGGATTATGCCCCTTTCCTGAGTTATGGCCCTTTGAAAAAATATGGATGGAATCTTTTTAGCAAGCTATCTCAAAAACTATTGAAGCTAGAGCCTTGAAATTTGAGGAATAGGTTGGTAGCGATGAGTAGATGACTTGATTAACTTTTGAATAAATTCTGAAAAGTACTTCTTGAGTTATGGCCCCTTGTCATTTTGGGCATTTTTACATTGCACACTTTGATGCATAGCATAAGTTTTGAACTGTGCATGCTAGGGTTTTGAAATTTCATATTTAGATTTCTCATGGAAAAATAGCTGACACATATTTTTTTTTTTCTTATTAGGATTATGCCCCTTACCTGAGTTACGGCCATTTGAAAAAAATATGGATGAAGTCTTGTCAGCAAAATATCTCAAAAAACTATTGAGGCTAGAGCCTTGAAATTTAAGGAATAAATTGGTAGCGATGAGTAGATGACCTGATTAACGTTTGAATAAATTCTGAAAAGTACTTCTTGAGTTATGGCCCTTTGTCATTTTGGGCATTTTTACATTGCACACTTTTTGATGCTTAGCATAGGTTTTGAACTGTGCATATTAGGGTTTTGAAATTTCATGTATGGATTCCTCATGGAAAAATAGCTGACATTTTTTTCCCCATCAGGATTATGCCCCTTTCCTGAGTTATGGCCCTTTGAAGAAATATGGATGGAATCTTGTCAGCAAAATATCTCAGAAACTATTGGAGCTAGAGCCTTGAAATTTAAGGAATAGATTGGTAGGAATGAGTAGATGACCTGATTAACTTTTGAATAAATTCTGAAAAGTACTTCTTGAGTTATGGCCCTTTGTCATTTTGGGCATTTTTACATTGCACACTTTTTGATGCATAGCATAAGCTTTGAACTTTGCATGCTAGGGTTTTGAAATTTCATATATGGTTTCCTCATGAAAAAATAGGTGACCCATATTTTTTTTCCTATCCAAATTATCTCCCATTTTAGAGTTATTTCCTTTTAATAAAATAACATTGAAATCTCGTATATTTGTACTGTTGTTACCATCATGGGCAACCAGTGTTGGAGTCAAGCAGTGTTAGAGTCAGGCAGTTGGGGGCATAGTGTTTTACAAACACCAGCTCTAGTTCTACATTTATATTTAACAGAATTATGCTCTTTTGAAAATTTTAGTGTTGAATTGGTGTTCCAAAACTTTAAAGACTTTTAAGGTAGATTTAGAAAACCTGGGACAAGTATAAAGTATCATCAGACCATGACCGTGCAGAGAACAAGAACCCAGTTAAACAAACATTTTTTTTTTTTTTTTTTTTTTTTAAAAAGCTCACCTGAGCACAACATACTCAGGGTGAGCTATTGTGATCACCCTGTGTTTGTCGTCCATTGTGCCTCATCCACAATTTGATTTAAATGACATCTCCTCCATAACAACTGGGCGGATTTCAACCAGAGTTGATAGGATTTTTCCTTAGGAGGTCCTCTACCAAAATTGCTCAAATTGTTGCGCTCCACTGCACAAAATGGCCGCCAGAACTAAAAATAGAAAAACCTCTAAATGACATCTCCGCCAGTGGCCTGATTTTAAAATAATGTCACAGAAATGTTCCTTGGGTGACCCTCAAACAAAATTGTTAAAATAGTTCTGCTCTGCTGAACAAAATGGCCGCCAAAGCTAAAAAAAAGATAAACCTTTAAATGATATCTCCTAGGCCAGTGACCCGATTTCAAAATAATTTCACAGAAATGTTCCTTGCGTGACCCTCTACAAAAATTGCTATAATGGTTCTGCTCCGCTGAACAAATTGGCCGCTAGAGCTAAAAATAGAAAAACTTTTAAACGACATCTTCTAGGCCAGTGGCCTGATTTCAAAATAATTCCACAGAAGTGTTCTGTGAGTAACCCTCTACCAAAATTGCTAAAATGGTTCCGCGCCACTGAACAAAATGGCCGTCAAAACTAAAATTAGAAACACCTTTAAACCTCATCTCCTCCTAAGTCAAAGGCCCAATTTCAAAATAATTTCTCAGAAATGTTTCTTTTGTACCCTCTATCAAAATTGCTAAAATGGTTCAGCTCCACTGAACAAAATGGCCACCATATCTAAAAATAGAAAAACCTTTAAAAGACATCTCCCCTGGGCCAATGGCCTGATTTCAAAATAATTTCACAGAAATGTTCCTTGGGTGACCCTCTACCATAATTGCTAAAAAGGTTCTGCTCCATTGAATAAAATGGGCGCCAAAGCTAAAATTAGAAACACCTTTAAACCACATCTTCTCCTAGGCCTCGGACCCATCAGTACCCGGACTTGTTACTGTCCGTTTCCGTTAATTATCATGTCGCAGGTGCTGGTGATGCTTACGTCACTTCGGAATCTATATTTTGCAAACTCCACCCATATTAAACTAGTATTAAACACATTTATTTTTAGTTAAGCCAGTTAAAATTATTATAAAGCAATAATGCCATCTTGGGTCCGTTATATGTTAATAACATTTTATTCAAATGATTCCTTTTAACATAGATAATCGCCGAATTTTGCACATACTCGTTTTAGAAAATGTGGGTCAAATTCGAGAGAATCGGCATTTTCACAGTCGACTTTTCAAAGTTCTATTACGGTTATGAAAATAATATGCTGATAAAGCAATAAAACAAAGCCAGTTTATTCTGAATAAGTTGGGTTTATAGTTGATTTTTGCGACAAAAAGCATTAAAAGGCTCTGCTAATGCTAGTACTAGTCAACAATGGCCGCCATTTTTTCTTCGACGAATAGCTTCATTCACAAATCAGTGTTTGGAAACTCCATCGAAATTTGTAATATGTGTGATCAATATTCAACAAATATGATTAAAAAACAAAATAATTACATAGTATTTAATTTGAATGATAAGTGATGTTTTGTTCACAGATGACACTTATATATGAGGTTCATTATCGCGGATAATTGTTGGTCATATTCGAGAAATTGACATTTTCACCAGCCGATATTTCAATTGGCATTGAAGTAGGTATAAAAATAATATACTCATAAAACAACTTCGAAAACAAAGCTAGTTTTTTTTCCTGAATAAGTTTAATTTATAATTGATTTTAACGAGGACGTGCATTAAAAGGCTCTACTAATGCGAGTACAGTTCAACAATGGTCGCCATTTTTCTTCGACAAACGGCTTCATTCACAAAACGGTGTTTGGAAACTCCACCGAAACTTGTAAAGTATGTTACCAATAATCAACAAATGTGGTTAAAAAACAATTACGTCTATATAGTACTAACTTTTCATGATGGCTGATGTATTGTTCACAATTCTAACACTCCTCGCCTATATAGCCAATGGTTAAACTCAGTGATATATTATGCAATAAATCACTGGGCGGAAACGCGCGACGCTATCTGGCGCCTTTCCGACGTCATTTCGACACGCTGCTGACGTCAGCCTTAATTTCTACGACGCTAGACTGTGTAACGTCGTCTTTCTCACTTAAGCAACGTAAGAAATGAATGTAAACGTCAGCGTTACAGTCAAAACTTTTGGCGGGATTTCTTTATTCGATGGCGGAAAGTTTGAAAAATCTAAAGGATGCAATTACCTTTTCGTCGTTTTCTATGTGTTAGAATCGAAATAGATCAGCTCTTGTGCGTGATTTGTTGAGTAATAAATCACAGTTTGTCGGTCAGTTGTAAGAAGATAAATCACTCGCGCTCCGCGCTCGTGATTTGATCTACTTTACAACTGACCTCCAAACAGTGATTTATTACTCAACAAATCACTGCTAGAGCTGATCTATTTCTTAAATAACACTTATATGCAGTTGTTTATTGCGGATAATTATCACTTTCTACTCGATTGATTTTCGCACATTCTAGACGAAACCCGGTAACCGGTAAAATCATAGCCACGACATCATCATATCGATAAAATAGGTATTTAGCACTATAGTTACCAGTCCGGGTATTGATGGGTCCGAGCCTAGGCCAAAGGCCCAATTTCAAAATAATTTCTCAGAAATGCTCCTTTTGTGACCGCCTATCAAAATTGCTAAAATGGTTCAGCTCTGCTGAACAAAATGGCCACCAGATCTAAAAATAGAAAAACCTTCAAAAGACATCTCATGCCATGTTTTTCTCTTAGAGAATTTGATCCCCACTAACCCGACTATTACTATATCAAAGTCGGGTTAGTGGGGTATTGCTTTCTCATATGTTTCTGATGACTGAGACCATAAAACTCTGCCCAGTTGCCAATAAAATGATGCTCTGTTATGCAATTAGTTAAGTAATACTGATAAGACAGTTAACTAGAAACCTGCACACAAAATTCTTAAATATAAAACAATGAAGAAGCTCAAAACTGATACCAAAATCTACATCTGCATACAAAATTAATCAAATTACAAATTTTAAATGGTTTCCTATGTTAAAAAATAAGGATTTTAAGACTATATTTTGCAGTGCAGGGAACCAGTGTTATCAGAGAAAAGTAGTTCCCCAGGTAAATCTGGTAATACCACCTGTTGTGAATAGACTCATTAGTGTAGGAGAGTTGAGGGCAGTAGCCATAAAACATCTGGTTGAATTATCAGTTGAGCATGAATTTTTTTGCCACTTTTTTTCTAAGAGAAAAACTTGTCATGTCCCCAGGGCCAATGGCCTGATTTCAAAATAATTTCACAGAAATGTTCCTTGGGTGACCCTCTACCAAAATTGCTAAAATGGTTGAGCCTGGCTTAACAAAATGGCCACCAAAGCTAAAAAATAGAAGAAAAAAAACACCTTAAACGACATCTCCTAGGCCAATGGCCTATTTTCAAAATAACTTCACAGAAATGTTCCTAGGGTGACCCTCTTCCAATGCTAAAATGGTTCCACTCTGCTTAACAAAATGGTTGCCAGAGCTGATCTTAGCTCAGGTGAATGATCCAGGGCCATCATGGCCCTCTTGTTTGCTAAATGTACTCTAAATGTTCTCTTTGTTTTATTTCAGCGATCAGTGCGACTCACACCAAAGAATCTTCTTTATATGGCTCACAAACCAGATGGAAGCCATTTATTGGTAAATCTTTTTTTATTTATTAGCTGTCTTGTTTTAAAGTATTGTTTCATTTATAAGCCCACCTGTATGAAAGAACAGAAAGCTATTTGCCATATCTATGTGGTATTAACCCTTGTCCTTCTGAACTCGGATATGTCCTATCTTTGCCAGTGTAGATACAGATCAGTTGGCTTCTGAAGAAGCCAACTGATCTGGATCTGCACTGTTTGCCATTAAGTATGTGAATTTGTATCAACAATCTGGATCAAGTAATCTGATTGGCTGAAAATTAGAAATGGGCGTGGCATCTTAATTTATTCAGCAGGACGAGGGTTAATTATTTGATTAACCCTTATAGCCCTGTGCAAAACTCGAGCAGACAACATTTATTCTTTTTATTATACCCGCCACCCGATAGTGGTTAGGTATTATGATATCATGGGGGTGGTCGGGTGGTGCGAAGGTGCTGTGTATCTTAGATCACCGGGGCGTCCAACTGATATTGGCTTACAGTTGGGCAAGGCCTGCTATCCTTGTAGTGGGTAAGGGTAGAGGGGGAATGTTTTTATTTGGGCCCCCGTAGCCTAGTGGATAAGAGAGTTGACTCTTAATCCATTAAGTTTCTCATCGCTGTGGTTCGAGCCTCGCTCGGGTCATATGTGGGAAAGCCAAGTTCTGCTTACGGATGGTCAGGTGGTTTTTCTCCGGGTTCTCCGGTTTTCGCCCACCTTCGATGAACGATCGGCTCGATATAAGTGAAATATTCTTGAAAGGGCCGTAAAACCCAAATCAAAAAAAAAAAAAAAAAAAAATGTTTTTATTTCTTCTGTTTCTTCACTTTCATTCCTGTTCCTCTTTCTTCCCTGTCCCTCTCCTTCATCTCCTCTACTCTCTCTTCTATCTCTTTTCTCCCTTTCTCTGGGAGACGACACAAAATGACCCTCAAGGGTTGACGTGTCGTTAAACCCCAACACAATCAATATTATGATATCACGTTGATTGTATGTCCACCTGTCCAACTGTCCAACTGTCTGTCGTTTGTCCATATTTTTGTTTCCAAGCAATAACCAGTAAATGTCAATGGATTTTCACCAAACTTTGTGTGTGCATTGATATTGTGGAGAGCTGGTTTGGGATTGCTAATGGGCAAATTTCATCAGTTTTTGACAGAGTTATCTGTCTGTGACATGTCAGTATTATCGTTTTAGCTTCATAATACATTAACCTATGGATAATGTGCTATTATTTTCTATACTTAAACCTGTCACACAAAAAAACAATAAAACAGCTGGAGCGTTAATCCAGAAGGTCCCTTGATGCATACCTGTATGATGTCACATTTCCCGCTGTTTTGATCCTGTGTTCAGTTTAACCAGGAAATAAACTTGTTTACAAGATGAAAAAAAAATCTAATTTTATTTCTTTTTCTCCAGAATATTTCTTATTTTCTGGTATTCTTATGTTCCTTTATTATTCCTTTCACAGAGGATTCTTTCTCTTGTCAAATTTCTCTTCTCAATCTTGTGATATTATTTATTTGTTGTCGATGTCATACTTTTTTGCAACTTTTGATCACAAGCCTCTCAATACAGAATGGTCCTCGGTGGCAAATTGTATTTTTCAAATGCTCAGTTTTCCAAGTGTGGATTTGTTTGCGACTTGATTCAGTCACAAACTTCCATTGTATGTCTCTTCAATTCTGGACAATCAGCCTTTGCAATAGACGCATTATCAATGAACCAGAACATTCTGCATGCTTATGCATTTCCACCAACAGTTCTATTTCTGGCGAAAGAATGTGCACAATACTGGTTAACCGCTTAGAGGACTAAGCCTGCCCAGTAAACGTGTTGTTAGGTAAACTGACCGTGCTCGACATGATCCCATTGGGTTGACTGGGCCGTAAAACCTCAAAACAAAAAAAAACAACAACAGTTCTGGTACCATCTATTCTCACTGAAATCCAACAATCTCGGCGCAGAATAGTTCTAATTCCTCCTTTTTTGGCCTCAGCGTCCTTGGTTCTCAGAGGTGTTACAGCTACTAGTATCAGCCCAGATTTAACCTCCATACTTTCTTAACTTACTAACTCAAGCAATGGGGAAAGTTTCAACATCAGAACCTCCAAACTCTTGCCCTTCATGCTTTGGAGTTATCAAGCGCTCTATTAGAGATAAAAAATTGTTGCAAAACGTTGCAGATTTTTTTCTCAAAGTCAAAAAGAACATCTATTCAGAAAGTCTATGATGCCAAATGGGTCATATACTCTAATTGGTGTCATAGAAAGAAGGTTAATCCAGTCTCGGCCCCTCTTGCTGTCAGAGCCAAATTTCTTATATATCTTTTTTCTGAGAAAAAATGTCAAATCAGTACCAACAAGGGCTATAGATCCATGATTTCAAATAAACTTAAATTAAAGTCTGGTAGCAGAATCGGTTCTAATCCAGTCTTATCAGAGTTAATTAGATCTTTTGAATTGCACCCTGTCCAAAGATCTCTTAACCCGAAATGGGATTTACATGTAACTTGGGTCTTAATTTGTCTGCAAAAAGCCCCATATGAACCTTTACACAAGGTGTCTAAACTTCATGGTACGATTAAAACAGTCTTTTTATCAGCCCTTGCCACGGCTAAGAGATGCAGTGAAATTCACCTTTTGGCAATGGATTCAAATCATTTAAGGCTCAATCAATCAGATAGTTCAGTTTCATTGATTGTACAAACTGGGTTTTTGGCCTCGAAAATGTAAAAAGGAACATTTAGATAGACTTTTATGCCCAAAGGTTTTAACTGCACAATATATTAACCTATAGATAATGTTCTTTTCTATTCTGCATTCACACCTTCCACAGAAAAAACGACAGTTCATTTGTCTTAAAGAGTCTTAATCCAGAAGGTCCCTTAGGCAGTTACCTGTGTGACGTCACTCTTCCCGCTCTTTTAAGCATGTGTCAGTTTCTTTTTGGTGGACAAGAAAGTAAACAAAGGATTTTTCTTCCTTTTTCTCCGGTTAAATTTCTTAATCTTTGTCTTATGTTCCTCTGTCATGCCTTCCAATGTACATCTTACTTCTTTTTGTCAATCAAATGGGGGTAGGGTTGGATATTTATCTCTGGAATCCAACATTAGCAACTGATCAAAAGTAGCTTACTTGAAAACGAAAGTAGATATTCATGGGGTAATTTGTATAGGACCATCAGGCACTCTTGAACATAAAATTTATACAAAAATCTTAAAGCAGTTGTGAAACTTCAATATGAAGTATGCAAATCTGTTAGCTCAGGTGAGCAATATAGGACCGTTATGGTCCTCTTGTTTAATTTTAAGGACCATCAACTGTTTTGATTTGTTGCTGTGGTAGTATTGGAAGAGAAGTGTATGGCATCTGCAGAATGGCTGTTTCACTCAGCTGAGCGATTCGTGGAACCTTGGCCTCTGGTTTCTTAAATGTAAACATTAATGCCTCATTTGTATTAATTTCAGAATCAGGCAGATCATATTTAACTTAAAAACAAGTTTGCTTTTTTTGTTATTATTATTGTTTTGTTTTGTAGTTTGAATTTTAGAGTCTCATTTTTGCTATTTTAGAGAAGTGCCCAGTACCTCCATAAAGAGTTACCAGTTCGTATTGCCCACCGTATAGCTGGCTTCAGAAACCTACCCTTTATTGTAGGGTGTAACCCAACTATCCTTGAAGTGGTAAGTTTCTAGTTTGGTTTCAAGATTTTACTGTTTATGTTTAGTCTCATTTAAAAGAAAAATCTAGCTATTTGACACTTATTGTATGGACACATTTCTCTGATAAGTAGTCCCTGCTACATGAGAAGTTATTCCTTTTTTTCCCTGTATACAAATCTGGCAATGTTTGCTAATACATTTGTTTACCAGAGAAAACTTCATTGTCATGTGCTAATTTAACATCAGTAATTATATCCACGGCATACAAAGTATGAGGAGGTATATAGTTTTCGTCTTTTCCATAACAATGTTTGTGTGTGTGTGTTTGTGTGTGTGTGTGTGTGTGTGTGTGTGTGTGTGTGTGTGTGTGTGTGTGTGTGTGTGTGTGTGTGTGTACTTTTTTTTCGTCAAGGATTTTCTCAGCTAGGAACTACTGCACCTAGGATTTTGAAATTTGGTACAACCTTTAGGTATGACTTGTATTATGTAAGACAGAATCAGCATCCTCATGCTTATCATTCCCTGTATATGTCCATTTTTCTTTTTATCCAATAAAAAGTTTCATCAAAGATTTCTCAGGAACTACTGCACCTAGGATTTTGAAATTTGATACAACCTTTAGGTATGACTTGTATTATGTAAGACAATCAGCATCCTCATGCTTATCATTCCCTTTATTTGTCTAAATTTCTTTTTATCCAATAAAAAAAATTTTGTCGTAGATTTCCCTGCACCTAAGACAGCCAGAGTTTTCAAATGTTGTATACACTTACAGAAGATTGAAGTATATTGTGTAAAAGAAAACAATGATGCTTATTTTTCTTTTTTCTTCTTTTTACCATTTTCCCTTTTTCCATCTCTCACTCCAGTGTAATGCATAGGGAAATCTGTGTCAAAGTTTCTCAAGAACTGCTGCACCTAGAATTTTGAAATTTGGTACAAACATTGGGTATGACAACTTGCATTGTTGAAGAGAGATGCAGCATTTTCATGCTTATCATTCCTTTTATTTGTCCATTTTTCTTTTTCTTAAATAAAATTTTGCATCACAGATTTCTCAGCAACTACTTCACCAAGGATTTTGAAATTTGGTACAAACATTGGGTATGACTAGTTATATTGTTTAAAAGAGAATAAGTAGTCTCATTCTTGTCATTCTTTTTATTTGTCCATTTTCCTTTCTTTCTGACAAAAATTCATCTCAGATTTCTCACCTGCAATTAGAGCCAGTCATCAAATTTTGTATACATCCTGACAATGATGAAGTATGTTGTGTAAGAGAACACCAAGATGGTGAGATTTTTTCTTTTTTGCCCATCAGTCCCATGCAATACTTAGGGAAATTTGCTTCTACAAAATTATGGTCCAACATACCTCTGATAGCTATGGCTGGGGGTATGTGAGATGTGCTCACTATTTGCTATAATTTATCTAATTGCCTACTCTGTGATCTGGTGTCATATGACTAAAAAGTGTACTTGCCTTAAATATGTGGACAAAACTCTATACCATACAAGTCCTAAAATTTGAACAACTTGTTGATGTGTCTAAAAACTGCTGGATGAGTTGCTTTTTGAGAAATTGTTTTTATGGCAGTAAATTAATGATGGATCATTAGAGGTTCACTGCAATAAAAATCATTCATTTTACTCAAACTAACTCATCATTTTGTAGGCAAATTTACATCGCTTCTTTCAGAGGTCCTTTTGTCCCTTGGGTGTTGTCTGCCACACTAGGGCATTTCTGCTGGCCCTTTTTATATACTACAGTACATAATTCACACACACAAAAAAACTGCCATGCACATAGATTTTAATTGCGGCTTGCAGGCACAAAAAAAGACTGCAAAAAGTGGTGCACATAGAAGCTCAATTTAGACTGCTCTTGCAGTTGCCAAGAAATATGCTGAAAGTAAAATTTTCAATCACTAAATTCAGAATTGGTAGCATTATTTTTGTGTCTTATGGAGGTTGCCAATTACCTTATATATTCTAAGATGTTCAGAGGAATAAATAATGAGATCCTAGTTCTTAATCATAACCTCCCACTAGTTGTTACTGAAAAGTTGAAGCAAAAAATATATGCAGTACGTGACATCAGTTTTGATCAGTCATTTATAGATTTACAGTGTGCACAGCAACTTACAGCCATGTGGCAGCAGTCTTCTAACAAACACCAGTGAGTAGTAGAAAAGAAAAAACAATGATAAGGATGAATACACTGCAAAATGACCGAATATCAAAGTGACAGTCAATGTGATCAAGTTACTTCAATCAAATGACTGAATCTGAATGGTTATTTTGAAGACATTCTTCACTCTATGACAAATTTACATTACCTAAAATTTTTGCACACTAAAAATTTTCATTGTACTCACAAATTCCAAATTTTCATTGTACTCCCAAAAAAATTTACTGTACCCCCAAAGTCCAACACCAGAGGGTGTATGTACCCTGAAATATGAATAGAAGTGGGCTTGCTACATATACATGTATGAAAGTACAAAAAATCCACATACAAGAAGCAGTGATTCAGCTAGACCAAAATCAGTTCCGGACATTTTGTCCAAATGGCAGCTGGTTCTTCCAGACATTCTGAAATTTTCCTGGACAAATTATAAATGCTAGAAAATCTCTATACAGTTGATTCAGCAGTGGGTGGTGGGCTGGCGTAGTTATCGCCATTTCCTTTTTGCAGGGATTCCGTTTGGTCACTGCTGGATTTCGGCATGAAAAATGTAAACTTTTGTTGCTTTCTAGGGGGAATTTTTTTGAACGATGTTATGTCCAACCATTTACAAAATCATGAGTGTGATACATTTCATCTCGCACAGTGTCAAATGTAAACAATTGATCAAGGGAAGTAACTTAAACAGGATTCAGCCTTATCTATGTTTCGGCCAAACAAATTAGACTGGTTGACTCATTATACGGACAGGTTTAGCTAAAAGGAGAAATCAAGTTGATTTCGTGAAATCAAGTTTTTTTTGGCGAAATCAACATATAAAAATAAAATTTCGGGGCATATGCATAATTTCTTCTTACTGTATGACCTTATATATATTTATACACTACTGAGCAAAATTTTATGAAAAAATATTGTATTTTAAGCAAAATGTCAACTTTCTGCCAAGTCCGTACGCCCGATAAATTTATTTGCACAAAAAATCAACCTATAAAAATAAAT
Source organism: Anodontia alba (assembly GCA_964016985.1). NCBI lineage: Eukaryota > Metazoa > Mollusca > Bivalvia > Lucinida > Lucinidae > Anodontia > Anodontia alba. Next base: position 68,764,842 of record OZ024830.1, read on the forward strand.
ATGCATAATTTCTTCTTACTATATGACTTAATATATATTTATACATTACTGAGCAAAATTGCATGAAAAAATATTGTGTGTTGGGGTTGATTTTAAGCAAAATGTCGACCTTTTGCCAAGTCCGTATATCGCGAAAAACCAACGGCAGTTTACCAACGGCATGCCAAAAGACTGAACCACTTCCATACAAGCTGTCTTAGAAAACTTATAAAGATCAAGTGGCAAGACAGGATTCCAGACACAGAAGTCCTGAAAAGGGCAGGGATGCATACTCTTCTGAAATTGGCACAGTTAAGATGGACAGGCCATGTTACCAGAATGCCTGATGAACGTTTGCCAAAGAAAATCCTCTATGGAGAACTTCAAGTAGGAAAACGCTCCCATGGTGGTCAGAAGAAGCAATACTAGGACACCCTCAAAGCCCCCCTTAAAGACTTCAACATACCAACTGAGTCATGGGAACAGATTGCACAAGATCGTACAAAGTGGCGAGGCCTCATAAAAAGGGGAGCTGGTGAATACGAAGCAAAAAGAATCAGCGAAGCCGAGCAGAAACGTGCACAGCGGAAAGCCAGAGCTAAGGCATCACCAACAGAGCTTTCTTCCTCTTGTTCTATCTGCAACAGGCAGTTTAGAGCTAAGATTGGTCTCATCAGCCATCTTAGAACACACAAATAATAACACATCACACAGTTGATTAGGATTGGTCATTGTCAGTAATGACAGATGAACAAATATATCGCGAACTCAATGGCGGTATATGGACTTGGCAAAAATTTGACATTTTGCTTAAAATCAACCCTAAAACACAATTTTTTTCCATGAAATTTTGCACATTAGTGTATAAATATATATTTAGTCATATAGTAAAAAGAAATTATGCATATACCCCAAAAATTTATTTTTATAGGCTGATTTCATATTCTTTTAGCTATACCGTACAGACGCGAAACTTACGGGCATTACCGAACATCACAAAAAAATCGATGTTTGATAAGCAGTCCAGTACACATCTTAGATTGATCAATCATTGGTCGTTTTACAAGATAAAGATCAGTATCGAAAATAAACTGTAAACAACAGTAGAAATCCAAAAATGGCAATCGGACAATGTGTCCAACCAGGTCAGAAAAGTTTCGAACATCTGGAAATTTCGGTGGACTATGGCCAATGGCCAACATCAGACTGAATCCCTGAGTTGTCCTGAAGAAATCTACCTTGTTGCTTTATAGATGTATAAAATCTTGAAAAATTGACATAGAAAGAGTCTTGGAGTAACAATGGGCCTTCATCCAGCATCAAACATTTGGCCTTAGGGCATTATACGCTCTGGATATTTGCATAGTGAATCCTTAGTTCTCAGGTGAGCAATTCTGGCCCACTTGAGCCTCTTGATCTTTATAAGCTAAACATTTTTAAGGTCCATCAAAAACCATGTTAAATCCAAACTGATACTATAATAAACAATATTAATAAGTGGTTCCTGTGTATTGAAAAAAAAAAGTTGCTAGCTGCATAAGTATTGTCATCAGAGTTTTTGTTCTGTTTCAGCATGAGATGTACATCCAGGCCTTTCATACTGTGTCAGAATTTCCTGAAGTAAGTAAACAATCATCAGTAACAATTTTCCTACTTTTTTAGCTCACCTGAGCCGAAGGCTCAAGGTGAGGTATTGTGATCACTCACCGTCCGTCGTTGTCATCGTCGGCGGCGGCGTCGTCGTCCGTCTGTCCGTCCGTCCACAATCTTTAAACAACATCTCCTCCTAAACCACTGATTGGAATTTGACCAAACTTCACAGGAATGATCCTTGGTTGGTCCTTTTTCAAAGTTGTTCAAATGGTTCCGGTCCGTTGCATATCTAGGTCACAGGAGCTAAAAATAGATTTTTTAACTAAAAACTTGTCTTCTTGTCAGAAACCACTGGACCGATTTCCATATAATTTTGCAGAAATGTTCCTTTGGTGACCCTCTACCAAGATTGTTCAAGCTGTTTGGATTCGTCAAAAAACATGGCCGCCAGGGGGCGGGGCTTATTTTCCCAATATTATCTATATAGAAAACTTTAAAAACCTTCTTGTCAGAAACCACCGGACCGATTTCAGTATAATTTTGCAGAAATGTTCCTTTGGTGATCCTCTACCAAGATTGTTCAAGCCATTTGGATTCGTCAAAAAACATGGCCGCCAGGGGGCGGGGCTTATTTTCCCTATATATCTATATAGAAAACTTAAAAAATCTTCTTGTCAAAAACCACTGGACCGATTTCCATATACTTTTGCAGAAATGTTCCTTTGGTGATCCTCTACCAAGGTTGTTCAAGCCATTAAGATTCGTCAAAAAACATGGCCGCCAGGGGGCGGGGCTTATTTTCCCTATATGTCTATGTAGGAAACTTTAAAAGTCTTCTTGTCAGAAACCACTGGACCGATTTCCATATAATTTTGCAGAAATGTTCTTTTGGTGATCCTCTACCAAGATTGTTCAAGCCGTTTGGATTGGTCAAAAAACATGGCCGCCAGGGGGCAGGGCTTATTTTCCCTATATATGTATCTATATAGAAAACTTTAAAAATCTTCTTGTCAGAAACCAATGGACCGATTTCAATATAACTTGGAAGGAATGTGTCTTTGGTCACCCTCTTCCAAGTTTGTTCAAGCCATCATGATTCGTCAAAAAATATGGCTGCAAGGGGGTGGGGCTTATTTTCCCTATATATATATATAGAAAACTTGAAAAAAAATCTTCTTGTCAGAAACCACTGGACCGATTTCAGTATAACTTGGCAGTAATGTTTCCTTGGTGACCCTTTACCAAGATTGTTCAGGCCATCATGATTTGTCAAAAAACATGGCTGCTAGGGGATGGGGCTTATTTTCCCTGTATATCTATATAGAAAACTTGAAAAAATCTTCTTGTCAGAAACCACTGGACTGATTTCAATATAACTTGGCAGACATGTTACCTTGGTGACCCTTCCTTGGTGACCCTTTACCAAGATTGTTCAAGTAATCGTGATCGTTCAAGTAATCGTGATTTGTCAAAAAACATGGCCGCTAGCGGGTGGGGCTTATTTTCCCTATATATCTATATAGAGAACTTTAATAATCTTCTTGTCAGAAACTACTGGACCGATTTCAATATAACCTAGCAGGAATATTTCTTTGGTGACCCTCTACCAAGGTTGTTCAAGCTGTCATGATTCGTCAAAAAACATGGCCCCTTTGTGGACGGGGCTTATTTTCCCTATATATCTATATAAAAAACTTTAAAAATCTTTTTGTAAGAAACCGTTACACCGAATTCAATGTAACTTGACAGGAATTGTGACCTACGTCAAAAAACATGGCCCCCAGAGGGGGCGGGGCTTATTTTCCATATATATCTGTATAGAAAACTTTGAAATTCTCCTTGTCAAATACCCCTGACCGATTTCAATGTTGCTTTGGTGACCCTCTACCAAGAATGTTCAAGCAATCCTGATTTGTCAAAAAAACATGGCTTATTTTCCCTATATATCTAGATAGAAAACTTTGAAAATCTTCTTGTCAGAAACCACTGAACAGATTTCAGTTTAACTTGGTTTAACTTGGTAAACAGATTGTTCCTTTGGTGACCCTCAACCAAGGTTTTTCAAGGTGTCATGATTCGTCAAAAAGAAAAAAATGGTTGTTAGGGTGTAGGGCTTTATAGCAATATAAAACACTTTAAAAATCTTTTTGTCAGAAACCACTGGACCAATTTCAATACAACTTGGCAGAAATGTTCCTTTGGTGACCCTCTTTCAAGATTTAGTTGTCATGATGCGTTAAAAAGAAAAAAACATGGCTGCTGTGGGGGGGGGGGGTGGGGGGGGTTGGTGGGGGGTGGGGGGTGCAGGGCTATAAAATTTAGAGCAGTGAACTTGGCTGAAACTTCAACACTAATATAAGTATACAAATCTGTTTGGTCAGGTGAGCGATATAGGACCATCATGGTCCTCTTGTTAGCTCACCTGAGCACGAAGTGCTCATGGTGAGCTATTGTGGTCAGTCAATGTCCGTCGTGTGGCGTCCGTCGTGCGGCGTCAACAATTGCTTTAAAAGCCTACTCCTCCTACACCCCTGGGCCAATTGACTTGATACTTGGTAGGAAGCATCGGGGTGACTTGTAGATAAAAAATAGCAAAAATCATTCCGATCGGAAATCCAAGATGGCCGCCATCTTGAAAATCTATTTTTCGCTTCTTCTCCTGAACCGAAAGGCCAATTGACTCCAAACTGGCTAGGAACCAGGGTGACTTGTAGATCAAAAATAGCTAAAATCGTGCCGATGGGAAATCCAAGATGGCCGCCATGGCCGCCATCTTGAAAATCTATTTTTCGCTTCTTCTCCTGAACCGAAAAGCCATTTGACTCCAAACTTGCTAGGAAGCATCAGGGTGACTTGTAGATCAAAAATAGCTAAAATCGTGCCGATCGGAAATCCAAGATGGCCGCCATGGCCGCCATCTTGAAAATCTATTTTTCGCTTCTTCTCCTGAACCGAAAGGCCAATTGACTCCAAACTTGCTAGGAAGCATCAGGGTGACTTGTAGATCAAAATTAGCTAAAATCGTGCCGATTGGAAATCCAAGATGGCCGCCATGGCAGCCATCTTGAAAATCTATTTTTCACTTCTTCTCCTGAACCGAAAGGCCACTTGACTCCAAACTTGGTAGGAAGCATCGGGGTGACTAATAGATCAAAAATAGCTAAAATCATGCCGATCGTAAAACCAGGATGGGTGCCATGGCAGCCATCTTGAAAATCTATTTTTCGCTTCTTCTCCTGAACCGAAAGGCCAGTTGACTCGAAACTTGGTAGGAAGCATTTGGGTGACTTGTAGATCAAAAATAGCTAAAATCATGCCGATCGTAAATCCAAGATGGCCGCCATGGCAGCTATCTTGAAAATCTATTTTTCGCTTCTTCTCCTAAACCCAAAAGTCACTTGACTCGAAACTTAGTAGGAAGCATCAGGGTGACTTGGTAGATCAAATATAGCTAAAATCGTTCTGATCAGAAATCCCAGATGGACACCATGGCCGCCATCTTGAAAATCTATATTTAGCTTCTTCTCCTGCACCGAAAGGCCAATTGACTCCAAACTTCGTAGGAGACATTGGGGTGACTTGTAGATCAAAAATAGCTAAAATCGTGCCGATCGGAAATCCAAGATGGCCGCCATGGCCGCCATCTTGAAAATCTATTTTTCACTTCTTCTCCTGAACCGAAAAGCCATTTGACTCCAAACTTGCTAGGAAGCATCAGGGTGACTTGTAGATCAAAAATAGCTAAAATTGTGCCGATCGGAAATCCAAGATGGCCGCCATCTTGAAAATCTATTTTTCGCTTCTTCTCCTGAACCGAAAGGCCAATTGACTCCAAACTTGCTAGGAAGCATCAGGGTGACTTGTAGATCAAAAGTAGCTAAAATCGTGCCGATTGGAAATCCAAGATGGCCGCCATGGCAGCCATCTTGAAAATCTATTTTTCGCTTCTTCTCCTGAACCGAAAGGCCACTTGACTCCAAACTTGGTAGGAAGCATCGGGGTGACTTATAGATCAAAAATAGCTAAAATCATGCCGATCGTAAAACCAGGATGGGCGCCATGGCAGCCATCTTGAAAATCTATTTTTCGCTTCTTCTCCTGAACCGAAAGGCCAGTTGACTCGAAACTTGGTAGGAAGCATTTGGGTGACTTGTAGATCAAAAATAGCTAAAATCATGCCGATCGTAAATCCAAGATGGCCGCCATGGCAGCTATCTTGAAAATCTATTTTTCGCTTCTTCTCCTAAACCCAAAAGTCACTTGACTCGAAACTTAGTAGGAAGCATCAGGGTGACTTGGTAGATCAAATATAGCTAAAATCGTTCTGATCAGAAATCCCAGATGGACACCATGGCCGCCATCTTGAAAATCTATATTTAGCTTCTTCTCCTGCACCGAAAGGCCAATTGACTCCAAACTTCGTAGGAGACATTGGGGTGACTTGTAGATCAAAAATAGCTAAAATCATGCCAATCGGATATCCAAGATGGCCGCCATGGCAGCCATCTTGAAAATCTATTTTTCGCCTCTTCTCCTGAACTGAAAGGCCAGTTGACTCGAAACTTGGCAGGAAGCATTGGGGTGACTCGTAGATCAAAAATAGCTAAAATTGTGCCAATCGTAAATCCAAGCTGGCTGCCATTTAGAGTTTGTTCAAATGATCACGCTCAATTGACTGGCATGCCATATATCTTCTTCAAAATAAAGAACTGCTTAAATGATGATCTTTTCATTAGTTGCGATGACAGGATTGGAAAAATGTTGCATAACATCTGCATATCTGCAGTGGCTGTGTCACTCTGCAGTGGCTGTGTCACTCAGGTGAGCGACCCGTGGCCCATGGGCCTCTTGTTTAATCAGTCATAATGAATATTGCTCAAAATGGTTGTCTTGATTATTTCTAGGTCAAGTTCAAGACTGGGTCACTTGGAGTCAAAAACTAGGTCACCAGGCCAAATCAACAAAAAACCTTGTTAACACTCTAGCGGTAACATTTTTGAAGCAACCATAAGAATTATGCTTAAAATGTTTGTCTTGATGATTTCTAGGTCAAGTTCGAAACTGGGTCACTTGGGGTCAAACAAAGGAAGACCTTGTTAACACTCTAGAGGTCACATTTTTGAGGCAATCATCATGAATATTGCTCAAAATGGTTGTCTTGATGATTTCTAGGTCAAGTTCGAAATTGGGTCACTTATGACTCTATATTTCACATCCAGTGACTTTCTTTTCCATTTTGATCAGTTTCTCAGTAACTCTTGGTCCACCAGAGTGATATTTGGCTCTTGTGAAGTGTTTGTGTTTAAGTTAGTTTCTCAGTAACTATTGCTTCTACAGCAAGTGATACTTAGCACATGCATACATCTTGGCATGGCCATGTTAGTGCAGTCATCTATGTTTGACCTTCACCTCTGTTTCACAGTCCATTAGACATGCTACATTGTGCTTACTTGTTATTAATGTAATCATGATGAATTTTGGTCAGAATGTTTACCTTAATCAGTTCCAGGTCAGGTTCACTAAGTGCTATGATACTCAGGTGAGTGTTACAGGGCCATCGTGGCCCTCTTGTTTCTTTTTGTCCGATAAAATTTTTCGTCAAAGATATCTCATAGGATTTTAAAATTTGGTATAAACATTGGGTACGACTTCTTGTATTGTTTAAGAGAGAATCAGCATTCTTATGCTTATCATTCTCTTTATTTGTCAATTTTTTTCTTTTTCTGCATTAAATTGTTCATCAAAGATTTCTCAGCTCCTAAGACAGCCAGAGTCTTCTAATTTTGTGTACATCTGCAGATGATTGAAGTATCTTGTGTAAAAGAAAACCACAATGCTGAAATTTCTTTTGACTTCTTTTTACCTTTTTCCTTTTTACCATCTTTCACTCCAGTGTAATGCATAGGGAAATTTGTGTCAAAGATTTCTCAAGAACAACTGCACCTAGGATTTTGAAATTTGGTACAAACATTGGGTACAGCCACTTGTACTGTGTAAAAAGAATCAGCATCCTCATATTTATCATTCCCCTTATTTGTCCATTTTTGGACAGGTTTATTTTTAAAAGAAAATCCATCCTTTAAAATAGAGATGTCTGGTTGTGCAGGTGGGCGTCAGGCGGCGTCCGAGGTTTACCTTTTGGTTAACCTTTTTTTCAAAGTTGTATGTTACCTTTATTCTTCAGCGGATTGCTTTCATATTTGGTAGGGATGAAGAGGAGGACTGGTAGGCATGTAGGGTGCAAGAGTAGGTGTGTCACATGCAAGAGAGACAACTCTCACTTTGTTATGTACTTACCTCCCTTGATGTCCGAGGTTTACCTTTTGGTTAACCTTTTTACAAAGTTATGTGTCACCTTTCTTTATAATTGGATTACTTTCATATTTGGTAGAGATGAAGATGAGGACCAGTAGGCGTTTGGTGTGTATGAGCAACAACTCTCACTTTCTCCTTTATGTACTTATCTCCCTTGACATCCGAGGTTTACCTTTTGGTTAACCTTTTCCAAAGTTGTATGTTACCTTTATTCTTCAGTGGATTGCTTTCATACTCGGTAGGGATAAAGAGAAGGACTGGTAGGCATGTAGGGTGCAAGAGAGACAACTCTCACTTTTTTGTTATGTACTTATCTCCCCTGAATTAAAAACCTTGTGCAGGCCATAACTCCTATACTGTTTGAGATAAGTTGATAATATTTGGTAGGTACATATATCAGGTAAAGTAGAAGTGTTGCATGAAGGAAGGACAACTCTTGCTGTATGTACTTATCTCCCCTCAAACCAAAAACTTGTGCAGACCATAACTCCCATACTGTTTGAGATAATTTGATAATATTTGGTGGGGACATATATCAGGTCAAGTAAGAGTGTCACACGCAAGAAGGACAATATCTGTATTCTTTTATCAAGTTAACTCCCCTGAACAAATTTCTAAACCAAATTCTTGTGCACTTCATAACTTCTAAATGGTTTGAAATATTTTGATAATATTTGGTAGAGGTATAGGTAAGGACCAGTTGGCATGCCCCATGTAAGAGAGACAACTGACTTTCTTCGAAAGCTTGTGCAGCTAAAGTTGAATTTTGGACAGATTTTTCAGAAACCTGTTCTAAAATAGCAATGTCATGGCCGGCGGGCATTGGGTTGCCTGAGGTTTACCTTTTCATTGACCTTTTGAAAAACCTGTCCATAATGCCGCTAGGCATTTTTCTTGTTTTTATGCCTCCGCATCGGATGATGCCGGGGGCATATAGTTTTTCAGTTTTCCGTACGTGAGTATGTGGGTACGTGTGTACAAATGTACGGCCTTCTGAATGAATGTGTGTATGTACATGATCCTGTTAGACTCAGGTTAAGGCATTTGTACCAGGTAAAATGCCTGCATGTGGATGAGGATGGCCCTGGGTGGGGGAATCTTGGTAGGCAGTATCAGGGTGACTTGCAGATAAAAAATGGTTAAAATTGTTCCGATCAGAAATCCATTATGGCCGTTATCTTGAGAGTCTATTTTGGGCTTCTTCTCCTGAACAGAAAGGCCATTTAGTAGGAAGTATAGGGGCAACTTGTAGATAAAAAATAGCTTAATTCGATCCGATCAGAAATCCAAGATGGCCGCCATTGGCAATCTTGAAAATCTATTTTGCCCTTCATCTCCTGAAAGGAAAGGCCAGTTGACTCGAGGAAATATTGGGGCAATTTTTAGATAAAAAATAGCTAAAATCATTCAGATAGGAATCCAAGATGGCTACCACGTTGGCCATCTTGAAAATCTATTTTGCCCATTTCCTGAACCAAAAAGGCCAACTGACTCGAAACTTGGTAGGAAGTATCATGGTGACTGGCAAATCAAAAGTGGCTAAAAAAAAGTTCCAGTTGAAATCCAAGATCGCAGCCTATGGCGGCCATCTTCAAAATCTATTTTGAACTCCTTCTGAACCAAAAGGTCAGTTGACCCAAAACTTGGTAGGAGTTATCAGGGTGACTTGCAGACCAAAAATAGCTGTAATGGTCGCCATCTTGAAAATATATTTTATGCTTCTTCTGAGCAAAGAGGCCAACTGACTGGAAACTTCTTTGGAAGTATCGAGGCAACTTGTAGATAAAAAATAATTAAAATTGTTTTCTGATCGGAAATCCAGGATGGCCACAATGGCGGCCATCTTAAAAATATATTTTGTGCTTTTTCTCTTGAACTGAAGGGCCAGTTGGCCAGCCACCACAGCTGCCATCTTGAAAATCTATATTGAACTTCTCTCGAACCAAGAGGCCAATTGACTTGAATTATCAAGGTGACGCAGATCAAAACTAGCTAAAATCATTCTGATTGCAAATCCAAGATTGCTGTCATGGCCGCCTTCATGAAAATCTGTTTTGAACTTCTTCTCCTGAACCAAAATGCCAATTGACTTGAAAGTTGGTAGGAAGTATCTGGGTGACTTGTAGATCAATAGCTAAAATTGTTCTGTTGGAAATCCAGTATGGCAGCCACAGTTGCCATCTTGAAAATCAATTTTGAACTTCTCCTGAACAGAAAGGCCAGTTGACTTGAAACTTGATAGGAAGTGTTGGGATGACTTGTAGATCAAAAATAGCTAAAATCATTCTGATCAAAAATCCTAGATGGTTGCCCTAGCAGCCATGTTGAAAATCTATTTTGAACTTTTTTCTCCTGAACCAAAAAGCCAATTGACTCAAAATTTCATTGGAAGTATTGAGGTGACTTGTAGATCAAAAGTAGCTAAATACATTCTGAAAATCTATATTGAGCTTCGTCTCTTGAACCCGAAAGGCCAATTGACTTGAAACTTGTCTCGTAATCAGGTGAGCAATACAGGGCCATGTTAGCCCTGTTGTATTGTATATGTTAGTTTATGACAGATCTGAATGGTAAAATGATTATAATACATATTACCGAAGTTGTTGAATTGGGCCACATGTACTTGCAAAGTTTACATTTATTACAGATATCAAAATCCATACACCTATTGCAAACTTTGTTTTGAGTAGAATATTTTTAATATACATATTTCTTTATTATTATATAGGGATCAAACATGGTTTTTCATGCATTAACATTCCCCAGGTCCCGTGGGAGGTGTTGAAAACCAAGGGACCTGGTGAATGCTAAGGCATTGAAAAACCATGTTTGATCGCTATTATTGCATAAAAACTGAAAACATTTGCTACATTTTGCATTATTTCTTGCACTATTTTGTTTCGCCTTTTCACCAATGTCTCCCAAACGTAATTTCCACTGACTATGCTCGTTCTAGGGCCAGGCAGTACACATCTTGTAATGGCAGGAAATCTGTGGCCCTGGTACGATCATATTGAAAGTTGTGTAGCTGTGCATTAACAGCACGTGAATTGCTTTGTTAATACACGGCTTTTCGCCGGTTAATGCACTGCTGTTAATAACATGCGACACTGCTTTTTATACAATAATATGTGTCATTCTTTATCTAGATACGGAATCTCAGTGATGAAGAAAAGTATGCAGCCATGCTTCGGAAGTTGTTAGATGATCACAGAGATGTTATCACACTGTTAGCTGAAGGATTTTCAGAATGTCGAAAACACATCAAGGTAGAGAACAGAACCAATCCAGCATCCAGTACATCTTTAAATATTTGGATAAAATGTTTGAAGGAGCCAACTAGTTTTTATACGCCCGTTTGAAAAACGGGACGTATTATGTTACGGGGTATGGCGTCCGTCTGTCTGTCCGTCCGTCCGTAAACTTTTTCGTTTCCGGCTAACTCCTCCTACAGTTTACATCCGATCAAGCTGAAACTTGGTATATAGTTAGACCATGATGTGGCGCAGCGCATATTATTTCGAGGTTACAGTCCACCAAATGTTTGCAGAGTTATGCCCCTTAGAAAATTTCTGTAAACTTTTCATTTCCGGTTAACTCCTCCTACAGTTTACATCCAATCAAGCTGAAACTTCATATATAGTTAGACCATGATGTGGAGCAGTGCATATTGTTTCGGGGTTACAGTCCACCAAATATTAGCAGAGTTACGCCCCTTTGAAAATTTCAGTAGACTTTTTGTTTCCAGCTAACTCCTACAGTTTACATCCAATCAAGCCGAAACTTGGTATATAGTTAGACCATGATGTGGCACAGTGCATATTGTTTCGAGGTTACAGTCCACCAAATGTTTGCAGAGTTATGCCCCTTAGAAAATTTCTGTAAACTTTTCATTTCCGGTTAACTCCTCCTACATTTTACATCTGATCAAGCTGAAACTTCATATATAGTTAGACCATCATGTGGAGCAGTGCATATTGTTTCCAGGTTACAGTCCACCAAATATTAGCAGAGTTATGCCCCTTTGAAAATTTCAGTAGACTTTTCGTTTCCGGCTAACTCCTCCTACAGTTTACATCTGATCAAGCTGAAACTTGATTTGTAGTTAGATCATGATGTGGAGCAGTGCATATTATTTCAAGGTTACAGTCCACCAAATATTAGCAGAGTTATACCCCTTTGAAAATTTCTATTAATTTTTCGTTTCTGGCTAAATCCTCCTACAGTTTACATCCAATCAAGCTGAAACTTCATGTGCAGTTAGACCTGGATGTGGAGCAGCGCATATTGTTTCGAGGTTACAGTCCACCAAATATTAGCAGAGTTATGCCCCTTTGAAAGTTTCAGTAAACTTTTCCTTTCCGGCTAAATCCTCCTACAGTTTTCATCCTATCAAGCTGAAACTTGATTTGTAGTTAGACCATGATGTGGAGCAGCGCATATTATTTCAAGGTTACAGTCCACCAAGTATTAGCAGAGTTAAACCCCTTTGAAAATTTCTATTAATTTTTTTGTTTTCGGCTAAATCCTCCTACAGTTTACATCCGATCAAGCTGAAACTTCATAAATAGTTACACGATGATGTGGAGCAGCACATATTATTTCGAGGTTACAGTGCACCAAATATTTGCAGATTTATGCCCCTTTGAAAGTTTTTGTAAACTTTTCGCAGCATGTTGTTTAGAGGTAATAGTGTGCAAATTTTATTACATAATAGGTATATTTTTTGCAAATAACTAAAGTTTTGGTCATATGGTCAAGATATTGATTTTTTTTTTTTTAACATCTTCTTTTATTAGACTTGCAAGGAAAGGTTGTCATTATTAAATCTTTATAAATACATAATTCTTTTTGAATTTTTTTTTTTTTATTAATACTATTCTGATTTGGCTCCCTTGAAGAACAAAAATAAAATCTTGCAGCATTTTTTTTTTTTTTGGTTGTTTATTTTTGTTTTGTTATTGTTTGGTCTGATATTGAAGTATAGGAAAAACATTCAGCTCATATGAGCGTATAATATAACCATGCATCTGTGTTGTGTCCTCCGTCAGAAAGCACTTCTCCCTAGAAGCAGCAAACTTCTCCCTATTCTTCCAGGAGGGAGAAGTCACTTCTCCCTTAATTTCTGGGCCAGCTTGGACCCTTAGGTTACAGTTCACTAAATATCAGCAGAGATATGCCCTAATGAAATTTTTTTTAATTTTTTTTTTTTTTTGTAATTCCACTTAGAGTTTATATCCGGAGCACTGAATTATGCAGGAGCCAGTTTATGTGCTACATCTTATTACTTGCCACGGGCGTATAATGCCCCGCTTGGCGGAGCTCTTGTTATAGCTATAGAATGTCTGCTGCATATCAAGATATCATTACATTGCAAACAGTAGTACTGGTACATAGTTTCAAATAGTAATCAACACAAACAAACAGTAATCTTATGTAGCACACACATTTTTAGCTCACCTGAGCCAAAGGCTCAACGTGAGCTATTGTGATCACGCACTGTCCATCGTTGACATCCTCTGTCCTTCCGTCCGTCCACAATCTTTAAACACCATCTCCTCCTAAACCGCTGAGCCAGTTTTAATCAAATTTCACAAGATTGATCCTTGGGTGATACTGACTGAAAATTGTCCCAACATTTGGAATCCATGCAGAATTCTGGTTGCCATGGCAACCAAAAGAATAACTTTAAAAATCTTCTTGCAGAGATTTTTTTGGCAATTTTGGGAAGGGGTCCTAGGGCCCCTCGGATTGGGAAGAATAGCGTCATAAACCGTCAAATTGGGAAAATTTTCAAAAGATACAAGTTTTTTTAATACAGTCCTTAAATAAACAAACAGAGATACAGTTTTTGCTTCATTGATATCAATGATCAAAAAGAAATTATTAATCTGGAAAACTTTTTAAATATTTCATCTTTTTTAATAAATTTCATTCTCCAGAAAACTGGATTATGGTTTGCGGTCAGGATACTTTGACCACAAACCTTTTCTCTGACCGCCATTAAACACATTGTGGGTACCATATCCTAAAGGATACCATAATATACAATGATTTTATAGAGCGTAAGGGAAACTGCTGCTAAATTATCATCAAATGCCCACTCTGAATACTGTGACCACAAACCTTGTCTCAGACTCCTCCATTTAACAATGTACAGTGTGGTAATGAAATATATACATTGATTTTATGGAGAAGTAAGGGAAACTGTTGATAAATTATCTAAATACTAATTTATCACCAAATACCGTCTCTGAATATTTTGACCACCAACTGTTTCTGCTCCATTAAACAGTGTACAGTATAGTAATGAAATGCTAAATATACATTGATTTTATGGACAAGTACTTAAAGGGAAACTGAAATTATCACCAAATATTACCCACTCTAAAACTTTGACCACAAACCATTTCCCCTCCATTAAACAATGTTGGTGATCGGTGTCAAAGTAAATAAACTGGTATTCCGACATGAAATAATTATCTAGCACCAGTCGATAGGTATAACAGTTTGCTGATATTCGCAACAGTAGGTAGGGAACCGAGAGTGTCAGCCTGTATCATTTTGCATCAAGCTGTGTGGGTTGAAAACTGGGTCGCTTCATCCATGGGTCATTTGTTGGGTTGTTTTACCATGTTTCAAGTTAGTAAGCAAGAAATGAACAAAATGACTTGGTCGGGCAACATACTCGACTTTACAATACCGGGTTTTAACCGTGTATTCTTTCAGCCAGTCAAAAGAACAGAAATATTACAGTTCAGTTTGATTGCTATTAGATGCTTTCTGAAGAAAGCAAATGGGTAAAAGCGATCATGTGATCCCTCTCCCCCCCTCCCCAAAAAAAAAATCCCTGTCTTGTCGGAAACCACTGGACCGATTCCAATATAATTTTGCAGAAATGTTCCTTTGATGATCCTCTACCAAGATTGTTCAAGCCATCATGAATTGTCAAAAAACATGGCCGCTAGTGGGCAGGCTTATTTTCCCTGTATATCTATATGGAAAAGTTTAAAAAGCTTCTTGGCAGTAACCACTGGAGTGATTTCAACATAACTTGGCAGGAATGTTCCTTTCAGAACCCTCTACCAAAATTGTTCAAGCCGTTACGATTCATCAAAAAAAAAAATGGCCGCCAGTGGACGGGGCTTATTTTCCCTATATATCTATATAGAAAACTTTAAAAATTGTCTTGTCAGAAGCCACTGGACTGATTTCAATATAACTAGGCAGAAATGGTCCCTTGGTGACACTCTACCAAGATTGTTCAAGCCATCATGAATTGTCAAAAAACATGGCCGCTAGTGGGCAGGCTTATTTTCCCTGTATATCTATATGGAAAAGTTTAAAAAGCTTCTTGGCAGTAACCACTGGAGTGATTTCAACATAACTTGGCAGGAATGTTCCTTTCAGAACCCTCTACCAAAATTGTTCAAGCCGTTATGATTCATCAAAAAAAAAATGGCCGCCAGTGGACGGGGCTTATTTTCCCTATATATCTATATAGAAAACTTTAAAAATTGTCTTGTCAGAAGCCACTGGACTGATTTCAATATAACTAGGCAGAAATGGTCCCTTGGTGACACTCTACCAAGATTGTTCAAGCCATCATGATTCATCAAAAAACATGGCCGCTAGTGGGCAGGATTATTTTCCCTAGATATATATATAGAAAAGTTTAAAAATCTTCTCGTCAAAAACCACTGGACCGATTTCAAAATAACATGGCAGGAATGTTCCTTTCAGAACCCTCTACCAAGATTGTTCAAGCCATCATGATTCGTCAAATAAAACACGGCCCCCTCCATGGGTGTGTGTGTGGCGTGGGGGGGGGGGGGGGAAGCTTATTTTCCCTGTATATCTATATATATAAAAAAAAATCTTGTCAGAAACCACTAGACCGATTTTAATATAACTTGGCAGAAATGTTTCCTTAGTGACCCTCTACCAAAATTGTCCAAGCAGTCTTGATTCGTCAAAAAACATGCCGCCAGAGGGTGGGGCTTATTTTTCCTATATATCTATGCAGAAAACGTTTTAAAATCTTCTTGTCAGAAACCACTGGACTGATTTCAATATAACTTGGCAGGAATGTTTCTTTGGTGACTCTATACCAAGGTGTGTAGCATGCAAGAAGGACAACTTTTACTCTGTTGATTTTTTACCCCAATAAACATATAGCAAGTTCCTTTATTTTTACAAAGCATTTATTTTGCTATTATTTCTGAATATGTACACTCACAAATTCAAAGTATTTGCAAATATTATGTATCCTGTACAAATTATCACATCAGAAGTAACTATTAGATGATTTTGACAAAAAAAAAAAAAAAAAAAAAGAACAGGCAAAAATAAATCATTAACTGTACACCTATTATTGTTTTCACATATTATTTTGGTCACATTTCATACTATCTTTGCATCTTTTTACTTTGCCCTGTTTCAATATTTCCATGATATCAATTTTTTTTTTTTTTTTTTTTTCATGATATCAATTGAAATACACTAAATTTAGAAATGGCGGTTTGGTCTGGGGATTTGCCATCTCCTCTGATGGCTATTTCATACTTGCACAGTGTGTAATCTTTATCACAAAAATATAACCAAAGACACATTTTCTACCATGAATGTCATCAAAGGTTCAAGATGAGCTGTTATGATCACTCACCATCCATCATCGTCGTCTGTCCATCCACAATTTCTTTAAACAAGATAAGGGGATGTTTAAACCACTGAGCCAATTTTAACCAAATTTCACAGGATTGATCCTTTGGTCAATACTGACTGAAAATTGTTCAAAGACTTGGAACCATGCATCTTGTGAGAAATCGACTGGACCAATTTCAATATAATTTGGCAGAAAAGTTCCTTAGGTGATCCTCTACCAAGATTGTTCAAGCCAGCATGATTTGTCAAAAAACATAGCAGCCAGGGGGTGGGGCTTATTTTCCCTATATATCTATATAGAAAACTTTTAAGATCTTCTTGTCAGAAACTACTAGACCGATTTCAATATAACTTCGCTGAAATGTTCCTTTGGTAACCCTCTTTCAAGATTGTTCAAGCCATCATGATTTGTCCAAAAACATGCCCTCAAGATGGTGGGGCTGATTTTCCCTATATATCTATGCAGAAAATTTTAAAAATCTTCATGTCAGAAACCACTGGATTAATGTCAATATAATTCGGCAGAAATGTTCCTTTGGTGATCTTCTACGAAGATTGTTCACGATTTGTCCAAAAACATGGCCACCAGGGGGTGGGGCTTATTTTCCCTATATACCTATATAAAAAATTAAAGGTTCTTCTTGTCAGACCCCCACCAAGGTCAGCACCATTCTTTCATGGAGATTGATCATGAAATATTTTCTACAGTCATTCTCTCCGTTCTGCTGATGCAAGAAGGGCAGTTGTTAGTTTCTGGCAAAAGAATGTGCACAATAGTGGTTAACCGCTTAGAGGACTAAGCCTGCCCTGTGGTTAGGTAAACTGACCGCGCTCGACATGACCCCATTGGGTGACTGGGCCGTTAAACCTCAACACAAACAAATCTTCTTGTCAGAAACCACTGGACCGATGTCAATAAAATTTGGCAGAAATGATTGTTTGTGATCCTCTACCAAGCATGTTCAAGCCATCATGATTCGTCAAAAACATGATTGCCAGGCTCATTTTCCCTATGTAGAAAACTTTAAAAAAATCTTCTTGTCAAAAACCACTGGACTGATTTCAGTATAACATGGCAGAAATGTTCCTTTGGTAACCCTCTATCAAGATTGTTCAAGCCATCATTATTCATCAAAAAATGGCTGCCAGGTGGCGGAGCTTATCTT
Organism: Anodontia alba; assembly: GCA_964016985.1. Lineage (NCBI taxonomy): Eukaryota > Metazoa > Mollusca > Bivalvia > Lucinida > Lucinidae > Anodontia > Anodontia alba. The sequence continues at coordinate 68,782,559 of OZ024830.1, forward strand.
CCCTATATATCTATATAGAAAACTTTAAAAGTCTTTTTGTTAGAAACCACTAAACCAATGTCAATAAAATTTGGCAGAAATGTTCCTTTGGTGATCTTCTACCAAGATTGTTCAAGTCATTATTCGTCAAAAAACATGGCCACCAAGGGGCTAGGTATATTTTCCCTATATATCTATATAGAAAACTTTGAAAATCTTCTTGTCAGAAACACTGGACCTATTTCAATATAACATGGCAGAAATGTTTGTTTGGTGATCCTCTATCACAATTGTTCAAACCCTCATGATTTGTCAAAAACCATGGCCACCAGAGGCAGGGGTTATTTTCCCTATATATCTACTTAGAAAATTTATGGCACTTGCTTTATGTAAGTGCAGTGGCAGGGTGTGGTGCAATTCTTGCAGCGCTTTTATATATCTATATAGAAAACTTTAAAAATCCTTCTTGTCAGAAACCACAGGACCAATTTCAATATAATTCATCAGAAATGTTATTCTACCAAGATTGTTCAAGCCATAATGATTTGTTAAAAAACATGGCTGTCAGGGAGCAGGCCCTTTTTTTTCCCTATATATTTATATAGAAAACTCAAAAAATCTTCTTGTAAGAAATCACTGGACTTATTTCAGTATATGGAGACTGCTTATTTTTCAGTTATATCTTATCTCAGTAGAAAATTTTAAAAATCATCTTGTTCGAAACCACTGCCAGAATTTCAATATAATTTATCAGAAATATAGGACCATCATGTTTCTCATCATAAAGTTTATACAAAAATCTTTAAGCAGTGAATTTGGGTGAGAATGCAGATCTGTTTGCTCAGGTGAGTGATATAGGACCATCATGATCCTCTTGTTTTCATTTTTTTATGGCATAGTTTTGTTTAAGGAACCTGTTTTGGTAAAGATCCTTTGCCTGTGTGACTAAAGGCCTAGCAGTTTTTTTTTGAAAGCTTGACAGAAAATAACCAAAAAGTCTTCATAAGAAAAATAATTATCCTTACTCTCTCACCTCAGCTGTTCCATGTAGAAAATCAGGATAACAATTACCATATGTAAATTACTGGTTATTACCATATGTAAATTACTGGGCGAGCAGTAAATCAGTTGTTGACTCAAAACAAGTTGTGAAATGTCTGTGGTTTTTCATGAAGACTAAGTGAGACAGTACCATAAGGGCCCTTAGTATTCAGACAGATAGGCCTCAGCAAACAGTATAGACCTACATAAGACAGTGCAGAATGCAGAATCTGATTGCATCTACTGTGTTTGCCACTCATCCAGCAAGTTTTCAGTCATGTCACCCTGTAACCAAATGGGCTTAAATCATTGACCTCCTTACGTCACCTTAAACTAGGTTTTCAAGAATTTCATAGGAAGTATGTTTTGGTTCAGGCAGACAAGGCAGCAAACAATGTCGTCATTGTTTGACAGCTCCATTGTATTAATACTCTTAAGCAAGAACTTGGTGGTACAAAGGCCTATGAACTACAACCTTTGATTGAAGAGAGGTCTGTGGTAAATGATCATACCTACCATTCAGCCGCTGAGTGTGCTGTAAGTGTTAAAGAAATCCAAAATAAGCTTCCTACGTTATATTGGTTGCCTAAACTTCACAAAAGACCATACAAAGCGCGATTTATTGCAAATTCAAGCTCTTGTACCACTACTGAACTTTCTAAATTGTTGACTTTTTGTCTTACTGCTATCAGAAAGCATGTGATTAAATATTGCAACAAGGCCTATGAAAGATCAAGTAAGAATCTGTTTTGGTCCATTAAAAATTGAAATGAAGTTTTGAATAAACTAAAATTCAGAAATTTTTTTGCATCTTTACTGCCGGGGGGTAAATCCTATCTTGGTGGCAACAACATGGGTGCTATAGGCACCAGCAGGGCCTGTCAAATCCAAGGTTTAGCCACTTGCCTGGCATTTCACAGCATCTTGAAAATGGCTCGGAATTACAATATTCCCTATATATTTTGTATATTTTTCTGGGCAAGTGAAATAAACAAACACTTGCCCAGCCAAACTTTGGACTTGTCCCCGGGCAGCTGGGGAATTGATTTGTCAGGCCCTGCACCAGGCACCAGTCAGCTTCATAAGGCACCGGTCAACCAGGCACCAAGCAACCTACTATCTTTCAACCAGGCACCAAGCTGGTCTTGGTGGCTCAGTTGGATGCATGTCCGACTGGTGATCAGAAGGTTGCTGATTCAACCCCGGTTGGGTCGGCAACATTCTTTCATGGAGATTGGATCATGAACTATATTCTACGGTCATTCTCTCCCTTCACTGATTCAAGACGGGCAGTTGTCAGTTTCTGGCAGAAGAATGTGCACAATACTGGTTAACCGCTTAGAGGACTAAGCCTGCCCAGTAAATGTGTGGTTAGGTAAACTGACCTCGCTTGACAAGACCCCATTGGGTTGACTGGGCAGTAAAACCTCAGTGCAAAAAAACAGGCACTGGGCTACCAGGTACCAGTTAACCAGGCACTGAGCAACCAGGCACTGGTCATTGGATACCAGGCACCAGACATCAGTCATCCAGGCACCTGTCTTCAAGCAGTGATTACAAGCCACCAGTCACCGGGCACTGGTCATTCTATCACTGGGCACCAGTCACAGGGCAACCAGGCACCGGGCAACCATTCACCAGGCACCAGTCATTTCACCAGGCACCAGTCATCAGGCAGCAAATGCTTGGCACTGAACACCAGGTGTCCAATTATAGACAAAGGAGCCTCAGATTTCAGGAAATACTCAAAGAATATTGCTTCCATTAGATTCAGACTTTAGTGCCATGTCGGATCCAAGTGTAGTTATCAATCTGCCTACTAACACTTGGGAATCTTCAAATAGGCATACATCTCTGAACAGACAGAGTAGAAGAGATCAGACTAAGTCAAGACATAAGAGTAAGAAGAGGAGAAGATATAGATCATCTTCTTCCTCTTCCTCTTTGTCATCTCTCAAGAGAAGTAAAAAAATCAAAGAGGTCCAGACACATAAGAAGAGAAGTTCTGCGTTGTCGTCGTCTTCTTTACAATCTATGAAAGACTACGGTAGATACAAAAGACAAAGTCATCCCTGCAGTCAACAGTACAACCTGCGAGGACCATACAGGAGACACCAAATACACATTCTGATAATGTGGTGCAACGTTTTTCAAAGGATTCAGGCTCTGACTCTGAAATAGAAATGTGGTCCTTTGAGAAAGCAGTTAATGAAGTATTTAGACTGTTACCAGAGGAGTTGTGTCCGAAACCTTCGGAAGACCACACTCCTTCTAAACCTCTATCAGGAATCAAACACTGCTAATGGAGTCGTGTTCAACTCTATTACTAGTTCTTCCTCAACCAAAACTTGTTGAAAACACTACCAACTTTATCCAGGATAGATTAAACACAGAAAAACTTGATCAAGACTGGTTATGGCTTCTATGAAATACAGTAAAACCTCGATGGCTCTAACACCTTTGGGACCATGGAAATTTATTCGAGACATGGGTAGTTCGAGCCTCTAAGGGTAAATCAAGATGCCAGTTAAGGAAGCAAATAGCAATAATTTAGGGATTTTAACTTCATAATACATTAACCTATAGATAATGTGCTATTCTATTCTGTTTTCACACCTTCCACAGAAAAATGACCTTTCAGTCGTCAATTAAAGTCTTAAACCAGAAGGTCCCTTAGGCAGTTACCTGTGTGACGTAACTCCTCCCGTTTAATTGATCATGTGTCAGTTTCTTTTCTGTGGACAAAGAAAATCAACAAGGAATTTTTACCTGTGAAAGAAATTTGGATTATTTCTTTTCCTCACGGTTAAATTTCTGTATCCTTGTGTTTCTTTGTTTTTCTTATCACTCCTTTCACTTTCTGTGTTATTGTTTGAAAATTTCGATTTTTGATTTCATGTATTTATTGACTGGCCTTTCTTGACATGCGTTTTCGCGACTCTCGCTATTCGGCACAATGCTCGTATGCAGTCAGTTCGGAAGTTGTGTTTATATTTTAGAATATTTACTTGTTCTTTTCATTCCAGGTACTTCAGCGATTACGATATAATATACCTGGACTTTTATTGGATATCTTGCAGAGATCTTCGAGTTAGCTGAATATTTCCATGGTGGATAAGCTGATTGTAAAGAACTTGTCAACCCTTGATGGGTTATACGACAATTCTTTACTGATGGGAGCCCCACCCCATATGGCTATACTGCCGGGTTAAGACCCATCAAGGTGGCATCTTGGGTACTTAGTATCCGAAAAAGTCTAAGTCCACCAGACATCAGTCACCGGTCATCAATCACCAGTCATCCAGTCACCAGTCAACCAGTCACCGGCCATCCAGTCACCAGTCAGCCAGGCGCCAGTCAATCAGCTTTACCAGTCATCACCGGTCACCGGTCAACCAACCACCAGTCAAATAGTCTCCAGTCAATTATCCATTATTCAATTATTTTCTGGAAAACTTAGCCTCTTCTGACATATTTCACCGGGCAAAATAGTCACTAATTTCCGGTTATTATGTTTAATTATTAATAATTTTCACCAGGCAAATAGTATCGATACTTATGCCGGGTCATTTTATCATATTATTTATGATTTTTCACCGGGCAAGATTTACCAAATAGTGTCTGGTAAATTTTGTGCCTAATAATTATTTTCTCACCGGGAAAAAGTTTCGAATACTTGCGCTCGGTCAATTTCTCATATAATTTCTGTTTTCTTCATTGGACCAGAATTGCGAATATTGCTGTCCGATCAATTTGTCAAATTACTAGTAACTTACCGGGCAACAGTTGCGAATACTAGTGTCCGGTCATTATGTCGGGTAATTAGTGTCAGAATAGTAGTCACTAATTCCTGAACAATCTATTATTGTGTTATAGAGTTTTATACACAAGTCAAGTCAATGAATATAGGTTATAAAATAAATTACATAGTAACCTCTCATATAATAAATTCTGTTCAGTCTTTCTCGAATCAGACTAGAATTCTAAATATTTCGTTGACTTATTATAGAAGCGTAATTCTATTAATATTTTAAATTAACTTATACGACATTCGCTAGAAAGAGGTTAATTTCCGATTCTAACGAATTTCCACCGGGCAGTAGTTTCGTAGACTAGTGCCAGGTCATCATGTCGGATTACTAGTGACCGAGTAGTAGTCACTAGTCCTTGAACAATCTATTATTATTCATTGACCACCATAGACATGTCTAGTCTTGGGTTATAGGTTATAGAATGACAGCGATGGGTTCTGATACCTAGTAGCCCTTTATATAGTTGAATTCTATCCAGTCATTTTTGAACTAGACTTAAAAATTCTATATATATATATTTATTCTTGGAAAATGAATTAAGAATTATCGGTTACGATCAAATTCGCAATTCATTGACTAAATATAGGAGATACCTCCATCTATAATCAAAATAACTTGTATCTCTCTTTACTCGCTACAAAAAGAGATTAACTTCTCCTTTTTTTTCACCTTTTTCGGCTCCAAGGCAAAGGTGAATTCTATAAAATTATTGTTATTTCCAAGAAGAAAAATATACACGGAATCAAAAAATTTTTCTTCTTTCATTCACTTTTTCTACATGCTCCCGATATGTATCAGCATGTAATCTAAGGAATAAGTTAGACAAGAAAGTAGCAATCGATTCTCTCTATTTTCTATTAAGTTTTCATTCATAAGGTATCAGAAATCTACACGAATTAGATTACTGATTGAATACTTATCTGCGCTACCTCTCTAGATTACAACGATTAGAAAGTCTAGTTGAGGTACATATTTCCTTTTTTTTTTTTTTTTTTTTGTACATGGAAAATAGCTGATCCGTTATGCTATGATTCCATGTTATACTATCTATAGATTAATTACATAGAGTCTAGGTCGGTCATGCTCTGTCTATACTCTGCCATAAAATAATAAATAAGAAGAAAATCTTATTTTTAGGCACATATAATTCGATATGTTCTTTACAGTGCTTTTTATATTTTTTTTCTGGATCATTTAAGACTACGATAGTAATGTTCCAGATAATTTTGTCTCACTTAGAATCTATTATGCTGAAGATTCTTCATCTGGGAATAATATTTTTACTATGATTACGATTGGAAATTTTTTAGGAAGGTTTAAAACTTAAAATCAACTAGACCCAATTAAAAACGTATATTATAGGTCTACTTTATCCTTAGGAATAGTTTTGCTTTGACTAGCTCTATACCTCTACTATTTCACTTATAACTAGAGTCCATGTCAATCAAATTTTTCTCGCACTTTTGGTATAGACAATGGATACATATTTAGTAAAGGCATTAATTTATTCAGTACATGACTGATTATTATTGCCTAAATTACATATTATATACAATACTTTCCATTTGATTATTTATTGGCTTTGTAACTATTCAGAAACTGCCAAAGTCAATCATTTCCTTCCTCTAAACTTTCCGAAGCCTTAGATTATATTTATATATATTTTTTTTAAAAAAAATGCTTAGAGGTTAATTAATGATAGTTTACCTCATAATAGCAGATATTATTATATTCATATTAATCATCCCTTTGTACTCTGTACATTCTAGGTTTAGACAAGAGGGAAAACATCCTTAATTACGAGTCGGTAAAGAAATAAGATACATTTCATTATCTCTTTACCCCTTTTTTATGTTTAAATTCATTAAAGGGATCATAGTTCTTCTCGCTAAGACTTCAAGTTCAGTTTGCGAGTAATGCAAAGATTAATATCTTGATTTCCAGTTCGCATCAAGAATGGTCCATATATGTAGATAAATATCTTTTCCGAAACTGGATATTTATTCTTTCCACACAATAAGTCATTTCAAGACGTTTTGATGATTTTGAAATGCACTGTCTCATTTCATAATATAGAATTTGTTTATATAAACTTCACAACGTAGTAAGTGCCGCACCCACGTTTCCGGTCAGATCTTACTTTTTGTGATACGTTTTCGAACATACTGAAAGTTTTCCGATTATACATTCGGTAAATAAACTTTAGAGTAGCATTTACGCTTTAAAACATTCAGATTATTTGATAATATTTGGAGATAATATAGTATACCGATATTTATATATCTATCTTCATTAATTATCTTTCTCAACTTGTTTTTAAGTTTAGATTGACCTTCTTGCTACGTTCCAGGTCTAAATCTAACTAACATTATGGACCCGTCACTTTTTTATTACAGATAAAATATTTCCTTAACAATATTTCAACAGTTTTTCTTAGTATTCAGAGCGTAATGACTTCATGGATACTTGAAAATAATTTCAATTCTGCACTTGTTAAACTAAGCCTAAAACAAGCTCTAGTTTTTTGAATGGATATTATCCTTCGATTCAGTTCAAAGAGACACATCCATTTAGATCCCGTTATCTCTATTTCAATCATACAAAAATTCTCATGACTAAGAACTCATTTTCTACCTACGAATACAGAATAATGAGTCACTGTTGTTGCATATTGGTTAAAGATTGAATGAATTTTATCGTAAACCTATATGACGTTAAATTAATAATTACCTATATTATTTCAAATTTATACGTGTTTTTACCCTTGTGTCAGGGATCATGGTAATAATATTATTTTATTACTCGCTATGGTTTACGCATAGATCTCGAGAGTGTATATATATTTTTCTTCCTGAATTCATTTACGAGTACGTAATTTGATATTTCAGGAATTACCAATTATTCAGAAATAGATTTTTATACTATTAATATTCAATTCTAAAAATTTAATTGAATATTTATCTATAAAATTCCGGGCAGTAATTTTATAACAAGTTATATGTTAAATAATTCCTTGCTTAATAAATAGTTACGCTTAACCTTTTATTCATAGCAGGAATTTGTCCCATAGTATAATTTTAATTTAGTATTCATATATCTTTTACTATTCTTAAATATGCATATAGAATAGTAATACTATCTCTTAACTTATAAAATTAAGTGTTTTAGAGATTATTAATCAGTACTTTTATATAATCTTTCTTCAGAGATTATCACACTATTACATTTTCTCTAAGTCCTTCTTTTTTTTCTGAACATTTTGATTCGTCATTAGAAAGTGGACTTTCTTCATTTCCATGATTATTTACTCAGGAGTACTTTTCATGGCAATCTTCTGGCATAGAAAGATTCTATCCAGTTTTTTCCTATTGCTTAATCTTAGCAATACGGTAAGATTTAGCCAAAATATGACTGTCTTCAGCTAGCTGCGATCAGCCTTATTCTTATCTCTCTTATTGTCTGTCAAACTCTACGTTATGATGTTGGCAGTCTCTTCTTTATTATTTTGTCCAGGACATCAAACAATATGTCCATGACAAAAGTATTTATCAATGATTTAGGTTGCTTTTTCCTCCCAGCAGTCTTATGCAACATCTGTATTATCTTATTGCTTGACTAAAAATTCGTTAATACAATTAGTCTAGCAATAGTTTTAGCCATTATTTTTGTGTATACCTTTTCTTCTGATGTATAACTGAGTTACGGAAGTTAACTCCATCTACTTATTATTATCTCCCCTTCTTTTAATTTGGTCAAAGGGGAATAATTATACAACATTATGGTTATTTCAAGTCTACGTCAGTTTATCGGAAACGGTCCTATCGCTCTAATTAACAGACTCTAATTAGTTTATAATTCTAATAGCTTAGACTATTACAATTAGATAGCTTCACATATCTAGAATTTTATCCAAAATATCTACATATGTCAATTATATATGGAAACGCCACCGATAGACATTTCCTTAATTAAATCAAGACCCTAGATAGACTACTTATGGTCTTGGCTTTTGTTTTACAAATTTTGTTTCGAAAATATTATCTCTATATTCCTAGCCTGCATTGCAATGGAATATTTAGGTTATGTCTGAATGACTCCTTTTTCTTTTTGGAGCCAATTGTTGTTTCCCAAAAAGAAAAAAAGGGGGGGCCAATGTTAAGTCTCTGAGGCTTAAGAACTGGCTTCCTCTAGAGTCTACTATTATATATAAGGTTGTTAGATCATAACACCTTAAAGATATGTTATATTGTGAATCTAGATCATTCTTTCTATTAAATATAGAATTAGAATGTATCTGATTCCTTAGAGTTTCCTGAGTCTTTAACCAGAAGTGGTGCGATATTATTGATTTGTTGTTAGAATTAGGAGAGCTCCTCCCTCCTATTCTGCAAATTCTAACACATTATCTATAGGTTAATGTATTACGAAGTTAAAATGAAGTTTTTTTAAAGGTAAAACGTATTTTAACGAGTAATACTTAACCTATAGATAATCAATTATCTCCCTCCTTCCACCCTCGCTTATCTCTCCTAATTGTGTCTATTGTTTTACACTTTAAAGAAACTGACACGTGATCAATTGAGCGGGAGGAGTTACGTCACACAGGTAACTGTGTAAGGGACCCTCTGGTTTAAGACTTTAATTGACGACTGAAAGGTCGTTTTTCTGTGGAAGGTGTGAAAACAGAATAGAATAGCACATTATCTATAGGTTAAGTATTACTCATTAAAATACGTTTTACTTTTAAAAAACTTCATTTTTTTTTGATTTTCTACACAATAATTGTATGTTGAGTGTACTAATGAGATTTGCCTCGATGATGCCATTCTAAAGAGTACACACAACATACAATTTCATGATAAAATAAGAAAATTCACTAAATATTGGTTTTATTGAGCAATTGCAAGAATTTCATAGGGACTCAAAAACGAGTTCGAATTAGCCATGGTAAATGAACCATCAGTGTTCGAGCCATTGAGGTTTTACTGTATTATAGAAGCAAAAGTCAGTACTTTCCAATGTAAAATGTTCCTAGAATCAGACGCTTTGCAACTAGATATGTCAGAACTACAGTTCCAAGCCAGCATGTTTAGTCTAGTAGCTCCAGTTAGTGTGTTTATGTTTCCCAAGAATATAGCTTTTGACATTTCATGCAAATTGTCTTCTTAGGAAATGCCAATGTCTGTTTTTACCTTGCATTCTAAGCATTAACAAGTTCTCTATGTATTTATGGTAATTCTCCAGTGTTGTTATCATTTTAGTATCTAAATTTACTATTAAACTGATCTATACTACTGTTGTAGGATGAAGCTACTGTACGACAGTTCCTAGATCGAACTTTGACATCCAGACTTGGCATACGCCTAATGTGTGAACATCATTTAGCTCTACGAAATGAACAGGTGGTTATACTTTTTTAGATACTGTTTTATTGTTATCAGCTTCATAGTTTCATGTTGAAATCATTTTTCATAATTATTTGATGGTTTTCATAGTTTTAGTTCGAGAAAAAAAAAAAAAAAAGGAATTATCAGTTTTCTGTACAGACTTTCAGATCATTTATTGTGTTCTGTTTAAGAAATACTAGGGAGTTTTTGTTGAAATTTGGTAGTGACAATCTCCTTACTAAAAATCAGTCTAATTATTCCCCCCAAAAACTGTATTTGTGTGGGGTATACTGTTTTCACGTTGTCCGTCCGTGTGAGCAAACATCCAAGGTTTAGGGGCTATTTTGGAGATTATTATGAGGTATGTCCAGTTTTAAGCCATTTAAGATACATTAGCTAGCCCCTAAACCTAAAAAAATAGCCCCTAAATTTCTAAGGAAATTTAACATTGAGGTAGCCCCTAAACCAAAAATGTTAGAATGTCGGTCCATCCATTATGTTTCAGTTTTTTTCCCCCTCCTTTTCGAAGAAAAGCGGTGGGACACTGTTTTTGGCTTTCCGTGGGGCGTGGTGCGTAGTGCGTGGTGCGTGGTTCCGAATTTTTAGTAGGTACTTTGTCCCCTTAACTCCTCCCACAGTTTTTGTCCGATCCTTTTGAAACTTTATAGGTGGTTTAAGGATGGTCTGAAGATATGCATGTGGATTTTTCAGAATCCTGAAATAATTTTTTATCACTTTTTCCGCATTTTTAACTTAGACATTTTTTGAGTTCTAATATTACAGAAGTGTATAGGGAGCAGGTACCTTGTCCCTTAACTCCTCCCACAGTTTTTGGCCGATCCTTTTGAAACTTTACAGGTGCTTTAAGGATGGTCTGAAGATATGCATGTGGTTTTTTCAGAATCCTGAAACTACAGTCGACTCTCGTTATCTCGACCCCTCTTATCTCGATCCTATCCCTTATGTCGAACTGATTTCTAAGTCCCGATTATTTTCCTTATATATTTATTGTATTTCAGCTTCGCGTATGTCGAACTACTTTTATGTCGACACTTCGGCTATCTCGTCCATCATTTTCAGTCCCTGAATATATTTTTCACAGTTTTTACTACCGCGTATCTCGAACTCAGACCATGACGAAGGAAAACAAAATGTAAGATGCGGCGCCGCCGGTCTCTCAGTTAATGAAAGTCATAATAGGCCATTGATAAATAAATCAATATTTTAATTTTCCCCTTTGTCAAGGTAATTACAAACAACACAAACAATGTCTAAAATTCGTAATCATGAAATCACGTGCGTGTCGAGTCGGGTTTGACACGCGGCGCTCAACACCGTCTCGTGTCATTGATTTGTAAGATAAAATGCAGCTCAGAAAGCAGCTCAGAATAGTGTTATGGAAGATTAATCAACGAAGTTTCTTTAATTTATTGTTTAGATATGCTCTTCACTATTGAGTACTGTCCGTCTGAATGATATAGCGACTTCAAGAAAGTCAGTGCGCGACAGGTTCCGACTCAGATCAGCCTGTATTGAACAGGCTAGCTAAGTCTGAATCTTCGCTTGTTACTCTTTGGTCAGGCGGTGCTCTTTGGTAAGCCCAGATAAGGCTCATGCGTATAATGGAAAATTCATGGGCATGCAGGCTGATCCTAGTCTTTGACAGTCGCACAGTCTTCTAATAGGAGTTGTCGTGCACGGCCTCAAATAGACGAATCACACGTGGGTACCGATGTTAACCCTTCCGACCCTGTAGACTGATACGGATACCCGCACAAATAGTGTAGGTCCAGATGAGACGGCTCATAATGAGCTTTCTCTGCAGGATCTACAGTTTGCCGCGCTGATAGGGTTCCTTTATGCCAGGGGAGATAATCCAAACTAGCTTACAGCTGCCGCTTAACATTGTAAGCGTTTTATGCAGAAGCGGAAACCAGTCAACTCTTTATCGAGTCGTCTATGCGAAGGGAGCTAATCCAAACCAGTTCATAACGTATAGCTAACACAACCCGGAAACCAGTAATGTAATTTATTTATAGCTCACATGGAAATCCAAATTTGCAGGAGTATTAAAAGACAACAAGAGACGTTTGAAATTTATTATTATTAACATTTATTGATGATATTATTCCAAGAGAACCATTGCATCTCCTAAAACAAACAGAAACAATGCAAACAAGTACGCGTAAATTATTTAAATTGCCATATACATGTGCCTTCCAACCACGTTTTGGCGAACAGAGAGGCAAACAGCCGTCATACCTATGACGTCACAATTTGGTTGTCTCGAACTACTGATAACTCGAACATTTTTATCCGGTCCCGTGAGGTTCGAGATAACGAGAGTCGACTGTATTTTTTATCACTTTTTCCGCATTTTTAACTTAGACATTTTTTGAGTTCTAATACAGGGAGTAGGTACCTTGTCCCCGTAACTCTTATCACAGTTTTAAGCCAATCCTTTGAAACTTTACAGGTGCTTTAAGGATGGTCTGAAGATATGCATGTGTTTTTTTCAGAATCCTAAAATTATTTTTTATCACTTTTTACACATTTTGAACTTAGACATTTTTTGAGTTCTAATATTACAGAAGTCTATAGGGAGCAGGTACCTTGTCCCCTTAACTCCTCCCACAGTTTTTGGCCGATCCTTTTGAAACTTTACATGGGCTTTTAGGATGGCCTATAGATATACATGTGGATTTTTTCAGAATCCTGAAATAATTTTTTCTCACTTTTTCCGCATTTTTAACTTAGACATTTTTTGAGTTCTAATACTACAGAAGCATATACGGAGTAGGTACCTTGTCCCCGTAACTCCTACCACAGTTTTAAGCCGATCTTTTTGAAACTTTACAGGTGCTTTAAGGATGGTCTGAAGATATGCATGTGGTTTTTTCAGAATCCTGAAATTATTTTTTATCACTGGTTTCCTGCTTCAATACTTAGGTAAGTGATACAGGACCAATGGTCCTCTGGTTAACTTACCCATTTTTAACACCTCAAATAAAAATAAGGCAAGGGACATAAATTCCCCATGGAATTTGCTTGTTGTTTTTAATCTTGCTAAATAATTTGGGGAATCTCTTCCTATTTTGCAAAAAAAACAACAAAAAACAAAAAAAAAACTGATATTGAGAGGTTTTTGTTGTTAGACAAAAATAAGGGATCAGTGGTTAATACCTTTAGAGTTATTTTCCTTTATAATTCTTGAAATGGTGTTTTTATGTCTGCTTCTTACCTTGCTAAATAATTTCAGGAATCTTTTCATGTTTTATATTAACCTTGATATTGATGAGTTGTTGCTGTTAGACAAAAAATAAGGACCTGAGGATTTATTCCTTTAGAGTTATTTCTCTCTGTAATTCTTGAAAAGGTGTTTTGGTTTCTGCTCGGTATCTTGCTAAATAATTTAAGAAATTTTTTCATATTTTGCATAAATATTGATACTGATTAATTCCTTTAGAGTTGTTATACCCCCCGCAAACTTTGTTTGTGTGTGTGTGTGGGGGGGGGTATGTGTATACAGTTTCCACGTCTGTCCATCTGTTTGTCCGTCTGTGTGTCCGTCTGTGTGTCCGTCAGTGACACTGGTTTTTGTCGCACCTGCGTTAGCACGCAGGTGCGATATAGGCGTGCCGTGACCCGTCCGTTCGTCAACAATTGACAGTGGGTGTCTTGTGAGCGCAACTCCTCCTACAGTTTTTGGCCAATCATTTTGAAACTTCATAGATGTTTTGGCCATGGTGTGTAGATATGCATTTTGTTTGCTCATAATTCTCAGATTTTTTTTTTCAACTTTTTCCGCTTTGTTAGCTTAGTCAGTTTTTACCTAAAACCCTTATAGTCAGTGGGTGTCTCGTGAGAGCAACTCCTCCTACAGTTTTTGGCCAATCATTTTGAAACTTCACAGATGTTTTGGCCATGGTGTGTAGATGTGCATATTGTTTGCTCATAATTCTCAGATTTTTTTTTTCAACTTTTTCCGCTTTGTTAACTTAGTCAGTTTTTACCTAAAACCCTTATAGTCATTGGGTGTCTCGTGAACACAACTCCTCCTACAGTTTTTGGCCAATCATTTTGAAACTTCAGAGATGTTTTAGCCATGGTGTGTAGATGTGCATATTGTTTGCTCATAATTCTCAGATTTTTTTTTCAACTTTTTCCGCTTTGTTAACTTAGTCAGTTTTTACCTAAATCCCTTATAGTCAGTGGGTGTCTCGTGAGCGCAACTCCTCCTACAGTTTTTGGCCAATCATTTTGAAACTTCACAGATGTTTTGGCCATGGTGTGTAGATGTGCATATTGTTTGCTCATAATTCTCAGATTTTTTTTTTCAACTTTTTCCGCTTTGTTAACTTAGTCAGTTTTTACCTAAAACCCTTATAGTCAGTGGGTGTCTCGTGAGCGCAACTCTTCCTGCAGTTTTTGGCCAATCATTTTGAAACTTCACAGATGATTAGGTCAGGGTCTGAAGATTTGCATATTATTTGCACATAAATCTCAGATTTTCTTTTTCAACTTTTTTCGCTTTGTTAACTTAGTCAGTTTTTACCTAAAACCCTTATAGTCAGTGGGTGTTTCGTGAGCGCAACTCCTCCTGCAGTTTTAGGCCAATAGTTTTGAAACTTCACAGATGATTAGGTCATGGTCTGAAGATGTGCATATTGTTTGCACATATCTCAGATTCATTTCAGCAGAGTTAGGGGCCCTTGATTTATGCCCAAAATTGGTTTCCGCTCAATATCTTGTGAAAGAATTGATGGATTAGGATCATATTTGCATACATATTGTTGTTAACAATACCTAGCTTGGGATTATCACATGACATTTTTCGTCAATTTTCAGCTGAGTTACTGGCCTTGATTAATGGGCAAAAATGATATCCGCTCAATATCAAATATCTTGTGAAATAATGGACAGGTTTAGATCAAATTTTGCAAGCCAATATTCCAAATTTTCTACTTTCTCCATTTTTCTTACAAACTAACCCATCAGTTTCTTGAATACTGCAAAATGGATTTTTTTCAATAGAAATAGGAACTTGTATGACTTAATCCCCGCAGGTGCGACATCGCTTTCCGCGGATTTCTTGTTTCCTAATATCTTGAAAACACAGTGATGGATATTCATCAGTTTCTGCAGACACATTGATATCAATAAGATGTATCTACATAAGGGAAAGTAAGGGCTAGGGGCCAATTCTCTTGCAGTTATTGCCCTTTGTATTTTTTTTTCTTAATGCAGAAAAAAGTTTGTGTGCACACTATCTCTTTAACCAATGGCTCGAATTTGACCAAACTAGCACAGATATATCATCAGGATGGGGGAAAGAAGTGATTAGATTTTGGTGACCTTGACCATATTTTCAAGGTCACTACATTATAAATACTCAAAAAGGAGTCTAAAGGAACCTTGTTAATGCAGTAAAAAGTTTGTGTGCACAATATCTCTTTAACCAATGGCTGGAATTTGACCGAACTAGTACAGATACATCATAAGGATGGGGCAAAGAAGTGATTAGAGTTTGGTGACCTTGACTTTATTTTCAAGGACACTACACTATAAATACTCAAAGTGAGCCTTGTTAATGCATTAAAAAGTTTTTGTCTCTTTAACAAATAGATGGAATTTGACCAAACTAGCACAGATACATCATCCAAATGCGGGGAAGAAGTGGTTAGATTTTGGTGATCTTGACCTTATTTTAAAGGTCACTACATTATAAATACTCAAAAATGAGCTTAAAGGAGCCTTGTTAATGAAGTAAAAGTTTGTGTGCACAATATCTCTTTAACCAATAGCTGGAATTCAACCGAACTAGCACAGATACATCATAAGGATAGGGCAAAGAAGAGTTTAGATTTTGGTGATCTTGACCTTATTTTCAAAGTCACTACAGTATAAATACTCAAAAAAGTGAGCCTTGTTAGTGCAGTAAAAAGTTTGTGTGCACAATATCTCATTAACCAATGGATGGAATTTGACCAAACAAGCACAGGTACATCATCAGGATGGGGGAAAGAAGTGATTAGATTTTGGTGACCTTGACCTTTTTTCACGGTCACTACATTATAAATACTCAAAAAGGAGCCTTGTTAATGAAGTAAAAAGTTTGTGTGCACAATATCTCTTTAACCAAAGGCTAGAATTTGACCAAACTAGCACAGATACATCATAAAGGCAAAGAAGTGATTAGAGTTTGGTGACCTTAACTTTATTTTCAAGGTCACTACACTATAAATACTCAAAAAAGTGAGCCTTGTTCATGCACTAAAAAGTTTGTGTGCACATTATCTCTTAAACCAATGGCTGGAATTTGACTGAACTAGCACAGATACATCATCAGGATAGAGGAAAGAAGTGATTAGATTTGGGAAACCTTGACCTTATTTTCAAGGTCACTACATTATAAATACTCAGTGAGTCTTGTGTGCACCCTATCTCAATCAATAGATGGAATCGGACCAAACTAGCACAGATATATTATTGGGATTTGGGAAAGAAGTGATTAGATTTTGGTGACCTTTATTTCATTTTCAAGGTCACACTGGCACTTTGAAACTCAAATTTTGATAGAAAAAAGCTTGTGTGCACACTATATCTTGAACCAATGGCTGGAATTTTAACAAACTAGCACAGATTCATGGTGAGGACATGGGAAAGAAATGAGTAGATTTGTGTGACCTTGACCTCATTTTCAAGGTCACTACATTATAAAAATGACCCTTGTGTGCACCCTTTCTCATGAATCATTAGATGGAATTTGTTCAAGCTAGCACAGATACTTCATTGAGATGAGGGAAAGAAGTGATTAGATTTTGGTGACCTGAACCTCATTTTCAAGGTCACACTGACACTTTGAAACTCAAATTTTGATAGAAAAAAGCTTGTGTGACACTATGATACCAATAAGGTGTACCTACATAAGAGAAAGTAATGGCTAGGGGTCTCTTCTCTTGGAGTTATTGCCCTTTGTAAAATTTCTTAATGCAGTAAAAAGTTTGTGTGCACACTGTCTCTTTAACCAATGTTTGGAATTTGACCAAACTAGTTTTATTAGATTTTGGTGACCTTGACTTTATTGTCAAGGTCAAGCCGGCACTTTGAAACTTAAATTTTGTTAGAAAAAGGTTTTATGCTTTGTGCTGGGGGAGTGGGGTGCGGGGTGCAGGTATCAAATAAGCGCTGCGTATTGACAATTTCCATTTCCCTTTGTAATGCTTGAAAAGGCATTTTAATTACTGCTTCTTGTCTTGCTAAACAATTTAAGGAACCTTGTTATATCTCGCATAAATGTTGATATTCATAAGATGTTGCTGTCAGAGAAAAGTAAGGACCTAGGGGTTAATTTCTTTAAAGTTATTTCCCTTATTTATTCTTGAAAAGGCATTTTGGTTTCTGCTTCTTAGCTTGCAAAATTATTTCAGGAATCTTTTCCTATTTTGCAAAAACATTGATAGTGATGAGGTGTTGCTGTTCTTTAGCGTTGTTTCCCTTTGTAATTCATGAAAGGATGTTTTAATCTCTGCTTTTTATTATTAGCTCACCTGAGCAAAAGCTCAGGGTGAGCTATTGTGATCACCCTCTGTCCTTCGTCCGTTGTCCCCGTCCGTCGTCAACAATTAGTTTGTTAACACTCTAGAGGTCACAGTTTTGACCCAGTCTTGATGAAACTTGCCCAGAATGTTTGCCCCTGTAAAATCTAAGTCAGGTTCAATACTGGGTCACTTGGGGTCAAAAACTAGATCACCAGGTTAAATCAAAGGCAAAACTTGTTAACACTCTAGAGGTCACATTTTTGAAGCAATCATGAATATTGCTTGAAATGTTTGCCTTGACTAATTCTAGGTCAATTTTTGAAACTGGGTCACTTGGGGTCAAAAAGTAGGTCACCTGGCCAAATCAGCAGAAAACCTTTTTAACACTTTTTTTGTCACATTTTTTAAGCAATTGTCATGAATCTTGCTCAAAATGTTTGCCTTGATGATTTCTAGGTCAAGTTGGAATCTGGGTCACATGCGGTCAAAAACTAGGTCACCTGGCCAAATCAGCGGAAAACCTTGTTAACACACTAGCGGTCACATTTTTCAAGCAAATATCATGAATCTTGCTCGAATTGTTTGTCTTGATGATTTCTAGGTCAGATTTGAAACTGGGTCACTTGGGATCATAAACTAGGTCACCTGGCCAAATCAAAGGAAGACCTTTTTAACACTCTAGCGGTCACATGTTTGAAGCAATCATTCAGGAATCTTGCTCAAAATGTTTGTCTTGATGGTTTCTAGGTCAAGTTTGAAACTGGGTCACGTGGGGTCAAAAACTAGGTCACAGGTCACATCAGTGTAAAACCTTGTTAACACTCTAGCAGTCACATTTATGAAGCAATCATCATGAATCTTGCTTAAAATGTTTGTCTTGATGATTTCTAGGTCAGGTTTGAAACTGGGTCACTTAGAGTCAAAAACTAGGTGACCAGGCCAAATCAAAGGAAGACATTGTTAACACTCTAGAGGTCACATTTTTGAAGCAATCATCATGAATCTTGCCCAAAATGTTTGTCTTGATGATTTCTAAGTCAAGTTTGAAACTGGGTCACGTGGGGTCAAAAACTAGGTCACCAGGCCAAATCAAAGGAAAACCTCGTTAACACTCCAGAGGTCAATTTTTTAAATAATCATCATAAATACTGCTCAAAATGTTCGTCTTGATGAATTCTAGGTCTAGTTTAAAACTGGGTCACTTGATGTCAGAAACTAGATCACCTGGCCAGATTAAAGGAAAACCTTATTGATGCTCTAGAGGTCACATTATTGAAGTGATCATCATGAATCTTGCTCAAAATGTTTGTCTTGATGATTTCTAGGTGACATATATTTTACTGTCCAGTGATTTTCTTAAGTTTTTTCGTTTAGGTCAGTTTCTCAGCAATTGTTTGTCCTACTGAGTGATAATTGGTACTTGTGAAGTGTTTGTGATTTGGTCAGTTTCTCAGTAACTATTGCTCCTACAGCCAGTGATACTTAGTTCATGCATACATCTTAGCATGGCCTCTTGAGTGCAGTCATCCATATTTGACCTTGACCTTTATTTCACAGTCAGTTAGACATGCTACATTGTCTTACTTGTTAATATAATCATTTTGAATTTTGATCAGAATGTTTGCGTTGATCAGTTCTAGGTCAGGTTCTCAAAGTGCTATGATACTCAGGTGAGCGTTACAGGGCCATCATGGCCCTCTTGTCTTGCTTAATAATTTAAGGAACTTTTTTCAGATTTTGCATAAATATTGATATTGTTGAGATGTTGCTGTCAGAGAAAAATAAGTGCCTAGGATAGGGGTTAATTTCCTAACAGTTATTTCCCTTTCTTATTCTTGAAAATGTGTTATGGTTTCTGATTCTTACCTTGCGAAATAATTTAGAGATTCTTTTCTTAATTTGCATAAATGTTTGTATTGATGAGATGTTGCTGTTAGGGAAAAATAAGGGCCTGTGGGTTAATTTCTTTAGAGTTAGTTCCCTTTGTTATCCTACTGCCAAAGGCATTTGGGATATGGTATTGGTCTCTGTCTGTCTTTCCATCTGGAGCATAACTCTAAAACTATTCAAGGGATTTTGTCTAAGCTTCATAAAGTGATAAAGAACTCTACCTTGCTTACTTTTTGAATTATTTCCCTATATAAAATTCCTTGTCCGGGGAATAACTCTAAAACTTTCTAAGAGATTTTGTTGAAACTTCATAAAATGATAAAGGACATTAGGAGGATGTTCAATGTACAAGAACCATAGTTCTGCCTTGCTATCTTTTTTAATTATTTCCCTTTATTAAATTTTCTTGTCCAGTGCATAACTCCAAAACTATTCAAGGGATTTTGTTGAAACATCATAAAGTGATAAAGAATGTTGAAAGGAAGTGCAATGTACAAGAACCATAGCCGGCCTCGGATGCTCAGTTGGATGCGCCGTCTGACTGGAGACCAGGAGGTCACGGGTTCAACCCCCGCCGAGGTCGGCAACATTCTTTCGTAGAGATTGATTATGAAATATTTTCTATGGTCATTCTCACCCTTCCGCTGATTCAAGAAGGGCAGTTGTCAGTTTCTGGTGAAAGAATGTGCACAATACTGGTTAACCGCTTAGAGGACTAATCCTGCCCAGTAAACGTGTGATTAGGTAAACTGACTGCGCTCGACATGACCCCATTGGGTTGACTGGGCCGTAAAACCTTAACACAAACACAAAACAAGAACCATAACACTACCTTGCTTACTTTTTTAATTAGTTCCCTTTATTAAATTTTCTTGTCCGGGGCATAACTCAAAAACTATCCAAGGGATTTTTTTGAAACTTCATATAGTGATAAAGGATATTGAGAGGAACTGCAGTGTACAAGAACCTGCCTTGCTTACTTTTTGTCCAGGGCTTAACTTAAAAATTATTCAAGGGATTTGTTGAAATTTCATTAAATGATAAAGAACATTAAGGAGAAGTGAAATTTTCATTAAATGATAAAGGACATTAAGGAGAAGTGAAATTTTCAAGAACCATATTGCTAAAGAACCTTCAAAAATCTTCTCTGAAACCATGAGGTCAAGAGCTAACAGATTTAGTATGTAGCAATGATTGGTGATCTACATAAATCCTGCCAACCATGCCCCTGGGTTTAAATTTGGCTCTCTCTGGGGGTCATTAGCTCCCATGGACTTATAATGGGAAAAAAAATCTTCTTCTCAGAAAGCATGAGGCCCACAGCTTATATAGTAAGTATGTAGCAATGTTTAGTGATCCCCTACATAAGTCCTGCCAATCAAGCCCCTGGGGTCTAAATTGGTCATGCCCCGGGACACATAATGGGAAAAGAAAAGCTTCTTCTCTGAAACCATGAGGCCCACAGCCTATATATTTAGTATGTAGCAATATTTAGTGGTCCCCTTCATAAATCCTGCCAGCCATGCCCCTGGGGTCTAAACTGGCCATGCCCTGCAGGTCATTAACTCCCATGGATTTATAATCGGAAAAACTTAAAAAATCTTCTTCTCTGAAACCATGAGGCCCACAGCTTATGTATTTACTATGTAGCAAAGTTTAGTGGTCCCCTACATAAATCCTGCCAATCATGTCCCTGGGGTCCAAACTGGCATTGCCCTGGAAGTCATTACTTCCCATAGACTTATATAATGGCAAAAAAAAACAACAAAAAAAAAAAAAAAAAAAAAAACTTAAAAACCCTTTTTCTCTGAAACCATTAGGTCCACAGCTTATTATACCCCAGACATACAAAGTATGTGGTTATACCCCCGACATACGAAGTATGTATATACCCCCAACAAACGAAGTAGTGGGAGTATAATGTTTTCGCTTTTCTGTTCGTCTGTTCATTCGTACGTACGTTCGTTCATTTGTTCGTTTGTCTTTCCGTCACAGGGTCAAAGTTTTTGCGTTAAAGTTTATAAGACCTCATATTTTGAAGACCCTTTGATGGATTTCATTCATATTTGGCATGATGGTAGATACAGAACTAAAGTTTTTATCAGCACCATCCCCACTCCGGAGGTGACCTTGGGGTCAAGATCACAGACTTAGAATTTTCATAAAAAAGTCTAAGTTTTTTGTGTTTAAGTTTATATTGCTATATCATCAGGACCCTTGAAGAATTACATTTATATTTGACATGTTGGTAGATATCGGCCTAGAGTCTTACTCAGCATGATCCCCACCCCGGGTGTGACTGAGGTCAAGGTCACGAACTTAGAATTTTCATATAAAAGTAAAAATTTTTGCGTTTTAGTTTATATAGCCATATCATAAGACCTTTTGTTATTAAATTTCATTATCCTCTAACTGAAAGGTTGAGTGGATATAGCTATCAGCAAGGAATCTGTTTGTCTGTCTGTCCATCCGTTGAAGCATTACTCGTTCATACTTTATTTTTGTCTTAGGGTCAAAGTTTTTAAGTTAAAGTTTATAAGACCTTATATTATGAAGATCCTTTGATGGATTTCTTTCATATTTGGCCTGATGGTAGATATAGGGCTTAAGTTTTTATCAGCACCAACCCTATTCCAGGGGATAACCTTGGGGTCAAGGTCACGGACTTACAATTTTCATAAATAAGTCAAAATTTTTCTGTTTATGTTTATATAGCTATACCATCAAGACCCTTTGAGGAATTTTATTTATATTTTACATTTTGGTAGATAATAGGTCTAGAGTTTTACTCAGCATCATCCCCATCCCGGGGTTTGACCTTGAGGTCAAGCTCACAGACTTAGAAATTTCATATAAAAGTAAAAAAATTTGCATCTATGTTTATATAGCTATACCATCAAGACCGTTTGTTGAATTTCGTTATCCTCCTACCGAGAGGTTTAGGGGATATAGCTGTCAGCATGGAATCCATCCATCCATCCATCTGTCTGTCCATAAATGCATTCTTCTGCACCCCATAACTCCTAACTACCCTTTGAGCTATTTTCAGGAAACTGTCAGGTTGTAGAGGGCATTTGGTAGGGGTGTCAGGTACAAGAAAGACAACTCTAACTTCGCTGGCCTCGGTGGCTCAGTTGGATGCGCCGTCCGACGAGACCAGGAGGTCGTGGGTTCAATCCCCGCCGAGGTCGGCAACATTCTTTTGTGAAGATTGATTATGAAATATTTTCTACGGACATTCTGTCCCTTCCGCTGATTCATGAAGGGCATTTGTCAGTTTCTGGCAAAAGAATGTGCACAATACTGGTTAACCGCTTAGAAGACTAAGCCTGCCCAGTAAATGTGTGGTTAGGTAAACTGACCGCCCTCGACATGACCCCATTGGGTTGACTGGGCCGTAAAACCTCCACACAAACAAACAACTCTAACTGACTTAGTCCATGAGTTATCTCCCCTTGTCTCCAGAATTGTAAAAATTGTGCGAACCATAACTTTAAAACACGTTAAGTTATTTTCATGATACTTCACCAGTATGTAGAGGACATTGAGTAGGCATATCACATTCAAGACTGACTCCATTCTGCAGTTTTCTCTCTTGGTTATTTAAATCTTGTGCGGGCAATAACTTTAAAAATTCTTTAAGATGTTTTTGTGATACTGTACCGATATGAAGAGGGCATTGTGTAGGCAGGTCACCTTAAAATTTTCATTAAAATTTATATAGCTATATTATGAAGACCCTTTTGTTGGTTTCATTAATATTAAGCATGATGGTATATATAGGTCTAAAGTTTTTCTCGGCACCATCCCCAAGCTGGGGCATGGCTTTTAAGTCAAGGTCACAGACTTTTCATACAAATGTCATTTTTGTTTGTATTATAAAGACTGATTGATTTCACTGGTATATTGTGATAGTTATAGGGCTAAAGTTTTATTTAACTCAATCCCTGCACCTATGCCTGACCTTTGAGGTCAAGGGCTTCATATTATGTGTGATGGAATTTTTTCAATGTTATAACATTTAGCATACAATTGCCATCTCCAGAGTCAAAGCTACATACTTTGTGCTCTTTAAAAAGTGGCGGTAGCTCTGGTCGGGAGTATACGTGCCCAGTTGTCTAGTATTTTTAGTACGTAGCAATGTTTCGTGGTCCCCTACATAAATCCTGCCAATCAAGCCCCTATGGCCCAAACTGGCTATGCCCCAGGGGGTCATTTAACTCATTATCATATATCATAATTGGATTTTTGATTAACGTGCAGGTACAGGGGCAACATCCACATCAGTGGGTCCCCTTCCAGATAGCTGGCTTGCTGCGTGCATGACAGATCTCACACCAGATCTCCAGGTACGTCTATCATGAGGATTGATAGCTGAGTGCTTCCACTCTCTGCAATCCCTCTCTGTCAGCTGCTTCCATGTCATTTTGGGCCTCCCAGGCCCACGCTTTCCATCAGCCTGTATGTCAAAGGCTGTCTTGACTGCACCATTGGAGTGTTCCACATGTCCATACCATCGGAGTCTTCTCTCCTTCAGAATGAGGTCCAGATCCTCAATGCCAAGCCGCACAAGTAGCTCATTGGACCTAGTGGTGACAATGTCTTGCGGCCTGACATTGCAGATCTGTCTGATCATTGCCCTGTCATTTCGCTGCAACGCTGGAGGTTCGGCTTTGTCAATGGCCAAGTCTCACTTGCATGGAGCATTGCGCTCCGCACACAAGAGCTGTACACACGGCCAGGTGTTTTGAAAGAGGTGGCGTGAAGAGAGAACTGGTAGCAGATCCTTGAACTTCTTCCAGGCAGTTTTCATACGTGTTGTGGTTGAGAGTTCACAGCCATCTGCTGCTGAGAGCATGTCTCCTAGGTAGCAAAAGGAAGCTACCACCTCAAGCTTATCAGGTCCGACCTGGACTTCCTTCTGTGGTCTGCCATCCAAGGGGTGTGCGGTTCCCTGGCACTGTGTACATCTGTAGTAGCTAAAGAATCCTCAAAAATCATCTTCTCTGAAGCCATGAGGCCCAGAGCTAACAGCCTAACATATTTAGTATGTAGCAATGTTTAATGGTCTCCTACATAAATTCTGCCAACCATGCCCCTGTGGTCCAAATTTGTCATGCTCCAGGGGTCATAAGCTCCCATAGACTTATAATGGTAAAAACTTAAAAAAATCTTCTCTGAAACCATGAGACCCACAGCTTATGTATTTTATTTAGTATGTAGCAATGTTTAGCAGTCTCCTACATAAATCCTACCAACCATTTCTCTGAAGTCCAAATTGGCCATGCTCTGCGGTCATTTATTAATATAGAGCTATATAGCTAAAACTTAAAGAAAAAACTTCTCTGAAATCAAAGGGTCCTAAGCAGGTGCGATCATCATGAACCGTGCTCAAAATGTTTGTCTTGATGATTTCTAGGTCAAATCTGGACCGGGGTCACTTATGACCTATATTTCACGGTCCAGTGACTTTCTTAAAGGTTTTCCTTTTAGGTCAGTTTCTCAGTAACTGTTGGTCTTGCAGCAGTGATACTTGGCACTTGCAGACATCTAAGCATTACCTCTTGAATGCAGTCATCTATAGTTGACCTTGACCACGGTCCACTCACTCTGTTAAGTTTTTGCATTTAGGTCAGTTTCTCAGTAATTATTGGTCCTACAGCCAGTGATTCTAAGCACATCTTAACATGGCCTCTTGAATGCAGTCATTCATATTTAACCTTGATCTATATTTCATGGTCCTTTAGGCATGCTACTTGTTTATGCAATCATCATGAATATTGGTCAGAATGTTTGCCTTGATCATTTTTGGGTCAGGTTCTCTAAGTGCAATGATACTCAGGTGAGCATTACAGGGCCGTCATGGCCCTCTTGTTTTATTATAAAAACAGGACAGGGATAAATAACCTTTATCCAGTTATACAGTCCTAGTAAGTGAGGTTGAAATATCAGCCTACAAAGTGTATCAAAGATTCAAAGAGAATAGACACAGATCAGTATGTACATCGGGGCCCAGTTGTTCAAAGCTAATGACATCGTTAGTTAACGATTCGTTAAAATTTACATCGAGTGATACGCAAATATGCTGAAATTTTTTGCTGAAAAAATGTGAGTAGCTTTTGCAGCTACTCACATTTTTTTCAGCAAAAAATATCAGAATATTGTATATTGAATCCGCTAAGATAGTTAATGAAATGACCCTTAACGAGCTCGTTAAACTAACGACGCTTTGAACAACTGGGCCAAGATTAGGATATATGCTGTTCACTTGTAGACTTCACAGTCATTACAGTATGTAAGCCATTTACACTTAACAAAGCTATGAGCTGCGCAGGCTGGTGTATCTGTTCGTTGTTTCTATTCTCCCTCCCCTTCTCCACCCCAAAGAAAGAAGTAGTTAAAACATTACATCCGGCATAATCATTATATCATTTTGGGAAACATGTTCCAACGAAATGTGAGTGTGTGTGTGTGTTGAGAGATTATGAAAATTATTCAGTTGAATGCCCTTTTTATTAGCTCACATATGCACATTATGCTCATGATGAACTTTTCTGCTGTGCTGGTTTTTCATATAACGCTGTATGAATGTTCCTTGTGTTACAAGATAGGTATAATGAGAAAGAAATGAAAGTGAAACCAGCAACAAGCTTTAAATTATTAACAATATTTATTCACAAAAAAATTGCTCATTCATCTGTCATTACTGACAATGACCAATCCTAATCAGCAGTGTGAAATGTTATTAATTGTGTGTTCTAAGATGGCTGATGAGACCAATCTTAGCTCTAAACTGCCTGCTGCAGATAGAACAAGAGAGGTCTGAGGAAGAAAGCTCTGTTGGTGATGCCTTAGCTCTGGCTTTTCACTGTGCACGTTTCTGCTCGGCTTTGCTGATTCTTTTTGCTTCTTATGAGGCCTCGCCACTTTGTTCAGTCCTGTGCAATCTGTTCCCACGACTCTGTTGGTATGTTGAAGTCTTCAAGGGAGGCTTTGAGGGTGTCCTTGTATCGCTTCTTCTGACCAGCATGGGAGCGTTTTCCAACTTGTAGTTCTCCATAGAGGATTTTCGTTGGCAAACATTCATCAGGCATTCTGGTAACATAGCTTGTCCGTCTTAACTGTGCCAATTTCAGAAGAGCATGTATACTCTGCATCCCTGCCCTTTTCAGGACTTCTCTGTCTGGAATCCTGTCTTGCCACTTGATCTTTAGAAGTTTTTTAAGACAGCTTGTATGGAAGTGGTTCAGTCTTTTGGCATGCCGTTGGTAAACTGTCCAAGTTTCGCATGCGTATAATAGTGTTGGCAGCACCACCGATCTGTATACTTTCAGCTTTGTGTCAAGTCTGATTCCACTTCATCCCAAATACTTCCACGTAGTCGGCCAAATGCTGCACTAGCTTTGGCAGTCCTAGCATTGACTTCATCATCAATGTGCATGACTCTAGACAAGGTGCTTCCGAGGTAGGTGAAGCTCAGTTTGGCTGCGGAATTCCCCGTACTGCTTCATTCTCAATGAAAGCCACCATACAGAACCAAACTGCCTGTGTGGTTTCCTCACCTGCTGCTTTGCCGCTCGCCCATCGCCACAGGGATTTTGTATGACTTGCATATGTGTGCTTGCTGTGAATGTGTGTTGCTGATTAAGATGACATGCACTGAGAACTAGATTATATATAGGGAGAGGCGCGCAGAGTCAACCTCGCTCTCGTCCTGACCTAACTGGGTCCAGAGGCAAGACAGTGTCAGGACATCTGGAGCTAAGCACGGATGCGGTTGATGACCATGACTTCTGTTGTGCCTTGTCATGCTCTCCATGCTCCACAACATGCTGCTGCATGGCTGTTTAGGCCATTGAATCATAGTAATGATTTCCTCTGCCCCAGCTGCGGAAGCAGACTCTACATAATGGAACAGGCAAATCCAGATATGCAGGTTTTTTGTTTGAAGTTGCCAACTCCTAGATGGATTGCTGACCAGGGCTTGAGAGCTCCATCTACCTTAGATATTTCTACACAGATAAGTTAACAGCTATATAGAAGCAGTAACTTAAATGTCTTATTAGCCGGCCTCTGTGGCTCAGTTGGATGCGCCGTCCGACTGGAGACCAGGAGGTTGCAGGTTCAACCCCCGCCGAAGTCGGCAACATTCTTTCGTGGAGATTGACCATGAAATATTTTCTACGGTCATTCTCTCCCTTCCGCTGATTCAAGAAGGGTAGTTGTCAGTTTCTGGCAAAAGAATGTGCACAATACTGGTTAACCGCTTAGAGGACTAATCCTGCCCAGTAAACGTGTGGTTAGGTAAACTGACTGCGCTCGACATGACCCCATTGGGTTGACTGGGCCATAAAACCTCAAAACAAACAATAAATGTCTTATGTTGCTAGCAATGTACGTACAAAAAAATAAGACAAGATTCAAAACAAAAGAATGTAAGTTTTTTTTTTTTTTTGTTTTTTTTTTTTTAATCAACTAAAGATTTTTATCTTATTGGAATTTTTCAAAAGTCAATACTTGTTTTTTAGCAGAAATAAAGATTTTTTTTTATTTTACCCGCCACACGATAGTGGTGGGGTATTATGGTTTCACATTGGATGTCCGTGTGTCCGTCCGTTAGTCGTACGTACGTCCATCCGTTCATCCGTTTTTCGTTTCCGGATGATAACTTGAGTAAACATGGAATTTCACAAAACTTGGTATGTGCATTGATATTGTGGAGATCTGGTTTGAATTGCTAATGGGCAAATTTCGTCAAATTTCACGGAGTTATCTGCCCGCGACACGACAGTGGCGGGGTATTATAGTTAACATTTTTATTTTATTTTATTTATATTATTTTTTTAAAAGTCAATACTTGTGTTTAAGCTCAAACTTGTTTTAGTTCGAGAAAATGTTTGATCCCAGACAAGCCCTCAATTTCTGTTACGAGCCAGGCATAACGAGAAAGAAATGAAAGTGAACCTAGCAACAAGCTTTAGATTATTAACAATATCTATTCACAAAAAAAAATAAGACAAGATTCAAAACAAACGAATGTAAGTAAACAGTATCTTTCAAGTTTATGTCACAAAGTCCCTCAGAAATAATCCACAAAAACTTATAAAATAAATCCTTTGAATAAAAGTTTCTGTTCCCACAATTTCAAAGTCCCTGAATTCAGAATTTAAGTCCAGAATGAATTAAATAGAACAGAACAGAATTTTATTGACATGAACTATACAGTTCCTAGTCATCAACAAGTATACTAAACATACGTAATCTGAAAAGTGTGAACAAAGTCTAAATTAACACAATACAAGGAGGATGGAATGTCCTTGTATTCATTAACTTCTTATAATACTTTTATGCAATTCAAATGCATAATACACATATAAAGCTAAACTTTGAATCAATCTTGGTTTAAGTGTTTCCATTAGCTGAGTAAGCTTATAAACTGAAGGTCTATGCCTGTAATACATGGGAATATGTTTCAGTCTTAAATCCACATAAGCAGGATAAATGAGCACAAAATTAAATAAATAAATATTAAAGTAATCCGGTATAGAATAATTTTCAGTGAAAGTACACAAAGATGCCCATATGAAAATCTTTTCTCCTTATATAATAGAACATTCTAGAAAAAGAATTTACTGGAGGCATCACTCATTTTCCAGTTTTAATCCAGAACATTCTAAATGTTCTTTAGAATGTTCTATGTCATACCAAAAATAACTCTGTCCAGAATCAAGAAGATAAACAACTTGTTATTGTAAACATGTTTTTCCAGAAAGTTATTATAGAAACTTGTAGTAAACATGAAAATAATGATACCTAAAATAATCAAACACCCTATATAAAAGAAAACATTGATGCAAAGCATCAATACGCCGGGAAACTAATCTGTCATGCATTACTTAGCTCCTTATAGATCGTAGTATAGTCAAAAAATGTTATAATTTATGAAAGGTTGTAATTATGTAAATTATCGCAATACTCAATGATGAAAACATTATAGACGTTATCAGAGCTATGTAAAAAAAAATCAACTATGATCTGTCTGTTTTCTAGCCCGCATACATAATTACATGTCGCCATCCATAGTCTAGGCCGAACATACAATATCCGAAATCATCTGTGTAGCAGTGTTTCGTTCTTTTCTCCACTCACAACATTTTCTTTCGGCCCAAATCTTTCTGTGCTTGAATATCAGATTAAACTGTATTATTAAACCAGCTTATAATCCGTTCCATTTGAGAATGCATATTTCCAATCATAAACAAAGAAAAATATCTTTTGTTTCTTCTTCGTAGTACAACGAAAAAAAAAACGAAATGAAAAAATTCAAACGTGTAAGAATATTGACAGCAACAAGCTCATTTCAGTTTGAATGGTCAAATTGGGGCTCCTACAGGAAAACTGCTCATGTCTCTTTTAAATGAGCAAAACCCACACTGCTACATTCATTCTACACAGTACTTCCCATTTTTTATGCCCCCGCCTATTCGAAGAATAGTGGATGGGCATTAAGTATTACCCCTGTCCGTCCCGTATGTCTGTCTGTCCGTCCGTCCGTCCGTCTGTCTGTCCGTCCGTCTGTCCCACTTCGTGTCCGGGCCATAACTCCCAAACCGTATGGAATATATTCATGAAACTTCACAGGTGCATACATCACATTGAGACAATGTGTCATGAACAAGGAAGACAACTCTTGCATTTTTGGTTTTTGAATTATTTCTGCTTGACTTAGTTCCATATAGTTAACTGTGTCCGGGCCATAACTCTTAGACCGTATGAAATATATTCATGAAACTTTACCAGTGCCTGCATCACACTGAGACGATGTGTCATGAACAAGGAAGACAACTCTTGCATTTTTGGTTTTTGAATTATTTCCGCTTGACTTAGTTCCATACAGTTAACTGTGTCCGGGCCATAACTCCTAAACCGTATGAAATATATTCATGAAACTTTACCAGTGCATGCATCACACTGAGAAGATGTGTCATGAGCAAGGAAGAAAACTCTTGCATTTTCTGGTTTTTGAATTATTTCCCCTTGACTTAGTTCCATATAGTAAACCGTGTCCGGGCCATAACTCCTAAACCATATGGAATATGTTCATGAAACTATATGGGTGCATGCATCACTTTGAGACGATGTGTCATGAACAAGGAAGACAACTCATGCATTTTTTGTTTTTGAATTATCTTCCCTTGACTTAGTTCCATATAGTAAACAGTGTCCGGGCCATAACTCTTAGACCGTATGGAATATATTCATGAAACTATACAGGTGCATGCATCACATTCAGATGATGTGTCATGAACAAGGAAGACAACTCTTGCATTTTTGGTTTTTGAATTATTTCCGCTTGACTTAGTTCCATATAGTTAACTGTGTCCGGGCCATAACTCCTAAACCATATGAAATATATTCATGAAACTTTACCAGTGCCTGCATCACACTGAGACGATGTGTCATGAACAAGGAAGACAACTCTTGCATTTTTGGTTTTTGAATTATTTCTGCTTGACTTAGTTCCATACAGTTAACTGTGTCTGGGCCATAACTCCTAAACTGTATGAAATATATTCATGAAACTTTACCAGTGCATGCATCACACTGAGAAGATGTGTCATGAGCAAGGAAGAAAACTCTTGCATTTTTGGTTTTTGAATTATTTCCCCTTGACTTAGTTCCATATAGTAAACCGTGTCTGGGCCATAACTCCTAAACCATATGGAATATATTCATGAAACTTTATGGGTGCATGCATCACATTGAGATGATGTGTCATGAACAAGGAAGACAACTCTTGCATTTTTTGTTTTTGAATTATCTTCCCTTGACTTAGTTCCATATAGTAAACCTTGTCCGGGCCATAACTCCTAAACCGTATAGAATATATTCATGAAACTATACAGGTGCATGCATCACATTCAGACGATGTGTCATGAACAAGGAAGACAACTCTTGCATTTTTGGTTTTTGAATTATTTCCGCTTGACTTAGTTCCATACAGTTAACTGTGTCCGGGCCATAACTCCTAAACCGTATGAATTATATTCATGAAACTTTACCAGTGCATGCATCACACTGAGAAGATGTGTCATGAGCAAGGAAGAAAACTCTTGCATTTTTGGTTTTTGAATTATTTCCCCTTGACTTAGTTCCATATAGTAAACCGTGTCCGGGCCATAACTCCTAAACCATATGGAATATGTTCATGAAACTATATGGGTGCATGCATCACTTTGAGACGATGTGTCATGAACAAGGAAGACAACTCATGCATTTTTTGTTTTTGAATTATCTTCCCTTGACTTAGTTCCATATAGTAAACAGTGTCCGGGCCATAACTCCTAAACCGTATGGAATATATTCATGAAACTATACAGGTGCATGCATCACATTCAGATGATGTGTCATGAACAAGGAAGACAACTCTTGCATTTTTGGTTTTTGAATTATTTCCGCTTGACTTAGTTCCATATAGTTAACTGTGTCCGGGCCATAACTCCTAAACCATATGAAATATATTCATGAAACTTTACCAGTGCCTGCATCACACTGAGACGATGTGTCATGAACAAGGAAGACAACTCTTGCATTTTTGGTTTTTGAATTATTTCTGCTTGACTTAGTTCCATACAGTTAACTGTGTCTGGGCCATAACTCCTAAACCGTATGAAATATATTCATGAAACTTTACCAGTGCATGCATCACACTGAGAAGATGTGTCATGAGCAAGGAAGAAAACTCTTGCGTTTTTGGTTTTTGAATTATTTCCCCTTGACTTAGTTCCATATAGTAAACCGTGTCTGGGCCATAACTCCTAAACCATATGGAATATATTCATGAAACTTTATGGGTGCATGCATCACATTGAGATGATGTGTCATGAACAAGGAAGACAACTCTTGCATTTTTTGTTTTTGAATTATCTTCCCTTGACTTAGTTCCATATAGTAAACCTTGTCCGGGCCATAACTCCTAAACCGTATGGAATATATTCATGAAACTATACAGGTGCATGCATCACATTCAGACAATGTGTCATGAACAAGGAAGACAACTCTGGCATTTTTGGTTTTTGAATTATTTCCCCTTGACTTAGTTCCATATAGTTAACCGTGTCCGGGCCATAACTCCTAAACCATTTGGAATATATTCATGAAACTTTACAGGTGCATGCATCACATTGAGACGATGTGTCATGAACAAGGAAGACAACTCTTGCGTTTTTCGTTTTTGAATTATCTTCCCTTGACTTAGTTCCATATAGTAAACTGTGTCCGGGCCTTAATAATAACTTCATGGTATACCTGTTACAATTACATATAAACCCTTTTTCTGAATGGCATTTGGCGGGGGCATCCGTGTCCTATGGACACTTTTTCTATTATTTCACTATGTTACCAATAGCACAGTTCTCTGCTGCAAAAGTGTGACTCTGAATAATAAAAAAAAAAGTGGGTGGTGAATAGTTATATATAACCCCACTAAGAACCCCATAAAACTGGAAGAAAAATGATGTTCTCCGAATGCATACACATTTTACAAAAACAACCTCAAATAGATATGCTGGGCTCCAGCCCGGGGTAAATAACACTTGGTTGACCCTCATTAAAAATTGTTCCACCTTTGATGGGGCTAGTTTTCCCTGTATGGCTATATAGAAACAAAGATGAGTGATATAGGGCTATTTAGGCCCTCTTGTCTAGTTAACTGGGTATGTGAACTTACACCTGTCCAGACTGTTTACCCATCTTTGGAGCAGTTTGGAAATGCAAGCTTCTATCTGCCCATTCAGGTCATATACTACATTAAAACTAGCAATGAGAACAGCATTTAGGTAACCATATTTAATGCTTCACTGTAATACAAATTATTATTGATGCATTAGCAGCTTGTTTTAGTTTCAGGTTTTTGAACATTATCATTATCATATTTAAGTATAGAAGTGTTGCACATATTACTGTTCAGAACATCAGGGTGTAAAATGAATGAGTGAAAATTTCAATGACTAGGAGAGGTTTTCTATGTTTGCTTTAAATTGACCTTCCTTGGGACCAGCATAACAGTTTGTTGTAGACAAACAATAGATAACTGCTTTTAAACTGCACAAAATAAAATGATTGTGCAGAGCTTTTGCTTTATATTACAATTTTTGTCAGTGTTTTGCATTCATTAGTCATGTCTTTTCATCTCACAGATCTGTATTAACTGGAAGCCTAACTGAAAAAGTTGTGGTTCATTAGGTGATTTGAGCCATCTTAGTCTCATATGTTTGGAAAGATCTTCTAGACAACCATTGCATGAATTTTGTTTGGATTTTGCAAATAGTTTGTAGTAATAGTACAATCTATAAGGGCTGTGGCTTACTTTACAAAAATCAACACCTGGTCAGAATTTCGGGTCAGAATAGTGTCTATCTACTTTATAGGTACCAACACCCCCACCACCATATCCCCCTCCACTCAAAATTTATCAATGCTTGAGTCCCACCATTCCAGATGACTTCCCACAGAACTAGGCCACTTAGACCTTCCCTTATCAAGAAAGTATATCTGGTAAGGTATTCAGGGTCAGACAGACTCACATCTTGGCTTACAATTGTAAGCCCCCCTCTCCACCTCTTCAGTTTGTCATTGCAAGCATCCAACCAATCCAGGTGACATCCCATTAAATTACATCACTCAATTTGCTATAACTGACTCCTGCTTGGGATTTGTATGTCATCATCCATAGGTGTATGGAATTGTATTCTTGATTTCTATAGGCCCTAGCCACTTGAAACTTCAACTTTACCACCCCGGGTTTTGTGGAGATTGATCATGAAATATTTTCTAATGAAAAGTATGGTGATGTAAACTGACCATGCTCAACATGACCCAAATGGATTGACTGGGCCATAAAACCTCAACACAAACAAAATCAGCTGTACCACCAGTTTTTGGTGTATGGAATTGTATTCTTGTTTCTGTACGACCTAGACACTTCAAACTTCAGCTGCACCATCATTTATTGGTGTATGGAGTTGTATTCTTGTCTTATTGGGTCTAGACACTTCAAACTTCAGCTGTACCACCAGTGTTTGGTGTATGGAATTGTATTCTTGATTTCTATAGGGCCTAGATACTCTAGACTTCAGCTGTACCAGTTATAGGTGTATGGAATTGTATCCTCAATTTCTATAGGGTCTGGACACTTCAAACTTCAGCTGTACCACCAGTTATTGGTGTATTGAATTGTATTCTTGATTTCTTTAGGGCCTAGACACTTCAGACTTCAACTGTACCACCAGTTATAGGTCTACTGAATTGTATTCTTGATTTCTATGGGCCTAGACACTTCAAACTTCAGCTGTACAACCAGTTATTGGTGTATGGAATTGTATTGTTGATTTCTGTAAGGCCTAGACACTTTAAACTTCAGCTGTACCACTAGCTGTTGGTGTATGGAATTGTATTGTTGATTTCTGTTGGGCCTAGACACTTCAGTCTTGGTTTAAACATATTTTATTTCCAAAATACAATGATCATACATAGATGACATATACACAACAACAGGATTAGAACGGAAGCATAAGCTTGTTTAGTTCTTCTCCTAAAGGCAAAAGGCAAAAAGCAATAGTCTTGATGCTAGCCACAGCCATATATATATATATATATCAATATAGCTGCCTGGTTGTTATAATCTTGTTTTTTTTTTGTTTTTTTTTCTAGAAGTCAGCATGGGGATGTTGCCAAGAAAACCCAGTTTTGTCTTCAGACTCAAAACTGGTTACATAAGGAAGCGTGTATCTCTAGTAGTTCTATGCTAAAAGCTTGATTTCTCCTATTTATTGGCTAGCCCACTTAATAAGATATTATATGTTATGGTTACTCAATGGAATTACAAGATACCTCAATGTGATGGTTCTAATGAGTACCCACAACATACATTTTTGTAGAAGAAATACTTCTTATTCTGTTAAAAAAATCAGCTTCAGGGGAATGGATTCACTTTCAAGGAGGACAACTCAAGGAGGACAACTCTGTCAAAATTGTTTTGGCTCATTTCGGAAAAGGGATCTACTTTAAAATGGGAGCAAATTCTTTGTTTTAGAGCAGATCTTTTCAGAAAGGACTTGGTGTGCTGGAAAGAAAAGAGGTATTCTTAAAAGTTGTCCCTCTTGATGAAAATGAAGGAAAATCTATGAAGTGTATCCAGTCCCCATAACCAGAGCTGTGGTACTAATCTGCACTTGTATTTTACAGTTCCTTGTATGTTCTGGACAGGCTGTGTGTGCTGACTTTAATATTAAACAAAAATTTAGAATAGCCTCTCTTGTTATACTTGTTTCACTATATAATATTTTACTAATCATACAATAAATCATTACTAGTGAGATTAGTCTGTAGTTTTGTTAGATTGATATTTATGTATGTTTGTTTGGACGTATGCTGGATAATTGTTGTTCTTCACAGCCAAACCATAATGGTATTATTGATGTGAACTTCTCTCCACGCAAACTTATTGAAAAGAAGGCAGACTTTGTAAGGTAAGAGTATGATATAACTGTCATACTGGAATATTTACATGTTTAGTGCTGTCTCCTAAATGAAGTATTACATTCTTATGCATTTCATTTCCTGATGAAAAACAAAGTCAAATGTTCTCATCAAGGCGGCCATAAGGAAAGAATATTGCTTGTGAACATCAGCCAATAACGCTCTTTTTTTACTGACATTTTAATGATGTCGCAAACATATTGACTTGATGTAACATGCTAGTTCTGCCTTCTGGCTGTTCTAATAATTTTCTATTGGGTAGAATACTACCAAAAATAAAATAAAATGTAAATATAAGAATTGAATTTACGATTTTTATACGCCCGTTTGAAAAACGGGACGTATTATGTTACGGGGTATGGCGTCGGTCCGTCCGTAAACTTTTTCGTTTCCGGCTAACTCCTACAGTTTACATCCGATCAAGCTGAAACTTGGTACATAGTTAGACCATGATGTGGCGCAGCGTATATTGTTTCGGGGTTACAGTCC
The DNA here is from genome assembly GCA_964016985.1 of Anodontia alba. Classification (NCBI taxonomy): domain Eukaryota; kingdom Metazoa; phylum Mollusca; class Bivalvia; order Lucinida; family Lucinidae; genus Anodontia; species Anodontia alba. Next base: position 68,819,237 of record OZ024830.1, read on the forward strand.
ACCAAATGTTTGCAGAGTTATGCCCCTTAGAAAATTTCTGTAAACTTTTCATTTCCGGTTAACTCCTCCTACATTTTACATCCAATCAAGCTGAAACTTCATATATAGTTAGACCATGATGTGGAGCAGCGCATATTGTTTCAAGGTTACAGTCCACCAAATTTTAGCAGAGTTATGCCCCTTTGAAAATTTCAGTTGACTTTTCGTTTCCGGCTAACTCCTCCTACAGTTTACATCCGATCAAGATGAAACTTGATTTGTAGTTAGAACATGATGTGGAGCAGGGCATATTATTTCAAGATTACAGTCCACCAAATATTAGCAGAGTTATACCTCTTTGAAGATTTCTATTAATTTTTTGTTTCTGGCTAAATCCTCATACAGTTTACATCCAATCAAGCTGAAACTTCATGTACAGTTAGACCATGATGTGATGCAGCGCATATTGTTTCACGGTTACAGTCCACCAAATATTAGTAGAGTTATGCCTCTTTGAAAATTTCAGTTAACTTTTTATTTCCGGCTAAATCCTCCTACAGTTTACATCCTATCAAGCTGAAATTTTATTTGTAGTAAGACCATGATGTGGAGTAGCGCATATTGTTTACAGTCTACCAAATATTAGCATAGTTAAACCCCATTGAAAATTTCTATTAATTTCTATTAATTTTTTGTTTCCGGCTAAATCCTTCTATAGTTTACATCCGATCAAGCTGAAACTTCATAAATAGTTACACGATGATGTGGCACAGCACATATTATTTCGAGGTTACAGTGCACCAAATATTTGCAGATTTATGCCCCTTTGAAAGTTTTTGTAAACTTTTCGCAGCATATTGTTTAGAGGTAATAGTGTGCAAATTTTATTTTATAATAGGTATATTTTTTGCAAATAACTAAAGTTTTGGTCATATGGGCAAGATATTGATTTTTTTTTCTTCTTTTATTAGATTTGCAAGGAAAGGTTGCCATTATTAAATCTTTATGAATACATAATTCTTTTTGGATTTTTTTTTAATACTCTTCTGATTTGGCTCCCTTGAAGAGCAAAAATAAAATCAGTATTAAGTTAAAGGTTTACAAAAAATTTCTTGCAGCATTTTTTTTTTTTTTTTTTTGGTTGTTTATTTTTGTTTTGTTATTGTTTCATCAGATATTGAAGTATAGGAAAAACAAATCAGCCAAAGGCTCATATAAGCTTATAATATAGTCATGCTTCTGTGGTTAGTCCTCCGTCAGAAAGCACTTCTCCCTAGAAGCAGCAAACTTCTCCCTATTTTCCCAGGAGGGAGAAGTCACTTCTTCCTTAATTCCTGGGCCAGCTTGGTCTCTTAGGTTACAGTTCACCAAATATCAGCAGAGATATGCTCCAATGAAATTTTTTTAATTTTTTTTTTTTTTTTTGTAATTCCACTTACAATTTATATCCGGAGCACTGAATTATACAGGAGCCAGTTTTTGTGCTACATCTTTTTACTTGCCACGGGCGTATGATGCCCCTCTTGGCGGAGCTCTTGTTAGCTTTTTAAAGTTGTTATGTTGAATAAAAAAACAAAAAAAAAAACAGTTGTTTTTAGCTAGTTAAAGTTAATTTCTCTAAAAAAACAACAAAAAAACAGTAGTCTGTTTTATTGTCTCCCGTTTAGGTGGGTTTCACAGACATTAAGAAAGCTCAATGCTTTTCATCCAGTGCAAATTAAAAATCTGAATTTCAGTTCTTATATATATATATAACTTCATTAGTCTGTAGTTGGAGGGGGGTGGGGTGTGTGGATGGGGCTCATTTTGATATTTTTTCTGTTGCTGCAATGTCATTCACTTTTTACTTCATTATGTCTCCCCAATCAGGGTCGGAAGATGTATTGCTTTTGCCATGGACGTATGTTTGTCACCAAATTGTGTCCTCCTCATAACTTGAATAGTCTTTGAGAATCTTTTACAAACTTAACAGAAATACGAGTATTTACGACCATGAAACGACAGGTAGCACAAAAGAACCATAACAGGTTTTACCTACTTTTACCTACCCTTTGAACATTGTAAATAGTGATTTTAGTCATAAAATCTTGTCAGCTCCATAACTTGAAAACTGTTTGAGATTTTTTCATGAAACTTTACACCCCACCTTAGCCCACCCCCATGAGTTGACATGCAGAACACAAGAACCATAACTGTAGTGTATCTACTTTTGGTGTTCTGGCCCTTTGGTCATTATAAATAGTGATTTTGGTCATAAAATTGTGCCTGTGTTGTAACTTAAAAACTGTTTGTATATTTTCACGAAACTTTACAGAAATGTTAACCACCATGGGATGCCAAGAACCATAACTGTGGTTTACCTACTTTAGGAGTTAAGGTTCTTTGAACATGGTAAATAGTGGTTTTGGTCATATACTCTTGTCCGATCTGTAACTTGAAAACTGTTTGAGATATTTTTAGGAAACTTAAAGCACCATGAGACAACCTGCAGAAAATTAGAACCATATCTTTTGTTTACCTACTTTTGGAATTAGGCCCTTTGAACAGTGTAAATAGTGTATACTCATTTCTGCTTGGTAACCTGAAACCTGCACGAGATATTTTTATCAAACTTTACAGAAATGTTAAAAACTATTAGACAACATGTTAAACACAAGAACCATAATTCTTATGTACCTACTTTTGCAGTTACTGTGGTTTGAACATTGTTAATAATGATTCCAGTCATGTACTTTTGTCCACTCTATAACCTGAAAACTTGTGAGGCCCTTTGAATGATGTAAATAGCTAAGGCCCTTTCCACATTGTAAATAGTGATTTCTGTCATTTTTATGTATTAAAAACCCTGACTAACCGTACAAAGCAGTACTATATTTGTTTTCATGTAGAAAACAAATTCTAGTTCTCCTCTATTTCTCTACTAGTTTTTCTATCACTTTTCTCCCTTTCTTCAGGAAACAACAGAAAATAATCTATAAGCACTTAAACTTGGAGAATCAAAAAAATATCAGAAAAATAATTTTGATTGCACCCAAAAAGTACCACATTTGAGTTGGCCCATTTGAGTCGTAAAGTAATTTGCATTTACAAAACATTTTGTACCATCTGCTATTTCAGCATTATTACATATATATTTTTTCTAATTGTTTTGGGGAGGGACAAAAAAAAATATAATTTTGAAGGATGAATTTATTGTGATCGCCCTATGCCTGGCATCTGGCGTCCGTCGAGTGTTGTCCATAATTTGCTTCAAATGACATCTCCTCAGTCACTGCTGGGCTGATTTCAACCAAAGTTGATAGGATTGTTCCTTTGGAGGCCCTCTACCAAAATTGCACAAATTGTTCTGCTCCGCTGCACAAAATGGTCACTGAGCTGAAAATAGAAAAACCTTTAAACGACATCTCCTCCTAGACCAGTGACCATATTTCAAAATAATTTCACAGAAATGTTCCTTGGGTGACCCTCCACCAAAATTGCTTAATAGGTTCTGCGGAGCGGAACAACATTATGAAAACATGCCTATTCAAATATATTGAAAATTTCACCACCAAAAACTGAAAGTTTTCAGATAAAAATTCTGATATTTTTCATATTTTTGCTCAAAACATAGATTATGGGTACTCGTTAGAACCGCCTCGCCAAGGCAGTTCTAACAAGTACCCACAATCTATGTTTTTGAGCCGAAATAAGAAAAATAATGTATACCCCTGTAAACACCAGTTTTACTATATAAAAGTGGGGTTTAAGGGGGTCAAAATTACATAGGTATGTTTTCGTGATGAAATGGCCGCCAGAGCGAAAAATAGAAAAACCTTCAAACAACATTTCCTCCTAGGCCAGTGGCCTGATTTCAAAATAATTTCACAGAAATGTTCCTTGGGTGGCCCTCTACCAAAATCGATCAAATCTTTCTGCTCCGCTGCACAAAATGGCCACCAGAGCTAAAAATAGAAAAACCTTATACAACATTTCCTCCTAGGCTAGTGGCCCAATTTCAAAATAATTTCACAGAAATGTTCCTTGGGTGACCCTCTACCAAAATTGCTAAAATGGATCCATGCTAGGGAACAAAATGGCTGCCAGAGCTAAAAGTAGAAAAACCTTTAAAGGACATCTTCTCCGAGGCCAGTGGCCTGATTTCAAAATAATTTCACAGAAATGTTCCTTGGGTGACCCTCTACCAAATTGCTCAGTCGTTCTGCTTTGCTGATCAAAATGGCCACCAGAGCTAAAAATAGAAAACCTTTAAAGGACATCTCCTGGGCCAGTGGCCCGATTTCAAAATAATTTCACAGAAATGTTCCTTCGGTGACCTTCTACCAAAATTGCTAAAATGGTTCCACTACACTAAACAAAATGGCCACCAAAGCTAAAAATAGAAAAACCTTTAAATGGCGTCTCTTCCTAGACCAGTGGCCGCATTTCAAAATAACCACAGAAATGTGACCCTCTAACAAAATTGCTTAAATGGTTCTGCTCCGCTGCACAAAGTGGCGGCCAGAGCTAAAAATAGAAAAACCTTTAAACAACATCTGCTCCTAGACCAGTGGCCCGAATCAAGCTGAAACTTCATGACCAGTTAGACCGTGATGTAGAGCAGCACATATTGTTTTGCGGTTACAGTCCACCAAATATCAGCAGAGTTATGCCCCTTTGAAAATTTCAGTAAACTTTTCATTTCTGGCTAAATCCTCCTACAGTTTACATCCTATCAAGCTGAAATTTGATTTGTAGTTAGACCATGATGTGAAGCAGCGCTTATTGTTTCAAGGTTACAGTCCACCAAATATTAGCAGAGTTAAACCCCATTGAAAATTTCTATTAATTTCTATTAATTTTTTGTGTCCGGCTAAATCCTTCTATAGTTTACAGCCGATCAAGCTGAAACTTCATAAATAGTTACACGATGATGTGGAACAGCACATATTATTTCGAGGTTACAATGCACCAAATATTTGCAGATTTATGCCCCTTTGAAAGTTTTTGTAAACTTTTCGCAGCATATTGTTTAGAGGTAATAGTGTGCAAATTTATTTTATAATAGGTATATTTTTTGCAAATAACTAAAGTTTTGGTCATATGGGCAAGATATTAATTTTTTTTTTTTCTTCTTCTTTTATTAGATTTGTAAGGAAAGGTTGCCATTATTAAATCTTTATAAATACATAATTGTTTTTAGATTTTTTTTTTAATACTCTTCTGATTTGACTCCCTTGAAGAACAAAAATAAAATCAGTATTAAACAAGTTAAAGGTTTACAAAAAATTTCTTGCAGCATTTTTTTTTTTATACCCCGCTAGTGGCGGGGTATTATGGTTTCATATTGGTCGTCCGTGAGTCCATCCGTCTGTCCGTCCGTCCTACGTCCATCCGTCCATCCATCCGTTTTTCGTTTCCAGATGATAACTTGAGTAAACATCAATGGATTTTCACCAAACTTAGTATGTGCATTGATATTGTGGAGATCTGGTTTGGGATTGCTAATGGGCAAATTTTGTCAATTTTTGACGGAGTTATCTGCCGGAGACACGCCCATACTTTCGTTTCTGGATGATAACTTAAGTAAACATCAATGGATTTTCAACAAACTTGGTATGTGCATTGATATTGTAGAGATCTGGTTTGGGATTGCTAATGGCCAAATTTCGTCATTTTTTGACGGAGTTATCTGCCCGAGACACGCCCATATTTTTGTTTCCAGACTATAATTTGAGTAAATAACAAGGGATCTCACCAAAATCGCTATATGCATTGACATTAAGGAGATCTGGTTTGGGATTGCTAATGGGCAAATTTCGTCAAATTTTTACGAAGTTATCTGCCCGAGACACACCCATATTTTCGTTTCCGGATGATAACTTGAGTAAATAACAAGGGATTTTCATCAAACTTGCTATATGCATTGACATTAAGTAGATCTGGTTTGGGATTGCTAATTAGCAAATTTCGTAAAATGTTTACGGAGTTATCTGCTCAAGACACGCCCATATTTTGGTTTCCGGATTATAACCTTAGTAAATAACAAGGGATTTTTAACCAAACTTGCTATATGTATTCACAGTAAGGAGATCAGGTTTGGAATTCCTAATGGGCAAATTTCGTCAAATTTTTACAGAGTTATCTGCCTGAGACACGTCCATATTTTCATTTCTGGATGATAACTTGAGTAAATAATAAGGCCTTTTAACCAAACTTGCTATATGCATTGATATTATCAAGGTCTGCTTTAGGATTGTTATCTGTCCATTGATATTATCAAGATCTAGTTTAGGATTGTTATCTGTCCCTCCGTCATTTTCTTTCCCGACATTTTCGCAGTGATAACTTTAATACATAAACAAATAATTCCTATGGCGGGGTATTATGCTTGCAGTGCTTTTATTTTTTTTTTTTTTGTTTATTTTTGTTTTGTTATTGTTTGGTCTGATATTGAAGTATAGGAAGAACAAGTCAGCCAAAGGCTCATATGAGCTTATATAGCCATGCTTCTGTGGTGTGTCCTCTGTCAGAAAGCACTTCTCCCTAGAAGCAGCAAACTTCTCCCTATTTTCCCAGGAGGGAGAAGTCACTTCTTCCTTAATTCCTGGGCCAGTTTGGATGCTTAGGTTACAGTTCATCAAATATCAGCAGAGATATGCCCCAATGAAATTTTTTTTTTGTGTGTAATTCCACTTACAGTTTATATTCGGAGCACTGAATTATACAGGAGCCAGTTTTTGTGCTACATCTTTTTATTTGCCACGGGTGTATAATGCCCCACTTGGCGGAGCTCTTGTTCGACATCTATTCCCAAACCCCAGATTGATTTGAGCCAAAACTTGCTCTGTAGCAACAGGACAACTTCTGGATCGAAATGAGCTAAAATCCTGTTAATCAGAAATCCAAGGTGGTCGCCATCTTGAAAATCTGTTTGGACATCTTCTTGCAAACTACAAGGGGAATTAAGTTGAAACTTACAATGTAGCAACAGGTTGAAATGTAGATGTAAAATAGGTAAAATCATGCCAAATGAAAATCCAATATGACTGCCCTAGCCGCCATCTTGAAAACCAATTTTTGACTTCTTCACCCAAACCATTTGGCAATTTGAGTAGCAACAGGATGATCTCTAGATCAAAAATAGCTGAGACTGTGCCGATCGGAAACCCAAGATGGCCACCACAGCAGTCATGTTGTTTTTAAATGTCTCCATCCTTGAAACCACTTGATTTGTTTGGTTGCCATGGTAAAATTTTCAAGTAGGAAAATTTGTGAAGCACCAGCGAGAAAAAAGATCCTGTGATTCATCAGCAGGGAAAGATCACCCTGTGAAGTACCAGCAGGGAAAGAAGATCCTCTTGCATACCAGCAGGAAAAGACGACCCTGTTAAGCACCAGCAGGGAAAGAAGACACTGTTGCACACCAGAAGGGAAAGAAGACCCTTTTGAGCTTTACATATGTCGTGAAGCATAGTTGGGAGTGGCATTATGCAATTGAAATACCTCTTATCCCATGAGTGCTTGGCAAGTTCCTGCTTTCTGGCCAAGAAGAATGACCCTTGAGAGCAATGAACACACACATTCAAAGACAAAAATAGCTGAAGTGTCTTAAACTTACAATATATGATTGAAGTAGCAAAAGCTTTAAATTCCAATCAAAATTTTATTTTTAGAGGGTTGTCTTCCTTTGCCCCTATGCTGTATACATGTATAAAACCACATTGTTAAACCCTTTCTCTTCAGAAATCAGTTGGCCAATTTCCACCAAGTTTCATGTCGATACTGCTGTTGAAAAGGGATTGTGAGTTTGTTCAAATGGTCACGCCCCATTCATTGTCATGCCCATATATGGTAAAATAATGATAATAAAAAAAAACAAACAAAAAAAACAATCTTTTTCTTCAAAACCAAGAATTGCACAAATGATGATCCTTTCATTAGTTGCAATGACAGGATTGGAAAAATGTTGCATAGCATCTGCATATCTTCAGTGGCTAATTCACTCAGGTGAGCAAGCTGTGGCCCATGGGCCTCTTGTTATTAATATTGATGTGTGCATTAATATTATGGAGATCTGGTTTGAGATTGCTAATGGACAAATTTTGTCAATTTTAGACTTATCTGCCCATCTCATGATAGTGGTGAGCTATTATTGTTTCACAGTTGTATTTATAAGAGACAACTTTTATAACTGCCTCTTTGCTTTTCTACAAGCCAGTTCCCCTTCTAAAGAGGCCTACTCTAAAAGGGAACAGATTCTTTGTTTTAGAATAGATTTTTTTTGTCAGAAAGGAGGCAAAATAGTTTTGATAGGGTTACCTCTCACCTGAATGTGTATCCATTCCCCCTAACTTATAGCAGTACGCTCAAGATAAAATTACAAGACAACAAATGTGATATTTTTCTTATCTTTAACCCTTGTCCTGCTGAACCCAGATATACACTGCATTTGCAAACAGTGTAGGTCCAGATCAGTTGGCTTCTTAGAAGCCAACTGATCTGGATCAGCACTGTTAGCCATTCAGTTTATGAATTTATATCAACAATTTTGATCAAGTAATCTGATTGACTGAAAATGAGAAGTGGGGGTGGCATCTTAATTTATTCAGCAGGACAAGGTCTAATATTTCCCTCTCATGGTGAGCTATTGTGGTCAGTCAATGTCCGTCGTCCGTCGTGTGTCGTCCGTCGTCCCTCGTGCAACGTCAACAATTGCTTTAAAAGCCTACTCCTCCAACATTCCTGGGCCAATTGACTTGATACTTGGTAGGAAGCATCGGGGTGACTTGTAGATCAAAAATAGCTAAAATCGTGCCGATCTGAAATCCAAGATGGCCGCCATCTTGAAAATCTATTTTTCGCTTCTTCTCCTGAACCGAAAGGCCAATTGACTCCAAACTTGCTAGAAAGCATCGAGGTGACTTGTAGATCAAAAATAGCTAAAATCGTGCCGATCAGAAATGCAAGATGGCCACCATGGCCGCCATGGCCCCCATCTTGAAAATCTATTTTTCGCTTCTTCTCCTGAACCGAAAGGCCAATTGACTCCAAACTTGCTAGGAAGCATCGGGGTGATTTGTAGATAAAAAATAGCTAAAATCATGCCGATCGGAAATGCAAGATGGCCGCCATGGCCACCATTTTGAAAATCTATTTTTTGCTTCTCCTGAACCGAAAGGCCAGTTGACTCCAAACTTGCAAGGAAGCATCGGGGTGACTTATAGATCAAAAGTAGCTAAAATTGTGCCGATCGGAAATCCAAGATGGCCACCATCTTGAAAATCTATTTTTCACTTCTTCTCCAAAACCCAAAAGCCAATTGAGTCCAAACATGATAGGAAGCATTTGGGTGACTTAAGATAAAAAATAGCTAGAATCGTTCCGATCAGAAATCCAAGATGGACACCATGGCAGCCATCTTGAAAATCTATTTTTGCTTCTTCTTCTAAACCGAAAGGCCAATTGACTACAAACTTGCTCGGAAGCATCGGGGTGACTTGTAGATCAAAAATAGCTAAAATCATGCCGATCGGAAATCCAAGATGGCTGCCATAGCAGCCATCTTGAAAATCTATTTTTTGCTTCTTCTCCTAAACCCAAAAGCAGATTGATTCCAAACATGGGAGGAATCATTGGGGTGACTTAATAGATCAAAAATAGCTAAAATCATTCCGATCGGAAATCCAAGATGGCAGCCATCTTGAAAATCTATTTTTTGCTTCTTCTCCTGAACCGAAAGGCCAATTGACTCCAAACTTGCTAGGAAGCATCGGGGTGACTTGTAGATAAAAAATAGCTAAAATCGTGCCGATCATAAATCCAAGATGGCCGCCATGGCGGCTATCTTGAAAATCTATTTTTCCCTTCTCCTAACCCCAAATGCCAATTGACTCGAAACTTGGTAGGAAGCATCGGGGTGACTTGTAGATCAAAAATAGCTAAAATAGTTCCAATTGGACATGCAAGATGGCCGCCATTGCCGCCGTCTTGAAAATCTATTTTTCGTTTCTTCTGAGCCGAAAGGCCAATTGATTCCAAGCTTGGTAGGAAGCATCAGGGTGACTTATAGATCAAAAATAGCTAAAATCATGCTGATCGGAAATCCAAGATGGCCACCATGGTGGCCATCTTGAAAATCTATTTTTCCTTTCTTCTCCTAAACCCAAAAGCCAACTGACTTGAAACTTGGTAGGAAGCATCGGGGTGCATTAGAGATTAAAAATTGCTAAAATCGTTCCAATTGGAAATTTTTCACTTCTCCTGAACTGAAAGGCTTGTTGACTTTAAACTTGGTAGGAAGCGTTAGGGTGATCTGTAGATCAAAAATAGCAAAAATCATCCCTATCAGAAATCCAAGATGGCCACCATGACAGCCATCTTGAAAATCTATGTTTCGCTTCTTCTCCTGAACTGAAAGGCCATTTGACTGGAAACTTGGTAGGAAGCATTCGGATGACTTGTAGATCTAAAATAGCTTAAATTGTTTTGATTGGAAAACCAAGATGGCCGTCATGGCGGCCATCTGGAAACTCTTTTTTTCGCTTATTTTCCCGAACCAAAGGGGCAGTTGTTTGAAAATTAGTAGGAAGCATCGGGATGACTTGTAGATATAAAAATAGCTAAAATCGTTCCAATCGGAAATCCAAGATGGCGGCCATCTTGAAAATCTATTTTTCCCTTCTTCTTCTGAACTGAAAGGCCAATTGACTCGAAACTTGGTAGAAAGCATCGGGGTGACTTGTAGTCAAAAATAGCTCAAATCGTTGCGATTGGAAATCCCAAATTGCGGCTATGGCGGCCATCTTGAAAATCTGTTTTGAACTTTTTCTCCTGAACCGAAAGGGCAGTTGACACAAAGTTCATTGGAAGTTTTGAGGTGACTTGTAGATCAACAGTAGCTAAAATCATTCTGATTGGAAATCCAAGGTGGCTGCCATCTTGTTTATGTTTATTATATTTCCCTGCCACTGTGCTGTTTACATGTATAAAATCATGATTCTTCAGAAACGACTTAGCCAATTGCCACCAAATTTCACATTGATCCTACTGTTGAAATGTGATTGAGAGTTTGTTCAAATGACCATGCTCCACTGACACTCATACCATATATAATATTCTTCTTCAAAATTAAGAACTGCTGAAAGGATGATATTTTCATTAGTTGCGATGACAGGATTGGAAAAATGTTGCATAACATCTGCATATCTGCAGTGGCTATGTCACTCAGGTGAGCGACCCGTGGCCCGTGGGCCTCTTGGTTTACTTGGACTCTCAGGCAATGTTTATGGGGAAAACATATATATAAACAGATGTTGTTGGCTAAAAGTTAAATTCAGGGTGTTAAACAGCAATGCTTTACCTCAGCTTCCCACTCCTTGTTCTCATAATTGTTCTGCAGAGACCCACAAATAAAACTTTGCACATCGATGGGACCAGGCATTTTACTCTTTTGATTCAAAAAGAAGTAGTCTGTTTTACAGTTTAACAGAGAAACTATAATAGATCTGTGTATTAATGGAGATCCTATCAGTACATATAAATCCCATTGATGTAATACAGTGCATTTTTACATTGAAATTATTTTATTTTTAGAAATTTTATATGGCTAAATAAATAAGATATAGAGTTTTGATTGAAGGACTCATAAAGTTTCATCTCCTGGGACACACATATGAAATTGTACAAAAACAGCAACAAGAAAATAAATAAACATTTATAAAGTTATATCTTACCTCTTAATTTAGAAGCTACACGTCTCAGATTTCTTGAAGTTTTGCTTGTATATGAATGTTTTCCTTGCATGGAGAGAGGTTTTAAAGAGGTGTTATATTTCAGGACGGTCACAGAGTCCAAGTATGGTAGAGCACCATCATTTAGAATTCAGGGCCATGTGAATGCTACATTTAAATACATCCCTCCTCCTCTGGATTATATCTTAGCAGAAATTCTCAAGAATGCATTCAGGTGAGTCATTGTTCTGTTTATTTTCATTCAAGGATTGTTGTCAGGGGTCATCCTAGAGCTTTCAGAGAGGGAGAAGTTTTGCGACTATTTCAGGATTTCAGTGAGAAGCTTTGGTCCAAATTTTGGATTTCCCTATACATTCTATACATTTTCACTTCTCCCTCAGCTAAAGATAGGTAGAAGTCAGCCAGCTGAGAGAGACTTTTTCTCCCAAATCGCCCTCTTAGATGACCCCTGGTTGTGCCCTTTTCACAATGATTACACAAGTTGGACTCTTTAAACAATAGAATAGCTTACAAAGAGATATAGCAGACTTTGCCAGGTATCCACAGTCAAGCATTGATGTTTTTTACCATCTATTCAGGTTTTAATCATGTTGTAAATTGATTGTATAAATGGTTTATACACATTTTGTTACACCATGAACTGTTGTTTTCCATGTCATTATCCTTTAAATGCAGCCAGCATTGGCAGTTACCTGTGGTTGAAGGGATTTACAAAGTTTGTATTAAAAGATGAAAAGAAAACCACAGGAAACAAAGGAACATAAAGTCAGAAAATGAAACTTAAAAAGTTAAAAATTGTCACATTTTTACTTTGTTCCTGAATTGAAGAATTATTGAAATTTAATTTTAAGGGACCTGGATAAACTTAGTAGATCTTCTGCCTTTATAGTTCACCAGAGCCTTTAGGCTCATAGGTGAACTTATAGTATAGGCAGACTTCCTCATCCATCCGTCCGTTGTCCGTCATCCACACTCTTCAAAAGTCTTCCCCCCAGAAACTACTGGGCCAATCAAAGCCAAATTTCATATGGAGCCTCCATAGGCCGGGGGGAACAAAAGCTTGTTCACTACATCTGGGTTACGGGCCCCCGTAGCCTAGTGGATAAGAGAGTTGACTCTTGATCCATTAGGTTTCTCACCGCTGTGGTTCGAGCCTGGCTCGGGTCATATGTGGGAAAGCCAAGTTCTGCTTACGGATGGTCAGGTGGTTTTTCTCCGGGTTCTCCGGTTTTCGCCCACCTTCGATGAACGATCGGCTCGATATAAGTGAAATATTCTTGAAAGGGCCGTAAAACCCAAATCAAAAAAAAAAAAAAAAAAAACCACATCTGGGTCACAAGACCTTTAAAAACATCTTTCTCTGCAACCAAAGGGCAAAATTTCTTGGGGTTATATTTGATCGAAAAGTCTCCTTCATACCCCATATAAAATTTGTGAAAGCTAAATGGTTTAAAGCATCAAATCTTTTAAAAGTTTTATCTCATATAAGTTTGGGTGCAGATAGAATGACTCTTCTTCACCTTTATCGCTCTTTAATTATCAAAACGTGATTATGGGTCCATCATATATGGATCTGCTAGAAAATCTTACCTGCAGATGTTAGAAACTGTACATCATCAGGGACTTCATTTGGCATTGGGAGCTTTTCGTACATCTCCAGTATCAAGCCTTAACATGGAGGCAGATGAGCAATTGGTATGGCTACGCAGAGAAACTGTCTCTTCAGTATGCCATCAGACTTGCTGCTAATTCTTCTAACCCTGCTTTTGAAGTCACATTTCCACCACAATTTTCAGAATATTGTGAAAGGAAACCTAACCCAATTAAACCCTTTGGCCTTTGTTAGCACCACTCTTAGACTCTTCCAATATTAATACTAAAAACATTCAAAAACTTTCTTTTCCTGATATTCCATCCTGGTGCATTACTAAACCAACTATTCTTTTTGATTTAAACAACAGCAAAAAGTCACTGTCTGATTCACATCTCATAAAACAAAACTTCCAAGTATTACAATCGCGACTTTATCAACACATCTATACTGATAGCTCCAAAGTTGAAGATAAGGTTGGCTGTGCATATGTATTGGGCAGCCATCATGAAAAGATACGTCTCTATTTTCACTACTGAATCAAGGCTATTGATATGGCTTTGGATTAAGTTAGGAATAATTCTTCAGACAACAAATTCTTTATTTTCTTAGACTCCCTTTCTGTTTTGAAATCTCTAAACCACACATCTTCAAAAAAAAAAACAACCCAAATTCAGAACCTGATAGAAAAATGTCATGAGTTATTGAAAACTTAGGAAATTTTGGTCTGTTGGCTCCCAAGCCATGTTTGCATAAGAGGTAACGAGGCTGCTGATGTAAAAGCAGAGGCCTCACTCAATCTAGTTATTTCAAATCTCAAACTTCCAGGTACAGACATTAAACCTATTATCAACAGGTACATCTTATCCAAATGGCAGATGTCATAGGACAGAGCAACATTCAATAAACTACATGAAATAAAACCGATTCTTGGTAAAAATACCATTTATCAATTATTAAGGCGACATGAAATGGTTCTTACTTGTCTACTTATAGATCATACTAGACTCACACATTCTTATCTACTCAAACGAGAAGATCAGCCACTTAGTATAAGCTGTAATGAACTTTTTACGGTGAAGCACTTCCTGATCAACTACATTGAAGTCTTTCATGTGCGACGTCAATTTTTCCAAACAAATGACCTGAGATACTTACTTGAAGATGTACCAGCTGATAACACACTTTCGTTTTTAAAACGCGTTAATCTATTTAACAAAATATAACTTTTAATTTTTAAATTTGTTCTAGTTTTACATTTTTTTTGCATATATTACTTATCATTACAGCTGTTTCATTAGAAAACCAAGATAATACACCATTGTGACGCAAATGACCCTCATGGGTTGATGCGTCATTAAACCTGAACTCATCATTACCAATGGCCCTGGGACTTTTTTTTTTTTTTTTCCTGGAAAATACTTTATTCTCCCCGTCCATTTGATGTGTAGCGGGTCGGGGAGGGCCATCCCACTAACACACCTTACAATTTATTTGTACAGTACAGTATAATCTTCCAGCAATTCATCACTTACTTGCTAAGTCCCACTGCTGTTTCCTGGGTACAGGATAAAGACCACCCAGCAACCATTTTCAGCAGTGAGGCAAACACCACAGATTACTTACAGTTTATACCATATTCTTCTGAACAGACATATCTTTCAGGTATGAAACTGGTGGACTGATGAAACTGAATTCTAGGTAAAAATCTGAAAACCCCTGTCACCCTTTCCAAAAATGTCGTTTTTACAACTTTCAGACAAAAACAAGTAACTTTGCAGAACATATTTTGAAACTAAAAAATCTGGTCTGTCAAAATTCTGAAAATCTCATGCCTGTTAACTTTGAGAAAAAGGCTAATAGACATATGTAAAGATATGCTAGACTTTTTAAGATTTCATATATTAATTAGGTGCCCTTTGTTCAGACAAATATGGTACCATTTTACATGTAAACAAAAGTGTATAACATTCCATTCCTCACTCTCTTGCTCACGTTACATGCACACATACTATATAATACTTTTTTTATAACCAGCATTACTGGTTATTATCTGTACATCTGAGTTTGGAGTTTGGAGAGATAAGTTATAAAAAAAAAAAGGTTCTGTCACCCTGGCATGAGGTTTTTTTTTTTTCTTTTCTTGCTGATTAGGAATTTCTATAAATGTATTAATTAGGCAATTGCATGCGAAAAGTTTTCCCAGCTATTCACAAACTGTTCATATTTATTTTCTAATATTGCAATTCTCTCATTTGTACAGTACAGAAGCTTAAGTTTACATTTCAGGGCTGTGACATTTAGTTTAGCTTTTGTACATCTACAAAAGTAGATATAATATTTGATTTCCAGTAAAATTTGTTGTTCTACTCTGCTTGTCTTGTTATCTAATATTCCAAATAAAAATGATTGTTTCTGTAAATTTATAGTTGTGTTATTACTTTCACACCAGTCTTTAAAATCATACAAAATTTTTTGTGTGTGCTCACAGTCCCATAGCAAATGTTCAACAGTTTCAGGTTCTTTAGTACAGAATGAACATGTAGGATTGTTTATTAACTTTATTTTGTGTAGATATTTATTAGTAGCTAGTATATTATGATTGATACGTGACTGAAACCACTGTAGCGTTGTGTTATTTGTTATTTCAAATGGCCATTTGTAAATTTTTTTCCATTCTTCTTCACTGAAGTTAAAAATTTTATTCCATGCTATCTTACCAGCAGGTGTTTCATTATTAGAATTTAATATTTTATACATATCTTTAGTGCCTTTTTTATTTCTCATGTATATATGCAATCCAAATGGCACTATAGGATTTTGTAACTTTTCATTAATAGTATTTATTTTGAGCCTTTTCTTCCATTCTTTAATTGCATTACATAGGCCGTGATACTGCAAGAAATTTAATTTTATATTAAATAGTTCCTTTACCTCCTGATAGGTTAGCAGATTACCATTTTTTCCTGTAATATCATTTATAAGTTTTATTCCTCTTTCATAACATGCTTGATAATAAATACTGGTATTTGCCACCTTTATGTTCTTATTGTAAAATAGTGCACTAGCTTGAAATTCATGTATTTCTTTAGGTTGATTATTTGACTGTAGTTCAATATGTGCATTAAACCTGGCCCTGGGACTTGATATACAGCATTGGAGCCCAGTAATTAAAAAATTGATGATCTTGGGTTGACCTTGACCTTTTTTACGGAAAGGTCAAATTTTTTTTATATAGACTCCTATAGGCAAAACTTTAAAATCTCCTTGTCAGAAACTAGAAGGCTCAGGCCTTTGATATTGGGTATGTAGCTTTATCTTGTGGACCACTACCAAGATTATTCAAATTATAGCCCTGGGGTCAAAAATGGCCCCGTCCCAGGGATCACTTGTTTTACATACTTATATAGGGAAAAGCTTTAAAAATCTCTTTGAAACTAGAAGGCCCAGGCCTTTGATATTTAGTATGTAAGTTCATCTAATGGGCCTCAACCATGCTTGTTCAAATTATAGCCCTTGGTCAAAAAATGGCCCTGCCCTGGGGCTCACTTGGTTTACATAGACTCATATAGGGAAAAACTTTAAAAGCTTCTTATCTGAAACTTTGAGGCCCAGGCTTTTGATATTTGGTCTATAGCTTTAATTAGTTGACCCCTACCTGTTCAAGTTAAAGCCTCAAGGGTTAAAATGGCTCTGCCCACGGGGGTCATTTGTTTTACATAGACCCATTTAGGGAAAAACTTTAAAGATCTTCTTTTGTGAAACTAGAAGGCCCAGGCCTTTAATATTTGGTATGCAGCTTCATCTAGTAGGCCCTTACCAAGATAGTTCAAATTATAGCACTGGGGTCAAAAATGGTTTCACCCTTGGGGTCACTTTTAAGCTCATCTGAGCCAAAGACTCAAGGTAAGCTTTTGTGACCGCTCAATGTCAGTCGTCCGTCTGTCAACAATTTAATTAAAAGACATCTCCTTCTAAACCAGTGAATGGATTTTGAAATAATTTTATGGGAATGTTCCTTGGGTAACCCGCTACCAAAATTGCCTAAATGGTTCCGCTCCGCTAAAGAAAATGGCCGCCAGAGCTAAAAATAGAAAAACCTTAAAATGACATCTCCTCCTAGGCCACTGGTCCAATTTCAAAATAATTTCACAGGAATATTCCTTCGGTGACCCTCTACAAAAATTGCTCAAACCTTTCTGCTCAGATGAACAAGATGGCCACCAGAGCTAAAAATAGAAAAACCTTTAAACAACTTCTCCTTAACCACTGGACGGATTGTGAAACATGAATGTTCCTTGGGTGACCCTCAACCAAAATAGCTCAAACTGTTCCACTCGAATGAACAAGATGGCCACCAGAGTTAAAAATAGAAAAACCTTCTGCTCTTTAACCAGCTGATGGATTTTGAAATAATTTCACAAGAATATTCCTTCGGTGACCCTCTACCAAAATTGCTCAAACCCTTCAGCTTGGATTAACAAGATGGCAGCTAGAACTAAAAATAGAAATACCTTCAAATGACTTCTCTTCCTTACCCAGTGGATGGATTTTAAAATTATTTCACAGGAATGTTCCTTGGATAACCCTCTACCAAAATTGCTCAAACCGTCCTGCTCGGATGAACAAGATAGCCGCCAGCGCTAAAAATAGAAAAACCATTAACTGACTTCTCTGCCTTAACCAATGGATGGATTTTGAAATAATTTCACAGGAATGTTTCTTGAGTGACCCTCTATCAAAGATACTCAAACCCTTCTGCTTGCATGAACAAGATGGCTGCCAGAGCTAAAAAAAAAAAAAAGAAAAACCTTTAAACTACTTCCACTCCTTAACCAGTTGATGGATTTTGAAATGATTTCACAGGAATGTTCTTTGGGTGACCCCCAATGTCATGTTTTTATAGTGATGACGTTATGTACTGACTTCATGTTTGTCTGTTTAAGTACTATCATTAAATCATGTAGAAGAAATAGTTTTCTGTGTTTTACTGCCTTTTTCACATGCATACATCTTAGCATGGCCTCTTTACCTTTATGTCATAGTTCTTTAGGCATGCTACATTGTCTTGTTAATATGATATTCATGAATCTAAGTCAGAATGTTACTTTTGATCATTTCTAGGTCAGCTATTGTAAGTGCTTTGATATTCAGGTGAGCGATACAGGGCCATCATGGCCCTCTTGTTTTACATAGATACATGTAGGGAAAAACTTTAAAAATCTTCTTGTCTGAAACTAGGACACTAATATTTGGCATGGAGCTTCATCTAACAGACCTTTACCAAGATTGTTCAAATTATAGCCCTTGGGTCAAAAATGGCCCAACCCCAGGGATCACTTATTTTACATAGTCGCATTTGAGGAAAAACTTTAAAAAATCTTCTGGTCTGAAAACTAGGAGGCCCAGACCTTTGATAGTTGGTATGTTGCTTTAGATAGAGGGCCATTACCAAGATTGTTCAAATTATAGCCCTGGGAACAAAATGGCTCCTTCCCGGAGGTCACTTGTCTTACACAGACTCAAATGGGGGAAAACTTTTAAAAATCTTGTGTGAAACTAGAAGGCCTAGGCCTTTGACATTTGGTACTTAGTTTTATTTAGTGGACATTTACCAAGAATGTTCACATTATAGCCCTGGGGTCAAAAATGGCTCAGGAGTCACTTGTTTTACATAGACTCATATGGGGAAAAAACTTTAAAAATCTTCTTATGTGAAACCAGAAGGCACATGCATTTCATATTTGGTACATCACTTATCAATGCCATATTTTATGTGAAGTGTCTGTTTTTGCCAAATCAATTAAAGCTAAATTCCATATAAAGTTACTGTAGGATACAGAGACCAAAGGTTTTTCAAACTTTACCAGCTACCATACCCATAAATTTCATTCTTTAAAAATGTTACCATAAGCTTGCTCAGAACAAATAATCTCAGGTGAGCTACAGGCCCATTGACCCCTCTGGTTTTTCAAGGTAGACAACTTTTGTGACCTCCTGTTTGCTTTCCTGCACATAAGTCACCTTTATATTCTTTTTTAAATGAATATTTACGTACAAAGCTTGAAGCATCCACATTGGCGAGTAGTCAACACACTACTGTTCTTTCAACATCTTTCAGATAGTCTTTTTTTTTGCCTAGCACTTTACACAGAAAAGTAAATTTGCAAACTTTTGTTATGATTTAATGTAAAACCATTTGTGGTAAATATATATACGCATAAAGTTCCATTCTATTCATTGGTTTTAAAAAATCAAATTTTTTTTTCCCAATGGTAAAAATGGCTACAAAATATGCAGAAATTGATAGAGTAGGTTAACTTGAGACAGGTTTTCAATAAGGTCCGCTTGTTCAAAAGTTCTGAATTTTTCATAATATTGTTATGTAACATATATAATTTTAAATCCACAAAGAAAAGCAAAAAATGTTTTCTAATAAAATTTTTCCAAAAATCCAGGTTACTGTAGAAATTGCATAGATCAGACAAATTTTTGGCCATAATATTAGTTTTACTGTAAATATTTGAAAACAAAGCAGAGAAATAGAAAAGAAGAATGGTTCCTGGGAAGACGTCAATCACAAATCAATGTTTTCATTTAGAATAAAACACCAAGCAAAAAAACATTTTTCCGAGATGTCGTAAGCACAGTAGACTGCAGATCATAAGGTCTCAGGTTCAAATCCCACTGCACAGCTGTTCATTCTGTTGTCTCGATATGACTTAAATACT
This sequence comes from Anodontia alba, assembly GCA_964016985.1. Taxonomy (NCBI): domain Eukaryota; kingdom Metazoa; phylum Mollusca; class Bivalvia; order Lucinida; family Lucinidae; genus Anodontia; species Anodontia alba. The sequence continues at coordinate 68,839,270 of OZ024830.1, forward strand.
GTTGAAAGAGATGTAAAAAGTACTGTTGAAAGAGAGGTAAAACTCTTATCTTATAAAAGCTTGAAAATGATTACTTTCAGAGCAACAATTGAAACCCATATGAATTCTATGGATAATCTGCCACCTGTCACCATAACTATTGCCAGCAATGATATTGATTTCATATTTCGGTAAGTCACTTCTTTTTATGCCCCCAGCATACGAAGTATGCAATGGGGGTATATAGTTTTTGTCTTTTCTGTGTGTCTGTCTGTCTGTCAGTCAGTCAGTCTGTCTGTTAACATTTATTTTGTGTCAAAGATATCTCAGGAACTACTTTACCTAGAAAATTGAAATTTTGTACACATGACAAGTATGACTAGTTGTATTGTAGGAAAGAAAATAAGGGCCATGGTGCCAGGTCCCTTAGAGTTATTTCCCTTTGTTGTTCTGGCTATACTGATGGCCATGGCATTTATTTGTGTCAAAGATATCTCAGGAACTACTTTACCTAGAAACTTGAAATTTTGTACACATGACAAGTATGACTAGTTGTATTGTGGGAAAGAAAATAAGGGCCATGGGGCCAGGTCCCTTAGAGTTATTTCCCTTTGTTGTTCTGGCTATACTGATGGCCATGGCATTTATTTGTGTCAAAGATAAATCAGGAACTACTTACCTACAAACTTGAAATTTTGTACACATGACAAGTATGACTAGCTGTATTGTGGGAAAGAAAATAAGGGCCATATGGCCAGGTCCCTTAGAGTTATTTCCCTTTGTTGTTCTGGCTATACTGATGGCCATGGCCGGGGGTATTAGTGAGCATATGCTCACTTCATAGTCTAGTTGTACACTTTCTTGTCCTTCTAATTTGGGTCAAGCTGTACTATGCCTATTCAGAAGTTAAGACAAACACTGCTTCTATCAGTCAAATGGGGTTTTATGTTTAGGATGCCCTATTTACTCTATTCAAACACCTTAACTTCCCTTCCTTTCTTGGCCTAACATTTGATCATGGTCATTTTACTAACTGTTGATGTTTAACCCTTAAACTGCCAATCATAACAGTTGTCATCTGCCTTGTCATCTGCTTGTGATTTTAAAAGTCATTTTTCCAAACAGTGTGGACCCAGATCAGACTGCTCCTCTAGGAGCAGTCTGATCTGGGTCCACACTGTTTGCCCATATGCAAAAATAGGTTTGAAAAGTTTGCAAGAATATTCAGCAGACGACTTAAACAGACGACATTTTTAGATGCAGGTTTTCTTGGCGTTTTAAGGGTTAAGAAATGAAGGTAATTTTTTTAACATCCATTGAAGTGTGAACATGAGCAAAGTAAGTGAACCCAGAAGGGGTTTATTTCAACTTTGCTCGTGACTTAATGTTGTTCATACTTCAAAGAATGATAAATAAATTACTTTTATTACTTATACACTGCAACGCCGTTATAATGTGGTCGGTGGGGTCTAAACCAGCTGACTCCGTTATAAGTGATTAAGCGTTACTCACATCCCACCCACTTCTTTTCTATCGAAGTTTAGTAAGCAGTCATGAAAAAAAAAAAAAAAAAAAAATTGTTACACATGAATTGTTACACATAAATAAACTTTATTTATTGAAGAAAGTGAAAGTCAGCTCTTGTTTTACACCCAAGAAGCCCAATTCTTTTCAGACTAAATAAATAAATTTGTTCGTATCGTTTGTTGAAACAGAAAGCCTGCAGAGAGTAGCAGGAGACCAAACTGTACTGAAAAGGTGGGAATCAGTGTATTAGCACTTAATGATTATTGCTGACGCAATTACCTGGTACAGAAGGGCGCTGGATTGGATAATAAATGAAGTTATGCTTTACTTTCTGGGCAGTTTCTTTTCAGCAAACGACAAATTAGGACTCATCTATGTATCAGTTAACCCTAAACTGCCTATCACAAATGCAGAAGACAACAATTTTGACTTCATTTTTTATCTAACCTGCTCCAGATCAGCTTATGCCATGGCCTGTTGTCAGTTGTCCTTCTGTCATCTGTCATCCTTTATTAGTTTATCACATTTTCAACATCTCCTCTAGACTTGTAAGTCAGATTGAGCTGAAACTTGATTGGAGGCATTGTGGCTACATGGCAATTTGTGGGTGGTTGGGTGGTGTGAAGGTGTCGTGTATCTTACGTTATGATATTGGGCAAGGCCAGTGATCCTTGTAGCAGGTAAGGATAGAAGGGTAATGTTTTTATTTCTTGTGTTTCTTCACTTTTATTCCTGTTCCACTTTCTTCCCTGTCCCTCTCTTACATCTTCTCTTCTATCTCTTTTCTCCCTTTCTCTGGGAGACAACATAAAAATAACCCACAAGGGTTGATGTGTCATTAACCGCAACACAATAAAAAAACATGAAGATTCAGAATTGCTGAAATCATTCCATTCTGATATCCAAAATAGCAGCCATGGTGGCCATCTTGAAATTCTTCAAACAACATCTCCCCCACCACCCCCCCCCAACCCCCCCCCCCCACCCACCCCCCACCCCCCTAAACTGTAAGCGGGATTGAGTCCTAACTTGATGGGAGGCATCAGAGTGACATAGAGATTCAGAATTGCTAAAATTCTTCAAATGACAGCTCCTCCCAAACCGTAAGTTGGGTTGAGCTGAAACGATGGAAACATCAGAGTGACATAGAGATTCAGAATTGCTACAGTTGTTCCAATCAGCTATCTAAGATGGCCGGCTGCCTGGGTGGCCATCTTGATAATCTCGAAACCATATTTGCTCCGGAACCCTAAGTCAGATTGAACCAAAACTTGGTGGGAGGCATTGGGGCCACATGGAGATTTAGAATTGGTAAAATCATTCCGTTCTAATATCTAAGATGGCTGCCTTGTCAGCCATCTTGAAAATCTTCAAGTGACATCTCCTCCCAAACTGTTAGTCGAATTGAGGCCTAAACTTTATGGGAGGCATAGGAGTGACATAGAGATTACAAAATGTTAAAAAATTGTTCCAGTATCTATGATGGCCACCAAGGTGGCCATCTTGAATATCTTCAAACCTCATCTGCTCCTGAATGATAAGAGATTCAGAATTGCTAAAATCATTCCGTTCCAATATCCAAAACGGATGGTACGGTGGCCATCTTGAAAATCTTCAAAACATGTCTGCTCCCGAATGGTCGGCCCAAACTTGGTGGGAGGCCTTGGGGTGACATGGAGATTTAAAATTGCTAAATTTGATCCATTCCAATATCCAATATGGCTGCCATGGTGGCCATCTTGAAACAACATCAGCTCCCAAACAGTAAGTCAGATTAAGCTGAAACTTGGCGGGAGGAATTTGGGCAACATGAACAGCTAAATTTGTTCCATTCCTATATCCAAATTCTTCAAATGACATCTCCTCCCAAACTGTAAGTCAAATTGAGGCCACAAGTCCTGACATTTCATGTGAATGGTCTGCCAAGCAGACAATTCAAGTGAAATGTCTAGACTTGTTTTCTCTGAAAAATAGAAAAAAATAAATTAGATTGTCATCTACAACAAATTTTGCTTGACACTTTATGGGTTAAATGTGTTCACAACCCATGATAACATCAGAGTATCTAGCATTGTTTGTTCTGCTCACATTTCACTCTTAAATGACACAAGGGCATTTACTGGTATTGCGGCTAGATCAAAGCTGATTGACAGCTACAGTATAAACTTTAATTCTTCATTGGTCACCAGGTAGATAAATGAAAAATGACACATGTATTTAGTGCTCTGAAATAGCCTAAAAACAAAATACTGATGACAACTTTGGTAAAACAGAATGTGTAAATCAGTGAGTATACGGTCATGACTAAAGATTTGTTTACTGCCGAGTTCTGCGGAAAAAGGGCAAAACTTTGAAATTTGGGAAACTAACTGCACAAAAAAATGGGAACCACCAACCAACCAGGTTATAACAGTTTCCGCATTATAAGGGACGGTGTTCCAGTGTATTTGTATTATTTTCCATCCATTATTTGACCCAAAAAGTCTGGTTCTAGGCCTAAAATTGAACAAAAAAACAATTGCATGCCGTTTTTCCTATGAACAGCCGAACAGCGTAGTTGGCGTAATAATGTCACCAATGTCAAGTCATATTGACGAGACCCATAGTTTATTTTGACACCACTTAGTGATCATGTGACGTCGCATGAGTCAGCGTATTCATTCATGTACAGGTTTACTCTCAAAGCTTTACACATGAAATATAAATATTAGAAATTACTTGATTTAATGGTAAGCAGACATGCAGCACCTGATTTTGGTCTACACTGTTTGCTCAGGCCTATCTGTCAGAATATTTAGGGTAAATATGGTACTGGTGGTGGTTTTTGGAGTTCTAAGGCCCTTTGAATGGTATCTCAATTTCTCAATTTAACCCTTCTTTTGCTGAACACGACATGCCCTGTCTTAGCAAATAGTGTATGAAAAAATAACCGGGAATAGCGTCGCTGAACCGTCGACGATCCGTTTATTCAGCATCGATCAGCCCACGCCACAAGTAATTCAGATAAGATTGTACACATTTACAAACTATCTATTAGGTAAGAAAACTGTTAAAAGACTTGAGAGCAGCATGTAATTCTCCTTTTTGAGAAAAACTACCCCACAAAAACAGATTCTTTGGACGAGTGACTGACCTACCTCTTTTGTTTACCTTTTTTAGCCGCTATATTCAGAGCCACACGTGCTCCGGAAGACGCACACAACATTTGCTTATCAGAGCCACTGGCTCCGATTATGAAGTTTCCTACCCATGTGCCTATTCAAATAAACTGAAAATTTTACCACCCAAAACGAAAAATTTTCAGTTAAAACTTCTGATTTTTTTCATATTTCTGCTCAAAACATAGATTGTGGGTACTTGTTAGAACCGCCTCATCAAAGCATTTCTAACGAGTACCCACAATCTATGTTTTTGAGCAGACATAAGAAAAATAATGTATGCCCCTGTAAACCCCTGTTTTACCGTATAAAAGTGGGGTTTAAGGGCATCACAACTATATAGGCGTGTTTTCATGATGTTTTGTTGAGAATTTTTTGGTTGAAAAAAAGTACCTTAAAGGGATTGGATACTCTTGGTATATTTTCTCTTGTTTTCTACAAGGGAAACAATTTTTGTGACAATAGTTGTAATGTGGTTGTGTGTAAGTCTCTGTAAAGAGCATAGCTCCAAATTGGTGACTCATTAACCTTTGTCATGCTGAATAAATTAAGATGCCACACCCACTTCTAATTTTGAGCCAATCAGATTCCTTGATCCAGATTGTTGATATAAATGCACATACAGAATGGCAAACAGTGCAGATCCAGATCAGTTGGCTTCTTCACAAGCCAACTGATCTGGATCTACACTGTTTGCAAAGGTAGGGTATATCCAGGTTCAGCAGGACAAGGGTTATGATAACTTTTAGTTTGCACCAAAATATATCTTAAGGATACTCACTGGAGACCCTCAGTGAGGCAGTTCAGTGAATATGGTAAATGTCCGAAAATTTCATATTCTTACTTTTATGAAAAAAAGGGCATATGCTTGTAAAGAAGAGTAATCAGGGTGTGCAATATTTGTCCAATGTGGCTCAGTTGGATGCGGGTTTGACTGGAGACCAGGAGGTCGCGGGTTCGATCCCGGCCAAGGTCGGCAACATTCTTTCGTGGAGATTGATCATGAAATATTTTCTACAGTCATTCTCTTCCTTCCGCTGATTCAAGAAGGGCAGTTGTCAGTTTCTGGCATAAGAATGTGCACAATATTGGTTAACCGCTCCGAGGACTAAGCCTGCCCAGTAAAAGTGTGGTTAGGTACGAGGGCAAATCAATAAGTAACCAGCCTATCCCATTTCCAATTGACCGAGACACCCAAGATTTTCATGCCTTGTTTCAATACATGTTTTAGGCCTGAGGGCAAAATTGCACCCTTATCGTGTCATTCACTCATAAGATATTGAATGTCAAACATGGCTAGCGATGCAAAAGTAAGCGTTTCGTCAAAAGTTGAGTACCGTGCTGTAAGTCGGTACTTGTATTTGAAAGAGAAAACAGGTCAGGAAATACATTGCGAGTTGACCAGTGTTTATGGGTCTTCTGCACCATCGTATGCACAAGTTAAATTCTGGGTTGGGGAATTCAAACACAGTAGAACGTCTTTAGAAGACGAAACCAGGTCTGGACGCCCATCAGATGCCACTGATGAAGAAATGTGTAACAAAGTACGGGATCTGGTGTACTCTGATAGGCGAATTAAGGTGGAAGAAATAGCCAATGCATTACACATTTACTATGGTAACGTTTCAACAACTTTACATGATCGCTTGGGTATGCACAAGCTAACAGCCCATTGGGTCCCAAAATCCCTTAGCGACGAGCAAATGGCAACCAGAGCATCAGTATACAGCGCATTGTTGAAGCGGTTTAGATCAAAGGAAGATGATTTCCTTTCACGTCTGGTGACTGAAGAGGAGACCTGGGTCCATTATTATGAGCCAGAGAATAAAGCTCAAAGTCGCCAGAGTGTAGGGCCGGGGTCTCCGAGGCCAAAGAAGCTCAAAATGCAACCCTCTGCTGGCAAGGTGATGGCAATTGTATTTTGGGATGCACAAGGCGTTATTATGTTGGACTTTCTAGCAAAGAAAAGTACAATAACAGTTGCGCATTATTGCTTGACCAACTGAGAACTGTGATCCATGAAAAACTCCGAGGTAAACTCTCCAAAGGGATTCTGCTCCAACAGGACAATGCGAGAGTCCACACTTGCAAAAATGCAATGGATGCTGTTGTGCGGAATGGGTAGGAGCTAATACCGCACACCGCCTATCCTCTGGACTTAGTTCCTAGTGACTATTTCCTATTCCCAAACTTGAAAAAGGACATCCATGAACGTCATTTCCGGTCCAACGAAGAAGTCGTGGCGGCAGTTGAGGAGTGGGTCAGAGATAAGGACCCTGGCTTCTTCAGTTCTGGGCTGATGGCACTGGAACACCGTTGGTCCAAGAGCATCATTCTAGAGGGCAGTTACATCGAAAAAGAAGAGATCGATCTCACCCAGAAATAAGTTAGGCTGGTTTTTAGCTCACCTGAGCTCTGCTCAGGATGAGCTATTGTGATCACTTTTCGTCCATCGTCCGTCTGTCCGTCCGTTCCCACGAGCGGGTACTTGCGTGGCTTACCATCAGCATTTTAGATACTTAAGTGGCAAAATGGTCATACCAGGCCAGCCACATAAGAGAGAGATATGGACAGGTAATCCATACTTAATCTGGCTAAATAAAGTTATTTTAATTTGTAGGCACATAATAATGGTCAGAAATCCATCCATTCCTAAGGACATCCAAGTACCCTCGGGTACCATCTTTTTTTATGCGCCTGCGCAGTAATACATCTTTTGAAAGCCACTTAAAATCAGTAGCCCCTTATGAACAGTTAATCTATACCTAACGTGGCTAAATGGCTAGCCACATAAGAGAATGGTAGCTACTGACAGGTAATCCATACCTAATGTGGTTAAATGGCTACCCACACAAGAGAATAATAGCTATGGACAGGTAATCCAAAGCCACTTAAAATCAGTAGCCCCTTATGGACAGTTAATCTATACCTAACGTGGCTAAATGGCTAGCCACATAAGAGAATGGTAGCTACTGACAGGTAATCCATACCTAATGTGGTTAAATGGCTACCCACACAAGAGAATAATAGCTATGGACAGGTAATCCATACCTAATGTGGCTAAATGTAATTTGTAGACACATAATGATGGACAGTAATAGGCACTTAAAATCAGTAGCCACTTAATGATTTTTGCCATAAAGTGCATAGCCACGTATGTACCCATTCGTGGGTCCGTCCGTGCGTCCGTCCGTGCGTCCATCCGTTAACATTTTCAAACGACTTCTCCTCTGAAGCCGCTGAGCCAATTTTGCTCAAATTTCATATGGAGCCTCCTTAGGGTGGGGGAACGAAAAATTGCTAAAATGGTCGCGGTCCGTTGACCAAGATGGCCGCCACGCCCATATATGATAAAAACCTTTAAAAATCTTCTTATCCAGAACCGAGAATGCTTTGGGGCTGAACCTTTGCAGGAATCATCGGGGACGGGAGGTCTACCAAAATTGCTAAAAGAATTATCGTACGTTGACGTTTGACCTTTTTACGGCAAGGTCAAGTTTGCTTCCCTATGCATTTGTATGGGAAAAACCTTTAAAAATCTTCTTCTCCAAAACCGAGCATGCCTTATGGCTGAATCTTTGCATATATCATTGGGAACGGGAGGGCTACCAAAATTGCTATAATAATGGTTGTACATTGACATTTGACCTTTTTATGGTAAGGTCAATTTTGCTTCCTTAAGTATTTGTATGGGAAAAATGTTTAGAATTTCAAACAACTTCTCCTCTGGAGCCTCTGGGCCAATTTTGCTCAAATTTCATATGGAGCCTCCTTAGGTAGGGGGAACAAAAGATTGCTAAAATGGTCACAGTTCATTGACCAAGATGGCCGCCATGCCCATATATTGTAAAAACGTTTAAAAATCTTCTTCTCCAAAACCGAGCATGCCTTATGGCTGAATCTTTGCATATATCATCGGGAAAGGGAGGGCTACCAAAATTGCTAAAATAATGGTCGTACATTGACATTTGACCTTTTATGGTAAGGTCAATTTTGCTTAAGTATTTGTATGGGAAAAATGTTCAGAATTTCAAACAACTTCTCTGGAGCCTCTGGGCCAATTTTGCTCAAATTTCATATGGAGCCTCCTTAGGTAGGGGGAACAAAAGATTGCTAAAATGGTCATGGTTCGTTGACCAAGATGGCCGCCATGCCCATATATGGTAAAAACCATTAAAAATCTTCTTCTCTAGAACCGAGGATGCTTTGGGGCTGAATCTTTGCATAAATCATCTGGGACAGGGGGTCTACCAAAGTTTAAAATAATGGTCATACATTGACATTTGACCTTTTTATGGCAAGGTCGTTTGCTTCCTTATGCATTTGTATGGGAAAAAACATTTAAAAATCTTACTCTCCAAAACCGAGGATGGCTTGTGGCTGAATCTTTGCATATATCATCTGGAATGGGCAGTCTACCAAAGTTGCTAAAATAATTGTCATACATTGACATTTAACCTTTTTACGGCGAGGTCAAGTTTGCTTCTGTATGCATTTGTATGGGCCCCATACATTTGTATGGAAAAAATGTTGATAATTTCAAATGGCTTTTCCTCTGAAGCCTCCAGGCCAGTGTTGCTCAAATTTCATGCGGAGCCTCCGTGGGCAGGAGAATGAAAGATTGCTAACATGGGTATGGTCCATTGATCAAAATGGCTGCCATGCCCATATATGGTAAAAACCTTTAAAAATCTTCTTCTCCATAACCAAATAAGCCCTGGGTCCTAATCTTTGCACAAATTATGGGGGACAGGAGATCTACCAAAATTGCTAAAATGATGGTTCAATGTTGACATTTAACCTTTTTACCTCCAAGGTGAAATTTGCTTCCCCATTTGTATGGGCCATATACATTTATATTGAAAGTATCGAAGTGACTTGTAGATCAACAGTAGTTAAAATTGTTCTGATTGGAAATCTAAGATGGCCATCATCTGGTTTATATTTATAATATTTCCCTGCCACTGTGCTGTTTACATGTATAAAATCATGATTCTTCAGAAACCACTTAGCCAGTTTCCACCAAATTTCACATTGATTCTGTTGAAACGTGATTGATAGTTTATTCAAATGATCATGCTCTATTAACTGTCAGGTCCATATATTCTTCTTCAAAACTAAGAACTGCTCAAATGATGATATTTTCATTAGTTGCGATGATAGGATTGGAAAAATATTGCATAACATCTGCATGTCTGCAGTGGCTATGTCACTAAGGTGAGCGAACCGTGGCCCGTGGGCCTCTTGTTTATTGACTCGCCCTCGTAAACTGACCATGCTCGACATGACCCCATTGGGTTGACTGGGCCGTAAAACCTCAACACAAACAATTCTCCACACAAATATCTTGCGGGTTTCATTAGAAACTCCTTGCCTAATGAGCCACATCAAGTTTTTATGGAATAATATAAAAAATATTTTGATACCCTTCTTATCTATTGGTTTGTGAGCCATGGCATTTTCACCATGGGAAATGAGGAAGCTTTTAGTTACTAAGGACATTAAGACAGATGTATGCAGTAAGAGAATGCTACTAGAAGTGAAAAAAAAAATGAATTAAAAAAGCTGGTTAAAAAAACTGTAAAGTTCTGAAAATCCACCTTATACTGTAGGCAACTACATCTCCCTGTTTTCATTATTTATTATTAGCTCACCTGGAGCAAAGCTCCAGGTCAGCTTTTGCTGTCGCCTTTTTTCCATTGTCTGTCTGTCTGTCTGTTCACCAGTTTCCTTTTCACATTTTCAACAACTCATCCCAAACTGTGGAACAGATTTCACAAAACTTGGTTTGGGGTTAGTGGGGTGACTAGTAGATAAAAAAAGAAATTGTTCCAATCCGAAATCCAAGATGACCAACATCTTGAAAATCTATTTTGAACCTCTTCTCCTAAAGAGAAAGGCCAATTGACTCGAAACTTAGTAGGAAACATCTGGGTGACTTGTAGTTAAAAAATAGCTAAAATTATTGCGATCAGAAATCCTAACTGGCTGCCATGGCCACCATCTTTTTTTTTTTTTTTTTTTTTTTTTGGAATCTGAATTTTATTTTGTAATTTCCCGTTACAAAACACCTTCTGAGATCCGGGTAATCTCAAAAGGGTCTCCAGTCCTTTCATACAACGTCATTGTTCCCATATATTCATATGTGCACCACACTCATATTCATATTCACTCTCTGACAGTCTGGAGCCTGTCTTACAGAAAAAAGTAAAAAATTATATGTTGAAAGACCTTTACAATTTTTTGTGGTGCACCTCTCTCACTATCAATCGCACTACAATTTTATGGCAAGTTACAGAAGGAAATGTTAGGTTTCAATAAAGATTTTCTAAGCATTGTTATTATACATATTTACACCAGTATCTCTCCATAAGATGATCGGCCTCAGAGATACAAAGTTTGGCTTAATTTTTTTTTTTTATATATATCTCTGTGCATTATATTGAGATTTTTTGTCATTGTTTGTATGCTTTCTGTGGCCATATTCCAAAATATTGAGAAATACTGATGTAATCACAGTGGTATCCTTATACAATACATATTAGATTCCCATTTTTGGTCTGGCAACCATTCCAACCGGGGTGGGGGATTGGGGTGGGGTGGGTGTTCAAACGGAAGGGGAACATGGCAATTGTAGTGGGTGGGATTTGGTGAGGTCAGGAAATTGCTTGCACAGTAACTGTTAGAGTTGTTATATTTGTTCATTTAATCTAATATATTCATTTTTTTTTTTTTTTTTTTTTCTATATTATATAATATCATTTATTAATAACTCATACTGACTCCATTCTTTCTGAAATGTATCAAACACATTATTTTTGGTCGCAATATACTGGTGCACTTTATGCATGAATTTCAATTGTTTTTTAAAAGGATTGAGAAACAAAGATCGCTGTTTGCAGCGTGATACATATATGTAATATTTGGCATAAAGAATAATGAATTTGATAGCTTTAGGATAAACATGCTTCCCCTGTTTACCAAACATGAAAAACTCCTCTGTAACAATGTAATTCAAGTCATAAGACCTTAACCATTCAAGTAACTCTTTGATAAACTGTTTGGTGCATTCGCACTGCCATAGCAAATGTATTATAGTTTCATTATTTTGTCCACAGAAGGAACATGTTGCATTGTTTCTCAGTTTCATTTGATGAAGAAGTTTATTAGTAATTAATATATTATGATTAATGCAGACCTGAAACCAAACCAGTGCTGGGTATTTTGTAATAGTAAAAGGGAAGCTATATATCTGTATCCAGTCTTCTTGTGAAAAATTATATATCTTGTTCCAGGAAATTTTACCTGTTGGAACTTCTTTATTTTCATTTAAAATGTCATATGTTACTTTTGATCCATTATGTTGTATTAAAGATGAAACATGACTAGGAATAAAAGGGGATTTTTCTTTATGGGTTATGTTGGCCTTAATTTCTTTAAGATATGATTTTATTGCCCTAATAGTTCCATGATATACGAGGGTATTAGGATGTATTCCTGTAATGTCTTTGAACTCCTCATAGGTGTAAAATTCTCCATTATCTTTAATTAAATCATTTATATATTTAATTCCAATCTGAAACCATGTGCTGTAATAAATATATGACCCTCCTATTTTTACATTTTCATTATAAAATAATGGACTTTTTAGCACTTGCTCCTGTTTAGAATACTTTACCTTGTTAATATTTATGAAAGACTGCAACACATCTTTCCAAAATTTGTTTTGTATCTTACTAATAATCTTTTCAATATACTTAGTCCCACATGCAGCCAAGTTTTTCATATCCATTTCTAATTTGATAAAATTTTGCCATTTACAATCACTTAGTAAGAGCCTCCTGATCCATGTTGATTTAAGGGCTCCCATAAAAGCATTTAAATTTAGCATTTTTAACCCGCCTTCACAATATTGTTTTGTAACTATAGTTGTTTTGATTTTACTTGGCTTTTTGTTCCACAAGAAGCTGTACAGAATGTTATTATCGGCCTCGGTGGCTCAGTTGGATGCGCCGTCCGACTGGAGACCAGGAGGTCGCGGGTTCAACCCCAGCCGAGGTCTGCAACATTCTTTCGTGGAGATTGATCATGAAATATTTTCTACGGTCATTCTCTCCCTTCCGCTGATTCAAGAAGGGCAGTTGTCAGTTTCTGGCGAAAGAATGTGCACAATACTGGTTAACCGCTTAGAGGACTAAGCCTGCCCAGTAAACGTGTGGTTAGGTAAACTGATCGCGCTCGACATGACCCCATTGGGTTGACTGGGCCGTAAAACTTCAACACAAACAAACAAACAGAATGTTATTAATGTAATCTACAACTGCTTGATTTGGATTAGGCAGAGCTATAAATAAATGGTTAAATACTGATATCATGAATGTTTTGATTACTGTGATTTTCCCCAAGGGTGTCATCAACCTTTTATTCCATATGTTAGTTAAATTTTCTAACTGTTGTATTTTTATTGTATAGTTTTCTTTAATCATCTGGTTTAGGTCAACATTAAAAATTATTTCTAAAATTTTAAATTTACTGCTTCCCCAAGAAAGTTTCCATTTAGTTTTGATTGCGCTTGTGCTATGCTTTTTTGAGCCAATCCATACAACTTGTGTCTTATCAAAATTAATCTTAAGACCTGATACATTTGCAGACTTGTCCAGTTCTGTTAATGTACAGTTTAGGGCATCTGATGATCCATCTAAAAATATAGATGTATCATCTGCATATTGTGAGATTTTGAACTCCGTGTCATGAATTTTTATGCCTTTTATTTTACTGTTTTGTCTGATTTTAATAGCCAAAAACTCAGCACATATTATGAAAATGTAAGGTGAAAGAGGGTCACCTTGGCGGCATCCACGTCCTATTCTAAAAGATTCTGACATAAATCCACATTGAATAACTGATGAAGTAATGTTACTATAAAAAGTCTCTATCCATCTACATATTGATGGGCCAAAGTTTAAGAATTTCAGTACTTTTTGAATAAATGACCAAGATAAAGAATCAAATGCTTTTTCAAAATCAATGAGTAAAAGTAAACCAGGTATATTATTTTGCTCTGTGTAATTCATCAGATCGTATATTAAACGTGTGTTTTCTTCTATGTACCTTCCCTTTATAAATCCTGTTTGATCTTTACAGATTATTATGTCTAAGACTTGTTTCAACCTGTTTGCTATTGCTCCTGATGCTATCTTATATACAACATCTAGTAAAGTTAAGGGTCTCCAATTCTTAAGGAAATTCTTTGGTTTATTTTCTTTGGGAATACAGGTTATAATACCTTGACGCTGAGTTAGTGAAAGTTGTTTATTATTAAATCCTGCATTTATTGATCTAAGAACAAAATGGCCTAATCTTTTCCAGAAGACTTTGAAAAATTCTGCGGTTAATCCGCTTATACCTGGACTCTTATCTGATTTCATTTTATATAATGTATTGCTGATTTCTTTGTAAGTTAATATTCCTTCAATATTGTTTGCCTGATCATTGCTTAACTTCATTACGTCATTATCTTTCATATAGTCTTCTAAGTCAATATCTTCTAGGGAATCATCTCTTGATTTGTATAAATTTTCATAGAACTGTTTTGTTTCCTTCAAAATTTCCTCCTGATCTCTTATTTTAGTGCCATCTTCCTGTTCCAGATTACATATGATTTTTGATACATAGTTGTGTTTTTCTAGTGCACAGAAGTATTTTGTTGGTTTCTCACTCTGATCAATGTATTGTGCTCTTGATCTTATCATGTGTCCTTTAAGCTTTTCATGTCGTATGTTTATAAGTTCATTTTTTTTAGTTTCAATTTGTTCAAGATTGTCTTCAGTTTCATTATTCTCAAGGTCAGCTATTGTTTTTATTAGATATTTTTCTCTAGTATCTCTTTCTTTATTTTTGAAACTTGCAAAAGAAATGGACTTACCTCGAATTTCCATCAAAAGCACATCTAAAAATAATTGGTCATTTATCGTAAACTGAATTTCCTCGTTAGGTATTTTATCCAAATCTTCTAGATTATAGACTGGTAGTGCGTATTGCTGTTTAACTTCTAATATCTTTTCATTGATTTGATTAATATAATCTATGTCACTTAATAACGAATTATTGTGTTTCCAGTAAGATCTACCTTGTTTAAAGTTGGTGAAGTTCAGTTCTAATATTACCACTGAATGATCTGATCTATATCCTGATTCAATTTCGGATTTCTTAACAAATTGTCTCATATTTTCTGAAATAAGAAAATAATCTAATCTAGCTTGCTTACAAGGACTCTTTTTCCTCCAAGTAAATTTCTTTTTTGTTGGGTAATTTTCCCTGAAAGGGTCTATCAAATATTTATCATTTATAATTTCTAATACAGTTTCTCTGGCCTTTGCATTGTTTATACCCTTATAGTTGTAGTAATCTAATTCTGGATTTAAAACACAGTTATAGTCACCACATATAATTATATCTGTATTATGAATATTATCAATATGTGATGAAATTTGTTTAAAAAAATTAGGGTTGTCAGAATTGGGTCCATACAAGTTTACTAAGGTGAGTCGTTGATTGTATATTGTCATATCAACAATTATAAAGTTTCCACCATCATCTATTATTTTTTGATGAATTTTTAGGTCTATGTCATTATTAAATAATATTGCAACGCCTCGTGAGTTGGACTTAAAATTGCTTATAATACCTTTGCTATTGCCCCACTGATTAATTATATCGGATTCGTTTTCATTTACAAAATGAGTGTCTTGTAGACAATAAATATCATATTGCTTATTTTTTATGTATTCAAAGACATCAATCCTTTTTTCAGAACCTTGCAGGCCTTGTGCATTATAAGAAAGAATACGTAGGCTAGTCATTCTTAGCCCCTAGATTGAAAAATATATTTTTGTACTGTGCAAGATGGATTTTGGTGGGAAGGGTTGCCAAGCTTTTCAATTTAACATAACACATAAATAAAACATACATAAAGAAAAAGGAAAATGCAAAAGACGTCATGCTTGAATCTATGTTCTGCAGTGTCAGTTAATTCAATAAGTTTCTCTTTAGTAAACAGTATCTCATACATTTTGTTTTCACAGTAGTTTGAATGTTCTACATGAAGCTCCTTATAACATAGCTTGTTTTAGCATGGTTTTACATACAACACTGTTCACCAGTGGATTACAGAAATGTATATCTTGAAAGTCTATTTTTAACTACTTCTCCTGAATGAATGGCCAATTGACTGGAAACTTGGTAGGAAGTATCAGGGTGACCTGTGGATCAAAAATAGCTAAAATAATACCAATCAGAAATCCAAGATGGTCGCCATCTTCATAATATATTTTGAACTTCTTCTCCTGAACTGAAAGGCTAATTGATTGGAAACTTGGTAGGAAGTATCAGAGTGACTTTTAAGTAAAAAAATCAGCATGTTATACCTAAGTATTGGGACACCTAAAGTAATGGGACACCCTTACAATTTATTATCGCACCTGCTTGTAGAAGGGTGCGATATAGGCGTCTGATTTTCTGTCCGTCTGTCAACATTTATGTCGACGTTCGACATTTATGTTAAAGTTAGTATTCTAATCAACTACAAGACTATACAACCATCAAACCTTGCATGAAACATCTCCCTGACCTCCTGACTTTGCGACATAGGCGTCCGCTTTTCCGTTCGTCATGGGGTGGTCGGGTGGTGCGAAGGTGCTGTGTATCTTACATCACTGGGGCGTCCAACTGATATTGGCTTACAGTTGGGCAAGGCCTGCTATCCTTGTAGTGGGTAAGGATAGAGGGGGAATGTTTTTATTTCTTCTGTTTCTTCACTTTCATTCCTGTTCCTCTTTCTTCCCTGTCCCTCTCTTTCATCTCCTCTACTCTCTCTTCTATCTCTTTTCTCCCTTTCTCTGGGAGGCGACACAAAATGACCCTCAAGGGTTGACGTGTCGTTAAACCCCAACACAATCAATCAATCTGTCCGTTCGTCTGTCCGTCTGTCAACATTTATGTCAAAGTTCGACATTTATGTCAATGTTAGTATTCTAATCAACTACAAGACAAAACAACCATCAAACCTTGCATGAAACATCTCCCTGACCTCCCGACTTTGCGACACAGGTGCCCGTTTTTCCATTTGTCTGTCCGTTCATCCTTCGGTCTGTCCGTCTGTTAACAGTTCTGTTATGTCGAAGTTTGACATTTATGTCAAAGTTAGTATTCTAATCAACTACAAGATAAAACAACCATCAAACCTTGCATGAAACATCTCCCTGACCTCCTGACTTTGTGACAAAGGTGCCCGCTTTTCCATTTGTCTGTCAGTTCGTCTGTCTGTCTGTCCGTCTGTTAACAGTTCTGTTATGTCGAAGTTGACATTTACGTCAAAGTTAGTATTCTAATCAACTACAATTCTACAACAACCATCATACCTTGCATGACACATCTCCCTGACCTCCTGACTTGGCAGGTACATTGACCCAGTGACCTTGACCTGTATTTTGCACTCCATTGACTTTGACACAATTTACGTTGACGTTCCAGATCTTCTCAACTATAAGGCGTACAACTACCAAACCTTGCATAGTGCTTCTCCGTGATGTACTGACTCGGCAAGTACCTTGACCCGGTGACCTTGACCAATATTTCGTGCTCTAGTGACTTTGACACATTTTGTGTCGACGTTCGATATCTCCTCAACTATAAGGCCTACAACCATCAAACCTTGCAAAGTGCTTCTTCTCAATGTACTGACTTGGCAGATACCTTGACCCGATGACCTTGACCTATATTTTGGCTGCAGTGACTTTGACATAATTTACTTCAACGTTCCAGATCTCCTCAAGTGTAAGACCTCTAGCCACCAAACCTTGCATAGTGCTTCTCCTAGATGTACTGACTCGGCAGGTATCTTGATCCGGTGACCTTGACCTATATTTTGCGCTCCAGTGCCTTTTACACATTTTACGTTGACGTTCAATATCTCCTCAACTATAAGGCCTACAACCATCAAACCTTGCATAGTGCTTCTCCTCAATGTACGCTCCGCAGGTACCTTGACTGGTTGACCTTGACCTATATTTCACGCTCCATTGACTTTTACACCTTTTACGTCGCCCTTCCATATGTCCTCAACTGTAAGGCCTTCAACCACCAAACCATATATAGTGCTTCTTCTCGATGTACTGACTCGGCAGGTACCTTGACCTGGTGACCTTGACCTATATTTTGCACTCCAGTGACTTTGACACATTTTACGATGTTCGGTATCTCCTCAAATATAAGACCTGCAATCACTAAACCTTGCATAGTGTTTCACCTCATTGCACTGGCTTGGCAGGTACCTTGACCTGGTGACCTTGACCTATATTTGACACATTTTACGTTGATGTTTGATAACTCCTCAACTATAAGGCCTACAACCACCATACCTTGCATAGTGCTTCTCCTTGATGTACTAAATTAGCAGGTACCTTGACCCATGACCTTGACCTATATTTCATGCTCCAGTGACTTTTACACATTTTAAGTCGACGTTCTATTATCATTGGGCTGTATAATACGAAAAGTCAGTGCTGAAGATGTAGCCATTAGAGGGAATGACACTGGCCTGGAATATATGTGCCCCCGCTAGGCACTTTGTCTACATTTTTTTCAACCCAGTTTTCCAACTAAGCACTGCTAAGAATGAAATAAACTTATTTAATAACCACGTTCTGATTGTGGCTCCTGTGACTTTTGCCCCAGCAGGTGCGATGACGCCTTCCGTGGAATTCTTGTAAAAAATAATTATTTTTCATGACCCAAAGAATTGGGACATATGAGGGGAGTTCAATAAGTTAGTAGAACTTGGGGTTTAACTCACAGATTGGAAAATGGTTTCAACATTATTTTTCAATATAATCCCCCTTTACTTCAAAGCATTTGGCCCACTTTTCTTTTAAGCAGTCTATGCCTTTGAAATAAAAGTCGTCTATTTGGTCCTCAAACCAAGCCTCTGTAGCAGCCTTGAGCTCATCATCGTCCCGAAATCTCGTTCCACGCAAGTGGGACTTCAAATTTCAAAACAGATAATAATCACTTGGGGCCAGGTCTGGACTGTATGGCGGGTGATTTAACTGCTCGAACTTGCACTCACAAATAGACGCTTGTGCAACTCTGGACTTGTGCACAGGGGCATTATCATGCAAAAGAAGGACACCAGCAGCTAGCTTTCCCCTTTGTTTTTTATCGCACCTGCTTGTAGCAGGGTGCGATATAGGCGTCCGATTTTCCGTCCGTCCGTCCGTCCGTCCGTCTGTCAACATTTATGTCGACGTTCGACATTTATGTCAAAGTTAGTATTCTAATCAACTACAAGACTAAACAACCATCAAACCTTGCATGAAACATCTCCCTGACCTCCTGACTTTGCGACATAGGCGTCCGCTCGTCCATATGTCTGTCCATTCGTCCGTCCGTCCGTCAACATTTATGTCGAAGTTCGACATTTATGTCAAAGTTAGTATTTTAATCAACTACAAGACTAAACAACCATCAAACCTTGCATGAAACATCTCCCTGACCTCCTGACTTTGCGACATAGGTGCCCACTTTTCCATTTGTCTGTCTGTTCGTCCATCTGTCTGTCTGTCTGTCTGTTAACAGTTCTGTTATGTCGAACTTCGACATTTATGTCAAAGTTAGTATTCTAATCAACTACAAAACTAAACAACCATCAAACCTTGTATGAAACATCTCCCTGACCTCCGGACTTTGCGACATAGGTGCCCGCTTTTCCATTCGTCTGTCCGTTCATCCGTCCGTCTGTCTGTTAACAGTTCTGTTATGTCGAAGTTCGACATTTACGTCGAAGTTAGTATTCTAATCAACTACAATTCTACAACAACCATCATACCTTGCATGACACATCTCCCTGACCTCCTGACTTGGCAGGTATGTTGACCCAGTGACCTTGACCTATATTTTGCGCTCCATTGACTTTGACACAATTTACGTTGACGTTCCATATTTTCTCAACTATAAGGCGTACAACTACCAAACCTTGCATAGTGCTTCTCCTAGATGTACTGACTTGGCAGGTACCTTGACCCGATGACCTTGACCTATATTTTGCGCTCCAGTGACTTCGACATATTTTGCGTCGACGTTCGATATCTCCTCGACTATAAGGCCTACATCCATCAAACCTTGCAAAGTGCTTCTTCTCAATATACTGACTTGGCAGATACCTTGACCTGGTGACCTTGACCTATATTTTGGCTGCAGTGACTTTGACATAATTTACGTCAATGTTCCAGATCTCCTCAAGTGTAAGACCTCTAGCCACCAAACTTTGCATAGTGCTTCTCCTAGATGTACTGACTCGGCAGGTATCTTGACCCGGTGACCTTGACCTATATTTTGCGCTCCAGTGCCTTTTACACATTTTATGTCAACATTCAATATCTCCTCAACTGTAAGGCCTACAACCATCAAACCTTGCATAGTGCTTCTCCTCAATGTACGGACTCCGCAGGTACCTTCACTGGGTGACCTTGACCTATATTTTGCGCTCCATTGACTTTTACACCTTTTACGTCACCCTTCCATATGTCCTCAACTGTCCCGAAGGCCTTCAACCACCAAACCTTACATAGCACTTCTTCTTGATGTATTGACTCGGCAGGTACCTTGACCTGGTGACCTTGACCTATATTGTGCACTCCAGTGACTTTGACACATTTTATGTTAATGTTCGGTATCTCCTCAAATATAAGACTTACAACCACTAAACCTTGCATAGTGCTTCACCTCATTGCACTGGCTTGGCAGGTACCTTGACCCGATGACCTTGACCTATATTTGACACATTTTACGTTGATGTTTGATAACTCCTCAACTATAAGGCCTACAACCACCATACCTTGCACTGTGCTTCTCCTTGATGTACTGAATTAGCAGGTACCTTGACCCGTGACCTTGACCTATATTTCATGCTCCAGTGACTTTTACACATTTTACGTCAACGTTCCATTATCATTGGGCTGTATGATACGAAAAGTCAGTGCTGAAGATATAGCCATTAGAGGGAATGGGACTGGCATGGAATATATGTGCCCCACTAGGCACTTTGTCTACATTTTTTTCAACCCAGTTTTCCAAGTAAGCACTGCTAAGAATGAAATAAACTTATTTAATAACCACGTTCTGATTGTGGCTCCTGTGACTTTTGCCCCAGCAGGTGCGATGACGCCTTCCGCGGAATTCTTGTCTTTAATAACAACCCTTAATTGTTTAATGACATTGGCAAAGTATTCTCCTGTAATTGAAGTACCAGCAGGCTTGTAATCTATCAATATAATCCCTTTGGAGTCCCAAAACACTGTGGCCATTACCTTGCTGGCTGATGGTCGGGTACGAAATTTCTTAGGTGGGGGGTGAGCCAGGGCGCTTCTATTGCATGGACTCTTTTTTAGTATCTGGGTCCCAGTGGTGAAGCCAAGTTTCATCTCCTGTTACAAGACGAGTGTGAAAGTCTTCTGGATTGGCATTGTACACTTCCAGAAGTTTTTGACTTGACTCCACCCTTTGCTGACGATCTTGCATGTTCAGGTTTCTAGGTACCCACCTGGCAGATACTTTTGACATGCCTAAATGTTTATGGATTATAGTGTAAACACTTCCATTAGAAATACCACATTCCGAAGCAAGTTCGGCAACTTTGATTCGGCGATTGTTTAGCACAAGTCTCTCAACACGGTCGATCATCTCCTGGCTGATGACATCAGCAGGGCGACCTGGCCTTAGGTCATCTTCTAAGGAGTCTTGCCCACGTTTAAATTCTGATGACCACTTTGCCACTGTGGAATACTTTGGGCTACTATCACCATACACATCAGCCTTGCGCCGATGGATTTCTTTGGCCTTTGCACCCTCCTAAGTGAGGAACTTTATGACTGCTCCAAACTCAATATTCTGACTTTCCATTTTTGCCTATGGGTATAGGTTTTCAAACAAAAAGTAAGAGCAAAAAATGTACTTGTTGACTAAATGGCTGTTATCATTCAACTGACAAAGGTTTACCCTGCACAAAAATGAAAAAAGATATCTTGAATTGTTTAGAAAAATACAGAGTTCTACGAACTTATTGAACTCCCCTTGTATCTACAGGGAATAAGTTACAAGGTGGGGGGGGTGATGTGGGGGGAAGAAGCCGCCCTGTCGAGGCACACTTCGCTGACAGGCTCAGAAAGTGAAAAAACTTCACTCTGAAATTTAGCTGCTTTTTGTCGCACCTGCTTGTAGCAGGGTGCGATATAGGCGTCCGCTTTTCCGTCTGTCAGTCCGTCTGTCCGTCCGTCCATCTGTCAACATTTATGTTGACATTCGACATTTATGTCCAAGTTAGTATTCTAATCATCTAGAAGACTAAACAACCATCAAACCTTGCATGAAACATGTCCCTGACTTCCTGACTTTGCGACATAGGCGTCCGCTTTTCCGTTCGTCTGTCCGGGCTAGCAAAGTGATGGTTTTGTGACTGTTGTCCATGTGACTTTGTCACACAACTCTAAACTGGGCAGATTTATTCCATCTAAGTGAGTGTTATGTGACACATTTTCTTTTTATGTGATGGATCACATAAAAAAAAAGAGTCACATTACCATCAGTTGTGGAGTACAAAAAGTCACATAACACTCATTTCGTTAGAACGTCCGTTCGTCCGTCCGTCTGTCAACATTTATGTCGAAGTTCGACATTTATGTCGAAGTTAGTATTCTAATCAACTACAAGACTAAACAACCATCAAACATTGCATGAAACATCTCCCTGACCTCCTGATTTTGCGACATAGGTGCCCGCTTTTCCGTTTGTCTGTCCGTTCGCCCATCTGTCTGTCCGTCCATCTGTTAACAGTTCTGTTATGTCGAAGTTCGACATTTATGTCAAAGTTAGTACTCTAATCAACTACAAGACTAAACAACAATCAAACCTTGCATGAAACATTTCTCTGACCTCCTGACTTTGCGACATAGGCATCCGCTTTTCCGTTCGTCTGTCCGTTTGTCTGTCTGTCTGTCAACATTTATGTCGAAGTTCAACATTTATGTCAAAGTTAGTATACTTATCAATTACAAGACTGAACAACCATCAGACCTTGCATGAAACATCTCCCTGACCTTTGCGACATAGGCGTCCGCTTTTCGGTTCGTCTGTCTGTTCCTCCGTCCATCCGTCTGTCAACATTTATGTCGAAGTTCGACATTTATGTCAAAGTTAGTATTCTAATCAACTACAAGACTAAACAACCATCAAACCTTGCATCAACCATCAAACCTTGCATCAAACATCTCCCTGACCTCCTGACTTTGCGACATAGACATCCCCTTTTCCGTTCGTCCGTCCGTTTGTCTCTCCGTCTCAACATTTGTCTTGAAGTTCAACATTTACGTCAAAGTTAGTATTCTGATCAATTAATTCTACAACAACCATCATACCTTGCATGACACATCTCCCTGACCTCCTGACTTGGCAGGTACATTGACCCAGTGACCTTGACCTATATTTTGCGCTCCAGTGACTTTGACACAATTTACGTTGACGTTACAGATCTTCTCAACTATAAGGCGTACAACTACCAAACCTTGCATAGTGCTTCTCCTAGATGTACTGACTTGGCAGGTACCTTGACCTGGTGACCTTGACCTATATTTTGTGCTCCAGTGATTTTCACACATTTTGCGCCGACATTCGATTTCTCTTCAACTATAAGGCCTACAACCGTCAAACCTTGCAAAGTGCTCTTCTCAATGTACTGACTCTGCAGATACCTTGACCTGGTGACTTTGACCTATATTTTGGCTGCAGTGACTTTGACATAATTTACATCAATGTTCCAGATCTCCTCAAGTGTAAGACCTCTAGCCACCAAACCTTGAATAGTGCTTCTCCTAGATGTACTGACTCGGCAGGTATCTTGACCCGGTGACCTTGATCTATATTTTGCGCTTCAGTGCATTTTTATCGCACCTGCTTGTAGCAGGGTGCGATATAGGCGTCCGATTTTCTGTCCGTCCGTCCGTCCGTCTCTCAACATTTATGTCGACGTTCGACATTTATGTCAAAGTTAGTATTCTAATCAACTACAAGACTAAACAACCATCAAACCTTGCATGAAACATCTCCCTGACCTCCTGACTTTGCAACATAGGCGTCCGCTTTTCCGTATGTCTGTCCATTCGTCCGTCCGTCTGTCAACATTTATGTCGAAGTTCGACATTTATGTCAAAGTTAGTATTTTAATCAACTACAAGACTAAAATACCATCAAACCTTGCATGAAACATCTCCCTGACCTCCCGACTTTGCAACATAGGTGCCCACTTTTCCATTCGTCTGTCTGCTCATCTGTCTGTCTGTCCGTCTCTTAACAATTCTGTTATGTAGAAGTTCGACATTTATGTCAAAGTTAGTATTCTAATCAACTACAAGACTAAACAACCATCAAACCTTGTATGAAATATCTCCCTGACCTCCTGACTTTGCGACATAGGTGCCCGCTTTTCCATTCGTCTGTCCGTTTGTCCGTCCGTCTGTCTCTTAACAGTTCTGTTATGTCGAAGTTCGACATTTACGTCAAAGTTAGTATTCTAATCAACTACAATTCTACAACAACCATCATACCTTGCATGACACATCTCCCTGACCTCCTGACTTGGCAGATATGTTGACCCAGTGACCTTGACCTATATTTTGCGCTCCATTGACTTTGACACAATTTACGTTGACATTCCAGATCTTCTCAACTATAAGGTGTACAACTACCAAACCTTGCATAGTGCTTCTTCTAGATGTACAGACTTGGCAGGTACCTTGACCTGGTGACCTTGACCTATATTTTGCGCTCCAGTGACTTTGACATATTTTGCATCGACGTTCGATATCTCCTCAACTATAAGGCCTACAACCATCAAACCTTGCAAAGTGCTTCTCCTCAATGTACTGACTTAGCAGATACCTTGACCTGGTGACCTTGACCTATATTTTGGCTGCAGTGACTTTGACATAATTTACATCAACGTTCCAGATCTCCTCAAGTGTAAGACCTTTAGCCACCAAACCTTGCATAGTGCTTCTCCTATATGTACTGACTTGGCAGGTATCTTGACCCAGTGACCTTGACCTATATTTTGCGCTCCAGTGCCTTTTACACATTTTACGTCAACGTTCAATATCTCCTCAACTATAAGGCCTACAACCATCAAACCTTGCATAGTGCTTCTCCTCAATGTACGGACTCTGCAGGTACCTTGACTGGGTGACCTTGACCTATATTTCACGCTCCATTGACTTTTACACCTTTTACGTCACCCTTCCATATGTCCTCAACTGTAAGGCCTTCAACCACCAAACCTTATATAGCACTTCTTTTCGATGTACTGACTCGACAGGTAGCTTGACCTGGTGACCTTGACCTATATTGTGCACTCCAGTGACTTTGACACATTTTATATTGATGTTCGGTATCTCCTCAAATATAAGACCTACAACCACTAAACCTTGCATAGTGCTTCACCTCATTGCCCTGGCTTGGCAGGTACCTTGACTCAGTGACCTTGACCTATATTTGACACATTTTAAGTTGATGTTTGATAACTCCTCAACTATAAGGCCTACAACCACCATACCTTGCATTGTGCTTCTCCTTGATGTACTGAATTAGCAGGTATCTTCAGCCGTGACCTTGACCTATATTTCATGCTCCAGTGACTTTTACACATTTTACGTCAACGTTCCATTATCATTGGGCTGTATGATACGAAAAGTCAGTGCTGAAGATATAGCCATTAGAGGGAATGGGACTGGCCTGGAATATATGTGCCCC
Source organism: Anodontia alba (assembly GCA_964016985.1). Lineage (NCBI taxonomy): Eukaryota > Metazoa > Mollusca > Bivalvia > Lucinida > Lucinidae > Anodontia > Anodontia alba. The sequence goes on from OZ024830.1 coordinate 68,864,787, forward strand.
ACTAGGCACTTTGTCTACATTTTTTTCAACCCAGTTTTCCAAGTAAGCACTGCTAAGAATGAAATAAACTTATTTAATAACCACATTCTGATTGTGGCTCCTGTGACTTTTGCGCCAGCAGGTGCGATGACGCCTTCCGCGGAATTCTTGTACACATTTTACGTCGACATTCAATATCTCCTCAACTATAAAGCCTACAACCACCAAACCTTGCATAGTGCTTCTCCTCAATGTACGGACTCTGCAGGTACCTTGACTCGGTGACCTTGACCTATATTTTGCGCTCCATTGACTTTTACACCTTTTACGTCGCCCTTCCATATGTCAGAGCTGAAGATATAGCCATTAGAGGGAATGGCACTGGCCTGGAATATATGTGCCCCACTTGGCACTTTGTCTACATTTTTTTCAACCCAGTTTTCCAACTAAGCACTGCTAAGAATGAAATAAACTTATTTAATAACCACGTTCTGATTGTGGCTCCTGTGACTTTTGCCCCAGCAGGTGCGACGATGCCTTCTGCGGAATTCTTGTTTTTTTGCGGTGTCTTTCTTGTGGATAGTTAGGGTAAAGCAACAAATGGTAGTCCATAATCCTTTGATTAGCAGGCTGTTTCCCTTCTAGGTAGTGTCATAATTATCAGTTGATTGCGCAGAATAAAACAATAACGAACATCAGTTAATATCCTCAAGAATAACGCTCGATGCTCGCCTGTCAATCATAGCCATGTGTTAGTACCCTATGCTCTGCCTATTTTCATTACCAAGCCAATGAAAATCTGATTTTCAACAGGTAAGCGACAAAAGATTACGATGTCATACGCTATCAGTATTGTACTTATCCAATTTAGAAAGTGTTAAACTTTGAGTAGATAATTACCTGTGTAAAGTGTTTGAAGAATGTGCCGATATATTTGGTTGTGAAAAACATGGAATGCTAGCTCATGGATTAATGTTAATGAACCAAATTATTGTCTGTAAGTGCTTTTGATTCACATTACAGGTGTTGTCAATAAGTGTCTGCATGTTACAAAGATTGACAGAAAGTTGCATCACAATTATTTTGGGCATTGTTTTTTACTGCTGGAGCAGCAGAGCACTGTTATTCCCACCTTAGATAGTAAATCCAAGTTCTTTCTGCACACCAATCTGTCAGTTCATTCTTTAGTTAGAGTCCGGGTGAGTCTGACTAGCATGGCTAAAAAAATCGACAATTGGTTGTTCTGTCTGGCACCGAAACCCATTGTCAAACACAAGGTGGAAGCTGCACAGGAGTCCACTTCCCCTAGTAAACTGTTGAATTCAATTCTAAATTTTTCCTTAAAGAAAATTAAATATACATTGTATTTATTTTCTCCCTGTAGTGACCTGAAATATACAATTTATTTTGTTTGGCCTAATAAGACATCTTCAACTTTTAGAACATCTTCATTCAAGAAAAATGAGAAAGAAATCAAGGGCCCTTTTCAGCATGTCTGTCAGAGTGATATACTGAAAATTCATTCAAAAATGAAGATTTCAGGGTGTCTTATACTACTTATTACCGTAACAGCTACAAAAAAGAAATGGCACAATCATAAACCAGAGTCAGCCAATGGCATCAGGAAGAGAAGACAATGGTCATAGCTCCACATAAGGAGGACTAATGAGGATAATTATTTCTTGTTGGTGATCAAGTGGTGTGGGGCAATTCAAACAACTACCCACAACATACGTTTTTATGGAGAAATAAGAAAAAAAATATCCCAGATTTATCCTCATTACTCCTTGTTATCTGGAGCTATGAATGGTATAGGTTAAGAAAGATGCATACAGACAGAATCCCTATATCAACATGTGAACCAAAGGCTCATATTAGCTTACAGTATAGACACATTTTAGTCATCCGCCATCCACCGAACTCACTTATGCTTAGACTCAGCAAACTTCACCCAATTTTCCCAGGAGGGAAAAATCACTCCTCCCTAAATTGGACCCTGATTAAAATCGCCAAAATAGTAATTTTTTGTACAATATGAATTGGGATGTTTTGTTTTGTTTAAAAGCAACTACACATAATATTTTCCATCTATGCACAGGGTTTCTTATGGCAGTCTTGTTAGAAAGTGGAAAATAAATAAAACTTTTCTTTGAGAATATTAATCTAGAATTTATTCAAGAAAGCTCTGGGAGAAAGCTGCAAAAATGAAATTGCCCATGCAATTGCATCAGTGCAGATGAGTCACTATTTTAAAACTACTGCAAGTGTTTGTTATGTGACAGTCACATGCTGTAAGAGCTGATTTCGTTTGCAACTTGAGTATGACAATGACAAAAAAACAAACAAAAAAAACAACAAAAAAACAACCATCAGAAGAGATAGCTAATACCTCAACCTAAATTGGACCCTGATTCTAAATTTGGTGTATATTTTAATAAGATACCATGGAAATATTGAAACAACGCAAAGTAAAAAGATGCATCTATAGTATGAAATGTGGCCATTAAATGAAATGTAGCCAATAAGTGAAAACAATAATAGGTGTACTGTTAATGATTTTAATTTTGCCTGTTTTTTTTTTTTTTTTTTTTTTACTCCAGGTCAGCTTATGCCGTGACCTGTTGTCAGCATCCGTCATCCATCTGTCCTTAGCTTTTCACATTTTCCACATCTTTTGCAAATTTGTAAGTCCAATTGAGCTGAAACAAGATGTGAGGCATTGTGACTACATGGAGATTCAGAATTGCTGATACCGTTCTGTTTCAATGTCTAAAATGGCCTCCAGGACAGACACTTGATGGGAGGCATCGGAGCGACATGGAGATTCAGAATTGCTAAAACCATTCCGTTCTGATATTGAACTTCTTCAAAAAGCATCTCCTTCCAAACCATAAGTTTGATTGAGCCAAAATTTGATGGGAGGCATCTGAGTTACATAGAGATTCAGAATTCCTAAAATCGTCCTGTCCCGATATCCAAGATGGCCGCCATGTTGGCCATCTTGAAATTCTTCAAACAACATCTCCTCCCAAACTGTAAGTCGGATTGAGCAGAAACTTGATGAGAGGCATCGGAGCGACATAGAGATTCAGAATTGCTAAAATCATTCCGTTCTGATATTGAAATTCTTCAAACGACATCTCCCAAACCGTATGTCTGTGTGAGCAGAAACTTGATGGGAGGCGTCTTGATGGCATAGTGATTCAGAATTGCTATAGTCGTTCCGTTCTGATATCCAAGATGGCTGCCATGGGGGCCTTCTTGAAAATCTTCAATTGATTGTGTTGGGGTTTAACCACATGTCAACTCTTGTCAGTCATTTTGTGTCGTCTCCCAGAGAAAGGGAGAAGAGAAATAGAGAGATAGAAGAGATAGTAAAGAAACAAGGGAGAAAGAGGAAAATGAATGAAAGTGAAGAAACAGAAGAAATAAAAACATTCCCCTTCTACCCTTACTTGCTGCAAGGATAACTGGCTTTCCCAACTGTAAGCCAATATCAGTTGGACCCCCGGTGATATGCGAGATATGCGACACCTTTGCCTCACCCAACCACCTCGTGAAATTCTACAAAGGACATCTCCCAAACTAAGTTGGATTGAGCAGAACTTGATAGGAGGCATCAGAGTGATATAAAAATTTCAGAATTGCTAAAAGCATTTCTTTTGGATATCCAAGATGGCTGACCATCTTGAAATACTTCAAACAATATCTTCTTGAGTTGAAACTTCATGGGAGGCATCAAAGTGACATAGAGATTCAGAGTTGCTAAAATCATTCCGTTCTGATAGCCAGGATGGCCACCATGGCGCCATCTTGAAAATCTTCAAACCACAACTGCTCCAGAACTCTAAATCAGATTGAGCACAAACTTGGTGGGAGGCATGGGAGCCTCATGGAGATTTAGAATTGCTAAAATCATTCCATTCTGATATCCAAAATGGCTGCCATGGTGGCCGTCTTGAAAGAACATCGCCTCCCAAATGAAGTCGGATTGAGTAGAACCTCGATGGGAGGCGTTGGAGCAGCATAAAGATTCAGAACTGCTAAAATTGTTCCATTCTGATATCAAAGATGGCCACAATGGTGCCATCTTGAAATTCTTCAAACCACATCTGCACATGAATCCTAAGTCAGATTGAGCCCAAATTTGGTGGGAGGCATTGGGCGGACATGGATATTTAGAATTGTTAAAATCATTCTGTTCAGATATCCAAGATGGCTGCAATGGTGGCCATTTTGAAACTGTTGAACAATATGTGCTCCCAAAAGCTAAGTCAGATTAAGATGAAACTTGTTGGGAGGCATTTGGGAGACATGGAGATTCAGAGCTGTTAAAAATCCTTCTGTTCCATTATCCAGGATGGCCGCCACAGCAGCCATTTGGAAATTCTTCAAACAGCATCTCTCAAACCATGTTGGATTGAGCCGAAATTTGATGGGAGGCATGGTAGCGACATAGAGATTAAGAATTGTTAAATTTGTTCTGTTCCAATGTCCAAGATGGCTGCCACAGTGGCTATCTTGAAGATCTACAATTGTTAGCACGCTTTTAGGTCATCTTATGCAGTGGCCTGTTGTCGGTGGTCCTTATGTCGTTAATTTTTCACACTTTCCACATCTCTTACAGAATCGTAAGTGGGATTGAGCTGAAACTTGGTGGGCGGCATTGGGGCTACATGAAGATTCAAAACTGCTAAAATTGTTATGTTCTGATATCTGAGATGGGTGCCATGGTGGCCATTTTGAAAAGCTTCAAGTCACATCAACTCCAGAATGCAAAGTGGGATTGAGGCCAATCTTGGAGGCATTGGGGTGACATGGAGATTCAGAATCGCTAAAATTGTTCAGTTCTGATATCAGGGTTGTTCAAACAACTTCTCCTCCCAAACCTTAAGTAGGATTGAGCTAAAACTTGATGGGAGGCATTGAGAGCACAGGGAGATTTAGAATTGGTAAAAATTGCTCCATTCCGATATCCAAGATGGCCACCACAGCAGCCACTTAAAAATCTTCATACCACAAGACTCTGCTCCGGAATGCTAAGTCAGATTGAGCCCAAAATTGGTTTGAGGCATTTACGCAACATGGAGATTCAGATTGCTAAAACTGTTTAGTTCAGATATGAAAGATAGCTGGCTGGCATAGCTGCAATCTTGAAATTCTTCAAACCACATCTGCCAAATGGTAAGTCCATTTAAGCTGAAATTAGGGGGAGGCATCAGAGCAACATGGAGATTCAGAACTGCTAAAAATTCTTTCATTCCTTTATCCATGATGGCCGTCATGATAGCCATCTTGAAAATATTCAAATGACATCTGCTCATGAAGGGTGGGTAAGTCCAATTTAGCCAAAACTTCGTGGGAGGCATTAGGGAGACATGGAGATTTAGGATTGCTAAAATCATCCCATTCCGATATCCAAGATGGCCGCCATGATTGCCACATTGAAATTCTTCAAACAATATCTCCTAAACTTTAATTGGATGGAGCTAAAACTTGATGAGAGGCATCGGAGCAACAAAGAGATTCAGAATTGCTAAACCCTTCTGTTCTGACATCCAAGACAGGGAGATTGAGAATTGCTAGAATCTTTTATGATATCCAAAGATGGCCAGCACCGTGGCCATCTTGAAAATCTTCAGTTGTTTTTGTTCCCAAACGGTAAGTTGGATTGAGCCTAAATTTGGCGGAAGGCATCGGGGCAACATAGAGATTTAGATTTGATAAAATGGTTCTGTTTTGATATCCAAGATGGCCACCATTGCAGCCATCTTAAAAATCTTCAAATCACACCTGCTCCTGAATGGCAGATCAGATTGAGCTTAAACTTGATGGGAGGTATTTGGGTGTTATGGAGATGAGAATTGCTAAAATTGTTCAGTTTCGATATCCGAGATGGCCGCCATGGTGGCACCTTGAAGAAATTCTTCAAATCACATCTCCTCCAAAACCTTAAATCAGATTGAGATGAAACTCAAGCAGGTGATTCACATGACTTATGAACTTGTTTTCTCTCAAAAATAAATGATAATAAATAAAAAATTCAAAATACAAATTCTGCTACGAATTTTGCTTTGTGCTTTAAAGGTTAAAGTTTATACTGTAGCTGTCAATCGGCTTTGATCTAGCGACAATACCGGTAAATGCCCTCATGTCATTTATGAGTGAAATATGAGCAAAAAGAAGAATGCTGAAAAGCCCTTTTATTATCGCACCTGCATTAGCACGCATGTGCGATATAGGCGTGCCGTGACTCGTCCGTTCGTCGACAATTGAATTGTGAGCACAACTCCTCCTACAGTTTTTGGCCAATCATTTTGAAACTTCACAGATGTTTTGGCCATGGTGTGTAGATGTGCATATTGTTTGCTCATAATTCTCAGATTTTATTTTTCAACTTTTTCCGCTTTGTTAACTTAGTCAGTTTTTACCTAAAACCCTTATACTCAGTGGGTGTCTCGTGAGCGCAACTCCTCCTACAGTTTTTGGCCAATCATTTTGAAACTTCACAGATGTTTTGGCCATGGTGTGTAGATGTGCATATTGTTTGCTCATAATTCTCAGATTTTTTTTTTCAACTTTTTCCGCTTTGTTAACTTAGTCAGTTTTTACCTAAAACCCTTATAGTCAGTGGGTGTCTCGTGAGCGCAACTCCTCCTACAGTTTTTTGCCAATCATTTTGAAACTTCACAGATGTTTTGGCCATGATGTGTAGATGTGCATATTGTTTGCTCATAATTCTCAGATTTTTTTTTTCAACTTTTTCCTCTTTGTTAACTTAGTCAGTTTTTATCTAAAACCCTTACAGTCAGTGGGTGTCTCGTGAGAGCAACTCCTCCTGCAGTTTTAGGCCAATAGTTTCGAAACTTATGAGATGATTAGGTCAGGGTCTGAAGATTTGCATATTGTTTGCACATAAATCTCAGATTTTTTTTTTCAACTTTTTCCGCTTTTTTAACTTAGTCAGTTTTTACCTAAAACCCTTATAGTCAGTGGATGTTTCGTGAGCATAACTCCTCCTGCAGTTTTAGGCCAATCATTTTGAAACTTCACAGATGATTAGGTCATGGTCTGAAGATGTGCATATTGTTTGCACATAAATCTCAGATTCATTTCAGCAGAGTTAGGGGCCCTTGATTTATGCCCAAAATTGGTTTCCGCTCAATATCTTGTGAAAGAATTGATGGATTAGGATCATATTTTGCATACATATTGTTGTTAACAATACCTAGCTTGGGATTGTCACATGACATTTTTCGTCAATTTTCAGCTGAGTTACTGGCCTTGATTAATGGGCAAAAATGATATCTGCTCTATATCAATATCTTGTGAAATAATGGACAGGTTTAGATCAAATTTTGCAAGCCAATATTCCAAATTTTCTACTTTGTCCATTTTTCTTACAAACTAACCCATCAATTTCTTGAATACTGCAAAATAGATTTTTTTTCAATACAAATAGGAACTTGTATGACTTAATCCCCGCAGGTGCGTCATTGCTTTCCGCGGATTTCTTGTGTTATTGTAGGTTGTTAACACATTTAACCCATAAAGTGCCAAGCAAAGTTTGTAGTAGATGACAATCTTAATTTTTTTTTTTTTTTTTCCTGTTTTCAGAGAAAATAAGTCTTGACATTTAATGTGACTCGTCTGCTTGGCAAACGATTCACATAAAATGTCAGGACTTGTTTTCTCTGACAAATAAAAAAAAAAAAAAAAAAAAACAGGGAAAAATTGTTGTCTGCTGCAGTTGTGACTGGCAGTTTAAGGTTAATTTATACATAGATGAGCCCTAATTTGTTGACTGCTGAAAAAAAAAATGCCCCAAGTGTAAAGCATAACTTCATTTCATATCCAATCCAGCGCATGACTTCTGTACAGGTAATTGCGTCAGCAATAATTAAAAAACACTAATGCACTGATTCCTGGTTTCTCGGTACATTCTGGTCCCCTGCTCTTCTCTGCGGGTCTTTCAGTTTCAACAGACAGAAAGGATGAAGTTATTTATTTACTCTGAAAAGAATTGGGCTTCTTGGGTGTAAAAGAAGAACTGACTAACTTTCTTCATTAAATAAAGTTTATTTATGTGTAACAATTCATGTGTAACAATTTTCTTTTCATTGGATTGCACATGGATCTTGGATAGTATAGAAGTGGGTAGGTTGTGAGGACCGAGTTTGTTTGACAGCTATAATGCGTGATCACTTATAATGCAGTCAGCTGCCTTGGACCCCACCGACCGCATTGTAACGGTGTTGCAGTGTATAAGTGACATTTTTTATGTGACTAATTTATATCATTTGTACAGGATACACAATATTTGCAAATACTTTGAATTTGTGAGTAATTTGCTGTATATTTATTGGGGTAAAAAAATCAACAGTGCAAAAGGTGTCCTTTTTGCATGCAACACTCCTACTTGACCTGATATAATAATTATGTCTCTACAAAAATTATCAAGTTATCTCAAACAGTATAGGAGTTATGGCCTGCTTAAGATTTCAGCTTCAGGAGAGATAAGTACATAATGAAGAAAGTGTGAGCACTCTTGCATGTGACATGCCTACTTGTCCTTATCTAATGGTATGCCTCTACCATATATTATCAAATTATTTCAAAGCATTAAGAAGATATGAAGTGCACAAGAATGTGGCTTAGAAACTGGTTCAGAGAGATAACTAGAAACAACAAAGCAAGATTTGTCCTTCTGCATGTGACACTTCTATATGACCTGATATATGTCCCAACCCAATATTTTCATATTATCTCAAACAGTATGGGAGTTATGGCCTGCACAATAATTCAGCTTCAGGGGACTTAAGTGCATAACAAAGAAAGTGGGAGTTGTCTCCTGTATTCAGCATGCCTACGCCTCTACCAAATATTATCAAAATATTTCAGATCATTAAGAAGTTATGGTGCAATCAAGAATTTGGCTTAGAAAATTGTTCAGGGGAGATAACCAAAAGAAAACCATAGCAAGAGTTGTCCTTCTTGTATGCGACACTCCTACTTGACATGATATATGTCCCTACTAAATAGTATCAAAATATATTAAACAGTATGGGAGTTATGGTCTGCACAAGATTTCAGCTTCAGGGGACATAACTATACAATGAAGAAAGGGAGAGTTGTCTGTCTTGCATGTAACATGCCTACTGGTCCTTATCTATGCTGCTACTAAATATTATCAAAATATTTCAAACCATTAAGAGGTTACGGCATGCACAAGAATTTAGCTTAAAATTCATTCAGGGTAGTTAACTAGAAAAAAAAAACACAGTGAATGTTGTCCTTCTGGCATGCAACACCCCTGCTTGACCTTATATATGTCCCTACCAAATTTTATCAAATTATCTCGAACAGTATGGTAGTCATGGCATGCACAATATTTCAGCTTCAGGGGACATAAGTACATAATAAAGAAAGTGAGAGTTGTCTCTCTTGCATGTGACATGCCTACTGGTACTTATCTTTGCCTGTACTAAATATTATCAATATATTTCAAACCATTAAGAAGTTAGGTTGCTTACAAGAATTTGGCTTAGAAATTCATTCAGGGGAGGTAACTAGAAACAACCACAGCAAGGGTTGTCCTTTTTGCATGTGACGCAATATTATCAATATTAGCATGGGAGTTATGACCTGCACAAGATTTAGGCTTCAGGGGACATACCTATATAATGAAGAAAGTGAGAGTTGACTCTCTTGCACACAACACGCCTACTAGTCCACCTCTCCATCCCTACCAAATATTATCAAAATACCTCTAAGGGTATCAAAGTTATGGAGTGCAGAAGGATTCATCTACAGACGAATGAACTGACGGATGAACAGATGCCAGGCTTATTGCTATATCCCTGAACCTATTTAGTCAGGGGATAAAGACTGTAAAGAATAATAATAGTAATAATGATAATGATAATAATAATAATAATAATAAAGAAATACAACTGTTTACTAGTAATATATGCAATTCCTGATGCAAAACAGTGTTGCGACAAACTCCAAAACATTGTTGAGATGAACCCAAAAACACGATTTAGATGAACCTCAATAATAATGACCATGTGCCTCATAGTAGTTTTACAATAGGTAGATTGTTACCCACATTTGCAATAGCGGATCTGCGCAAATAACCAACTAAGTGGGGAAGCAGTACATGATTATATGTTTCACCTGGATGCTGACCACGTGATAGATAAACAAGGGGATTATAAATCAAAGCAATTGTTTATTCAATGTTACAATAGTTTAAGCTTAGAAGACAGTGGTCTGAAATTTGCAAAATGGTGAACAGAAATATGACACATTTTCATTTGTAATTGTTGCCACTTTCAGCTACGGGACATAAGTATTGGGACATTAAAAAAAAAGGTTAATCTTCTTGATCTTAGATATTGGGACAGCTAGAAATTTAATTATTATTTCCTGTCCCAATACTTAAGTATCATATGGTAACTAATATCATTGCGATCAGATATCCAAGATGACCACCCTCTTGAAAATCTGCTTTGAACTTCTTCTCGTGAACCAAAAGGCCAGTTGACTGGAAACTTGGTAGATAATTATCAGGGTGACTTGTAAATAGAAAATGGCTAAAAGTCTTCTGATCAGAAATCCAAGATGGCCACCATGGCCGCCATTTTGAAAATCTATTTTGTACTTCTTTTTCTGAATCGAAAGACCAATTGACTTGCAACTTGATAGGAAGTATCAGATTGACTTGAAGATCAAAAACAGTGGAAATGGTTCTGATCAGAAATCCAAGATGGCTGCCATCTTGAAGTCTATTTTGAACTCCTAAACTGAAAGGCTAGTTGACTCAGAACTTCATTGGAAGTATTGAGGTGACTTGGAGATTAAAAAAAGCTAAAATAGTTCAGATCAGAACTCCAAGATGGCCACCACAGCTGCCATCTTGAAAATTTATTTTGAACATCTTCACCTGAGCCAAAAGGCTTATTGATGCCGAACTTCATTGGATGTATTGAAGTGATTAAAATCTTTTTTATCTTCTCCTGAAAACCAAAAGGGCTGTTGACTTGAAGCTTGGTATCAAAGCCACTTATAGGTCAAAAATAGCTAAAATCATTCCGAGCAGAAATCCAAGATGGCTGTCAGGGCTGCCATCTTGATAATCTATTTTGACCTTCTTTTCCTGAACCAAAAGGCAAATTGACTCAAAACTTAGTGGGACATATTAGGGCTACTGGTAGATCAAAAATTACTAAAAATGGTCTGATCCAGAATCTTAGATGGCAGCCACAGCCACCATTTTGAAATCCATTTTGAGCTTCTCCTCATGAACCCAGTCAGATCCTTTCTTTATTTGGGCAAGTTGTTCCAGGTGAGCAATCTTCAGCCCTTAAGGCTTCCAGTTAGGGAACATGAGGGTACACATTACATAAGACTTGTTATTTGTTCCATCCATCATGCTGCCACTTTGTGATGTTTGCTATGCAGTAATTTGAGTTTTGTTCGTCTGATTCAAAGGAAATTTTTATGTCAGATTAGTGACATTACAACAGTTGTTTCAGTTCCTTAAGCCCTATAAGGTGGGAAGTAATTGTTCCATCCTGTTTTTTGGGACTGCACAAATAGAACATAATGTGACTTTAGAGGAATAGGCATCCGGTTTGTCTGTCTGTCGGCATTGGCATACACTTCATGGACTCAAACAATGCTGTGTCATTTATGACCGTGACATACTTTGCATGATCAAATGACTTCATGTATGGGGAATTGTTTAAAAGTCATTTCAGAAGTGTATGAAATACTTACAATTGAAACTCGTAATATAGGAATGAAATGAGACCCTTCTGTTACATTCAAAATTTTATCCCCTAGGATAAAATGTTGATGCAATCATGAAATCTTGAGAGCATCTGGGCTAATTTTCAACAAACTTAACCTTTTTCCAGATATATTTTATCGTATACAGACAAATAGAGTACATAAAATGTTTATGATGTATATTTGGATATATGTCACATGGCAGTTACATAAGCTGTTATGCTACTTCCTTGCTATAGTAGGTTGAAAAAAGCCTATTTTTTCAAGAGATTGAAGGCCATTACAGATGTGGTATAGCATTACAGATGTGGTATAGCATTACAGTCGAACCTCACTATCTCGAACTCGCTTATTTTGAATTACCGCTTATCTCGAAGTGAAAATCTGATCCCAGTTTTAACATGCAACTATGACAACAGGTAACAAAATAATGTGGGAAAGAGGAGAAATTGCTCCTAAGGAGCAATTTCTCCTCTTTTTCACATTATTTTATATATATATTTCTAACTTCAGGAGTCAAATTACATATTCATTTGTTAAATGTGTTGTTCAATTTATTGTTTTCCTCACTGTCTCAACTCTGATATGTCGAGGTACGGATATCTCAAAGTGTTTCAGTGAGTCGCTTGGAATTCGAGATAACGAGAGTCGACTGTATTTGTTTTCAGATACCTCTTGGTCTTTTTCATACAACATAGGTGGCAGGGTCTGTAAAAGTGACCCTAGTTCATGCCTACATGTGTGTGTATGCAATGCTGTGCCTATGTCTCAAATAAATAGGGACACAGGTGGCCCTCTTCCTTTTTAGCTCACCTGAGCTATGCTCAGGATGAGCTATTGTGATCACTTTTCGTTCGTCGTCCATCCGTGCGTCCGTCCATCTGTTAACATTTTCAAACAACTTCTTCTCTGAAGCCGCTGAGCCAATTTTGCTCAAATTTCATATGGAGCCTCCTTAGGGTGGGGGAATGAAATATTGCTAAAATGGTCGCGGTCCATTGACCAAGATGGCCCCCATGCCCATATATGGTAAAAACCTTTAAAAATCTTCTTCTCCAGAACTGAGAATGCCTTGGGGCTGAATCTTTGCATGAATCATCGGGGACGGGAGTTCTACCAAAGTTGCTAAAAGAATTGTCGTACGTTGACGTTTAATCTTTTTACGGCAAGGTCAAGTTAGCTTCCCTATGCATTTGTATGAGCCCCATACATTTGAATGGGAAAATTGTTGAGAATTTCAAACAACTTCTCCTCTGAAGCCTCTGAGCCAATTTCCTCAAATTTCATATGGAGCCACCTTAAGGTGGGGAAACAAAAGACTGCTGAAATTGTCACGATCCGTTGACCAAGATGGCCGCCATGCCCATATATGGTAAAAACCTTTAAAAATCTTTTTCTCCAGAACCGAGAATGCCTTGGGGCTGAATCTTTGCACAAATCATTGGGGACGAGAGGTCTACCAAAGTTGCTAAAAGAATTGTCGTACATTGACATTTGACCTTTTTAAGGCAAGGTCAAGTTTACTTCCCTATGGATTTGTATGAGCCCTATACATTTGAATAGGAAAATCATTGAGAATTTCAAAGGACTTCTCCTCTGAAGCCACTGAGCCAAATTTGCTCAAATTTCATATTGAGCCTTCTTAGGTAGGGGGAACGAAAGAGTGCTAAAATGGTCGCGGTTCATTGACCAAGATGGCCGCCATGCCCATATATGGTAAAACCTTTTAAAAATCTTCTTCTCCAGAACCGAGGATGCCTTAAGGCTGAATCTGCGCACAAATCATCGGGGACAGGAGATCTACCAAATTTGCTAAAAAGATTGTCGTACGTTGACATTTGACCTTTTTATGGCAAGGTCAAGTTTGCTTCCCTATGCATTTGTATGAGCCCCATAACATTTGATGGGAAAATTGTTGAGAATTTCAGACGACTTCTCCTCTGAAGCCTCTGAGCCAAATTTGCTCAAATTTTTAGCTCACCTGAGCATTACAGCCATCTTGAAAATCTATTTTTCGCTTCTCCTGAACTGAAAGGCCATTTGACTGGACACTTGGTAGGAAGCATAGGGGTGACTTGTAGATCTAAAATAGCTTAAATTGTTTGGATCGTAAATCCAAGATGGCCACCATAGCGACCATCTTGAAACTCTTTTTTTCACTTATTTTTCTGAACCAAAGGGCCAGTTGATTTGAAAATTGGTAGGAAGCATCGGGATGACTTGTAGATATAAAAATAGCTAAAATTGTTCCAATCGGAAATCCAAGATGCTGGCCATCTTGAAAATCTTTTTTTTCCTTCTTCTTCTGAACTGAAAGGCCAGATGACTCGAAACTTGGTAGGAAGCATCGGGGTGACTTGTAGATAAAAAATAGCTCAAATCGTTGCGATAGGAAATCCCTAATTGTGGCCATGGCGTCCATCTTGAAAGGCTGTTTTGAACTTTTTCTCCTGAACCGAAAGGGCAATTGACTCAAAGCTTATTGGAAGTATCGAGGTGACTTATAGATCAACAGTAGCTAAAATCATTCGGATTGGAAATCTAAGATGGCTGCCATCTTGTTTATGTTTATTATATTTCCCTGCCACTGAGCTGTTTACATGTATAAAATCATGATTCTTCAGAAACCACATAGCCATTTGCCACCAAATTTCACATTGATCCTACTGTTGAAATGTGATTGAGAGTTTGTTCGAATGATCACGCTCCATTGACTGTCATGCCATATATATTCTTCTTCAAAATTAAGAACTGCTTAAATGATGATCTTTTCATTAGTTGCGATGACAGGATTGGAAAATATTGCATAACATCTGCATATCTGCAGAGGCTATGTCACTCAGGTGAGCGACCCATGGCCCGTGGGCCTCTTGTTAAAAGAATTCTTGGGGTCATTTTGAAATTTTGAAGGACAATAATTGTTAGAGGAGGAAAAGTGGCCATATTCAGTATGGGTTGCAATATAGGAAGTTTGCTAACCTATGAATTTTGCTAATCCTAGAATTGGACAGATATACAATTTATTAGCTCACCTGGACAATATATGAGCTCACCTGGGCCAAAGTCTCCAGGGGAGCTTATAGGATTTTAGGCCATCAGTTGTCCATCAGTCCGTCCGTCCGTCTGTCCATCCACACACTTGACCAGTTACATCTCCACAGTCTGTAGGCTGATCTTAGTCATTTCTCACCTAAACCATGCCTTTGGTGGGGCATCGATGCCAAGCGTCACATGGAAATTCAATGAAAACCCTGGTTGCTATAGCAACCACAAGGTCCCATAGACTTACAATGGGAAAATGCTTGTAATCAGCGTAACTGATTCAGTTTTGATCAGATCATCCTGAAATTTGCAGGAATGAGTTCGAAAACTTGCCAGATCGGATCATTAATCTCAGAGTTACATCCCTTGATTGCTGAAAAAAGCCTCTATTTTACTGTGTCATCAGTATAACTCATTCAGTTTTGTTCGGTTCTTCCTGAAACTTGAAGATAAGGTGGCCATGGATGAACTCTCAGATGAGTTCTAAAATTGGCAAGATTGAATCATTATTCCTAGAGTTATCGCCTTAATTGCTGAAAAAGCCTCTGTTTGACTTTATCATCAACATAAAATATGCAGTTTTGATCAGATCATCCTGAAACTTGCAGATAATGTGGACATAGATGAAGTCTTGGATGAATTCGAAAACTGTCCAGATCAGATTGTTTATTTTAGAGTTACGTCCCCTTGATTACTAAAAATGCCTATTTTCAAACTTGTCATCAGCAGAACTTCCATCTGTTTTGATCAGATCTTCCTGAACCTACAGTTCTCATTGAACAAGGTTATGGCCCTTAGAAAATATATGGATGAAATCTTGTTTGCTCAATATCTCAAAAACTATTGAAGCTAGCGCCTTGAAACCTAGTGAATAGAAGTAGATGACCTGATTAACATTTGAATAAATACTGCCAGATACATCTTGAGTTATGGCCCATTGTCAGTTTGGTTTTTCTTTTCTGTCAGAGTCTTCATGGTGGAGTAATGCCCCTTGTCCATCAGTGTGACCATCTGTCCACCCATCACACTTTATAGTGCTGTTTATGTCTCCGTAACTCCTACAGTTTTCAAGGTAATGGTATGAAACTTGCACCATAGTAGGGGTATAGAGTGAGCATATGCATAGAGGTTGCAGAATTCTGATCAAATTATTATTGATAGAGTTACTTACCCTTGATTTACTTAGAAAACTTGTCTTGTACACATGACTTAGTAGGGTTTGTGTCTCCGCAACTTCTACAGTTTTCAAGATATTGATTTGAAACTTGCAGCAAAGTAAGAATACAGTCTGGGCATGTGCATAAAGGTCACAAGACTGATCAAAATTTTATTGCTAGAGTTACATACCCTTGATTTACTTAAAGTATGACCTTATACATATGGTATTGTAGGGTTTGTGTCTCCTCAAGGTAATGGTTTGAAACTTGCACCATAGTAAGGATATAGACTGAGTATTTGCATTAAGGTCACAGAACTCTGATCAAATTATTATTGGTAGTTACATACCCTTTTTTTTTTACTTAAATTTGTCTTATACATATGGTATAGTAGGGTTTGTGTCTCTGCAACTTCTCCTACAGTTTTCAAGATAGTGATTTGAAACTTGCAGCAAGGTAAGAATATAGGCTGGGCATATGCATAAAGGTCACAGAACTCTGATAAAATTTATATTGCTAGAGTTACATACCCTGGATTTACTTAGAAATGTTTGCCTTAATCACATGGCATAGTAGGGTTGGTGTCTCCGCAACTTCTACAGTTTTCAAGATAATGATTTTAAACTAGCAGCAATTAAAGTAAGAATATAGGCAGGGCATGTCAGACAGGTCACATAACTCTGATCAATTCTTATTGCTAGGGTTATATATTCTTGATCTACTTAGAAATGTTGCCATAAAAAGCCAAACTGGCAGTAGCAGGGCCATTCATCCCTTTTAGTTTAATTTTGTTTTTCTTGCTGCTGAAGACAATATTTATTTTTTCAGACTAATTTACAACATACAGAAAACATGTTTGTTGGCAAGAAGTGAAACTCTCTGTAAAGAACTTCTGTGTTTGTTACTGTTCCTCTTTCTTTTTGTCACAAGTGCTTGAAACTTTTCTTTTTGTA
This sequence comes from Anodontia alba, assembly GCA_964016985.1. Classification (NCBI taxonomy): domain Eukaryota; kingdom Metazoa; phylum Mollusca; class Bivalvia; order Lucinida; family Lucinidae; genus Anodontia; species Anodontia alba. The sequence continues at coordinate 68,881,714 of OZ024830.1, forward strand.
TCGGCCACTCATTTGACGAGCATTCATAGATTCTAATCCTCGTAAGTCTTGGTTATTATGGGAATATTTTCCTGCACTCATTTGCCGTGTATTCAAAGATTCTAAGTCAGAAACATCACTAACACCTTTTTTTACTTTCCTGGATTCTATAGGGGGTAAGGGATTCTGTCTAGGGGTTGCATGTATCACACTGCTATTTATGCGATAGTCTGCAAAAAAGTCAGCTTCTTGTTCCATTCGGTCTCTCCCATAATCAAGCTGATTGCTATAGGAGCAATGACTTGGTGACTGAGAAATAGCACTTAAGGTCACATCACTTTTTGTTGGGCTTGGTGTTTGTTTATTTATTGATGGCAAAACAGCATATTTTTTCTCCTTGATAGTTTCTACTCCAGGCCAGTCATCTAATGGTTCCATTAAGTCATGAATATGCATATTGGTCGGTGGTGTTTTAATAGAATATGCACGCTCCATCTGATTAAATAAGTTTTCATGTTCACCAATGGATGTCATATGATGATGACTGGCATCAATATAACAACTAGAACTTACAAGTTCAGTACTCTCATCTTGAAAGCCTTTGTTGTAATCATTGTTATGTCGGAGAATAAAATCATAGTCATTTTTGTAAGTATATCTGCTGTTGCTGTTACCAGATGCTGGTTTAGAAACTCCTGTGGCTGAATGACGTTCATTTCGTGTCCTCTTTACTGCAGACCTAGCAGCTGATGATTTTCTTGATCTTGTTGAAGCAGAAAGTCTTTCACGGAATTCATTTGGCATTAGAGTTAGTTCTCTTTCAAGTTTAAATGGTGGTGGCATGTCATTTGCCATTGCTGTCGTAGTGTCCTTCATGTTTATAATCAGAATTGTAGATTGCTAAAGTATAAAATATAGTCCACCTGACTTGTCACCAGTAATCAAATTTAGAGCTTTTAACTTGATTTTATGTCAGTGTCAGTTTTTAAAGTAGAAGGAAGTTTGTTGTGTGTTTGTGTGTCTATAGAATTGTTTAGCCACAGAATTACTTCAGGTCATCTCTATGAAATATTTGATGTGTGAATATACATGTATTCAGTGTTACTTAGTTCATCTGTTACTGATTTCTCTAGTACCACACAGAACACAGCGAGGGAAATGAGCAGTGATTGCAGATCATATTTGTCTCATAAGACCACTTGTCTTTTGTAGCCATTGTTTTAACATATTTTCTTCATGAAATTATCCATCTTTAGTGGTTTCAGAATGATTTCTGGGAGAATGCAAATCTGAAATGAGAAATTAGAAAAGTTGAAAGAAATTTAAAGTTTACAGGGCAGAAGATTCTGTTATTTAATTTCCAGTTCATTAGCTCACCAGGAGCTTTGTTGCAGGTCAACTTATGCCATAGTCTGTTGTCCGGGGTCCATCGTCCTTCCATCCATCCGTCTGTCCGTCAGTCTGTCGTTAGCATTTCACATTTTCGACGTCTCCTCCAGAACCATGGATTGGGCTGAAACTTAGTGGGAGGCATTGTGGCAACATGGAGATTCAGAATTGCTAAAATCGCTCTGTTCCAATATCCAAGATGGCCACCATGGTGGCCATCCTGAAATTCTTCAAACGACATCTCCTCCCAAACTGTAAGTAGAGTTGAGCCAGAACTTGATGTGAGGCATCACAGTGACACAGAGGCTCAGAATTGCTAAAATTGCTCCGTTCCGATATCCAAGATGGCCGCCATGGTGGCCATCTTGAAATTCTTCAAACAACATCTCCCAAAGCATAAGTCAGATTGAGCTAAAACTAGATGGGAGGCATTGGAGCCTTGTAGAGTTTCAGAATTACCAAAATCATTCCGTTCCAATATCTTGAAATTCTTCAAATGACATCTCCCAAACTGTAAGTCAGATTGAGCCAAAACTTGATGTGAGGCATCTTAGTTACATAGAGATTCAGAATTGCTAAAACTGTTCTGTTCTGGTATCCAAGATTGCCGCCACCCAGCTTAAAAATCTTCAAATGACATCTCCTCCCAAACTATAAGTTGTATTGAGCTGAAACTTGATGAGAGGCATTTGAACAAAACCGAGATTCAGAATTGCTAAAATCCTTCTGTTTTGATATCCAAGATGGCCCCCATGGTGGCCATCTTGAAAATCTTCAAACCTTATCTTCTGCCAAATGGCATGTCAGATTGAGCCAAAACTTGGTGGGAGGCATTGGGGTGACATGGAGATTCAGAATTGCTACAAACATGTTGTGGCTATATCCACGATAGCCAACACTGCAGCAATCTTGAAGATTCAGAGTTGCTTAACACATTTTGTTACGATATCCACGATGGCCAACATAACAGCAATCATGAAGATCTTATGCCTCGGTCTGTTGACCATGGTCGGTCCCTCATCCGTATGTCCCATAGTAACTTTTCACAGTTTCGACATCACGATCAGAAGTCCTCAGTTGTTATCTGCTCCCGAAGAGTATGTTGGATGGAGGGGAAACTTGGTGGAAGGCATCAGGCAGCAAGGAGATTTAGAATAGGTAAAATTGTTCTATTCTGATATCCAAGATGGCCACCATGGCAGCCATCTTGAAAATCTTCAAGTCGCATCTGCTCCTGAACGGTAGGTCTGATTGAGCTTAAACATGATGGGAGGCATTGGGTGTTATGGATTCAGAATTGCAACTTGGGCCTCTAGTTCAAATTTATGTCATGATTCAATGCAAAACCTTTGTTAGCTCATCTGAGCACTAAGTGCTCAAGATGAGTTATTGTGATCCTTCAATGTCTATCGTGCGTCGTCCGTCGTCCCTTGTGCTTCATGCAGCTTCAACAATTTGCTTTAAATGATCTCCTCCTACACCCCTGGACCTGTTTCAATTAAACTTCACAGGAATATTGCCTACGTAACTCCCAACCAAAACAACTAAAATCATTGCAATCAGAAGTCCGAGGTGGCCCCCATGGCAGCCATCTTGAAAATCTATTTTGAACTTCTTCTCATGAATGGAAACGCCAGTTGACTCAAAACTTAATAGGAACTGTTGGGGCGACTTGTAGATCAAAATTAACTATTATCCTGCAGATCGGAAATCCCCAGTGGCCACCATCTTGAAAATCTGTTTTAAACTTCTGAACTGAAAGGCCAGTTGACTCAAAACTTGCTAAGAAGTATTGGTGCTACTTGTAGAACAAAAATAGCAAAAATCGTTCTGATCGAAAATCCAAGATGGCTGCCATCTTGAAAATCTATTTTGAATTTCTTATCTTGAACCGAAAGGCCAACTGACTGGGAACTTGGTAGAAATTATTGGGGGAGAAGGAAAGGCCAATTCACTCAAAGCTTTTAGGAAGTATCGGGGTGAATTGTAGATCAAAGTATCTAAAATGGTTTCAATCAGAAATCCAAGATGGCCACCATGACCACCATTTTGAAAATCTATTCTGAACTTCTTCACCTGTACGAAAAGCCCAGTTGACACAAAACTTGGTAGGAGGTATCAGAGCAACTTGATGATAAAAAATTAGCTAAAATCATATCAGTCAGAAGTCATGGCTGCCACGGCCGCCATCTGGAAAATCTGTTTTGAACTTTGTCTCCTGAACCAAATGGTCAACTAACTTGAAACTTGGTTGGAAGTATCGGGGTGTCTTGTAGATCAGAAATTGGTATAATCATTCTGATTGGAAATCCAATATAGCTGCCATGGCCGCCATATTGAAAACCTCTTTTGAAGTTCTTCTCCTAAAGCAAAAGGCCATTTGACTCAAAACTCAGTAGGAAGTATCAGGGTGACTTATAGATAAAAAAAATAGCTAAAATCATTCCAATCTGAAATTGGAAATGGCTGCTACGACCACCATTTTGAAAGTGTATTTTGAACTTGTTCTCCTGAATGGAAAGGCCAACTGACTCGAAACTTGGTAGGAAGTATCAGAGCAACTTGTAGATCAGAAATAACTAAAAAGTATTTTGATCAGAAGTCCAAGATAGCCACCATAGGAAGTATCAGGGGTGTCTTGGAGATCAAAAACAGCTAAAACGGTTCCAGTCGGAAATCCAGGATGGCCGTCAGGGCTGCCGTCTTGAAAATCTATTTTGAACCTCTTATTCTGAACCTAAAGGCCTTTGTCTCGAAACTTCATTGGAAGTATCGAGGTGACTTTTAGATAAAAAGTAGCTAAAATAGATCAGATTGGAAATCCAAGGTGGCCACCACGGCTGCCATCTTGAAAATCTATTTTGAAATTCTTCACCTGAACCAACAGGCTAATTGACTCTGAACCAACAGGCTAATTGACTCGAATCTTAGTAGGAAGTAAGGGGCTCACTTGTAGATCAAAAATTGCTAAAAATGTTCCAATCCGACTCTAAGATGGCGACCATGTATTTTGAATTTCATCTCCTGATTGATTGAGGAGGTTTTATGGCCTAGCCAACCCATCAGGGTCATGTCAAGCCAGTCAGTTTACCTAACCACACTTTTCCCTGGCAGGCTAAGTCCTCTAAGTGATTAACCTGTATTTGTGCACATCGCAAATATGCACCTATTTTGTACTTGTTATGTGCCTATAGGATTTAGGCACACAATAGGTATACTTATTTTATACCTGACTGAGAACGTAGAAATTTTTAATGTGCCTTTTTTGGGCTTATTCAGACTTAGTCATTTTACATTGTGCCTGTCATGTATTGTGTACCTAATTTGGACTTTGTCATTTTTTGATGTGCCTTTTTAGCTCACCTGAGCACGAAGTGCTCATGGTGAGCTATTGTGATCGGTCAATGTCCGTCGTGTGTCGTCCGTCGTGCAGCGTCAACAATTGCTTTAAAAGCAATTGTGCCAATGGACCCGAAACTTGGTAGGAAGCATAGGGATGACTTGTAGATCAAAAATAGATAAAATCGTTCCGATCAGAAATCCAATATGGCCGCCATGGTGGCCATCTTGAAAATCTATTTTTTGCTTCTTCTCCTGAACCAAAAGGCCAATTAACTCGAAACTTGGTAGGAAGCATTGGGGTGTCTTATAGATCAAAAATAGCTAAAATAGATCCGATCTGAAATCCAGGATGGCCGCTTCTTTTCCTGAACCAAAAACCCAACTGACTCGAAACTTGGTAGGAAGCATCAGGGTGACTTGTCAATCTAAAATAGCTAAAAGCGTTCCGACCAGAAATCCAAGATGGCCGCCATAGTGGCCATCTTGAAAATCTATTTTTCGCTTCTTCTCCTGAACTGAAAGGCCAATTGACTTGAAACTTGGTAGGAAGCATCAGGGTGACTTGAAGATCAAAAATTGCTAAAATCTTCCCAATCAGATATCCAAGATGGCGGCCATGGTGGCCATCTTGAAAATCTATTTTTCACTTCTTCTCCTGAACCGAAAGACCATTTAAATCGAAACTTGGTAGGAAGCATGAGGGTGACTTGTTGATCAAAATTAGCTAAAATCATTCCAATTGGAAATCCAAGGTGACCATCTTGAAAATCTATTTTCGCTTCTACTTTTGAGCCGAAAGGCCATTTGACTCGAAACATAGTAGGAAGCATTGGGGTGACTGGTAGATCAAAAATAGCTAAAATTGTTCTGATCAGAAATCCAAGACAGCCACCATGGCGTCCATCTTGAAAATCTATTTTGAGAGGTGGATTTGAACCCACAACCTCCTGATCACCTGTCGGAAGTGCATCTGACTGAGCCACTGAGGCTACTTCTCCTGAACAGAAAGGCCAACTGACTCAAACTTTGGTTAGAAAGTATCAGAGCATTTTGTAGATCATAAATAGCTAAAATAGTTTCGCTCAGAAAACCAAGATGACAGCCACAGCTCCCATCTTGAAAATTTATTTTGAAAGTCTTTTGTTAAATCGAAAGGTCATTTGACTGGAAACTCGGTACTAACTATCAGGGTGACTTGAAAATCAAAAACAGCTAGAACCATTGCAATCCAAAATTCAAGGTGGCTGCCAATCAAAAACAGCTAGAATTGTTATGATTGAATCACGAGCCACAGCCGCCATCTTGAAAAACTATTTTGAACTTCTCCTGAACTGTAAGGCTAGCTGACCCAAAACTTGATAGGAATAAGTATCAGGGTGACTTGTAGATAAAAAATAGCTAAAGTCACTCTAATTGGAAATCCAAGATAGCATTCATGGCTGCCATCTTGAGAATCTATTTCCAACTTCTGCTTCTGAACCAGGAGGCCAGTTGACAAAAATCTTCATTGGAAGTATAGCGGTGACTTGTTCAAATTACAGCCTTAGGATAAAAAGTGTCCCTGCCCTTGGGGGGAGGTCTCTTGTCTAGTACTCATGTGAGCAATATAGGGCCATCTTGGCCCTCTTTTCCCAGAAAATATGCTTTGTTTCATGCAAATTGTCTTTGAAATATCTCTTTTTTTTTTCCAGAAAATATGCTTTGACATTTCCTGCAAATTGTTGCCAAAGTCTCTTATTTTTCCCAGAAAATAGGCTTTGATATTTCATACAAATTTGCATATAATTTTGTATAGAAATCAACACCATTACGAAATAATCTTTATCAACATCAACGTTTCGCCATCACGGCCTTTTCAGGATGTAATAAACAATAGACATAGATGACGCCGCACACCAAAACGTAACATGATGCGGTGTGCCACACCAGCTATGTCACACAAAAAAAGTACTGTATAAGAATTTGCATGAAATACCAAAGCCTATTTTCCTTGAAAAATTAGATGAATATTTCAAGATGTTGTCTGCTGAAATTTTTTACCAGCATGCTAAGCACAAAGATCAAAACAGTCTAAATCTACATACCTTGACTTTTGTCCACTGTTTTTATCCATTATTGTGAGAGAATTCCCAAAGTAAGATGTTTCTGAAGGTATCACTATCAAAACATCAGTCTGTCAATGTAATTCCAAAGCTGGAAGATAACATTTTCAAACAAGGTGTAGTTTTATTTTCAAAGATGTATTTGTGTACATAACTGTATATCACAGGTCTTTTACTTCATGTTCATAGTTTAATCCTATGTTTAAATTGATTTAAAAGTTTCACTTATAGCAAGGGATTAAGTTTTTAAGGGCAAGATTACCAGGTTAAGCCAAAGGTAAACATATCAATATAAACAGTTGGTATATTGGATCATATTACTCTCATTTTAGAGATTAGAACACTGTGGTTAAAGTGTACATGGTGGTCAAACTGTAACATGCTAAAGTCAAGTATCTGCAAGCAAGATTTTAAAACATTTTCTTACTTGACCTCTACACACGCACATGCACACAAACACACAGAAACGCACAGAGAGAGAGAGAGAGAGAGAAACTGCAGTACAGTATAAATAGTTGGGTAGAGCAGCTACAAGGTATGCTCAAGTTCTCAGCCTGATATACTTAGAATGAATAAATTGAAATGAAACCTCAGTCAGTTGATAATTTTATCTAATTCAACATCTTTGATAGAAAGAATAAAATTTCAAAGTTATGGATTTCAGTAGGAATTTGCTGCAAACAGAAGAAGGGTATGTTAAACTGAGACAATGGAAAGTTGAAGTTAGGGCAGTCATAAAAGTATTTCTGTAAGAAGGGCATGTCCACGAAGGAAATTCATGATGACTTTATTAAAACCCTTGGGGATAAGTCTCCTTCTTACAGCATGGTGAAGAAATGAGCTGCTGAATTTAGGAGCGGTAGGGAGAGTGTGGAGGATTATGAACAGTCTGGATTCCCTAAAGTGGCTAATACAGATGAAAACATTGAGCTTCTGCACAGTCGGATCATGTGTGAGAGGAGAAGAAGCCTGTGAGATATAGGCATGTTTTGGGGCAATTCTGTCTATCTTGACTGATATCTTAGGGATGTCCAAGGTCTCATCTAGTTGGGTCCTCAGAATGTTGACCAAAGATCAGAAGAAGCCTTTGAGATAGAGGCATGTTTTGGGGCAATTCTGTCTATCTTGACTGATATCTTAGGGATGTCCAAGGTCTCATCTAGCTGGGTCCTCAGAATGTTGACCAAAGATCAGAAGAAGTGCAGGTTTGATATTTCTAAGTATCTCCTGTCTCTTTATGAAGAAGACCCTGAGGAATTCATGCGTCGTGACCCAAGATGAGACTTAGGTCCATCACTTTGATCCTGAGCCAAAAAGCAGAGTATGCGATAGAAGCAGTCTGGCTCACCCCCTTCTAAGAAATTTAAACCTTGTCCTGCTGAATAAATTAAGATGCCACACCTATTTCTAATTTTCAGCCAATCAGATTGCTTGATCCAAATTGTTGCTATAAATTCACATACTTGATGGCAAACAGTGCAGATCCAGATCAGTTGGCTTCTTTAGAAGCCAACTGATCTGGATCTACACTGTTTGCAAAGGCAGGGTATATCCGGGCTCAGCAGGGGAGGTGATGGCCTCTATCTTTTGGGATAGTCAGGGCACTATCATGGATTATTTTGAGGAAGGTCGCACGATAAATGGTGCATATTATGCAGATGAACAAAGGTGGTTGCATCAGGAGATTGTAAAGAAAATAAGAGGAAAGTTGACTCGAGCTGTTCTGCTCTTGCACCAGCCCACACCTCTCAAGTTGCTATGGCTGCTGCGACTAAATACATCTTCCCTTCCTCATCCCCACGTATTCTCCAGATTTAGCCCCTTCTATCTGTTTCCAAATCTGAAAACTAACCTTCCTGGTATGAATTTTGGAAGCAATGAAGCATCCTAGATAATGTTGATAGTACTTGGGGAATGAGGAAGAAGGTTTCTCTTTTGAAGAGTTTAGCAAACTGGAACAGCGTTGGAGAAAATGCATCGAAGCAAAGGGAGATTATATTGAGAAATAATGGCACAATTTCTGCTCTTGGTCATTCCCAAAGTACAGGGGTTGAGAAGTTTTTGATTGTCCCTTGTATCAGGAGATTTTTGTTGGGTTGATCCACAGTTGGGCTATAGACCTTAAGGTGGGTGGGGATAGTGGGGGAGGTGCTCATGGTGGGTGGTATCTGCCCTTGCTCCTGGGCTATAATCATGTGCATTTATGGAAACTAACGCTTACAAGTCTTCACCACAACCAAAAAAGTTTTTAGGCTGAATTTTGATATTTAGCATCTGCAACTCAAGTTCTACCATTTTTAGCTCACCTGGGCCAAAGGCTCCAGGGGTATACAGTGATATAACATCCAAGTCAACAATATTTTAGTAGTTCAGAGACATTGCCTCCAAATTTGTGGGACTTTTACCCGACCCGATCAGTCAATTTGGGTCCTGCTTAGTTACTAGCTCTGTCATGGAGGCTTCAGGCAGCTGGTCTATTTTGTGGGCCCTTATGGGCGGAGGCCATGCTTTCCAAATACCGAAAACTAGTGTATGCCGATGACAAGTACACCAAGAATATACTATCGTTTGCTTACCTGAAATCTATTTTACTGCTTAAGGATTTTTCATAAGATTTTTGACCGTTTTTGCGTTTTTTGTCTTTGTTTCTTTTTGGTCTTGTTTTTTTTTCAAGCGAGTCTACACATTATGAAAAGCAGAAAAAAAAAAAACATAACAAAAACAACAATTTACAAACCGGTCAAACAAACACATTATTGTGTCGAAGTTTTTTAGATTATCACATGAAAAGAGTGTAAAGTCTATGTGTTATCTAAAAATCTACATCAAAGTGTACCTTATGCACAAAACAAATCATGCTTAGCTTGTAAATAGAAGAAGAATGGATAGAAATAACGTTCAAAGTGGAGACAAAATTCAAAATGGCTGTGATCACAAATTTTGTAGGCTGACATCATAAGCCTCGTGATCCAACCCCTTGTAGTTGGAATACTTGGCGTTTTTGGCTGTTTTGTTGCTATTTTCAGCACGGCCGCTGTGTCAATAGTCTCTGCCAAATCACGGAACGCTCATTGTTTTTAGGATAAGCACTGAACCACCCAAGCGTTTGTTGGACCACTACATTTTTGGTCACACACATCACTGGTCACATCAGTAGTCTATAGCAGGTCCCACAAACATAATGGGGAAAATGTTGTCCGGGCGATAGCGACTTTATTTTTGATTGGAACTTCATTAAACTTGCTGATAATGAAGAAGGGCATAAAATCTTGGACAAGTTTGATTTGGGACCAGATTGGACTATTCACATGAGAGTTACCCGCCTTTCATGCCCCCATGGACATATAATAGGGAAAATGTTGTCTGGCTGATAGAGACTACATTTCTGATTGAATTGTCATCAAACTTGCAGATCATAAGGACATGCATAAAATCTTGGATAAGTTCAGTTTTGACTATTGGCATGAGAGTTGCCTGCCCTTGATGGTCCAATAGACTTAAGAAGATGTTGTTCGGACAATAGTGACTTCATTTTTTATCAAATCTTCATCAGACGCAGATAATGAAGACAGCCATAATGTCTTAGATGAGTTTGATTTTGGGCCAAATCAGACTATTCACATAAGAGTTACTTGCCCATTTATTCATGTAGACATATAATGGGGAAAATGTTGTCAGGACGATAGCAACTTCATTTTTGATCAAATCTCCGTAAAACTTACAGATAATGAGGACAGGCATAAAACCTTGGACAGGTTAGATTTTGGGCCAGTTTCGAATATTGGCATGAGAGTTACCCACCCTTGAGTGTCTCCTACACCTTGGAAAATGTTGTTTGGACGATAGAGATTTCATTTTTGATCTTATCTTCATCGGACTTGCAGGTAATGAGGACAGCCATAAAATCTTGGATGAGTTCAGTTTTGGGGCAGATCGGACAATTCACATGAAAGTTACTTGCTCTTCAGTCTCCCATAGACATATGAAGGGGAAAATGTTGTCCGGACAATAGCAACTTCATTTTTGTTCGGATCTTCATCAAACTTGCAGATAACAAGGACAGTAATAAAGTCTCGGACAAATTTGATTTTGGCCCAGTTTTGACCATTGGCAGGAGAGTTAGCTGCCCTTGAAGGCCTCATAGACTGAGGAAAATGTTGTTTGGACGATAGCGATTTCATTTTGATCAAATCTTCATCAAACTTGCAGGTAATGAGGACATCCATAAAATCTTGGAAAGGTTCAGTTTTTCTCCAGAACTAAGAAAGCTTTGAGGCTGCATTTTAGTATATAGCACTGGGGATGCAAGGTTTACCAAGTTTATGCAAATGATGATCCTAGGACAACTTTTGATCTTTTTACGGCACAGTCAAATTTCTGTCCTAATTGCTATGGCAATACTGGAAGAATGTTGCATGGCATCTGAAGATACCCAATGGTTGTTTTACTCGGGTGAGCAAATTGTGGCCCATGAGGCTCTTGTTTTCATAAATGCTGGATTGACCTTTGACGGTTTTATTACAAGATCAAAAGCATATGGGAAATATATTGATAAATCATCATTGTTGTGACTGCTTTAGCAAACAGAAGCACCATAGGGATCACTTGCACACATTGGCATTGGCGTCAACAATGTTAACCCTTGTCCTGCTGAATAAATTAAGATGCCACGCCCATTTCTAATTTTTAGCCAATCAGATTACTTGATCCAGATTGTTGATATGAATTCACATACGGAATGGCAAACAGTGTAGATCCAGATCAGTTGACTTCTTCAGAAGCAAACTGATCTGGATCTACACTGTTTGCAAAGGCAGGGTATATCCGGGTTCAGTAGGACAAGGGTTAAGTCTGTTTAGCTCCGTTTCTTCAAACACCAAGGCTTCTAGGCTAATAAAACTTCATACACACATCAGCCATTATGCACCCTGCCCGCTGCCATTGACTGTTACTGACCTTGACCTACTTTTCACACTTGGCTGTGTAGCATTCGCAACATAGTAATATGGCAAATTTTAGCTCACCTGAGCACGAAGTGCTCATGGTGTGCTATTATGGTCAGTCAGTGTCTGTCATCTGTCGTCCGTCGTGGTGGCGTCAACAGTTATTGCTGTAAAAGCCTACTCCTACTACACCCCTGGGCCAATTGACTCATTACTTGGTAGGAAGCATCAGGATGACTTGTAGATCAAAAATAGCTAAAATCATTCCGATCGGAAATCCAAGATGGCTGCCATGGCCGCCTTCTTGAAAATCAATTTTTCGCTTCTTCTCCTGATTCGAAAGGCCAATTGACTCGAAAGTTGGTAGGAAGCATCGAGGTGACTTGTAGATCAAAAATAGCTAAAATCGTGCCGATCGGAAATCCAAGATGGCCGCCATGGTGGCCATCTTGAAAATCTGTTTTTCGCTTCTTCCCAAAAGCCAGTTGACTCCAAACTTGATGTTCGTCTGTCATTACTGACAATGACCAATCCTAATCAAATGTGTGATGTGTAATTATTTGTGTGTTCTAAGATGGCTGATGAGACCAGTCTTAGCTCTAAACTGCCTGTTGCAGATAGAACAAGAGCGGTCTGAGGAAGAAAGCTCTGTTGGTGATGGCTTAGCTCTGGCTTTCCGCTCTGCACGTTTCTGCTCGGCTTCGCTGATTCTTTTTGCTTTGTATTTACCAGCTCTCCTTTTTATGAGGCCTCGCCACTTTGTACGATCTTGTGCAATCTGTTCCCATGACTCTGTTGGTATGTTGGTCTTTAAGGGAGGCTTTAAGGGTGTCCTTGTATCGCTTCTTCTGACCACCATGGAAGCGTTTTCCTACTTGAAGTTCTCCATAGAGGATTTTCTTTGGCAAACGTTCATCAGACATTCTGGTAACATGGCCTGTCCATCTTAACTGTGCCATTTTCAGAAGAGAGTATGTATACTCTGCATTCCTGCCCTTTTCAGGACTTCTGTGTCTGGAATCCTGTCTTGCCACTTGATCTTTAGAAGTTTTCTTGATAGGAATCATTGGGTTGACTTATAGATCAAAAATAGCTAAAATCATTCTGATCAGAAATCCAAGATGGCTGCCATGGTGGCCATCTTGAAAATCTGTTTTTCGCTTCTTCTCTTAAACCCAAAAGCCAACTGACTCCAAACTTGATAGGAAGCATTGGGGTGACTTGTAGATCAAAAATAGCTAAAATTGTGCCAATCGGAAATCCAAGATGGCCACCATGGTGGCCATCTTTGTCATCTCTCTAATGCCTACTTTTAACAATGGATTTTAATATAACTTCACGTGAATGTTGGATATGATAAGATTTCGAACAACTTCGACTTTCAGGGTACTGGGCTCAAGGTCAAGGTCATTATGGCTATTTTTAGAAAACTTCTGTCATCGCTCTAGTGCCTACATTTATCAGTGGATTTTAATATATATTTTTGCACAGTTAATTTCACAATTAGATCTCAACGTTTTGGCTGATTAAAGCCTTTTTCAAGCCGGCCTTGGTGGCTCACTTGGATGCGCCATCCGACTGGAGACCAGGCGGTCGCGGGTTCAACCCCTGCCGAGGTCGGCAACATTCTTTCATGGAGATTGATCATGAAATATTTTCTACAGTCATTCTCTCCCTTCTGCTGATTCAAGAAGGGCAGTTGTCAGTTTCTGGCAAAAGAATGTGCACGATACTGGTTAACTGCTTAGAGGACTAAGCCTGCCCAGTAAACGTGTGGTTAGGTAAACGGACCACGCTCGACATGACCACATTGGGTTGACTGGGCCTTAAATCCTCAACACAAACAAAGCCTTTTTCAAGAGAGTTAAGTTCTTTCAATGCTACACCATCTTCTTATCAATACTGTCAACCATTTTGAATACAGATGTTATGCACACCGTTGTCACGAAGTCACAACATCTGATTACTCTCGCCAAGACGTTGTACTACCATTTGGCGCCAAAACTGGAGTAAAAGTCTTTTTCAACAATCAGACCACTAATGTGATGCAGTTCACAATGAATTAACCAGACTTTAGTAAATAGGGAAAAAAAAAAGAAATAAATAAATGAATGAAATAAAACAAAACAAAACAAAACAAAAAGTAAAAAGTAAAGAACCATAGCTGTGAAATTAAAATAATAAAAGCTCCCTGCACATCACCTTAAAAATTCAGTGTAGTAATACACAATGTACTACTTATACCATAGCCTGTTATAACATGGTTCATCTATTTTTCAGAGATGACCCCCCCCACCCCCACCCCCCCCACCTACCCCAACCCCAGGCCCAACTTTACCCTGGTAGGGTTCAAGGCATTAATGGTGTTAGTTAAATATCTGTGTTATACTCATGCAGGGATGAGGTGATTGTACGGAGGAATGACTATTTAGGAATGTATGGTAATTTTCTATATGGTCTATAGGCTCTTGTGATCTAAGCGTTCTGTATGGTCTATACCACTCTTTCAACCATGATACATCCAAATCTATATTATAAACATACAGTATAGTAAGATTTGAATGTATGAGTGGTTATCACTAATATTATTATTATTTTTATTTGTTTCTTATTTACTTTATTTATTTATTTATTTATTTTTTATTGGTTAGAGTTATCAATTCTCTATGTTTCTGCAAATTTATAGGCGGTAGATAATTTATGAATTTATTAGTTCTTTTATTATGATCATATATATATATATTAATTTTTTTTTTTTTATTATATTTTTTCTTCCATATTATATTTTACTATATATCTATTTATTCATTTTGGTTTGTTTGTTTATGTAATTTTATTTTATTTATTTTTAATTACATTTTTTTTTTTTTTTTTATTTATTCCGCCCGCCCCCCACCCCCCCACCCCCCTTTTTTTTTATTGTTGTTATAAATCATCATCAACATAAATTTTAGTACTGGTTACTATAAATATCATTGTGGTGCTTGTTTATGATACCATAGTTTCTTTGTGGCATAGTGGCTAGGGTAACCCACACACAAAAAAAAAAAAAATTAGTTTTCTTTTCTTTTTTAAGCTCATCTGAGCAAAAGCTCAGGGTGAGCTATTGTCATCACCCTATGTCCGTCGTCCGTCGTCCATTGTCAATAATTAGTTTTTTAACACTCTAGAGGTCACAGCTTTGACCCAATCTTGATGAAACTTGGTCAGAATGTTTGCCTCTATAAAATCTAGGTCAAGTTCGATACTGGGTTACTTGGGGTCAAAAACTAGGTCACCAGGTCAAATCAAAGGAAAAACTTGTTAACACTCTAGAGGTCATAGTTATGACCCAATCTTGATGAAACTTGCTCAAAATGTTTGCCTCTATTAGATCTAGGTCAGGTTCGAAACTGGGTCACTTGGGGTCAAAAACTAGGTCACCGGGCCAGATCAGCAGAAAACCTTGTTAACACTCTAGCGGTCACATTTTTGAAGCAATCATCATGAATCTTGCTCAATATGTTTGTCTTGATGATTTCTAGGTCAAATTTGAAACTGGGTCACTTGGAGTCATAAACTAGGTCACCGGGCCAAATCAGCAGAAAACCTTGTTAACACTCTAGCGGTCACATTTTTGAAGCAATAATCATGAATCTTGCTCAAAATGTTTGTCTTGATGATTTCTAGGTCAGGTTTGAAACTGGGTCATGTGGTGTCAAAAACTAGGTCACCAGGCCAAACCAGCAGAAAACCTTGTTAACACTCTAGCAGTCACATTTTTGAAGCAATTATCATGAATCTTGCTCAAAATGTTTGTCTTGATGAGTTCTAGGATATGTTTGAAACTGGGTCACTTGGGGTCAAAAACTAGTTCACCAGGCCAAATCAGCAGAAAACCTTGTTAACACTCTAGCGGTCACATTTTTGAAACAATCATCATGAATCTGGCTCAAAATGTTTGTCTTGATGATTTCTAGGTCAAGTTCAAAACTGGAACACCTGGGGTCAAAAACTAGGTCACCTGGCCAAATCAGCGTAAAATCTTATCACTCTAGCGGTCACATTTTTCAAGCAATCATCATGAATCTTGCACAAAATGTTTGTCTTGATGAGTTCTAGGTCAAACTGGGTCACTTGGTATCAAAAACTAGGTCACCGGGCATAATCAGCAGAAAACTTTGTTATAATCATTTTAAACTTTGATCAGAATGTTTGCCTTGATCAGTTCTAGATCAGGCTCTCAAAGTGCTATGTTGCTCAGGTGAGCGTTACAGGGCCATCATGGCCCTCTTGTTGAAGCAATAATCATGAATCTTGCTCAAAATGTTTGTCTTGATGAGTTCTAGGATATGTTTGAAACTGGGTCACGTGGGGTCAAAAACTAGGTCACCGGACCAAATCAGCAGAAAACCTTGTTAACACTCTAGCGGTCACATTTTTGAAGCAATCATCATGAATCTGGCTCAAAATGTTTGTCTTGATGATTTCTAGGTCAAGTTTGAAACTGGAATACCTGGGGTCAAAAACTAGGTCAGCTGGCCAAATCAGCGTAAAATCTTGTTGAGGTCACACTTGTTATCACTCTAGCGGTCACATTTTTCAAGCAATCATCATGAATCTTGCTCAAAATGTTTGTTTTGATGAGTTCTAGGTCAAGTTCGAAACTGGGTCACTTGGAGTCAAAAACTAGGTCACCGGGCCAAATCAGCAGAAAACTTTGTTAACACTCTAGCGGTCACATTTTTTAAGCACTCATCATGAATCTTGCTCAAAATGTTTGTCTTGATGATTTTTAGGTCAGGTTCGAAACTGGGTCACCTTGGGTCAAAAACTAGGTCACCTGGCCAGATCAGCAGAAAACCTTGTTAACACTCTAGTGGTCACATTTTTCAAGCAATCATCATGAATCTTGCTCAACATGTTTGTCTTGATGATTTCTAGGTCAGGTTTGAAACTGGGTCACTTGGGGTCAAAAACTTGGTCACCTGGCCAAATCAGCAGAAAACCTTGTTAACACTCTAGCGGTCACATTTTTGAAGCAGTCATCATGAATCTTGCTCAAAATGTTTGTCTTGATGATTTCTAGGTCAAGTTTGAAACTGGGTCACATGGGGTCAAAAACTAGGTGACCTGGCCAATTCAGCAGAAAACTGTTAACACTCCAGAGGTCACATTTTTGAAATAATCATCATAAATATTGCTCAAAATGTTTGTCTTGATGATTTCTAGGTCTAGTTTAAAACTGGGTCACTTGATATCAAAAACTAGTTCACCTGGCCAAATCAAAGGAAAACCTTGTTGATGCTCTAGAGGTCACATTTTTGAAGTGATCAGCATGAATCTTGCTCAAAATGTTTGTCTTGATGATTTCAAGGTGATGTATAGTTTTCTGTCCAGTGACTCTCTTAAGTTTTTCCATTTAGGTCAGTTTCTCAGTAATTATTGGTCTTACAGAGTGATGTTTGGTACTTGTGAAGTGTTTGTGTTTAGGTCAGTTTCTCAGTAACTATTGCTCCTACAGCCAGTGATACTTAGTACATGCATACATCTTAGCATGGCCTCTTGAGTGCAGTCATCCATATTTGACCTTGACCTTTATTTCACAATCCATTAGACGTGCTACATTGTCTTACTTGTTAATATAATCATTTTGAACTTTGATCAGAATGTTTGCCTTGATCAGTTCTAGATCAGGCTCTCAAAGAGCTATGTTGCTCAGGTGAGCGTTACAGGGCCATCATGGCCCTCTTGTTTTTTTGTTTATTTCTCCTGGGGTGGGGTAAAGTTGGGCCTGGGGGTTGGGGTGTGGGGGAGGGGTTATCTCTGAAAAATAAATGAACCATGTTATAACAGGCTATGGTATAAGTAGTACATTGTGTATTACTACCCTGAATTTTTAAGGTGATGTGCAGGGAACTTTTATTATTTTAATTTCACAGCTATGGTTCTTTACTTTTTACCTTTTGTTTCGTTTTGTTTTATTTCATTCATTTGAACTGCATCACATTAGTGGTCTGATTGTTGAAAAAGACTTTTACTCCAGTTTTGGCGCCAAATGGTAGTACAACGTCTTGGCAAGAGTAATCAGATGTTGTGACATCATGACAACGGTGTGCATAACATCTGTATTCAAAATGGTTGACAGTATTGATAAGAAGATGGTGTAGCATTTTAAGAACTTAACTCTCTTGAAAAAGGCTTTAATCAGCTGAAACATTGAGATTTAATTGTGAAATAAACTGTGCAAAAATATATGTGTAAAAAATATTGTGCACTTATGAGATTTTAATATAACTTCACATGAATGTTGTGTATGATAATATCTCGAGCAAATTCAACTTTCAGGTTGCTGGGTTCAAGGTCAAGGGAACTTTGGCTATTTTTAGTAAAAACTTTGTCTTCACTCTAGTCCCTGCATTTATCAATGGATTTTAATGTATCTCGTCACAGAATTGTATGGTATTATTATATCTTGAGCAAGTTTAACTTTCAGGTTGCTGGGCTCAAGGTCAAGGAAGCTGAGGCTATTTTTAGAAGTGAATTTTAAAATATCTTCACACAGTTGTTTTGGGCCCCCATAGCCTAGTTGATAAGAGAGCTGACTCTTAATCCATTAGGTTTATCACCCCTGTGGTTCGAGCCTTGCTCAGGTCACATGTGGGAAAGCCAAGCTGCTTACAGATGGTGAGGTGTTTTTTCCCCGGTTTTCGCCCACCTTTGATGAAAGATCGGCTTGATATAAGTGAAATATTCTTGAAAGGGCCATAACCTCCCCCCGCCCATCACACAGTTGTTGGGTATTATAATATCTTGAGCAAGTTCAACTTTCAGGTTGCTGGACTTAAGGTCAAGGTAACTGTAGCTATTTTTTAGAAAAAACTTTTTCATCACTCTAGTGCCTACATTTATCAGTGGACTTTAATATTACTTCACATAAATGTTGAGTTTGATAATATCTCGAGCAAGCTCAACTTTCAGGTTGCTGGGCTCAAGGTCAAGGTAACTATGGCAATTTTTTTGAAATAAACTTTGTCATAGCTCTAGCCCCTGCATTTATCAATGGATTTTAATATATTTTCACATAATTTTTGGGTATTATAATATCTCGAGCAAGTTCAACTTTCAGGTTGCTGGGCTAAAGTCAAGGTAACTATGGCTATTTTTAGAAAAAACTTTGTCATTGCTCTAGCCCCTGCATTTATCAGTAGATTTTGATATATCTTCACATATTTGTGGGTATGATAATATGTCAAGCAAGTTCAACTTTCAGGGTCCTGGACTTAAGGTGAAGGTTGACATGATTGAAATATTTTCTATCATGTGAGATCTAATCCCTCCCAACCTGAAAATCTCAATGTTTACAATACGGTACCTTAATGTCAAGGCCATATATGACCTTCACATTAAAGTCACAGGCACTTTGTTTCTTCATTAACATAACTGTTATATGTCATGAAATTCCCCGGTTCAGTGTTTGCCCACACCTAATAGTCTTGTGTGAGGGGATTTGTATCACCTGCGATGCCTTGTTACATGTATAAAATTGTGCAATCTTTAAACGACTAACTCTGAAACTGCTAGACTAATTTTCATCATATTGCATGGGATCTTCTGTCAATGTGGGGTTCAGAATTTGTTCAGATGGTTCTGCTATGTTTAACAATAAGGCCCATGCCCATGTATGGTACAAACACTTAAAGGGAAAAGTAATGTTGGTGAAGAGTATCAGAGATGCAGGAGATCTTGACAAACTTGATGCAAATTTGATCACAATCGAATGAAAAATACCGGTAAGTAAGTTATCAAGTTTTGAAGATAGCAAAACTACTTTTATGGGCCCCGTCATGTTGAATATTTAATGCAAAACCTAATTACTATACCCCCGACATACGAAGTATGTGGGGGTATAATGTTTTCACTTTTCCATTCATCCGTTTGTTCGTACGTACGTTCGTTCCTTCATCTTTCCGTCACAGGGTCAAAGTTTTTGCATTAAAGTTTATAGGACCTCATATTTTGAAGACCCTTTGATGGATTTCATTCATATTTGGCATGATGGTAGATATAGGTCTAAAGTTTTTATCAGCACCATCCCCACCCCTGGGGTGACCTAGGGGTTAAGGTCACGGACTTAGAATTTTCATAAAAAAGTCAAAGTTTTTTGTGTTTAAGTTTATATAGCTATATCATCAAAACCCTTGAAGAATTTCATTTATATTTGAGATATTGGTAGCTATTGGCCTAGAGTCATTCTCAGCATGATTCCCACCCTGGGTGTGACCAAGGTCAAGGTCACAAACTTAGAATTTTCATATAAAAGTAAAAAATTTTGTGTTTAAGTTTATATAGCCATATCATCAAGACCTTTTGTTAAATTTCATTATCCCCTAACTGAAAAGTTGAGCAGATATAGCTATCAGCAAGGAATCTGTTTGTCTGTCTGTTCGTCTGTTGAAGCATTATTCTTTCATACTTTATTTTTGTCTTAGGGTCAAAGTTTTTACGTTAAAGTTTATAAGACCTTATATTATGAAGACCCTTTGATAGATTTCATTCATATTTGGCCTGATGGTAGATATAGGGCTTAAGTTTTTATCAGCACCAATTCTACCCAGGGGGATAACCTTGGGGTCAAGGTCACGGACTTACAATTTTCATAAAAAAGTCAAAATTTTTATGTTTATGTTTATATAGCTATACCATCAAGACCCTTTGAGGAATTCATTTATATTTTACATGTTGGTAGATATAGTTTTAGAGTTTTACTGAGCGTGATCCCCATCCCAGGGTATGACCTTGAGGTCAAGGTCACAGACTTAGAAATTTCATATAAAAGTAAAAAAATTTGCATCTAAGTTTATATAGCTATACCATCAAGACCTTTTGTTGAATTTCGTTATCCTCCTACTGATAGGTTTAGGGGATATGGCTATCAGCATGGAATCCATCCGTCCATCCTTCCATCTGTCTGTCCATAAACCTATTATTGTGCACCCCATAACTCCTAAGTACCCTTTGAGCTATTTTCATGAAACTCTGTCATGTTGTCGCATTTGGTAGGGGTGTCGGGTACAAGAAAGACAACTCTAACTGACTTGTTCCATGAGTTATATTCCCTTGTCTCCGAAATTGTAAAAATTTTGTGCGAACCATAACTTTAAAACACATTAAGATATTTTCATGATACTTCACCAGTATCTAGAGGACATTGAGTAGGCATATCACATTCAAGAATGACACTCTTACCAACTCCATTCTGCAGTTTTTGCCCTTGGTTATTTAAATCTTGTGTGGGCAATAACTCTAAAAATGCTGTAAGATATTTTTGTGATACTTTACCGATATGTAGAGGACATTGAGTAGGCAGGTCACGTTAAAATTTTCATTAAAATTTATATAGCTATATTATGAAGACCCTTTTGTTGGTTTCATTAATATTAAGCATGATGGTCTATTTAGGTCTAAAGTTTTTCTCGGCACCATCCGCAAGCTGGGGTATGGCTTTTAAGTCAAGGTAACAGACTTTTCATACAAATGTCATTTTTGCTTATATTATAAAGACTGATTGATTTCACTGGTCTATGGTGATAGTTATAGGGCTAAAGTTTTAATTAGCTCAATCCCTGCACTGTTCCTGACCTTTGAGGTTAAGGGCTTCACATTATGTGTCATTGAATTCTTTCAATGTTATAACATATATAGCATACAACTGCCATCTCCAGAGTCAAAGCTACATACTTTATGCTCTTTAAAAATTGGCGGTAGTGCTGGTCGGGGGTATACGTGCCCCACTGGGCACTTTGTCTAGATGAAATTTGTAATAATATTCAGCTTCTGTATTTGTATCTATAGTTTCTTCTGGAGGCATTTATGGATTTTACTTGGAAATCACATAAATTTCTATGAGAAAGAACCTCGTTAAATATTCAAAATGGTGGCACCCTTGATATGGTTTTGAAATCTTTAAATATTTTCATCAGTTTCTTTAATTTTTATCCAATTTTGATCAAATTTTACATCAAAATGCATTATTTGTCAAAATTCTTATCTCAGATATATTCTTCACCAGCCTTGCATTTCCATATAAAAATACATGTATTCTACAGAACCAAGAGAACTTTGAGGCTGAATCTTGGTACATGTATATAGCATCTGGGACTCAAAGTCTACCAGTTTTCTTCAGATGATAATCCTAGGTTGACTTTTGACCTTCTTGCAACAAGGTCAAAGCTACCCCATACATTTGATGGGGAAAATATTGAAAGATCATTTTCTCAAAATGTATTTGTGATTTTTTTTTTTGCTTGCACGTACGCGTACAAGCCATTTAGAATGGAAAGCTGGTTCCAGTTTTAGTCTGTATTTGTCCTCAGTTTCAGTGCTCAGTCATCTTTCAAAACGAGAATAATGGGAAATCCCGTCTACTGCCATTAAAAGCCATTGATATAGCGGCCGTGTATATTCACATGGCTGCCTGGTGTATAAGGTGTTGGACAACCGGCAGATGGGTGAATAACCAGCAGCGACTCTCACGGCGGTCGAATATGAAACATGCATTTTGACCAGTAACTTGATTACTATATGGAATATTTTGATGAAATTTTAGACGTATAGAATACTATAAGTTGCATATTCTGTTTTTTATGCCCCCCACAATTTTTAATGGGGGGGCATATAGTATATATATCACCGCTGTCCATACGTACGTACGTCCATCCCGTACGTAACACTTTTGGTTTCTGTGCGATATCTTTTGAAAGGATTGGTGTATTGGATTGAAATTTCATACACAGGTATCTAATCATAAAATGTAGGCCAAATTCATTTTAGGGTAAAATCCACCAATTATTTTGGGAGTTATGGCCCTTTTCAACTTGGAAAAATTTTCAGCTTTGATAAATGGTTTCTGTGCGATATCTTTTAAAAGGATTGGTGTATTGGATTGAAATTTTGTACACAGGTATATAACCATTAAATGTAGGTCAAGTTGGATTTAGAGTAAAATCCATTTATTATTTTGGGAGTTATGGCCCTTTTTCAACTTTGAAAAATGGTTTCCATTCCATAACTTTTGAAGAGATTAGTGTATTGGATTCATATTTTATACACAAGCATATAATTATAAAATATAGGTCAAGTTCGATTAAGGGTAAAATCCACAAACTTTTTTTTTGAGTTACAGCCCTTTATCAATGTTGAAAAATTGTTGAAAAATGGTTTCCGCTCGATATCTTTTGAAAAGATTAGTATATTGGATTCAAATTTTATACACAGGTATATAATCATAAAATGTAGGTCAAGTACGATTTAGGGTAAAATCAACCAATTATTTTTGGAGTTATGGCCCTTTTTCAACTTTGAAAAATGGTTTCCGTTCCATAACTTTTGAAAAGATTAGTGAATTGGATTCATAATATATACACAAGCATATAATTATAAAATATGGGTCAAGTTTGATTTAGGGTAAAATCCACCAATTATTTTGGAGTTACGACCCTTTATCAATGTTGAAAAATAGTTCAAAAATGGTTTCCGTTCGATATCTTTTGAAAAGATTAGTGTATTGGATTCAAATTTTACTACACAGGTAAATAATCATGAAATGTATATCAAGTCGGATTTAGGGTAAAATCCACCAATTATTTTTGGAGTTATGGCCCTTTTTCAACTTCGAAAAATGGTTTCCATTCCATAACTTTTGAAAAGATTAGTGAATTGGATTCATATTTTATACACAAGCATATAATTATAAAATATAAGTCAAGTTTGATTTAGGGTAAAATCCATCAATTATATTTGGAGCTACAGCCCTTTTTCAACGTTGAAAAATAGTTTCAGTTTGATATCTTTTGAAGAATTCAAATTTAACACACAGGTATATAATCATAAAATAGAGGTCAAGTTCCAAGTAAGGTAAAATCAACCCATTATTATGGGAGTTATGGCCCTTTTTCACCTTCAAAAGATGTTTTCCTTCTGATATTTTTTTAAAAAAGATTGATTTGTGTATTGGATTCATATTTTAAACCCAGGTATATAATCATAAAACATGGTCAAGTTATTTTGGGGTAAAATCTGCCAGTTATTATGAGTGTTACCACCCTTTTTTCAACTTCATTTTTTTGCAAAATACCTGCATGTGGTTGAAGATGGCTCTGGGCTGGGGCATCTGTGTCATACTGACACATTTCTAGTTTGAGCTATCTGCCCTTGATATATATGAAAAAAAAAAAAAAAAATCAGTTATGGCCAAATTCTGGAGGGGTATGAACCCCACCCCATCCCCCACCCCATCCGGTAAAATTTTATTAAGATATTCTATAAAAGAACTTTGGGTGAGCTATGACCCCCTCCCCCCGATCCCAATCATGTAATCCCGATCCAGATTTAAATTCTCAGTGCTTTTTGAGGCCAACAGGTTGTTTCTTGCGTTCATACACAAGAAACGAAGTAATTTATTGGAAACGTATCTCTCATCTTGAGTAATTGTCCTTATAACAGGTATCCACTGATCTCCATTTCTGTCCGTTTTGGGCAGTTTACCTATTCGGCTTAGCAAGCAGTCACCTGTAAAGTACAATTACATAAGACGGGAGACACAGTGTGTGTTAATTATGCAAAATTAAGCCTTCCAAAAACAAAAATAATTTCGTTTTTTTTTTTTTACATTTTCTCACAAAAGATAAAAACAATTTTAATATTTAATATTCTTTTTCCAATAAATTACTTTGTTTCATGAGTTTGAATGCAGAAAACGAATTTAGGATTGGTAGGATGTTTCATACCCCTGCAAAAGAAATAATTGCTAATAAAAACTTAAATAGGACCCTAATTTTCACAATATTACCAAATTAGGTAGGAAATAGTACAAATACCCACTAAACTACAAAAAGTGAAATTCGTACCTGTTGGCCTCAAAAAGCGCTGAGAATATAAATCTGGATCGGGGATTACATGATTGGGATCGGGGGGTCATACCCCACCCAAAGTTCCTTTATATAATATCTTAATAAAATTTTACGCTGTAAAGAATACTAAGGCCAAGGGCCATTACTTTGGTTGTTTACATTCTAAAGTTATCTGTCCTTAATATATCTAATGAATAGATTTTTTTTTTCATGTAGATTTTACCAAATACTTCAAGTATTTAAAAAGATGAATTAACTATCAGCAACGCCTGTGTATAACATGATTTCATGATTATTTTCATTACATAGTGGGTCCGTTTTTATAATGTTTACAGTAGTAAAACCCATTACTCACTCTGAGAACGAATCAACTAGAAAACATGCTATTGGAAAAAAGAGAGTAGGGCTGGGGAATATCGGCCACTTTTCGAAAACCTTTCCCTTATAGAACCTATGCATAATATTTTCAAGGTCTCTATGAGCTAAAACATTGTAAGGGTACGTTGCATGCACCTGATGAGACAAAGTTTCGATAATTTTTATATCAAAGAGCTGGTATTTGGCTGGTTTTAATGTGATGGTTGTTGTGGAGTGTATCAGACAGTCAAACAGATTCATTCATCAGTATAAAGTATCTCGACTTGGACATACTGTTTGGATGAATTTCCATCCTTAAACAATACAAGTGACAGTCATTTACCTATTTCCTATTCAAAGTATACCACAAACAATAACAAGGACATGCTTTGAACAAAAATGGATGCCCAAGAATGACACAAGTGAAATTCTCCTCATAGATCAGCCTGGTAATGACAAGCTTTGAGGCATAAGGACATTACTGGATGCAGTTTCTAAAGTCAAGTTTACACAACTAAGGGATCCACACAGAGAGCAGTAAGCTTACGAAAGTACGATAGCATTTAAGGGCAGACTTATGTGCAAGTAGTTTTTCCAGCAAAACCAGCAAAATTTGGAATAAATGTGTGGGAAGAAGCCATTGCGCAAAACAGCTGTGTGCATGAAGTTCCAGCTTTATACCGGCAAACAGGGGAGAGCAGAATGGGTGCTGGAATGGTACAAGATCTGACGAAGATATGGAAAGGAAAATCTTACATGTGTATATGGATCTTTTTTTTTCTCTCGAGTCCTGCTTTGTTTGAAAGCCCTCGTACTGATCAGATTTACTGTCTTTGCAATGTACCTAGAAGTAGGAAAGGGATGCACAGGCTGTAAAATCTATCAGACTCAAAAATAGGGGTTTCAGTTAAATCATGCAGAAGGGAAATCGTATTTGCAGTGGAATGTAAAGATTGGACTATTTCCACCAACTCTTTTGCATGAATGGCTGGTTGAATTATAACAAAAGTTATGACATCCCCTAGCTATATTTAGTTACATAGTTTGATGATGTTTGGTATGTTTGTAGGACAAAACAAGTGTTGTTCAAGAATGGTAATTCAGGATGCCTTAGTTTTCGAGTTACTTTCCCTTGGGATATTTAGTTATAAAATTGTGTCTGCTCGATAACTGTGGTACACTTTGAATAAGTTTAATGGTACATGGTTGGTATTTGGGATAGGTTAAATGGGTCTCAGAAATGGGTATCGCCTGTATTTGGAATATAGGAAACTGTGTGAACAAACTAGGATAATGGTTTTTAGCATTCGCATTCCTATAAACATGCATAGAGAGTGCACCTATAAAACTTGGCAAGCCTTTCCTTTTGAAAGGAAACTTTATTTGATTTGGGTTTTACGGCCCTTTCAAGACTATTTCACTTATATTGAGCCGATTTTTTAACAAAGGTGGGTGAAAACCGGAGACCCCGGGGGAAAAATCCCACCTGACCATCCGTAAGCAGAACTTGGCTTTCCCACATGACCCAAGCAGGGCTCAAACCACAGCGGTGAGAAACCTAATGTATTTGAGTAATGACTGAAATTTCCAAAGGCAATCCTTTTTGACTTTTATTTTACAACATGTGATTGAAGTAGAAAAACTGTGTGCACACACACACACACACACACACACACACACACACACACACACACACACACACACACACACACACACACACAGAGTTAACAAAAGTAGTCACACACAGTTAACACGTAGCCTTCATTTTTTTCTGTACTCACTTCTCTGTTATAAATTGCCTTCACTATCAAATCCAATGTTTCTGTAACATACACCACACATTTCACAGTAAATATGTTTTTATGATATCCAGTGATTCCAGTGATGATATTTTACTACAAAATCAAGTCCTTGTTGAGTTCTTATGTCAGAAAAGGTTGAAGTGAGGAATTATATGAGGCTTTACACTGTACACTATATTTTATTAAATGTTTGTTTTAGTACACTTAATAATGAAGGCTATATACATTATTGTTTAAAAAGCTATTGAATGATTTTCAAGTTCGAGTACAAATGTTTGAGTATAGATATTTTATCTCTTATCAGGTAATACGTCAAAGGTCCATTCAAAGTTGGGACATGTTTATCGGTGTGAAGAAAAGCATGATTGGTGATGAAATGTCAATTAACTTGGCAGTTAAATCACATTAACAATTGCTTTAAAAGCCTACTCCTCCTACACCTTGACTCAAAACTTTGCCGGCCTCAGTGGCTCAGTTGGATGCGCCATCCGACTGGAGACCAGGAGGTTGCGGGTTCAACCCCCACCGAGGTCGGCAATATTCTTTCGTGGAGATTGATCATGAAATATTTTCTACGGTCATTCTCTCCCTTCCACTAATTCAAGAAGGGCAGTTGTCAGTTTTTGGCAAAAGAATGTGTACTGGTTAACCACTTAGAGGACTAAGCCTGCCCAGTAAAAGTGTAGTTAGGTAAACTGACCGCGCTCAACATGACACCATTGGGTTAACTGGGCAATAAAACCTCAGCACAAACAAACAAAGACTCAAAACTTGGTAGGAAGCATCTGGGTGACCCGTAAATCAAAAATAGCTAAAATCATTCCAATGGGATATCCAAGATGGCCGCCATGGTGGCCATCTTGAAAATCTATTATTTGCTTCTTCTCCTGAACCAAAGGGCCAATTGACTCGAAACTTGGTAGGAAGCATCAAGGTGACTTGTAGATCAAAAATAGCTAAAATTGTTCAATTGGAAATCCAAGATGGCCACCATGGTGGCCATTTTGAAAATCTATTTTTCACTTCTCCTCCTGAACCAAAAAGCCAATTGACTTGAAACTTGGTAGGAAGCATCGAGGTGACTTGCAGATAAAAATATAGCTAAAATCATTCAGAGCTGAAATCCAAGATGGGTAACATAGCAGCCATCCTGGAAATCTATTTTTCGGCTTCTCCTGAACCGAAAGGCCAGTTGACTTGAAACTTGGTAGGAAGCATTGGCGTGACATGTAGATCAAATATAGCCAAAATAGTTCCATTCGGAAATTCGGAAATTCTTTCTGATTGGATATCCAATTTTAGCTAGTTTTGATGGATCAAAAATAGCTAAAAATTGTTCCGAACGGAAATCCAAGATGGCCGCGGCCATCTTGAAAATCTATTGTTTGCTTCTTCTCCTGAAGCAAAAGATCAGTTGACTTGAAATTCAGTTGGAAGCATCAAGGTTACTTGTAGATCAAAAATAATTAAAATTATTCCAATTGAAAATCCAAGATGGCTGCCATGGCTGCCTTCTTGAAAATCTATTTTTCTCTTCTTCTCCTGAAATGAATGGCCAAAATTGAATTGAAACTTGGTAGGAAGGCTGATGCGCGGTGGTGACTTGTAGATCAAAAATAGCTAAAATTGTTCAGATAGGAAATCCGAGCTGGCCGCTATTTTAGAAATCTATTTAGCACTTCTTCTCAAGAACCGAACTGCCAGTTTACTCGAAACATGGTAAGAAGTATCTGGGCGACTTGTAGATCAAAAGTAGCTAAAATCATTCTGATTGGAAATCGAAGATGCTGCCATCTTGAAAATTTATATTGAACTTCTTTTGAACAGAGAGACCAATTGACTTGAAACTTGTCTGGTAATCAGATGAGCGATCAAGGCCATTAGCCCTCTCGTTATTTACTACAGTAGCTTCAGCCAACTATAACTTCTCAGTGAATTTAAATGTTTTATCTCCAGTTAGCTGTCAGCTGCTACAACAAGCCAACGTTAATGCTTATTATATCATAAGTGCACATTCTATTTGACAGTGTGTGCATCCATCTTCTCCATGCATTCATCCCATTTGTTATTTTTTTAGCTCACCTGAGCAAAAGCTTGGGGTAAGCTATTGTGATCACCCTCTGTCTGTGGTTGTCCGTCCTCCATTGCCGGTTGTCCTTCGTCAACACTTAGTTGGTTAACACTCTAGAGGTCAGAGTTTTTACCCAGTCTACATCAGAGGTAGCATTTTTGAAGTAATCATCATGAATACTGCTCAAAATGTTTGTCTTGATGATTTTTAGGTTAAGTTCGAAACTGCACTACTTGGTGTCAAAAACAAGGTCACCAGGCCAAATCAAAGGAACACCTTGTTAACACTCTAGAGGTCACATATTTGAAGCAAACATCATGAATCTTGCACAAAATGTTTGTCTTGATGATTTCTAAGTCGTTTGAAACTGGCTCACTAGGTCACCAGGCCAAATCAAAGGAAAACCTTGCAAACACTCAAGAGATAACATTTCTTATATAATCATAAATGTTCATCGATGATTTCTAGGTCTAATGCA
Organism: Anodontia alba; assembly: GCA_964016985.1. Taxonomy (NCBI): domain Eukaryota; kingdom Metazoa; phylum Mollusca; class Bivalvia; order Lucinida; family Lucinidae; genus Anodontia; species Anodontia alba. The sequence goes on from OZ024830.1 coordinate 68,911,067, forward strand.
AAACTGGTTCACTTGGAGTTAGAAACTAGGTCACCAGGCCAAATCAAGGGAAAACCTTGTTGACACTCAAGAGGTCACATTTTTTAAGTGATCATCATGAATCATGCTCGAAATGTTTGTCTTGATTTCTAGGTGAAGTTTGGAATTGGTCACTTATGACATATATTTCACAGTCCAGTGACTTTCTTAAGTTTTTCTGTTTAAGTCAGTTGGTCCAACAGAATGATATTTGGCACTTGTGAAATGTTGTGTTAAAGTCATTTCTCAGTAACTTTTGCTCCTATGGCCAGTGATACTTAGCACATGCATACATCTTAGAATGGCCTCTTGAGTGCAGTCAGCCATATTTGACCTGGACCTCTATTTCACAGTCCATTAGACATGCTACATTGTCTTACTCGATCAGTTCTAGGTCAGGTTCTCTAAGTGCTGTGATACTCAGGTGAGTGTTACAGGGCCATCATGGCCCTCTTGTTATATCAGTCGTGTGTCAAGTTTCTTAGTTCACAGGAGTCAAGCTCAGGATGAGCTATAGTGATCACTTTTTGTTATATGCCCATTTGAAAAAACAGGACGTATTATGTTACGGGGTAAGGCGTCGGTCCGTCCGTCTGTGCGTCCGTCCGTCCTTAAACTTTTTCGTTTCCGGCTAACTCCTCCTACAGTTTACATCCGATCAAGCTAAAACTTGGTATATGGTTAGACCATGATGTGGTGCAGCGCATATTGTTTCGGGGTTACAGTCCACCAAATGTTTGCAGAGTTATGCCCCTTAGAAAATGTCTGTAAACTTTTCATTTCCAGTTAACTCCACCTACATTTTACATCCGATCAAGCTGAAACTTCATGTATAGTTAGACCATGATGTGGAGCAGTGCATATTATTTCAAGGTTACAGTCCACCAAATATTAGCAGAGTTATGCCCCTTTGAAAATTTCAGTAGACTTTTCGTTTCCGGCTAACTCCTCCTACAGTTCACATCAGATCAAGCTGAACCTTGGTATATAGTTAGACCATGATGTGGCGCAGCGCATATTGTTTCTGGGTTACAGTCCACCAAATGTTTGCAGAGTTATGCCCCTTAGAAAATTTCTGTAAACTTTTCATTTCCAGTTAACTCCTACAGTTTACATCTGATCAAGCTGAAACTTCATGTATAGTTAGACTATGATGTGGAGCAGCGCATATTGTTTCGAGGTTACAGTCCACCAAATGTTTGCAGAGTTATGCCCCTTTGAAAATTTCAGTAGACTTTTCGTTTCCAGCTAACTCCTCCTACAGTTTACATCCATTCAAGCTGAAACTTGATCTGTAGTTAGACTATGATGTGGAGCAGCGCATATTGTTTAAAGGTTACAGTCCACCAAAATATTAGCAGAGTTATACCCCTTTGAAAATTTCTATTTTTTGTTTCTGGCTAAATCCTCCTACAGTTTACGTCCAGTGAAGCTGAAACTTCATGTACAGTTCGACCATGATGTGGAGCAGCGCATATTGTTTCGAGGTTACAGTCCACCAAATATTAGCAGAGTTATGCCCCTTTGAAAATTTCAGTAAACTTTCCGTTTCCGGCTAAATCCTCCTACACTTTAGATCCTATCAAGCTGAAACTTGATTTGTAGTTAAACCATGATGTTGAGCAGCGCATATTGTTTCAAGGTTACAGTCCACCAAATATTAGCAGAGTTAAACCCCTTTGAAAATTTCTATTAATTTTTTGTTTCCGGCTAACTCCTCCTACAGTTTACAACCGATCAAGCTGAAACTTCATAAATAGTTACACGATGATGTGGAGCAGCACATATTATTTTGAGGTTACAGTGTACCAAATATTTGCAGATTTATGCCCCTTTGAAAGTTTTTGTAAACTTTTCGCAGCTTATTGTTTAGAGGTAATAGTGTGCAAGTTTTATTTTATAATAGGTATAGTTTTTGCAAATAACTAAAGTTTTGGTCATATGGGCAAGATATTGATTTTTTTTTCAACATCTTCTTTTATTAGGTTTGCAAGGAAAGGTTGCCATTATTAAATCTTAATAAATACATACTTCTTTTATGGATTTTTTTTTCTTTTTCTTTTTAGTACTCTTCTGATTTGGCTCCCTTGAAGAACAAAAATAAAATTAGTATTAAACAAGTTAAAGGTTTACAAAAAATTTCTTGCAACATTTTTTTTTTTTTTTTTGTTTGTTTATTTTTGTTCTGTTATTGTTTGGTCGGATATTGAAGTATAGGAAAAACAAATCAGCCAAAGGCTCATATGAGCCTATAATATAGCCATGCTTCTGTGGTGTGTCCTCCGTCAGAAAGCACTTCTCCCCAGAAGCAGCAAACTTCTCCCTATTTTCCCAGGAGGGAAAAGTTACTTCTCCCTTAATTTCTGAGCAAGCTTGGACCCTTAGATTACAGTTCACCAAATATCAGCAGAGATATGCCCCAATGAAATTTTTTTTAAATTTTGTTTTTGTAATTCCACTTACAGTTTATATCCGGAGCACTGAATTATACAGGAGCTAGTTGGTGTGCTACATCTTATTACTTGCCACCGGCGTATAATGCCCCGCTTGGCGGAGCTCTTGTTGTCATTTACCCTGGGTGTCTTGCGAGCCCAACTCCTCTTACAGTTTTATACCAATTGTTGTCGCACCTGCTTTAGCATGGGCGACTTGGGCTCGCAAGTTTTTGTCCATCTGTCCGTTCATCTTTCCATCAACATTTACCCTGGGTGTCTTGTGAGCACAACTCCTCTTACAGTTTTGTACCGATCATTTTGAAACTTTGCATATGTTTTCTTCATGGTATGAAGATGTGCATGTGGTTTGGATATAATTGTTAGATTACCGGTATTTTTGTCACTTTTTCCACATTGTGAACTTTGTCATTTTTTCACTCAATATATAGACAGTGGGTACCTCTTGTGAGTGCAACTCCTCATACAGTTTTATACTGATTGTTTTGAAACTTTGCATGTGTTTTCTTCATGGTATGAGGATGTGCATGTGGTTTGGATATAATTGTTAGAATAATTTTTGTCACTTTTTCCACATTGTGAACTTTGTCATTTTTTCACCCTCGGTATATAGACAGTGGGTACCTCTTGTAAGCGCAACTCCTCTTACAGTTTTGTACCGATCGTTTTGAAACTTTGCATATTTTATCTTCATGGTATGAGGATGTGCATGTGGTTTGGGTATAATTGTTAGGTTATTTTTTGTCACTTTTTATACCCTGCCACACAATAGTGGCGGGGTATTATGGTTTCACGTTGGTCGTCTGTGAGTCCGACCTTCTCCGTCAGTCCGTCGTACGTTCATCCGTTTTTCGTTTCCGGATGATAACTTGAGTAAACATCAATGGATTTTCACCAAATAAGCATTGATATTGCGGAGATCTGGTTTGGGATTGCTATTGGGCAAATTTCGTCAATTTTTGATGGAGTTATCTGCCCGAGACACGCCCATATTTTCGTTTCAGGATGATAACTTAAGTAAACATCAATGGATTTTCACCAAACTTGGTATGTGCATTGATATTATAGAGATCTGGTTTGGGATTGCTAATGGGCAAATTTCATCAAATTTTGACGGAGTTATCTGCCCAAGACACGCCCATATTTTCGTATCCAGATGATAACATTAGTAAATAACAAGGGATTTTCATCAAACTTGCTATATGCATTGACATTAAGGAGATCTGGTTTGGGATTGCTAATGGGCAAATTTCGTCAAATTTTACGGAGTTATCTGCCTGAGACACACCCATATTTTCGTTTCTGGATGATAACTTTAGTAAATAACAAGGGATTTTAACCAAACTTGCTATATGTATTGACAGTAAGGAGATCAGGTTTGGAATTGCTAATGGGCAAATTTTGTCAAATGTTTATGGAGTTATCTGCCGGAGACACGTCCATATTTTCATTTCTGGATAACTTGAGTAAATAACAAGGCCTTTTAACCAAACTTGCTATATGCATTAATATTATCAAAATCTGCTTTAGGATTGTTATCTGTCAATTGATATTATCAAGATCTGGTTTAGGATTGTTATCCGTCCCGCCGTCATTTTCTTTCCAGACATTTTCGCAAGGATAACTTTAATACATAAACAAATAATTGCTATGGCGGGGTATTATGCTTGCGGTGCTTTTATTCCACATTGTGAACTTCGTCATTTTTCACCCTTTATATATAAACGGTACCTCTTGTGAGTGCAACTCCTCTTACAGTTTTGTACCGATTATTATGAAACTTTGCATGCATTTTCTTCATAGTATGAATATGTGCCTATGGTTTGGATGTAATTTTTAAATTATTTTTTTTACTTTTTTCCACATTGTAAACTTAATCATTTTTCACCCTCAATATATAGGGGATACCTAGTGAGCACAACTCCTCATACAATTTTATACTAATCTTTTTGCAACTTTGCACATGTTTTCTCCATAGTCTGAAGATGTGCATGTGCCTTTCATATAATTCGTACCATATTTTTGTCACTTTTTTGTACTTTTTGAACTTTGTCATTTTCTGACCTCAGATATATGGACAGTGGGTACCTTGTGATTGCAATTTTTCATACAATTTTAAACCGGTCTTTTTGAAACGTTGCACATGCTTTCTCCCATGTCTGCAGAAGTGCACATGGTTTGGATATGATTTTTATGCCCTGGCCATTTTTAATGGGAGGGGGACATATAGTATCACCGCTGTCTGTACGTCCGTCCGTCCCAAATGTAACACAAATGCTTTCCGTGCATTATCTTTTGAAAGGATTGGTGTATTGGATTGAAATTTTATACACAGGTATATAATCATAAAATGTAGGTCAAGTTTAATTTAGGGTAAAATCCATCAATTATTTTGGGAGTTATGGCCCTTTTTCAACTTTGAAAATTTTGAACTTTGAAAAATGGTTTCCGCGCGATATCTTTTGAAAGGATTGGTATATTGGATTGAAATTTTATACATAGGTATATAATCATAAAATGTAGGTCAAGTTCGATTTAGAGTAAAATCTACCTATTATTTTGGGAGTTATGGCCCTTTTTCAACTTTGAAAAATGGTTTCCATTCCATAACTTTTGAAAATATAAGTGTGTTGGATTCATATTTTATACACAAGGATATAATTATAAAATATAGGTCAAGTTTGATTTAGGGTAAAATCCACCAATTATTTTTGGAGTTACGGCCCTTTATCAATGTTGAAAAATAGTTGAAAAATGGTTTCCCTTCGATATCTTTTGAAAGCATTGGTGTATTGGATTGAAATTTTATACACAGGTATTTAATCATAAAATGTAGGTCAAGTTCGATTTAGGGTAAAATCCACCAATTATTTTGGGAGTTATGGCCCTTTTTCAACTTTGAAAAATGGTTTCGGTGCGATCTTTTGAAAGGATTGGTGCATTGGATTGAAATTTTATACACAGGTATATAATCATAAAATGTAGGTCGTTGGATTTAGAGTAAAATCAAACCATTAGTTTGGCAGTTATGGCCCTTTTTCAACTTTGAAAAATGGTTTACGTTCTATAACTTTTGAAAATATTAGTGTATTTCATTCATATTTTATACACAAGCATATAATTATAAAATGTAGGTCAGTTTCGATTTAGGGTAAAATCCACCAATTATTTTTGGAGTTACGGCCCTTTATCAATGTTGAAAAATGGTTTCCATTCGATATCTTTTGAAAAGATTGGTGTATTGGATTGAAAGTTTATACACAGATATCTAATCATAAACTGTAGGTCAAGTTTGATTTAGGGTAAAATCTACCAATTACAAGCTTATTTTGGGAGTTATGGCCCTTTTTCAACTTTGAAAAATTTTGAACTTTGAAAAATGGTTTCTGTGCGATATCTTTTGAAAGGATTGGTGCATTGGATTGAAATTTTATACACAGGTATATAATCATAAAATGCAGGTCAGGTTCGATTTAGAGTAAAATCCACCTATTATTTTGGGAGTTATGGCCCTTTTTCAACTTTGAAAAATTTTGAACTTTGAAAAATGGTTTCTGTGCGATATCTTTTGAAAGGATTGGTGCATTGGATTGAAATTTTATACACAGGTATATAATCATAAAATGCAGGTCAGGTTCGATTTAGAGTAAAATCCACCTATTATTTTGGGAGTTATGGCCCTTTTTCAACTTTGAAAAATGGTTTACTTTCCATAACTTTTGAAAATATTACCGTGTTTCATTCATATTTTATACACAAGCATATAATTATAAAATATAGGTCAATTTCAATTTAGGGTAAAATCCACCAATTATTTTTGCAGTTACAGCTCTTTATCAATGTTGAAAAATAGTTGAAAATGGTTTCTGTTCAATAGCTTTTGAAAGGATTCGTGTATTTGAATTGAAATTTTATACACAGGTATATAATCATAAAATGTAGGTCAAGTTCGATTTAGGGTAAAATCCACCAATTATTTTGGGAGTTATGGCCCTTTTTCAACTTCGAAAACTTTTCAACTTTGAAAAATGGTTTCCGTGTGATATCTTTTGAATGGATTGGTGCATTGGATTGAAATTTTTGAAATAATTGAAATAATTATAAAATATAGGTCAAGTTTGATTTAGGGTAAAATCCACCAATTATTTTGGAGTTACGACCCTTTATCAATGTTGAAAAGTAGTTAAAAAATGGTTTCAGTTCGATATCTTTTGACTGGGGGGTGGTCGGGTGGTGCGAAGGTGCTGTGTATCTTACATCACTGGGGCGTCCAACTGATATTGGCTTACAATTGGGCAAGGCCTGCTATCCTTGTAGTGGGTAAGGGTAGAGGGGGAATGTTTTTATTTCTTCTGTTTCTTCACTTTCATTCCTGTTCCTCTTTCTTCCCTGTCCCTCTCTTTCATCTCCTCTACTCTCTCTTCTATCTCTTTTCTCCCTTTCTCTGGGAGACGACACAAAATGACCCTCAAGGGTTGACGTGTCGTTAAACCCCAACACAATCAATCAATCAATATCTTTTGAAAAGATTAGTGTATTGGATCCAAAATTTACTACACAGGTATATAATCATAAAATGTAGGTCAGGTTCGATTTAGAGTAAAATCCACCTTTTATTTTGGGAGTTATGGCCATTTTTCAACTTTGAAAAATGGTTTCTGTTCCGTAATTTTTGAAAAGATTAGTGTGTTGGATTCATATTCTATACACAAGCATATAATTATAAAATATAGGTCAAGATTGATTTCGGGTAAAATCCACCAATTATTTTTGGAGTTACAGCCCTTTATCAATGTTGAAAAATAGTTCAAAAATGGTTTCCGTTCGATACCTTTTGAAAAAATTAGTATATTGGATTGAAATTTTATACACAGGTCTATAATCATAAAATGTAGGTCAAGTTCGATTTAGGTTAAAATCTACCAATTATTTTGGGAGTTATGGCCCTTTTTCAAATGTAAAAAAATGGTTTCCTTTCCATAATTTGAAAAGATTAGTGAATTGGATTCATATTTTATACACAAGCATATAATTATGAAATATAGGTCAAGTTTTATTTAGGATAAAATCCACCAATTATTTTTGGAGTTATGGCCCTTTTTCAACGTTGAAAAGTAGTTTCAGTTTGATATCTTTTGAAAACATTAGTGTATTGAATTCATATTTCACACACAGGTACATCTTCATGAAATAGAGATCAAGTTCTAAGTAGGGTAAAATCAACCCATTATTATGGGAGTTACGGCCCTTTTTCGCCTTCAAAAGATGTTTTCCTTCCGATATTTTTTTAAAAAAGATTGATTTGTGTATTGTATTCATATTTTATACACAGGTATATAATCATAAAATATGGTCAAGTTCCATTTAGGGTAAAATCTGCCAATTATTATGAGAGTTATGTCTCTTTTTATGCCCCCAACTTCGAAGAAGTTGGAGGGGCATATTGCTTCTGGGACATTTGTGCGTGCGTGCATCCGTCCAACCGTCCGTCCGTTACGCTTTTTGATGCATAGCATAACTTCTGAACCATGCATGCTAGGGTTTTGAAATTTCATATATGGATTCTTCATGAAAAAATAGCTGACCCGTATTTTTTTTCCCATCAGGATTATGCCCATTTCCTGAGTTATGGCCCTTTGAAAAAATATAGATGAAATCTTGTCAGCAAAATATCTCAAAAGCTATTGAAGCTAGAGCCTTGAAACCTGGTGAATAGATTGGTATTGATGAGTAGATGACCTGATTAACTTTTGAATAAATTCTGAAAATTACATCATGAGTTATGGCCTTTATAATTTTGGGCATTTTTACAATTGCACACTTTTTGATGCATAGCATAAGTTTTGAACTGTGCATGCTAGGGTTTTGAAATTTCATATATGGATTCCTCATGAAAAAATAGCTGACACGTGTTTTTTTAGCTCACCTGAGCACAAAGTGCTCATGGTGAGCTATTGTGGTCAGTCAATGTCCGTCGTCCGTCGTCCATCGTGCGTCATGCGGCGTCAACAATTGCTTTAAAAGCCTACTCCTCCTACACCCCTGGGCCAATTGACTTGATACTTGGTAGGAAGCATCGGGGTGACTTGTAGATCAAAAATAGCTAAAATCTTTCCGATCGGAAATCCAAGATGGCCGCCATGGCCGCCATCTTGAAAATCTATTTTTTGCTTCTTCTCCTGAACCGAAAGGCCAATTGACTCCAAACTTGCTAGGAACCATCAGGGTGACTTGTAGATCAAAAATAGCTTAAATCGTGCCGATCGGAAATCCAAGATGGCCGCCATGGCAGCCATCTTGAAAATCTATTTTTCGCTTCTTCTCCTGAACCGAAAGGCCAAGTGACTCCAAACTTGCTAGGAAGTATCAGGGTGACTTGTAGATCAAAAATAGCTAAAATCATGCCGATCGGAAATCCAAGATGGCCGCCATGGCCGCCATCTTGAAAATCGATTTTTCGCTTCTTCTCCTGAACCGAAAGGCCAATTGACTCCAAACTTGCTAGGAAGCATCAGGGTGACTTGTAGATCAAAAGTAGCTAAAATCGTGCTTATTGGAAATCCAAGATGGCCGCCATGGTGGCCATCTTGAAAATCTATTTTTTGCTTCTTCTCCTGAACCGAAAGGCCAGTTGACTCCAAACTTGCTAGGAAGCATCAGGATGACTTGTAGATCAAAAATAGCTAAAATCCTGTCGATAGGAAATACAAGATGGCCGCCATGGCCGCCATCTTGAAAATCTATTTTTCGCTTCTACTCCTAAACGCAAAAGTCAATTGACTCCAAACTTGGTAGGAGGCATTGGGGTGACTTATAGATCAAAAATAGCTAAAATCATGCCAGTCGGATATCCAAGATGGCCGCCATGGCAGCCATCTTGAAAATCTATTTTTCGCCTCTTCTCCTGAACTGAAAGGCCATTTGACTCGAAACTTGGTAGGAAGCATTGGGGTGACTCGTAGATCAAAAATAGCTAAAATCGTGCCGATCGTAAATCCAAGCTGGCTGCCATTTAGAGTTTGTTCAAATGATCACGCTCAATTGACTGGCATGCCATATATCTTCTTCTTCAAAATAAAGAACTGCTTAAATGATGATCTTTTCATTAGTTGCGATGACAGGATTGGAAAAATGTTGCATAACATCTGCATATCTGCAGTGGCTATGTCACTCAGGTGAGCGACCCATGGCCCGTGGGCCTCTTGTTTCTTATCAGGATTATGCCCCTTTCCTGAGTTATGGCCCTTTGAAAAAATATGGATGAATTCTTGTCAGCAAAATATCTCAAAAACTATTGAAGCTAGAGCCTTGAAACCTGGTGAATAGATTGGTATTGATGAGTAGATGACCTGATTAACTTTTGAATAAATTCTGAAAATTACTTCATGAGTTATGGCCCTTTATAACTTTGGGCATTTTTACGTTGCACATTTTTTGATGCATAGCATAAGTTTTGAACTGTGCATATGGATTCCTCATGAAAAAATAGCTGACCCATATTTTTTTTCTGATCAGGATTATGCCCCTTTCCTGAGTTATGGCCCTTTGAAGAAATATGGATGGAATCTTTTCAGCAAGCTATCTCAAAAACTATTGAAGCTAGAGCCTTGAAACTTTAGGAATAGGTTGGTAGCGGTGAGTAGATGACCTGATTAACTTTTGAATAAATTCTGAAAAGTACTTCTTGAGTTATGGCCCCTTGTCATTTTGGGCATTTTTACATTGCACACTTTTTGATGCATAGCATAAGTTTGAACTGTGCATGCTAGGGTTTTGAAATTTCATATATAGATTTCTCATGAAAAAATAGCTGACACATATTTTTTTTTTCTTATTAAGATTATGCCCCTTACCTGAGTTACGGCCCTTTGAAAAAAATATGGATGAAGTCTTGTCAGCAAAATATCTCAAAAACTATTGAGGCTAGCGCCTTGAAATTTAAGGAATAAATTGGTAGCGATGAGTAGCTGACCTGATTAACTTTTGAATAAATTCTGAAAAGTACTTCTTGAGTTATGGCCCTTTGTCATTTTTGGCATTTTTACATTGCACACTTTTTGATGCTTAGCATAGATTTTGAACTGTGCATGTTAGGGTTTTGAAATTTCATGTATGGATTCCTCATGAAAAAATAGCTGACACATATTTTTTTCCCCATCAGGATTATGCCCCTTTCCTGAGTTTTGGCCCTTTGAAGAAATATGGATGGAATCTTGTCAGCAAAATATCTCAAAAACTATTGAAGCTAGAGCCTTGAAATTTAATGAATAGATTGGTAGCAATGATTAGATGACCTGATAAACTTTTTGAATAAATTCTGAAAAGTACTTCTTGAGTTATGGCCCTTTGTCATTTTGGGCATTTTTACATTGCACACTTTTTGATGCATAGCATAAGTTTTGAACTGTGCATGCTAGGGTTTTGAAATTTCATATATGGTTTCCTCATGAAAAAGTAGGGACCCATATTTTTTTTCCTATCCAAATTATCTCCCATTTTAGAGTTATTTCCCTTTTAATAAAATAACATTGAAATCTCGTATATTTGTACTGTTGTTACCTTCATGGGCAAGCAGTGTTGGAGTCAAGCAGTGTTAGAGTCAGGCAGTTGGGAGCATAGTGTTTTACAAACACCAGCTCTAGTTTCAACTTCATTTTTTGCAGAATGCCTGCATGTGGGTGAGGATGGCCCTGGACGGGGGCATCTGTGTCATACTGACACATTTCTAGTTAAATTTGTTTTTGTCACTTTTTCCACTTTAACTTTGTCATATTCTGAACCTCAGATTGTATGAAAGTGTACAGACTGTGGCTACTTTTTGAGCCCAATTTCTCATGCATCATATGAGAAAATGCAAATGCTTTCAATGAAATTCCTATATTCATATAATCCTTGTCTTTAATTTTTGTCACTTTTCCATCTAAGCACTGCTAAGAATGAAAGAAATTTAATTTAATAACCACGTCCTGTGACTTTTGCCCCAGCAGGTGCTACTCCGCCTTTTGCGGAATTCTGGTTTTCAAACTTTGCATGTGTTTTCTTCATGGTATGTGGATGTGCATATGGTTTAGATATAATTTTTAGATCATTTTATGTCACTTTTTCCACATTTTTCACCCTCAATATATAGACATTGGGTACCTCATGTGAGCACAACTCCTTTTACAGTTTTGTATCCATCGTTTTCAAACTTTGCACATGTTTTCTTCATGGTATGAGAATGTGCATGTGGTTTGGATATAATTATTAGATCATTTTTTGTCACTTTTTCCATATTATGAACTTAATCATTTTTCACACTCAATATATAGACAGTGGGTATCTTGTGAGCACAACTCATACAATTTTATACCAATCTTTTTGAAACTTTGCACATGTTTTATCCATAGTCTGCACAACGCATGTGCTTTTGATATAATCCTTGCACTAATTTTTGTTACTTTTTTCTGCTGTGAACATTGTGTCATTTTCTGACCTCAGATGTATAGACAGTCAGTACCTTGTGGTTGCCACTTCTCATACAATTATATCCCCCACCATAGGGAGGTGGGGAGAAGTATTATTTTTAGTGCGGATCCTATCGGCGTCAGCATCATTTTAGCGTCGGCATCCTTGTCGACATAGCTTTTTTTCTGCACTCTATTCTTAATGAATAGATGGATTTTGGCCAAACTTACACAAATTTATCATTGGGTGGGGGAAAAATGCTGATTAGATTTTGATGACCTTGACCCCATTTTCAAGGTTACACAAGGACTTAGATTGTTGGAAAATTGCTTGTCTGCACCCTATCTCTTGAAGGAACAAATGGATTTTGACCATACCTGCACATCTAGATTGCTGGGACATGTAAAAGAACTTAGAATTTGGTGACCTTGACTCCATTTTCAAGGTCACATGATAGCTTAGATGGTTGGAAAATGGCTTGTCTGCACCCTATCTCCTGAATGAATGGATGGATTCTTACCAAACGTACATCTATATTGTTGAGACATGGAAAAAAACTGATTAGATTTTGGTGACCTTGACCCCATTTTCAAGGTCAGACAAGGGCTTAGATTGTTGGAAAATGGCATGTCTGCCCCCTATCACATGAAGGAATGGATGGATTTTGACCAAACTTGTAAAGCTATATTGTTGAGACAGGGACAAGAACTGATTAGATTTTGGTGACCTTGACCCCATTTTCAAGGTCACAGGGGGTGGGGGTCAGATTGTTGTAAATGGCTTGTCTGCACCCTATCTCCAGAATGAATGGATGGATTTTGACCAAACTTGCACAACTGTATTGTTGTGACATAAAAAAGAACTGATTTGATTTTTGTGACATTGACCTTATTTTCAAGGTCACAGGAGGGCTCAGATTGTTGGAAAATGGCTTTTCTGCACCCTATCTCCAGAATGAATGGATGGATTTTGACTAAACTTGCACAACTATATTGTTGTGACATGAAAAAAGAACAGATTTGATTTTGGTGACCTTGACCTTATTTTCAAGGTCACAGGAGGGCTCAGATTGTTGGAAAATGGCTTTTCTGCACCCTATCTCCAGAATGAATGGATGGATTTTGACCAAACTTGTACAGCTATATTGTTGAGACAGGGACAAGAACTAGTTAGATTTTGGTGACCTTGACCCCATTTTCAAGGTCAAACTAGGGCTTAGATTTTGGAAAATTGCCCCATGGACCACACACACGCAAAAAAAAAAAAGAAAAGATAAATTATAGATACAACCTATTTAGATGACAGGTCTGTTGAAACTGGTGGGGGACAAGAACTGATTAGATTTTGGTGACCTTGACCCCATTTTCAAGGTCACAGGGGGGGGGGTCAGATTGTTGGAAAATGGCTTGTCTGCACCCTATCTCCAGAATGAATGGATGGATTTTGACCAAACTTGCACAACTATATTGTTGTGACATGAAAAAGAACTGATTTGATTTTGGTGACATTGGCCTTATTTTCAAGGTCACAGGAGGGCTCAGATTGTTGGAAAATGGCTTTTCTGCACCCTATCTCCAGAATGAATGGATGGATTTTGACTAAACTTGCACAACTATATTGTTGTGACATGAAAAAGAACAGATTTGATTTTGGTGACCTTGACCTTATTTTCAAGGTCACAGGAGGGCTCAGATGGTTGGAAAATGGCTTTTCTGCACCCTATCCCCAGAATGAATGGATGGATTTTGACCAAACTTATACAGCTATATTGTTGAGACAGGGACAAGAACTAGTTAGATTTTGGTGACCTTGACCCCATTTTCAAGGTCAAACTAGGGCTTAGATTTTGGAAAATTGCCCCATGGACCACACACACGCCAAAAAAAAAAAAAAGGAAAAGATTATAGATACAACCTATTTAGACGACAGGTCTGTTCAAACTGGTGGGGGACATACGTTTTCCTCTGAAAACACTGTTCTAGTTTTATACTAATCTTTTTGAAACTTTGCACATGTTTTCTCCAGGATCTGCAGAAGTCCATATGGTTCGGATATAATTCTTAAATTTATTTTTGTCATTTTTTCAACTTAAGATTTGTCATTTTCTAACCTCAGATTTTATGAAAGTGTACAGACTTTGGGTACCTTTTGAGTGCAACATTTAGTGCATCATATGAAAATATGCATGTGGTTTTGATCCTATATTAATTTCTTTTACCTGAAATAAACACTACTTTTTTTTGGGGTGGTGAGGGGGAGGGGAGGGGGGAGGTACGGGCAGGTGCGATATCACCTTCACTGAAGTTTGATCTATATTTTATTATCTCATGCATCCACACAATTAAATGACTTCTGCAAAACTGCTGAAGGGATTTGAACCTAAGTTTGTAGAAATACTGTTCAATTTTAAGCCAGTCAGCCATTTTGTTTGGCTCCATTGCATCCAAAGTGTCCCAAGTGGTAAATGTCATCTCCCGGATGAATGATGCCATTTGGACTAATCTTGGCACTAATATGCCAAGAATGATCCTCTACTAGCTTGTTTGGTTTGTGTTTTTGTATCCATTCACTGTTAGTTGCCATGGTAACAGTTAATTTCAATGTAGAAAATTTTTAAACATTTTGATGCAAACTTAGCTGTAATGATCTTAGGGCAGGTTTCTGCCAAGTTTGTACTTTTTGCATTCAATCTGGTTGACTGTTTTGATTGGTTGCCATGGCAACTGAATTGTTCCACATATAATGATAATGGTCAAATGACAACTCTGGGAATCATTGAAGCAATTTGAATAAAATACTAGGATATTGCTTTTGAATTCCACGCGTTTCAGATGTCTAAAAATGATAAGTGAGATAAAAACTCGAGTGCCTTTGAATTCTTTGAGCAAAATCATATGACAAATTGATATATATATATATATTTATTTTTTTTTTTTTTTTTTTTTTTTTCCCAGAAAATAGGGTTTAACAGGCTCATTTGAATATATTCTCAATTTTTTTTTTTCTGGAAAAAATAAGAAGAGAGATATTACAAAGTTTCATCTGATGAAATTTTTATCTGATTTAATAAAGTTTAATTTCTAAAGTTACTAATACTGAGGTAAATAATTTATGTTCATGATTAAAGTTTCAATTTTTTTATACATAAAATTTCTTGTTCAACCAACCATCTTCAGTATCCAGGTGCTAAAATAATTACCTGTGTAGCTGTATATATCTATAAATCCTTTAAATCCATTCTTAAGCAGACTATTGTAATGAGAATGTGAGGTATGAGATAAAATTCAGTACACACAGGCAATAGTGGTCATTGATCCAGCTGAATGGCATGAAAGAACGCTGTGTGTGCTGATTGACTTGAAAGGGAATAAGTGAGAATAGGTTAACAAAACAAAAAACATTTAAAAGACTGTATCTAGTATTTGTTGGCAAAGTCAACACCTTTGAAATAAACAGAGTTTATTGTTAGCTCTACTGAACTAGCGTGTATGAGACCTTCTGACGTCCATTTATCATTTAGCATTTTCTCATTTCCATATCTCCAGCATTGGTTTGGTATCAAAGTTGTTGATGAGAACTTTAACAAAAGTAAATAAATTGGTCGCAACTTCACTTAGCCCTGACCAGATGTTGGTATGTGCATCGATATTATGAAGATTTGGTTTGGGATTGCTGATGGGTAAATTTTATCAATTTTTGACAGTCATATGCCCGCCACGTCATTATTTTCATTTGTGGATGATAACTAAGTAACAAGAGTGCCATGATGGCCCTGTAACACTCAACTGAATGTCATAGCACTTAGAGAACCTGGCCTGGATCTGATCAAGGCAAACATTCTGACCAAAATTCATAATGATTAGTTAAACAAGATAATGTAGCATGTGTAATGGACTGTGAAATAGAGGTCAAGGTCAAATAAAGATGACTACACTCAACAGGCCATGCTAAGATGTATGCATGTGCTAAGTATCACTGGCTGTAGGAGCAATAGTTACTGAGAAACTGACCTAAACACAAACACTTCACAAGTGCCAAATATCATGAGAAACTGACATAAACGGAAAAATTTCAGAAAGTCACTGGACCATGAAATATACATCATAAGTGACCCAGTTTTGAACTCGACCTAGAAATCATCAAGACAAACATTTTGAGAAAGATTCATGATGATTGATTCAAAAAATGTGACCTCTAGAGTATTAACAGGGTCATCCTTTTATGGGGGTGATTGGGTGGTGCAAAGGTGTGTATCTTAGTCCCTGGGACGCCCAACTGATCTTGGCTTAGAGTTGGGCAAGGCCTGCTGTCCTTGTAGCAGGTAAGGATAGAGGGGGAATGTTTTTATTTCTTCTGTTTCTGCACTTTCATTCCTGTTCCTCTTTCTTTCCTGTCCCTCTCTTTCATCTCTCCTACTATCTCGTCTATCTCTTTTCTCCCTTTCTCTGGGAGACGACACAAAATGACCCACAAGGGTTGAGGTGTCATTAAACCCCAACACAGTCAATCAGTCTTCCTTTGATTTGGCCAGGTGACTTAGTTTTTGACCCAAGTGAGCCAATTTCAAACTGGACCTATAAATCATCAGGACAAACATTTTGAGCATGATTCATGATGATTGCTTTAAAAATATGACGGCTAGAGTGTTAACATGGTCTTCCTTTGATTTGGCCTGGTGACCTGGTTTTTGACCCCAAGTAGCCCAGTTAAGTTTCTAACGACCTAGAAATCTTTAGACAAACATTTTGAGCAATATTCAAGATAATTACTTTAAAATGTTTCCTCTGAAGTGTTAACAAGGTTTTTTAGCTCACCTGAGCAAAAAGTGCTCATGGTGAGCTATTGTGGTCAGTCAATGTCCGTTATCCGCCGTGGGTCGTGCAGCATCAACAATTGCTTTAAAAGCCTACTTCTACACCCCTGGGCCAAATGACTCGATATTTGGTAGGAAGTATTGGGGTGACTTGTAGATCAAAAATAGCTAAAATCGTTCCGATCGGAAATCCAAGATAGCCGCCATGGCCGCCAGCTTGAAAATCTTTTTTTCGCTTCTTCTACTGAGCCGAAAGGCCAATTGACTCTAAACTAGGTAGGAAGCATCATGGTGACTTGTAGATCAAAAATGGCTAAAATCATGCCGATCGAAAATCCAAGATGGCCACCATGGCGGCCATCTTGAAAATCTATTTTTCGCTTCTACTCCTAAACCCAAAAGTCAATTGACTCGAAACTTAGTAGGAAGCATCAGGGTGACTTGTAGATCAAAAATAGCTAAAATTGTTCAGAGCCTAAATCCAAGATGGCCGCCATGGCCGTCATCTTGAAAATCTATTTTTTGCTTCTTCTCCTAAACCCAAATGCCAATTGACTCGAAACTTGGTAGGAAGCATCGTGGTGACTTGTACATCAAAAACAGCAAAAATCGTTCTGATCAGAAATCCAAGATGGCCGCCATCTTGAAAATCTATTTTTCGCTATGTCATCAACAATTAGTTTGTTAACACTCTAGAGGTCACAGTTTTGACTCAATCTTGATGAAACTTGCTCAGAATGTTTTCCTCTATGAAATCTAGGTCAAGTTCGATACTCGGTCACTTGGGGTCAAAAACTAGGTCACCAAGCCAGATCAAAGGAAAAACTTGTTAACACTCTAGAGGTCACATTTTTGAAGCAATCATCATGGATCTTGCTTAAAATGTTTTTCTTGATGATTTTTAGGTCAAATTTGAAACTGGGTCACTTGGGGTCAAAAACTAGGTCACCAGGTCAAATCAAAGGAAAACCTTGTTAACACTCCAGAGGTAACATTTTAAAACTAATCATTATGAATGTCTCTCAAAATGTTTGTCTTGATGATTTCTAGGTCAAGTTCAAAACTGGGCCACCTGGGATAAAAAACTAGGTCACCAGACAAAATAAAAAAAAAAAACCTTGACAACACTTAACACTCTAGCAGTCACATTTTTGAAGCAATCATAATGAATCTTGCTCAAAATATTTTTCTAGATGATTTCTAGGTCAAGTGACTTTGTTAAGTTTTTTTTTCCATTTAGGTCAGTTTCTCAGTAACTATTTGTCCTACACCAGTGATATTTGGCATCTTAGCATGACCTTTTGATTGTAGTCATCCTTATTTGACCTTGACCTGTATTTCACAGTCCACTTACTTTATTAATTTTTTAGGTCAGTTTCTCAGTAACTAAGTGCTACAGCCAATGATACTTGCCACAAGTATACATCTTAGCATGGCCTCTTATGTGCTGTCATACATATTTATAGCCCTGCATACAAAGTATAAGGGGGTGTGGTATACTGTTTTCATCTTGTCTGTCATTCGGTGATTCTATCATTCCTTCATTCTGACTTTGTTTCTGCTCAGTATCTTGAGAACAAATTGATGCAATTAGACCAGATTTTGCTTATGCATTGACATTGACCGGATCTAGGTTGGGATTGTTATGCATCCATTTTGGCAAATATACAACACAGTTATGGCTCTTGGTTATTGTCAAAATTTTGTTTCTGCTCAATTTTTTGTGAATGAATTGATGGAATTTGATCAAATTTTGTATATGCATTGATCTTAACCAGATTTAGTTGACCTATATTTCATGGTCCATTAGGCATGCTACATTGTCTTAGTTGTATTTGTAATCATCATGAATCTTGGTCAGAATGTTTGCCTTGATCATTTCTAGGTCATGTTCTCTAAGTGCTATGCATTAGGCATGCTATATTGTCTTAGTTGTTTATGTAATCATTATGAATCTTGGTCAGAATGTTTGCCTTGATCATTTCTAGGTCATGTTCTCTAAGTGCAATGCTTTAGGCATGCTATATTGTCTTAGTTGTTTATGTAATCATTATGAATCTTGGTCAGAATGTTTGCCTTGATCATTTCTAGGTCAGGTTCTCTAAGTGCTATGATACTCAGGTGAGCGATACAAAGACATCATGGCCCTCTTGTTTCCTTTTTCGTTTTCAGAAAGGGATTGTTGTACAGTAGAGCCAACAGGAATGCACCACAAAATTTTCTGTCAGTCAGTTGGCAGATGAATTCTTGTTTAATGCTTGGCAAGTTTCCTGCTTGACAAAATTCCTGCTGTGATTTTGTTATTAAAATACAAAGTTTGTGTTTGAAAGTCAGTCATTTATTATGGCACACAGCAATTTTCTGAGAGCTCAGTTTACCTCACATCAGTTGGGCTACACATTCATGTTATATTTTACCTGTAGCATGTTGTTAAAATCACAATTCAGGGGCATCCAACTGTTTTGGAAATACTCATAGTTGGAGTTTAATGGATGGATGTGGTTTTATCTCTTTCAACAATATTTCAGTTTTATCAAGACAATGGGAGGTTGATAATGAAAGGCACTGTGCAATGGAGAACTGGACAGTTGTAAGCTGAATTCTGCCTCCTGTTGGAATTTGAACATTGGACATTATGATTTGAAGCCAAGAGCATTGACCACATAGCTCCAGATAAGAAAAGTATCCAGGAAATTATACCAAGGCACAGAGTACCCACAACATGTTTTCCTGGAGAAATAAGAAAAAATTGCTGTTGGTTGAAAAAATTGTCTTATTTGGAGCTATGACCATTTGCCAGGCGAATGTTCCTGGGTGTAATAGTTGGATCTTATTTATTAGTGATTTTATTTTATTTATTTTTTCAGAGTATCAGACCGTGGTGGTGGGGTGCCGCATACCCTTATGAAAAAGATCTGGCATTACAATTTTACAACAAGTGGTGTCTCACCAGATGAGAAAAATGATGAAGGCGTGTTAGATGATGTCATGAATGCTCATCATATGAGTGGGGCAGTTCCTGGAAAAATGCATGGGTATGTTTCACTTTACATCTTTGGCTAAATTTTGTGATCTACGAGGGTGAGTCAGTAAGTAACCAGCCTAACTTATTTTCAGTTGAGATCCACCTCTTCTTTTTCGATGTAATTGCCCTCTAGTGTGATGCACTTAGACCAACGGTGTTCAAGTGCCATCAGCCCAGAACTGAAAAAATCAGGGTCCTTTCCATTGACCCACTCCTCAACTGCTGTCACAACTTCTTCATCAGACTGGAAATGAAGTCCACGGATATCCTTTTTCAAGTTTGGGAATAGGAAGAAGTCGCTAGGAGCTAGGTCAGGCGAATAGGCAGGATGTGGTATTAATTCATACCCGTTTCACTCTACAGCATCCATTGCAACTTTGCAAGTGTGGACTCTCGCGTTGTCCTGTTGCAGCAAAACACCTTTAGAGAGTTTACCTCGGCGTCTTTAACAGATGGCGGTTTTCAGCTGGTCCAACAAGTTTGCATAGTACACTCCAGTTATTGTACTTCTCTTGGGTAAAAAGTCCAACATAATAACGCCTTTTGCGTCCCAAAATACTGTGGCCATCACCTTGCCAGCAGATGGTTGCCTCTTGAACTTCTTTGGCCTCGGGGACCCAGGCCCTACCCACTGACGACTGAGCTTTATTCTCTGGCTCATAATAATGAATCCAAGTCTCATCTACAGTCACCAGACCCAAAAGAAAATCATCTTTTGACCTAAAATGCTTCAACAAGGCACTGCATACTGATGCTCTGGTTGCCATTTGCTCATCGCTGAGGGATTTGGGGACCCAACGGGCTGTTAGCTTGCGCATACCTAAACGATCATGTAAGATTGTTGAAATGCTACCATGTGAAATGCCTAATGCCTGCGCTATTTCTTCCACCTGAATTCGCCTATCAGAGTATACCAGATCCCGAACTTTCTTACACATTTCTTAGTCAGTGGCATCCAGTGGGTGTCCAGACCTGGCTTCATCTTCTAAAGACGTTCTACCGCGTTTGAATTCCCCTACCCAGAATTTAACATGAGCATAAGATGGTGCAGAAGACCCATAAACATCAGATAACTCGCCATATTTCCTTGCCTGTTTTACCTTTTAAATACAAGTACCGAATTACAGCACGGTACTCAACTTTAGATGAAAAGCATGCCTTTGCATCACTAGCCATGTTTAACATTCAATATCTTATTAAAGAATGACTCGATACACATGTAATTTTGTACCCATGTATAAATCATATATTGAAACAAAGCATGAAAATCGTGACTGTCTCGGACCATCGGAAATGGGGTAGGCTGGTTATTGACACGCCCTGGTATCTCAATGTGCATCGCCAAAAGAAATGGGGTCTCAGTCATTTGTGAACAGCGAAGTTGTTTAACATATGCGATTGTACATATGAGCCAAAACATCCGAAAACACACACTGGAACGCTGTTAAAAAGTGGTCCCTTATAAAGTGGAAACTGTTATAACATGGTTTGTATGTGGCTCCCATTTTTTGTGCAGTTTTTTTTCCTAATTTTGAAAGTTTTGTCCTGTTTCCACAGAACTCAGCAGTCAAAATATCATTAGCCATGACCTTATACACCCCGATTTACGCATTCTGTTTTACCAAAGTTGTAATCAGTATTTTGTCTTTTGGCTATTTCAAAGCACTTTACATGTATCTTTTTTTTCATTCATCTACCTGGTGACCAATAAAGGATTATTCTGTAGCTGTCAATCAGCTTTGATCTAGCAGCAATACTGGTAAATGCCCCCATGTCATTTATGAGTGAAACACGAGCAAAACAAAGAATGCCGAAAAGCCCATTGATGTTCTTGTAGATTGTGAACAAGTTTAACTGATACATAGATGAGAACTAATTTGTCGTCTGCTGAAAAAAAAGAGGATTGTCAATTAGCAGTGCTTATTAGATACCTCCGGCAGGCAATGACTGCCTTGTGGGTACTGAAAAGCAATGTATTAAAATGCATATTTGCTTCAGGCTGTATGTGATCGGGAAAACCAATACAGACAGAAAGATAGAGAGATGTATGGATATACATAAATGGTGAAGTTAAAGTGGCAGTCATTTTGTCAAAAACTATTTTTTCCAGTAGCAAACCTTTTCATGCACATGTTCAATGTATCTTTAATGAATCCGCAAAGTTTCAGAATTTGTTATCAAATTCTTTGAGTCAAGTTGATTGCACCATGTGTAAAGAAACATGGTCTCCAAGGGGAAGGGCTCACCAGAGAATGAAGTGCTCAAGGTGAGCTTTTGGGATACCGTGATGTCTCGTACGTACGTACGTCCGTTCAGTTTGTCCTGTCCGTCAACTTTTGCTTGTGTACACTCTGGGGGACACAGCTTTGATTCAATCTTCTTAAAACTTTGTCAGAATGTTTATCTTCATAAAATCAAGGCCAGGTTTAAAACTGGGTCATGTCTAGTCAAAAACCAGGTCACTAGGTCATTTCTTAGAAAACCCTTGTATACACAATAGAGGCTTCATTTTCCATTGAATCTTTGTGAAACATGGTCAGATTGTTTGTTTGAATGATATCTAAGTTAAGTTTGAATATGGGTCATGTTGGCTAAAAAACTAGGTCACTAGATCAGATCACTGTAAAACCTTGTGTACACAATAGAGGCTTCATTTTTATAAGCCCATTTGAAAAACGGAACGTATTATGTTACGGGGTATGGCCGTATGTGCGTCCGTCCGTCCGTAAACTTTTTCATTTCAGGCTAACTCCTCCTACAGTTTACATCTGATCAAGCTGAAACTTGGTATATAGTTAGACCATGATGTGGCGCAGCGCATATTGTTTCGGGGTTACAGTCCACCAAATGTTTGCAGAGTTATGCCCCTTAGAAAATTTCTGTAAACTTTTCATTTCTGGTTAACTCCTCCTACATTTTACATCCAATCAAGCTGAAACTTCATGTATAGTTAGACCATGATGTGGAGCAGCGCATATTGTTTCGAGGTTACAGTCCACCAAATATTAGCAGAGTTATCCCCTTTTGAAAATTTCAGTAGACTTTTCGTTTCCGGCTAAATCCTCCTACAGTTCACATCAGATCAAGCTGAAAATTGGTATATAGTTAGACCATGATGTGGCGCAGCACATATTATTTCGGGGTTACAGTCCACCAAATGCTTGCAGAGTTATGCCCCTTAGAAAATTTTTGTAAACTTTTCATTTCCAGTTAACTCCTCCTACATTTTACATCCGATCAAGCTGAAACTTCATGTATAGTTAGACCATGATATGGAGCAGTGCATATTGTTTCGAGGTTACAGACCACCAAATATTAGCAGAGTTATGCCCCTTTGAAAATTTCAGTAGACTTTTCGTTTCTGGCTAAATCCTCCTACAGTTCACATCAGATCAAGCTGAAACTTGGTATATAGTTAGACCATGATGTGGCGCAGCACATAATATTTCGGGGTTACAGTCCACCAAATGTTTGCAGAGTTATGCCCCTTAGAAAATTCCTGTAAACTTTTCATTTCCAGTTAACTCCTCCTACATTTTACATCCGATCAAGCTGAAACTTCATGTATAGTTAGACCATGATGTGGAGCAGTGCATATTGTTTCGAGGTTACAGTCCACTAAATATTAGCAGAGTTATGCCACTTTGAAAATTTCAGTAGACTTTTCGTTTCCGGCTAACTCCTCCTACAGTTTACATCCAATCAAGCTCAAACTTGATTTGTAGTTAGACTATGATGTGGAGCAGCGCATATTGTTTAAAGGTTAAAGTCCACCAAATACTAGCAGAGCTATACCCCTTTGAAAATTTCTAATTATTTTTCGTTTCTGGCTAAATCCTCCTACAGTTTACATCCAATTAAGCTGAAACTTGATTTGCAGTAAGACCATGATGTGGAGCAGCACATATTGTTTCGGGGTTACAGTCCACCAAATATAAGCAGAGTTATGCCCCTTTGAAAATTTCAGTAAACTTTTAGTTTCCGGCTGAATCCTCCTACAGTTCACATCCTATCAAGCTGAAACTTGATTTGTAGTTAGACCATGATGTGGAGCAGCGCATATTGTTTCAAGGTTACAGTCCACCAAATATTAGCAGAGTTAGTTACATGATGATGTGGAGCCGCACGTATTATTTCGAGGTTACAGTGCACCAAATATTTGCAGATTTATGCCCCTTTGAAAGTTTTTGTAAACTTTTCGCAGCTTATTGTTTAGAGGTAATAGTGTGCAAGTTTTATTTTATAATAGGTATATTTTTGCAAATAACTAAAGTTTTGGTCATATGGGCAAGATATTGATTTTTTTTTTTTTTTTTTTTAAACATCTTCTTTTATTAGATTTGCAAGGAAAGGTTGCCGTTATTAAATCTTTATAAATACATACTTCTTTTATGGATTTTTTTTTCTTTTTCTTTTTAATACTCTTCTGATTTGGCTCCCTTGAAGAACAAAAATAAAATCAGTATTAAACAAGTTAAAGGTTTACAAAAAAAATTCTTGCAGCATTTTTTTTTTTTTTTTTTTTTTTGTTTGTTTGTTCTGTTATTGTTTCGACGGATATTGAAGTATAGGAAAAACAAATCAGCCAAAGGCTCATATGAGCTTATAATATAGCCATGCTTCTGGTGTGTCCTCCGTCAGAAAGCACTTCTCGCTAGAAGCAGCAAACCTCTCCCTATTTTCCCAGGAGGGAGAAGTCACTTCTCCCTTAATTTCTGAGCCAGCTTGGACCCTTAGGTTACAGTTCACCACATATCAGCAGAGATATGCCTCAATGAAATTTTTTTTATTTTTTTTTTTTTTTTGTAATTCCACTTACAGTTTATATCCGGAGCACTGAATTATACAGGAGCCAGTTTGTGTGCTACATCTTATTACTTGCCACGGGCGTATAATGCCCCACTTGGCGGAGCTCTTGTTCAATGAATGTTTAGAAAACTTTGTCAGAATGTTTGTTTGGGCAGTGTCTAGGCCAAAGTCGAATATGGGCCATGTCGGATCAAAAACTAGGTCAGTAGGTCAAATCTTAGGAAAACCTTGTGTACCCAATAGAGGCTCATTAAATCTTCATGAAACTGTGTCAGAATATTGTTTGAACAATATCTAGGTCAAGTTTGAATATGGGTCATTTTGATGAAGAATAAGGTCACTAGGTCAAATCATTGAAAAATCTTGTGTATACAAGGGAGGCTTCATTTTTCAATGAATGTTCATAAAACTTTGTCAGTGTCTAGGCTAAGTTGGGCCACAATGGGTAAAAGGATCAGTGGGTTGAATCTTAGGAAAACCTTGTGTACACAATAGAGGTTTTATTTTCGTTTTTTTTTTTAGCTCACCTGAGCTCACTATGTCCGACAAACTTTTGCTTTTGCTTATGTACATTCTAGAGGACACAGTTTTCATTCAATCTTCATGAAACTTGGTCAGAATGTTTATCTACATAAAATCTAGACCAAATTTGAAACTGGGTCATGGGAGGGCAAAAACTAGGTCACTAGGTCAAATCTTAGAAAAACTTTACAATTGTGGCTTCATTTTCCATTGACTCTTTGTGAAACTTTGTCAGAATGTTTGTTTGAACAATATTGAGATTAAGTTCAAATATGGGTCATGTTGTTCTAAAACTGTCATTAGATCAGATCATTGCAAAACCTTGTGTACACAAGAGAAGCTTCATTTTAATGAATGTTTGTAACACTTTGTCAGAATGTTTTGTTAATGTCTAGGCCAAGATCAAATATGGCCCACGTTGGGTAAAAAACTAGGTCAGTAGGTCAACCAGTTTTAATAAGTCTGCTGCAGATACCTTTGGAAATATCTTCCCAAAAATCAAAAAGGTCTTCCTTTGTTAAAATGCTATTATCAAATGAAATTGAAAAGGTTGTGGCCAAAGGAGAAATTGCTCGTTCTGAGCAATTGTTTTCAAACATTGTCTGCATCAAAGATGCTACAAGTCATCTTTAGTTGGTAAAGAGCTAACATATAGATGTAAGCATCTATGTTCTGGATCACTGCACTTAGAACTAGGAAAACCAAACTATCACTAATTGTCTCTATTTGTGACATGCTTTTGAAATATGAATGGAACTATCAACCAAACCCAAACAGAATATTAATTTGTATGTGCTTATTTTTCCTTCACTGAGGTGAACCCTCAGCATTCTGTTATTGCTATAATAGAAAAATGGGAATGGTGAAAAGGAACTCAAATATTCTTGGTTTGCATGATATACAGGTGAGCGATCTAAGGCCACCATGGCCCTCTTGTCTCTATATATCTATATAGAAAACTTTAAAAATCTTCTTGTCAGAAACTACTGGACCGATTTCAATATTACTTTGCAGAAATGGTCCTTTGGTGACCCTCTACCACGATTATTCAAGCCATCATGATTCATAGAAAAACATGACCACTAGGGGGCTGGGCTTATTTTCCATATATATATCTATATAGAAAAATTTAAAGATCTTCTTGTCAGAAACCACTGGACTGACTTCATATAATACTGCAGAAATGTTCCTTTGGTGATCCTCTACCAAGATTGTTCAAGCCATCATGATTCCTCAAAAACATGGCTACGAAGGGACGGGGCTTATTTTGAAAAATCTTCTTGCCAGAAAGCCTAAGGCTTTCAAATTTGGTATGTAGCTTTATCTAATTTGGTATGTAGCGTTATCTAGTTATACCAAGATTGTTCAAATTTAAGCCCTGAGGTCAGAAATGGCCCCTACCCTGGTGTCACTAGTTTACATAGACTTAATATATAGTAAAAATCTTGAAAAATCTTCTTGTTGGAAACCATTAGGCCTAAGGCTACCGAATCTGGTTTTTGTAACTATCTAGTAGACAACTACTAAGATTGTTCAGATTAGATCCCTGGGTCAAAAAATGGCCCCACCCTGGGGGTCAGTAGTTTTACATACAGACAAGTGGCAAATAAGCTTTTCCTCTAAAACTACTAGCCAGGTTTTGAAATAAGTTTGCAGAAATGTTTCTTGGATGACAGTCTGTTAAAGCATAGAGAGTCCTATGAAAAGAAGATGATAGTCTTTTAGAATATACTATGTTGCATTAAATTGTTGAAGAAACAATGAAACTCAGGTGAATGAATTAGGGCCATCTGGGCCCCCTTGTTCCTAATATCTTGAAAATGTAGCAGTGGATGTTCATCAATTTATGCATACACATTGATATCAATAAGGTGTACTTACATAAGAAAAAGTAAAGGGTAGGGGCTTATTCTCTTAGAGTTATTGCCCTTTGTAAAATTTCTTAATGCAGTAAAAAGCTTGTATGCACACTATGTCTTTAACAAATGGCTAGAATTTTACCAGACTAGTACAGGTACATCATATGACAGGGGAAAGAAGTTCAAGTGATTAGATTTTGGTGACCTTGACATTGTTTTCAAGGTCACTACATTGTAAAGACTCTTAAAGTGAGCCTTGAGTACACTTTCTCATGAATCAATACAGTGTAGCTCCAATATATCGCGGTCCTCGGGGTCCAGAGTCCACTGTCGCAATATAAACGGAGCGCAATATAAGTCCCGACATGTACCATGCATGTATAACGGCGTGCATAACACTCACTCGGTTTGTCGCTGTGGTAGTTTGCTGAGACATCACGGATAAATGGCATTCAGTTATGTTGTCACCATATTTCCTAATTAAAATTGGGTTAGAATTGCTCAATGGAATAATTTACTATGGTGCGCTATGTCTAACAAGTAATTCCAATCGAAACCAGCAGATAAACTACGTTTGAAAACAAGAAATCATCGGATTGACAATTTAGGACGTCGTTTTGGATACTCTGGCGAAGGGAAGTTACTCCATTGTGCTAAGATAACTTGAGTTGCTTCCCTTTGCTTATACTGCGGGCGCAAAAAAAAACAACAAAGTTAATTTCTTTTTATTTATTTTTTTTTATTGTTTGTTTTTGTTTTTTTTACGCAGTTGTTTTCTTCTGAAATATTTATATCTACAGAAGTGTAAAATAAGCGGACTACGATCTGTGTATGTTGGACAGTAACATCGTAAGACTACTGTCTTGTAACATTTGCTGGTGTTGAAAAGGAGGTGGACCGTTTTCCCCTGCTGAGCAAAATTAGTTTGTGGGCATCATTGACTCATTGAGCATTGAGTAGATCTATGTACTAAATGATGATAATGATTACGATAATTAAGGCGATATAATTTATTGTTTGCCAATTATAATCAACGTGTGCGCTGATTGACACTAAGTTGATTGTTTGTCATATAATACCTGACGCGACTTAGCGTCGGGATAGGCGCAAAAAAATCAGTTACCGGAGGCGGAACGCGTTTTTTTTTTGTTTTTTTTTTCTGAAGATAAATAAAACAACAAACATTTTATGTTTTTAAAAATTTTTTTTTATTTGCTTATGGAAAATTTGGGAGCCATGGCCTATTCGCGATATACTGGATTTCGCGAAATAACGGACCGCGATGTAATGGAGCTACACTGTAGTTGGAATTTGACCAAACTAGCACAGATATATCATTGGGATTGGGGAAAGAAGTGATTAGATTTTGGTGACCTGTATCTCATTTTCAAGGTCACACCAGCACTTCGAAACTCAGATTTTTAAGAAAAACGCTAGTGTACACTATATCTTGAACCAATGGCTGGAATTCTACCAAACTAGCAGAGATCCATCATTTAGATATGGGAAAGAAGTGATTAGATTTTGGTTAGATTGATCTCATTGTCAAGGTCACTACATTATAAATGTTCTAAACATGAGCCTTGTGTGCACTCTAGCACATGAATCAGTGGGTGGAATTTGACCAAACTTGCACAGATGAACCAATGGGAGAGTGTGTGTGTGTGTGGGGGGGGGGGAGGGGGGGGGGGCGGTAGGGGGGGGGGAGTGATTAGATTTTGGTGACCTTGACCTTATTTTCTAGATCACACTGGCATTTTGAAGCTCAATTTTTTATAGACAAAAGCTTGTGTGCACACTATCTTTTGATTCAATGTCAAAATAGCACTTTGAAATGCAGATTTTATTGAAAAAATCTTGTGTGCATACTATCTCTTGAACCAGTGGCTGGTATTTGACCAAAAATTAGTTCTCATTATGCTGCTTGGGTAAACTGCAAATCTTACAAATCAGTGTCATCCATTTTTAACAATATTAAGCCAGTTTTCTTTACTGGTCATTGCTCTGTGTGTGTGTGTGTGTGTGTGTGTGTGGGGGGGGGGGGGGGGGTAGGGGGGGGGGGAGATCTAATAATAACTTGAGTAAATATCAATTGAATCAATGGAATATCCCCAAACTTGATATGTGCATAGATATTTTGTTTGGGATTGCTTATAGGCAAATTTCATCAATTTTTATCTGCGTACCACACAGTACTGGCAGGGTATTATTGATTCACATTTTTATTTCAGGTATGGGTTTGGATTGCCAGTATCTAAAGCCTATGCTGAATATCTTGGAGGGTCTCTCACATTGGAAACAATGCAGGGATTTGGAACAGATGTATACTTGCGTCTACGGCATATTGATCACGAAGAATATGAAAGTTTCCGGATTTAGGTTGCCTGTCTTTCAGTTTACAGTCATTCCATTTGACTGTTAGGTTGGGAAAGTGATATGTTTATCATGATTCGAGCTTCAGTGAAGTGTGATTCATCTGTAGGAACTTCAGTCAAGTGTGATTCTCTGTAGGAACTTCAATCAAGTGTGATTCTCTGTAGGTAATGTTATAGCTCCAAACCTGCCAGCACTGATTGATCATTCCCATAATAGAAAAAAGAAATCACATTTCTGACCTGGATTACCTTGTAAGCATGGTGTGACAGTGAGTGTTGGTTAGAATAAACTCACATTGCCTTCATGAATTTAGAGAAAAGTAGTCAGTGCTAATAGTAACTGTGATTGAAGGGGAATAGATACACTTTCAAGGGAGACAACTGTATCAAAATTGTTTTGCTTCCTTCTAAAAAAGAGGTCTACTCAGAAAGGTAAGAATTTGCTCCCAGAGGAATAGACCTCATTTCAGAAGGAGATTAGTGTACATAAGAGCAAGGAAGTCACAGAAGTTGTCTCCCTTGTCAAAAATGGCGGAACATTCACCTTAAACAGATAAGAGCTCATTCTCTTATAAGACTTTAATAGAAGGAGTGACAGGCATATATTTCCATTTAGAAATCTCAATAGACTCAATAGACTATGATGTCATTTTTGATGGTATTTGTTTCTTTTGGAAATATTGCTTAACTTTTATTTCCACTGGAGAATAACTTCACTAAGTTATGTATAAGATTTATGTACATTTTATTGAATTGTAGGTACTTTTGGTGGATGTTGATTCAAACTCAAATTATTAATGTCTTTATCATCCTTTTTTGATGGATTTATTTGTGTTTGTCTGTCTGTTTGTATTAACACCTGTAGATGTTCCTATGCTGCTGGATACACCATTATTCTCATCACGAAAACACGCCTATATGATTTTGACCCCTTAAACCCCACTTTTTATATAGTAAAACTGGGGTTTACAGGGGTATACATTATTCCGTCGCGATATGACTGAAAAGGGTTGAAAGCGACGTTAAGCCCAAATCAAACAAACAAACAAACAGGGGTATACATTAATTTTCTTATTTCTGCTCAAAAACATAGATTGTGGGTACTCATTAGAACTGCCTCATCGAGGTGGTTCTAACAAGTACACACACTCTATGCTTTGAGCAGAAATATGAAAAATATCAGAATTTTTTATCTGAAAATTTTAATTTTTGGTGGTAAAATTTTCAATATATTTGAGTAGGCATGTTTTCTTAATGTAATAAAATTGATGGGTGCTAAGTTGATTTATAGTTTAATGTTGGAAAGACAGAGACTGAGGGATTTAATTAGAAGGGATTATTTTGCTTGTTTCTGAGCTTCCAGCTCTAATCCTGTATTTTTCCAGTAATTTACAGGCTAGGACTAAAAAGTACGCACAAATACCTCTAGATAAGGTGCTTTTTCAACTCTTAAGTAATGATATTTTTGTTGTTTCTCATGAAAACATATAAAAAAAGAAAAGAGAACTAGAAATATAATTCAGAAGCTATAAAATATAGGAAATATATCCACCTAAAACCTAACAAATTATAATCTGAAAAACAAATGCATGCTATCATAATCATTTGTTTATCAGATTTGTAACTTAGCTGTGAAATATTGCCTGCATTTTAAATGCAAGATGCATTAACCTTTATGAAATAGATAGTTCATATACATCATAATGGTTTGCTTGAACAGTACAAAATGTTGATATTTTTCTCTGAAAAATGTTTTTGCATTTCTTTTATTTAAATTTATATGGCTTGTTTAGGACTGCCTTCTATGTTGTTTCTGAATATCTTGATTTTAGACTGCTTACACATGAGCAGTATTTCTAGAGTATCTTGCCACTTTGCCGGCCTCGGTGGCTCAGTTGGATGTGCCATCCAACTGGAAACCAGGAGGTCGCGGGTTCAACCCCCGCCGAGGTCGGCAACATTCTTTCGTGGAGATTGATCATGAAATATTTTCTACGGTCATTCTCTCCCTTCCGCTGATTCAAGAAGGGCAGTTTTCAGTTTCTGGCGAAAGAATGTGCACAATACTGGTTAACCGCTTAGAGGACTAAGCCTGCCCAGTAAACGTGTGGTTAGGTAAACTGACTGCGCTCGACATGACCCCATTGGGTTGACTGGGCCGTAAAACCTCAACACAAACAAAATCTTGCCACTTTATGCACAACACTAGAAAATGGCCCTTATACCATATTTGAACACAGATCTTCTGTGATATCCATTTATTCTGTTAGCAGGCAACAAGAGGTCTTGGTCAGACTGCACAAATGAGCATGCAGATCTAGGCTTTCTTTTTAGCTCACCTAGGTTAGCTTATAGTACTCCCAAGCTACATTGTCCATCTGTCATCCACAAATGAGTTCTCCTCAAAAACCACTGGTTCAGTCAAAGCCAAATTTCATATGGAGCCTCCATGGGCCGGGGGAACGAAAGTTTGTTTGCAACACCTTGGTCACATGACCAAGATGGCTGCGATACCCATATATGGAGAAAAAAAAAAAAACATTAAAAAATCCTCTTCTTTGGAATCAAAGGGCCAATGGCCCCAGGGCTTCTCAAATGACTTCTCAGAAACCACTGGTTCAGTCAAAACCAAATTTCATATGGAGCCTCCATGGACAGGGGGAACAAAAGTTTGTTTGCCACATCTTGGTCACATGACCAAGATGGCTGCCACACCCATATATGAAAAAAAAAAAAAAAAGAAATAAACATTAAAACTCCTCTTCTTTAGAAAACAAAGGGCCAATGGCCCCAGGGCTTGGTATGGAGCATTGGGGACATGGGCCCAATAATGTTTGAAAACATGATGACATTAGGTTGACCATGGCCTTTTCGAGGGAAAGGTCAAATTTTTTAATTGGACTCCTATAGGCAAAACTTTAAAAATGTTCTTGTCTGAAACTAGAAAGCCCAGGGTTTGTATGTAGTTTCATCTTGTGGACCTTTAGCAAGATTGTTTAAATTATAGCCGTAAAAAATTGCCCCACTCATGGGGTCACTTGTTTGAAATAGACTGTTATAGGAAAAAAAAAACAGTCTTCAAATGTCTTCTCAGAAACCTGTGGGCTAATCAAAGCCAAATTTCACATGGAGCCTCCATGGGCCTTGGGCTTCTCAAATGACTTCTCAGAAACCACTGGTTCAGTCAAAACCAAATTTCATATGGAGCCTCCATGGACAGGGGGAACAAAAGTTTGTTCACCACATCTGGGTCATATGATCAGGATAGCCACCATGCCCATATATGATAAAAAAAAAAAAAAAAACTTTAAAAATAATCTTCTCCAGAACCAAAGGCCAATGGCCCTGGACTTACTATGCAGCAGTGGGGACATGGACTCAATAAAGTTTGAAAACATTATAACCTTGGGTTGACCTTCACCTCTTTTATGGACAGGTCAATTTTTTTTAACACAGACATTAATTTTATAGGCAAAACTTTGAAAAATTTCTTGTCTAAAACTAGAAGGCCCAGGCCTTTGATATTTGGTATGCAGCATCATCTTGTAGACCTTTATCAAGATTGTTCAAATTATAGTAAAAAATGGCCCATATCAACATTGTTGAAATTATAGTAAAAAATGGCCCATATCAACATTGTTGAAATTATAGTAAAAAATGGCCCATATCAACATTGTTGAAATTATAGTAAAAAATGGCCCATATCAACATTGTTGAAATTACAGTAAAAAATGGCCCAACCCAAGAGGTCACTTGTTTTTAGAATCATACAGGGAAACAATTTTAAAATCTTGTCTGAAAGTAAAAGGCCCAGGCCTTTGATATTTGGTATGTATTTCAATTAATGGGCCTCTACTAAGATTGTTCAAATTATAGCCCTTGGGTCAAAAATGGCCCCACTCAATGGCTCTCTTGTTTTCATAGACTCATACAGGTAAAAACTTAAAAAATCTTCTTGTCTGAAAGTAGAAGGCCCAGGCCTTTGAGTATTGGGTATGTAGCTTTTTTAGTGGACCTCTACCAAGACTGTTCACATGAGAGCCCTGGGGTGAAAAATGGCCCAGCCTAAGGGGTCAATAGTTTTACATAGACTCATATGGGGGAAAACTTAAAAATCTTCTTGTGTTTGGTATGTAGCTTCCTCAAAACCCATATTTTATGTGAAGTGTCTCTTTTGTCAAATAAATTAAAGCTTAATTCCATACCAAGTTACAATAGGATAATGAGACCAATGGTTTTTCAACTGAGCCGCCGACCGAACCCATATCTTGCAGTCTTTAAAATTGTTACAATTAACTTGCACAGAACAAATAGTCAGGTGAGCTACAGGACCATGAGTCCTCTGGTCGGATCTTACACATCACTTTTAGAATAAGGTCTTTCCTTATAAGAAATCCATCAATTTACAATACAAGTTTTGTCAGCATTTATACTGAAATTTAAAAACTAAACCATAAAAAAATTACATATATGTGTATGCATGATAGTAGCCCAGTTCATATTAAAGTTGTGAGAAAATCTTAGACTCACAGCTTCAGATAAGGTACTTTTTGCAACAAAAAGTATTGATAGTTTTCTTATTCTGCACAAAAACATATCTTGTGGGTACTCATTAGAAGTAGTTCTTTGTGGGCTTCCAGTGAATGCCACAACATACATTTTCATCACGAAAACTTGCCTATATAATTCTGACCCCTTTAAACCCCACTTTTATATAGTAAAACTGGGGTTTACAGGGGTTATACATTATTTTTCTTATTTCTGCACAAAAACATAAATTGTGGGTATTCATTAGAACTGCCTCAGCGAGGTGGTTCTAACAGGCACCAACAATTTATGTTTTGAGCAGAAATAGGAAAAAATATCAGAATTTTTATCTGAAAAGTTTCATTTTTGGTGGTAAAATTTTCAGTATATTTGATATAGGCTTGTTTTTGTAATGTATGGAGAAGTAAGATGAATATTTACCTCATACCCACTTATCTTGCGCTATGAAGACTGTAATGGTCATACTAAGGGGATCATAAAACACCTCCAGGTGGATATGCAGGTAGTTATGTTTCGGGACTCATTCAGATAAATGTACATGTACTTACATTCTTATCTTCTTATGTTTACTGTCAAAGAAAAGTTCTCCAGAATAATGTCATAATGTAATCTGCCTCAACTGATTTGCTATAACTTCTACTACAGACATATTTGTATCTATAGTGATATATGTATATACTGATTTTAGATTTCACATTGAAAGTTAAGAGAGATGTTATTTTCTTATTTTTCCCAGAAAAATGGTTTGAAATTTCATGCATGTTGTCTCTTAAGGAGACCATTCACATGAATGGCAACTCTTTTTAAGGAATGAAATATGAAACCCTGTTTCCGTGGAAAAATATGAAAACAATGTGTTAAAAGGTCTGTTGCCTTTTAAGTCCAGTAGGTTCAAAATGTTGATATCTTATTAAGCAAGTATGTTTGTGACCATATAAAGCAATTTGAGCTTTCTCAGGCAAGGCCATTTTAGGGCTCTTTCTGAGGAGGCAACTGTCAAAACTGTTTTTGTCTCCCTCAGAAAAGGGATCTACTCTAAAAGGGAGCAAATCCTTCCCTTTTAGAGTAGGCCCTTTGAGAAGGGGATTAGTGTGCAGGAAAATAAATCACAGAAGTTGTCTCCCTTGTCAAAAGGTTGAAAAATGTACCAAGTGTATCCTGTCCCATTAATATCTAGGCAAACAACTGGAACCTGCTCATGTTCTCATCACTGATCAGAGCTTTACTATTCAGTCATCAGTTGAGGCTACTGTAGCAAAAACAAGCAGAATGGGTCCAGTTTAGATGATACACTGGCTGATCTGGAAATAAACTTTTGGCATTTGGATGTTTTTTGTTTGTTTTTTTTTTTCATTTAAGGGCAGAGTTCAGTGTAAAAAGGAGCAGTAGTCTACTACATAGGAAAATGGATTTCAGCTAAATTGCTCTAGTGCTTTTCTATATGCTAGAGTCACATAGCTCCAGATAAGGCACTTTTTTCAAGCATCACTATGCATAAGATACTCCCTCTTATTGGGAGTTATGATTTATGCAGTAGCAGCAGTGCCATGTTGATTTTTTACCTTGAAGTGGAGGCTTGAAGAGGGGCTCAGAATAATAGAAGCATATTGGTTTGTTACCACACTTATCAAACACACACTCAGTTTGATCTGTGCAGAATTGGTGTGGACTGGTCACATGTTCCTATATCTTTTCATTTATTTATTTTTTTATTTTTTATTTTTTTTGTTTCATCATAACAACTCTTATAAGTTCACTGTATTAGCTCTCTGTATCCTTACTAGGTTTTTACCTCATACAGTATTATACAGATATAATGTATTAGTGTTGTACAGTATTGTACTAATATAATACATTAGATAGTGTATGTTTACCGTGTATACAGTCATTACAGTGTTATACAATATTATCAACAGATATTATTTGAACAGCAATGTGGAAAAATGTACCTTCTGACATGTGCATCCAATGAAGACACAGATTAGCCTGCACATCAGTGGAGTCTGATCAGTCTTCATTGTCCACATGGAGAAAATTTACATCCTTGCTATCCAAAATATGCCCAGCGAAGATTCTGATCAGACT
This sequence comes from Anodontia alba, assembly GCA_964016985.1. NCBI lineage: Eukaryota > Metazoa > Mollusca > Bivalvia > Lucinida > Lucinidae > Anodontia > Anodontia alba. The sequence continues at coordinate 68,947,021 of OZ024830.1, forward strand.
GCAAATTTACAGGCTAATCTGAATCTTTGCAAGGCCCACATGTCCGAAGGCATGATTTGTGGCATTGTGGCTCATTTATTTTCCTTTAGTTTTCTCTTAACCCTTAAACCGCCAGTCACAACAATTGTCGTCTGCTTTGTCATCTGCTTGTGATTTTAAAAGTCATTTTTGCAAACAGTGTGGACCCAGATCAGATTGAAAAGTTTGTGAGAATATTCAGCAGACGACATAAACAGACAACATTTTCAGATGCAGGTTTTCTTGGCGTTTTAAGGGTTAATGTTCAAGCAAATATTTCATCACTTAATCATGTTATTCAAAGGACAGAACCATTTTCTTCTGACAGTTAGAACCAAAACAGTATCTGAAATGGGTTAACTGAGTTTTAAATCAACTACTGTAAATATTAAAAACACATTTGATACACCTGATTGGTGAAATTTTCAGTACTCCTTTTATCTTTCATCTACAGCAATCACATTACTATCTTTCATCTACAGCAATCACATTACTACAATAAAATGTTCCCATTTTAACCATTAAGGCACTTAGCAAATTTATAGCTGACAACATTTTAAAATTATTTCTTTTTCAGAGGAAATAGGTAGATGATTCACATGAATTGTCAGACTTTATTTTTATCGCACCTGCTTGTAGCAGGGTGCGATATAGGCGTCCGATTTTCTGTCCGTCCGTCCGTCCATCAGTCCGTCCGTTCGTCAGTCCGTCCGTCTGTCAACATTTATGTCGACATTCGACATTTATGTCAAAGTTAGTATTCTAATCAACTACAAGACTAAACAACCATCAAACCTTGCATGAAACATCTCCCTGATCTCCTGACTTTGCAACATAGGCGTCCGCTTTTCCGTATGTCTGTCTGTTCGTCCGTCTGTCTGTCAACATTTATGTCGAAGTTCGACATTTATGTCAGAGTTAGTATTTTAATATACTACAAGACTAAACAACCATCAAACCTTGCATGAAACATCTCCCTGACCTTCCGACTTTGCGACATAGGTGCCCACTTTTCCATTCGTCTGTCTGTTCGTCTGTCCGTCTGTCCATCTCTTAACAGTTCTGTTATGTCGAAGTTCGACATTTATGTCAAAGTTAGTATTCTAATCAATTACAAGACTAAACAACCATCAAACCTTGTATGAAATATCTCCCTGACCTCCTGACTTTGCGACATAGGTGCCCGCTTTTCCATTCGTCTGTCCGTCCGTCTGTCTCTTAACAGTTCTGTTATGTCGAAGTTCGACATTTACGTCAAAGTTAGTATTCTAATCAACTACAATTCTACAACAACCATCATACCTTGCATGACACATCTCCCTGACCTCCTGACTTGGCAGATATGTTGACCCAGTGACCTTGACCTATATTTTGCGCTCCATTGACTTTGACACAATTTACGTTGACGTTCCAGATCTTCTCAACTATAAGGTGTACAACTACCAAACCTTGCATAATGCTTCTCCTAGATGTACAGACTTGGCAGGTACCTTGACCCGGTGACCTTGACCTATATTTTGCGCTCCAGTGACTTTGACATATTTTTTCGTCGACGTTCGATGTCTCCTCAACTATAAGGCCTACAACCATCAAACCTTGCAAAGTGCTTCTCCTCAGTGTACTGACTTAGCAGATACCTTGACCTGGTGACCTTAACCTATATTTTGGCTGCAGTGACTTTGACATAATTTACGTCAACGTTCCAGATCTCCTCAAGTGTAAGACCTCAAGTCACCAAACCTTGCATAGTGCTTCTCCTATATGTACTGACTTGGCAGGTATCTTGACCCGGTGACCTTGACCTATATTTTGCGCTCCAGTGCCTTTTATACATTTTACGTCAACGTTCAATGTCTCCTCAACTATAAGGCCTACAACCATCAAACCTTGCATAGTGCTTCTCCTCAATGTACGGACTCTGCAGGTACCTTGACTGGGTGACCTTGACCTATATTTCACGCTCCATTGACTTTTACACCTTTTACGTCACCCTTCCATATGTCCTCAACTGTAAGGCCTTCAACCACCAAACCTTATATAGCACTTCTTCTCGATGTACTGACTCGACAGGTACCTTGACCTGGTGACCTTGACCTATATTGTGCACTCCAGTGACTTTGACACATTTTATGTTGATGTTAGGTATCTCCTCAAATATAAGACCTACAACCACTAAACCTTGCATAGTGCTTCACCTCATTGCACTGGCTTGGCAGGTACCTTGACCCAGTGACCTTGACCTATATTTGACACATTTTCCGTTGATGTTTGATAACTCCTCAACTATAAGGCCTACAACCACCATACCTTGCATTGTGCTTCTCCTTGATGTACTGAATTAGCAGGTACCTTGACCCGTGACCTTGACCTATATTTCATGCTCAAGTGACTTTTACACATTTTACGTCAACGTTCCATTATCATTGGGCTGTATGATACGAAAAGTCAGTGCTGAAGATATAGCCATTAGAGGGAATGGGACTGGCCTGGAATATATGTGCCCCACTAGGCACTTTGTCTACATTTTTTTCAACCCAGTTTTCCAAGTAAGCACTGCTAAGAATGAAATAAACTTATTTAATAACCACATTCTGATTGTGGCTCCTGTGACTTTTGCGCCAGCAGGTGTGATGACGCCTTCCGCGGAATTCTTGTTTCTGAAAATATATAAAAGTATATTTCAAAGTATTGTCTGCTGTAGTGTGTGGTCAGTGTATTAAGGGCTAATGTTTGGTATGTTACAGTATCATACTATATTAAACTCAATTTATTATCTTTTTCAAGTTGAATTTTCATGATAACATTTTAAATATACATTTTTGAAAAAAAAAAAAAAATTCTTGGTAGAAGTTGTAGAGGAAGACCAGTGCCAATGCCTCAAAAGGTTTCAAATTTGAGATGTTCATAGATTTTACTGTAATAAGATGGAGGTTTTACAATTTTCTTCAGTTCTGTAGAATTTTTAAGAAAAGGTCATAGCCCCTCTACACCTGAATGATTGTCAGAACCCAAGATCAAATTTATGAGTAAAAGATGAAATAATTTATAACCTCTATAAAACTGGCCTCCTTTGGTATCATTTGAATTGTCTAAGTGAGATGATTCTAAAATGATGTTAGTATGCCACTTTTCTTGAAGAATAGAAGAGAAAACACAGCAAAATGCTCTGCTTATCCAAGTTCCTGGACTTGAGGAAATTCTTGGAGATATCAGTGCCTGTCTTCCTCTACAAGTTTTAACTCCGATAGATCCTTATAAAAATTTATTTAAAAAGTTATCACTAAAATTCAGTTTAACAGAGAAAAAAAATTCCATTTAATGTTACATAGTGCTATCCTGATACATGGATACATTGTTAATATTGCAACAATGTCTTATAGTATACATTTCGAAAACAAATTCCGTTTAATGTTACATAGTGCTATCCTGATACATGGATACATTGTTAATATTGCAACAATGTCTTATAGTATACATTGTTAATATTGCAACAATGTCTTATAGTATGTTGCAGTGTACTGACACGGTGTATTAGTGTAAAACATATCTACTCTGATACAGGTATACATTGTTAATACTGCTGCAATGTCTAATAGTGTATTGCTGTGTACTGACACGGTGTGTTTGTGTAAAACATTTCTACTCTGATACATGTATACATTGTTAATACTGCTGCAATGTCTAATAGTGTATTGCAGTGTACTGACATGGTGCATTAGTGTAAAACATTGCTATTCTTCTGCTGCAATGTCTAATAGTGTAGTGCAGTGTACTGACACTGTGTATTAGTTTTATTCAGTGCTATTCTAATACATGTATACATTGTTAATATTGCTACAATGTCTTATAGTACAGTGCAGTGTACTGATACTGTGTATTAGAGTAACACAGTGCTATCCTGATACAAGTATACATACCAGGGATGTTCGAAATGAATTGCTTATTTCTATCTGGAGACTTCAAATTTCAAGTTAGCCCGAAAGTACTCATTTCATGCCCTCGAAGTACTCCCCGTGGCTAGAAATGCAAAGTTTCAGCCGATGTATCCACTTCTTGAAGGCGTCACGGTACGCTGATTTGGGCACAGTAATAAGTTACTGATGAATGGCAGATCAAAGTGTCTGTCGGGACGAGTATTTCCGCCCAGCAAGGAATGCTTTCAATTTCTGAAACAAAAAGAAATCACATGGGGTAAGGTCTGGGGAATACGGGGGGGTGGGGGTGAGGCAAAACAGTTACTTTTTCTTTCTTCAAAAACGCCGTAACTATTGCGGAGGTATGAGCTGTGGCATTGTCATGTAGAAGACAGACATGTTTAAAACCAGTGGCAGGGCGTCGTTTCTGATAATACTTTTTCAGTTTCTTCAGTACTACGTCTTTGTAGTACTTTCCGGTGATGCTTTTGCCCTTTTTCACTGGCACTTTTATTGCGACTCCTTCACCAGAGAAGAAGATTGCATACAAAACCTTCTTTGTACTCAAAGAATATTTGGCAATTATTGGGCGTTTGCTGTGTTTAGTGGCCCAGATCTTATTGCTAACCTTTCTGACGGGCTCAAAATAATGTACCCAGGTTTCATCACCTGTGACGACATTGGCAAACTGCTTTTTGTCATATTTTGGAAACATTTGAAGCAGCTTTTTGGCCACTTTAACCCATTGCCTCTTTTGCTCGTCAGTCAACAGATGTGGCACCCATCTAGCAGAAATCTTTCTGACTTTCAAATGCTTCTTCAAAATAAGGTGAACCGTTGAAAGTGATATGCCTACCTTTCGTGCAATATCACAAACTGTAAATCTGGCATCTCCTTCAATGATTTCCTTTATTTTGGAAACGATTTCTTTACGAGATGCAGATTTTGGCCTACCTGATTTCAGTGCATTTTTGATGGACTCTACACCAGACTCAAATTTCTTTTTCCACCGCCGAACTGTGTCATAAGACACACAAGAAGGTCCAAAAGCAGTAGAAATTTCAGTCATCAGCTTCTTCAAAGAACAACCAAGTTTTGAGCGAGCTTTGATGTAAGCCCGTATTTCATCTCTTTTGTCGACGCTTCTACCAACCATTTTTACTGCAGTGGTCAGTGACTGCATGTATTCAAATGGCAAATTTTATGTCTTACACTTAGTCTAACATGTACATTTATACACCATTGTGAAGATATTGAATAACCCTATACAGGTTTTTATCGTGCCCCACGTGGATATCGAGCTAGAGGACAATAAGCAATTCATTTCGAACATCCCTCGTAGTTAGTATTCTTACATCTTAAATATTTGTTTTACACAGTGCTATCCTGATACATGTACACATTGTTAATATTGCTATGTTGTATAGTGTAGTGCAATGTACTGACACTGTGTATTAGTGTTAGTGTTACTGTGTATTAGTGTTACACAGTGCTATCCTGACACATGAACACATTGTTAATACTGCTACACTTTTCTGTTTGTCCATTAGCTTTTCACATTCTGTAGTGCAGTATTCTGACACTGTATTAGTGTTACACAGTGCTATCCTGATACATGAACACATTGTTAATACTGCTACACTTTTCTGTTTGTCCATTAGCTTTTCACATTCTGTAGTGCAATATTCTGACACTGTATTAGTGTTACACAGTGCTATCCTGATACATTTACACATTGTTAGCTCCCCTGAAACAAAAAGCCAATTGACTAGAAACTTGGTAGGAAATATCGGGGCAACTTGTAGATCAAAAATAGCTAAAATAGTTCTGATCTGAAGTTCAAGATGGCTTCCATGGCTGCTATCTTGAAAATCTATTTTGAACTTCTTCTCCTGAACTGAAGGGCCAATTGACTCCAAACTTGGTAGGAAGTATCGGGGCAACTTGTAGATCAAAAATAGCTAAAATAGTTCTGATCTGAAGTTCAAGATGGCTTCCATGGCTGCTATCTTGAAAATCTATTTTGAACTTCTTCTCCTGAACTGAAGGGCCAATTGACTCCAAACTTGGTAGGAAGTATCGGAGCGACTTGTAGATAAAAAATAGCTTAAACCGTTCTGGTCTGAAATCCAAGATCGCCGCCATGGCCACCATCTTGAAAATCTATTTAGAACTTCTTCATCTGAACCGAAAGAGGAATTGACTTGAAACTTGGTAGGAAATATCGGGGTGACTTGTAGATCAAAAACAGCTAAAATTGTTCCAATGGGAAATCCAAGATGGCTGCTGTCTTGGAAATCTATTCTGAACTTCTCCTGAACCGAAAGGCCAATTGACTCCAAACTTTGTAGGAAATATCTGGACGACATATAGATCAAGAATAGCTAAAATCGTTCAGAGCTGAAATCCAAGATGGCCACCAATTTGAAACTCTATTTTTAACTTCTCCTGAATGGAAAGGCCAATTGACTGGAAACATGGTAGGTAGTATCAAGGCAACTTGTAAATCAAAAAAGCTAAAATCATTTTGATTGGCAATCCAAGATGGCAGCCATCTTGAAACCTTTTTTGAACTTCTTCACCTGAACCAAAATGCCAAATGACTAAAACTTGGTAGGACATATCCAAGCAACTTGTAGATCAAGAATAGCTGAATTCATTCCGATCTGAAATCCAGTCTATTTTGAACTCCTGAATGGAAAGGCCAAATGACTGGAAACTTGATAGGTAGTATTGAGGTGACTTGTAGCTTAAAAATACCTAAAACCATTCTGATTGGAAATCCAACGGCTGCCATCTTGAAAACCTTTTTTGAACTTCTTCTTCTGAACCGAAACATTAGTTGACTCGGAACTTGGTAGGAAGTATCATGGCGACTTATAGATCAAAAGTAGCTAAAATCATTCCAATCCAAAATCCAAGATGGCCTTTATGGTTGCCAGCTTGAAAATCCATTTTGAATTTCTTCTCCTGAGCAGAAAGGCCAATTGACTCAAAACTTGGTAGTAAATATAGTGGCGACGGAGATAAAAAAATAGCTAAAATCCTTCTGATCTGAAATGGACACCACTGCTTAATTGTTCCATTGGAAATCCAAGATGGTTGCCAGGGATGCCATCTTGAAAATATTTTGTTCTTCTCAATCGAAAGGCCAGTTGACTCAAAACTTTCATTAGAAATACAGTAGATTTCCTTTTAGTTCAAACACTCTGATAATTCGAACATCCCTATCTGGTTTGAAATCACCTCCTGAAAATTGCTCTATTAGTTGGAACAGTCACTTATTTTTTTTTAAACTGATTTTCAATAGTTCAAACATGTGAAAAGTTAATGTTAAATAATATGTTTATATATTTAATGAATCGGTTCGCCTACTCTCTTTCTTATGATTCGCCGACTGTACATGTATACTGTAAAAATCCGCTAATAAGACATAGATTTTTCACCAAAAAATGACTCAGAAAATTCAGACCCGTCTTATAAACAAGGTCTTCGGCCATATTGGTATTTACGGCAAAGTCCGGTGGCGCCACATGGTCATGGAAAATGCCTATCTTGATGCCGGGAGAAAGCTATAATGATGTTTACCTTCGAAACTTCCTCTGTTCCCTTGATAGAAATTTACTAATCCAGACTAATTAAAATCACAATAGATTCCAAAATGTTATCCCTCCCCAAAGATTCAACACTTAAACATAAATATGTATTGAAAAGACTTACAATGGACACGGGAATTTCCGAAGTAATTACACAGACTTTTTGGATTGGTCCATTAGGTAAAACCAGTAAGAATTAGATGACAGAAAGGATTTAACGCTTAGCACTCTGGGTAAAATTACAGCAGACAGCATTTAGAAATATTTTTTTCTAAAATGCCCCAATGCCCCTAAAACAGGTTTGACATTTCATGCAAATTGTCTCCAATGAAGACGATTTGCGTGAAATGTCAAATCCAGTCTTCTCGGAAAAATCTCATCAATTTGTCATCTGCAGAATTAGTTCACTGAGTTTTAAAGGCTAACCATACCAATTTCAATGATACCTGCCCGGGGCATATTCACTAACTGACCACATGTCACCAAACGAATCGGCAACTTTTATAATCCCTTTGTTGTTACTAGAAATTTGAACTGTGAAAAAAAAAACAGATCTTATTTTGTTCATACAAATTACTCACGACCCGATCGGCTGTGCAGGCTACCCAGAATAATAAAGCTGCTAATATTGTATATAAAGAATATCAGGCCTTGTAAGTGTGCACAATAAATAAAATAGACTCTTATCGGATAGCGCAGATGCACACACTTATCTGGCTCTGCCCTTTTTGCATTTGCAATAAGGTACTTTTTTTTTTTTTTTTACTTGTCGGAACAGTTATTGTAAGTATGTAAGCTTCGGCTGCCATCTTCAAATCTATTTTGACCTTTCTTCTTCTGAACCTTAAGGCAAATTAACTCAAAACTTGTTAGGAAGTATTGGGGTGTCTTGTCGAACAAAAATAGCTAAAATCATTCTGATGGGGAATCCAAGATGGCATTTGGGCAAGTTGTTCCAGGTGAGCGATGTTTGGCCCTAAGGGCCTTTAGTTAATACTGCTACAATGTCTTATAGTGTAGTGCAGTGAACTGACACTGTGTATTAGTGTTACACAGTGCTATCCTGATACATGTATACATTTTTAATACTGCTACAATGTCTTACAGTGTAGTGCAGTATACAGAAACTGTGTATTAGTGTTACACAGTGCTAACCTGATACATGTATGTATACATTATTAATATTGCTACAATGTCTTATATTGTAATGCAGTGTACTGACACTATGTATTAGTGTTGCACAGTGCTATTCTGATACATGTTTACATTTTTAATATTGCTACAATGTCTCAAAGTGTAGTGAAGTGTACTGACACTGTGTATTAGTGTTATGCAGTGCTATCCTGATATATGTACACATTGTTGATATTGCTATGATGTTTTATAGTGTATTGCAGTCTACTGACACTGTGTATTAGTGTTACATAGTGCTCTTCTGATAGTGTAATGCGGTATACTGACTGTGCATTTATACAATACAATCATTTAATTACACTGATATTCTATATTTGTGTATTTATACAATACAATCATTCAGTGTTATACTGAAACTCTATATCATAGTATTATAAGGGATGTTGATATTCTGTATTACAGTATTATTCGGGATGTATTATTCTTATTTTAAAGGTATAAATCTCATTTAACTCTACCGTCCATTTAGCTGTTGAAAATATCCACAACATGCTAACTATTTGCTATATGAAATGTTTATTTTTTCAAAAGATTCTGCAGAATGCAACATCTGATCAGGTCACTCATCCAGCAGTTTTTAGACACATCATCAAGTAATAAAATTGTCGTCTGCTATGTCGTCTGCTTGTGATTTTAAAAGTCATTTTTGCAAACAGTGTGGACCCAGATCAGACTGCTCCTCTAGGAGCAGTCTGATCAGGGTCCACACTGTTTGCCTGTATGCAAAAATAGGTTTGGAAAGTTTGCAAGAATATTCAGCAGACGACATAAACAGACGACATTTTCAGATGCAGGTTTTCTTGGCGTTTTAAGGGTTAAGGAGGTATGAGGGTCTCAGTTTTGAACTGTTCTGGACATGTTCTTTTTGTGTTCCATTATTCACTAATCAATGGATGAAAGTTGAAATTCTTTCTTCTTTCGGTTTATAACTTATGCACACCATATCTTTAGTTTAAGAAACAAAAATTACATTTCCAAAGAAATTCACATTTTACCATATTTTCTGTAGCATTTTCCTATAGTAATGAAAGCCAGCCAATAGGGGATATGGTAATATTGATCTGTTCACAGAGCCTAAGAATCACATCTTTAATTACTTCGATAAACATACATGTAACTAATCATTTATAAGATATTAGATGCATTTTTATTGTTTTGTATATTTTTATAATCACAAAACAATCTGTAGATTGAAATTAATGGCGTAGAAATGTTAAAAATGTCCAGTTTCATGATGAATAACTCCTTAAAATGCTCATGAACATATATGTTTCTTTCATTGCTTTTAAATGGCTTATCAATTTACACAATATCGTCAAGTTTTAGGAATTTGTAATTACTCCTTCATGACAAAAATTGCAATAAATGTCAAATTTTTTGCTATTTTCTCTAGATCTTCTATACGAGGGCAAGTCAATAAGTAACCAGCCTATCCCATTTCCAATTGACCGAGACACCCAAGATTTTCATACCTTGTTTCAATACATGTTTTAGGCCTGAGGGCAAAATTGCACCCTTATCGTGTCATTCACTCATAAGATATTGAATGTCAAACATGGCTAGCGATGCAAAAGTAAGCTTTACGTCAAAAGTTGAGTACCGTGCTGTAATTAGGACCTTGTATTTGAAAGGGAAAACAGGTCAGGAAATACATTGTGAGTTGACCAATGTTTATGGGTCTTCTGCACCATTGTATGCACAAGTTAAATTTTGGGTTGGGGAATTCAAATGCAGTAGAACGTCTTTAGAAGACGAAACCAGGTCTGGACACCCATCAAATGCCACCGATGAAGAAATGTGTAACAAAGTACGGGATCTGGTGTACTCTGATAGGCGAATAAAGGTGGAAGAAATAGCGAATGCATTACACATTTCACATGGTAGCGTTTCAACAACTTTACATGATCGCTTGTGTATGCACAAGCTTACAGCCCGTTGGGTCCCAAAATCCCTTAGCAATGAGCAAATGGCAACCAGAGCATCAGTATACAGTGCATTGTTGAAGCAGTTTAGGTCAAAGGAAGATGATTTCCTTTCACGTCTGGTGACTGTAGATGAGACCTGGGTCCATTATTATGAGCCAGAGAATAAAGCTCAAAGTCGCCAGAGTGTAGGGCCGGGGTCTCCGAGGCCAAAGAAGTTCAAAACGCAACCCTCTGCTGGCAAGGTGATGGCAACTGTATTTTGGGATGCACAAGGCGTTTTTATGTTGGACTTTCTAGCAAAGAAAAGTACAATAACAGGTGCATATTATGCAAATTTGCTCGACTAACAGAGAATTGTGATCCGTGAAAAACGCCAAGGTAAACTCTCCAAAGGGATTCTGCTCCAACAGGACAATGCGAGAGTCCACACTTGCAAAATTGCAATGGATGCTGTTAAGCGGAATGGGTACGAGGTAATACCGCACCCCGCTTATTCTCCGGACTTAGCTCCTAGTGACTATTTCCTATTCCCAAACTTGAAAAAGGATATCTGTGGATGTCATTTCCAGTCCAACGAAGAAGTCGTGGCGGCAGTTGAGGAGTGGGTCAGAGACAAGGACCCTGGCTTCTTCAGTTCTGGGCTGATGGCACTGGAACACCGTTGGTCCAAGTGCATCATTCTAGAGGGCAATTACATCGAATAAGAAGAGATAGATCTCACCCAGAAATAAGTTAGGCTGGTTTTTTATTGACTCGCCCTCGTAGTAAACTTGCAAATTTGGGTGGTAACAAACAAATCATTTTACCTTGGAATTATGCACGCGAACATATGTTTTTCTTTACATATTTTGTTTCATTATAAGACAAATAAAATAAAAAAAATATATTATTTAAAACCCTAATTACTCTGAAAGTTGACCATCATACCTCCTTAAGGAAATAAAGTGTTAAATATTAGGGTAAAAATTATAAACTGTATTGTGAAGGCAGAACTTAACTTTTAGAGCACAGCTATTATCTGCATCATATTTGCATGAGCCATTATAATTTTTAATTTTAAAGTCTTTGCACACTGGTCTGTGAAAACAGTGTAGATCAAGATTAGATGCTTCAGAATGCACAACATCTGATCAGGGTCTTCACTATTTGCCACTCATCCAGCAGTCTTTTAGACACATCTACAGACAGTAAAATGGACTAGTTGAAATTTTAGGACAAATATGGTAAGCTCTCTGAATGCTTTGTATAAATATGGTATTATTCATGATGCTTGAAAATAGCAGAAAAAGGAGTACTTGTACAGACTGATTTTACTGGTACAGTGGCTCAGTTGGTAGAGTGTCTGCTTTGTGACCGGGAGGTTGCTGGTTCGATCCCCGGCCGAGTCATGCCAAAGACTTTCAAAATGATATTAGCTGCTCTTTTGCTTGGCGCTCATATTAAGAAAGTAGAGGTAGGAATCAGAACTGGTCAGCTCAGTGTCAGTATAATGTGACTGGGTGGAATATCAAGTGTCTGGGGCATGATATTTCAGTGAGGCAGCACTCAAAAAGTGAGCATTGAGCTTCCTGCTACATCCAGACACCGTCGCAGTATGACTGAAAGATTGTTGAAAGCAACGTAAAGCCCAAATAAAACAAACAAACAAGCAGACTGATTTAGCTAAGATAATCACTAATGTCTATATGCTAGTTGTGTTTTCTGTGAACTGCAGCTATGTTTAAGTAGTTGTCTCCAATAATTATTGCCAATGTTCTCATTTCTGTTGCTTTAACATGATCTGTTGAAATCACTTTTCTGTCAATCTCTGTCTACCTGTTGTTTTCTACACTACTAGGTGCAATGTTCCTTGGGGAGTTTTCTACTGCAGTCATAATTTCTCCCTTACTTTTAACATAGCAGCCAGTAGGGACTGTGAGAAGTTCTCCCCTACTATTAACATAGTAACCAGTAGGGGCTGTGAGAAGTTCTCCCTTATTAAACACAACAACCAATATTGAATGTAAGAAGTTCTCCCTTACTATTAACATAGCAGCCAGTAGAGACTGTGAGAAGTTCTCCCTTACTATTATCATAAAAAGCCATTGGGAAATGTGAGAAGTTCCCCATACTGTTAACATAGCAGCCAATAGGGACTGTGAGAAGTTCTCCCTTGCTATTAGCATAGCAGCCATTAGGGACTGTGAGAAGTGCTTCCCTACTGTTAACATAGCAGCCAATAGGGACTGTGAGAAGTTCTCCTTACTGTAAACATAGCAGCCAGTAGGGACTGTGAGAAGTTCTCCTTACTGTTAACATAGCAGCCATAAGGGACTGTGAGTTCTCCCTTGCTTTTAGCATAGCAGCCATAAGGGACTATGAGAAGTGCTTCCTTACTATTAACATACTGTGAGAAGTTCTCATTTACTATTAAAGTAGCAGCCAATAGGTGCTGTGAGAAGTTCTTCCGTACTATTAACATAACAGCCAATAGGGACTGTTAGAAGTTCTCCCCTACTATTAACATAGCAGCCGGTAGGGACTGGGAGAAGTTCTCCCTTACTATTAACATAGAAGCAAATAAGGACTGTGAGCAGTTCTCCCTTACTATTAACATAGCAACCAATATGGGGGCTATAGGAAGTTTTCCTTTAGCATTAACATAACAGCCAATAAGGACTGTGAGAAGTTCTTTCTTACTATTAATAAAGCAGCAATAGAGGCTGTGAGAAGTTCTCCCTCACTTTTAACCTAGCAGCCAATATGTACTGTTAGAAGTTCTTCCTTCAATTAACATAGCAGCCAATATGGAATGTGAGACATTCTCCCTGACTGTCACATAGCAGCCAGTAGGGACTGTGAGAAGTTCTCCCTTACTATTAACATAACAGCCAATATGGGATGTGAGAAGTTCTCCCTTACTATTAACATAGCAGCCAATAGGGGCTGTGAGACATTCTGCCTTACTATTTACATAGCTAAATCATCATGAATTTTGGTCAGAATGTTTGCTTTTATCATTTATTTATTGGTTAGGTTCTTTAAATCTATGATACTCAGGTGAGCATTACAGGGCCATTATAGCCCTCTTATTTACCTTTGACCTCTGTGACCTTGACCTTAGAGCTATGGACCTGGGTCTTGGGCGTGACACATCATCTCATGATGGTCAACATTTCTGTTAAGTAATTTCTAAATCCATCAAGGACCAGACACAAAAAATAGACCCCATTTTTGACCTTTGACCTCTAAGTGTGACCTTGGCCTTGCAGCTATGGACCAGGGTCTTGCAAGTGACACATTGTCTCATGATGGTCAACATTTCTGCAAAGTAATTTCTAAATCCTTCAAGGAATGACCAAGTTATGGACCAGACATGAAAAATATACCTTATTTTTGACCTTTGACCTCTTAGTGTGACCTTGACCCTGGAGTTACACACCTGGCTCTTGCATGTGTGACACATTGTCTTATCATGGTAAACATTCTGACTGGTAATTTCAAAATCCATCAAGGAATAACAAAGTTATGTACTGGACACAATTTTGGTAACACACACACAATTGCACACACACACACACACACACACACACATACACACACACACAGACATACACACACACACAGACAGAGTAAACACTGTATGCCCATCTGCCATTGGCGGGGGCATAAAAATGTTACTCTAATCTTGCTCAGAACAAATAGTCTCAAGTAAGCTATAGGACCATTGGTCTGCTAGTTATGTGATTGTGGTCAAATTTGCATGGCGGTGGTATAAAAACGTTAATCTTGCTAGGAACAAATAGTCTCAGTTGAGCTAGAGGACCATTGGTCTTCTAGTTATCATATGGTTAAATTAGCATCAGAATGCATGCTTTATCGAGAGCTCTCACCTAAGAGTCACTCTTTGCCAAGCTTGCTTTTTCTTTAAAATTTATTGTTAATAGAAGTGGTATGAAGCAGATCTGAATCAGTTTTGGATAGAACTTTTGTCAGTCATTAAAAATATGTTTTATTGAAATGTTGACTTTATGTCAGTTACCATTTTGTTTAAAGACTAGTGTTTTTTCTAGTTTTTAGCGGACTTCCTTTTTTCTTTTTCTTCTTTCTTGAATTGTGTATGTCAGTTTAATATTAATCTGTGTGTCCCAAGTGGATAGACAATAGATTTGTTTAAGACCACAAATAAGCATCATTGTTATACCCCTGGCATGCCGAGGGTATACAGTTTTCGTCTTTCCATTCTTCCGTTGGTTTGTTTGTTCGTACTTTCATCAGTCCATTTGTTAACACCTACCTCAAAGTTTTGAGTTAAAAGTTGTAATACTTATATTTTCCAAGCCATAGATGGATTTTGTTTATATTTGGTATGATGATAGATATGGGTCTAAAGTTTTATTCACCTGTATCCCCACCCGTGCTGGTGACCTCAACATCAAGGTCACTTTCTTAGAACTTTAGGTACTTTTAGCAAGCTTAAGTGTTTTAAGAATCTGTTTTAACTTTAATTAATTGTTAGAAAGTTGATATATCAAATGTGATTGTCTGTGCATGAATCTAGCAGTTATATTTCAGACCCTGCTGGAAGGGAGTGGGGACTGTGGGTTTTGGGTGACAGTAATGGTCCAGTGATTTTATGTCATATCTCAAGTACTATTTTGTGGATTGCCATCATACTGAGAATATTTCATTGTCATGACATAGCTTGTTATGCTTCATTAATTTTGCTAAATATCTGAAACACTAAACTCTTTTTTCATACTTTGTCCCTTGATTTTTGGCGATAACGTTTTTATTTGTTATTTTTAGAAAAATATGTTCAAGGAGCAAGTTGTCCAGGAGGACCAGTGCAAACTTCTCCAAAAAGTTCCAGCCTCCTACCATTTATACATTTTCCTTTAGTTAAATGATCATTTTCGATTTTTTATACCCCGCCACACAATAGTGGCAGGGTATTTTGGTTTCAAGTTGGTCGTCCGTGTGTCCGTCCGTCCGTCCGTCCGTCAGTTTTTCGTTTCCGGATGATAATTTGAGTATTAATCCTGACTTCATTCCATTGTGATGCAAATGCTGGAAGGCAGAGAAAATGGCATAAACCGCAAGATAAATGAAATGAAACAGCATGTAATTAAATGATTTAAAATGCCTACTGCTGATACTGGCTTATGTCCTTAAATGATCTCCACATACTGTCATATAAATGTTATGATTAACCTCTTTAATTAAATCTGTACCAATGTCTGCACATTGAATAGGTGTCCTGGTATTTCCTATAATTAACAATCACTGAGGTCATAGTTTGTGGTGGAGAAAACTGACTCGTAGCACACTATTTAATATCCATGACTGGAGGAGTGAATTCCTGCACCAACTAGGTGTCCATGGTTAACACAACTTAAGAATGAGAATATCCAGTTCATGTCACTTGTTGTATCCAATCTTAGCAATCGCCAGTAATTATCATTGAATTATGATACTGCTGTATTAATAAATGGTCCGCTGTAACTAATCTACATGTACTAAACTAAACTATTAATAAAAAAAAAAAGAAAAAAAAAGGTAAATAAAATCAGCAAACCAGCCCAATTAAGGGTGGGCGGGTAGGGAAGCAATAATTAAACACAAAATATGATGCTGCTAGCGGCGTGCGTATATTACAACTGATGCTGGGCGCTAATTTGGAGCCTAAATTAGCTGGTCAGGAAGGTGGCACGAATATCGGCGCTGGCATCTGATTGGCTAGGGAACTTCGTTGCCAAGGTTCCAGACTGGAAGCAGGTCAGTCCATTAATTTACCCAAGCAAGTGGACTGGTCTAACTTGGATCAGATCAGCTCATGAGGCTCCACGCATGATTAGCTTAAATACTTAATGGGAGCCAGTGGAATGGATCACCCTATCTGACCATGTGACCAAGACTTAATCACTCTATTACTTAATGTGGGTCAGAGTAATGGATCACCCTGCCTGACCCTTATATCAGGACAGCTAACTCGTCCCATTAATAATGAATTAAATCACTTAATTCTCACAAACATTAATGGATTTTCACCAAACTTGGTATGTGCATTGATATTGTGAAGATCTGGTTTGGGATTGCTAATGGGCAAATTTCGTCAATTTTTGACGGAGTTATCTGCCCGAAACGCGCCCATATTTTCGTTTCGGGACTATAACTTGAGTAAATAACAAGGGATTTTCACCAAACTTGCTATATGCATTGACATTAAGGAGATCCGGTTTGGGATTGCTAATGGGCAAATTTCGTCAAATTTTTACGGAGTTATCTGCCCGAGACACGCCCATATTTTCGTTTCCGGATGATAACTTGAGTAAATAACAAGGGATTTTCATCAAACTTGCTATATGCATTGACATTAAGGAGATCTAGTTTGGGATTGCTAATGGGCAAATTTCGTCAAATTTTTACGGAGTTATCTGCCCGAGACACACTCATATTTTGGTTTCCGGACGATAAGTTTAGTAAATAACAATGGATTTTAACCAAACTTGCTATATATATTGACATTAGGGAGATCTGGTTTGGAATTGCTAATGGGCAAATTTCGTCAAATTTTTACGGAGTTATCTGCCCAAGACACGCCCATATTTTCATTTCTGGATGATAACTTGAGTAAATAACAAGGCCTTTTAACCAGACTTGCTATATGCATTGATATTATCAAGATCTGGTTTAGGATTGTTATCTGTCCATTGATATTATCAAGATCTGGTTTAGGATTGTTATCTGTCCCTCCATCATTTTCTTTCCAGACATTTTCGCAACGATAACTTTAATACATAAACAAATAATTGCTATGGTGGGGTATTATGCTTGCGATACTTTTATTTAGTTTAGATGCAAAGGACTACCTTTGTAAGATCTACCTTCACCAGTTTCACCTCAAGATTGAAGGGAAAACATTGTTGTTCAGTCAAGCTGTATTGTGGGTTGATAAACATGAATTTGGATCTTTTTTCTGTACATAATGTACAGAACTGCCTAACTAGGTACACAATACCTTCAGGTGTTATATGCGTCCTACTTAGTGCGACAGTCAACATGCTTAAACGAGTACAAATTATGAAATAAGTTGTAAATAAATAATTAAAAACATTGCATATATATTTTAGGACACTTTGGCCATGTCATTCAAACACTATGTCTTTAAGGCATATACAACAGGAAAGATGAAGATCAGAGAGTTACATGAGATCTTTGCTACATGTATATATATTCTAACATATGCAGTGATTCTGTAAATGGGCAGCAGTTATTCTAGTAGGCTGTGCCAATGCTCAGATTAACCTGCCGGCCTCGGTGGCTCAGTTGGATGCGCGTCCGACTGGTGACCAGGAGGTTGCGTATTCGACTCCCGCCGGGTCGGCAACATTCTTTCGTGGAGATTTGATCATGAAATATTTTCTACGGTCATTCTCTCCCTTCTGCTGATTCAAGAAGGGCAGTTGTCAGTTTCTGGCGAAAGAATGTGCACATTACTGATTCACCACTTAGAGGACTAAGCCTGCCCAGTAAATGTGGTTAGGTAAACTGACCGTGTTCGACATGACCCCACTGGGTTGACTGGGCCATAAAACCTCAACACAAACAAACAGATTGATCTGCCTGCAGTTGCCCAAAGAAACATTATTGTGGCTCAAATGTTTATTGCCTACACTTGTTTAGACAATAAAAATGATATTAGGTATGAATCCATTTCAGTGACCTATAGAAGTGCCACAACAACTTTGAAGCAGGAGATTTCTGATTTGAATCCCATTAAATGTAAGATGTGAAATTCAGCCAATGATTATACAACGCTTTTTTGCATTTCTTAATCATTCTCTCATGGTAAGGGTGTGTGATAGTAACATTATTTTTTCCATCCATCTGTCTGTCATGCTGTTAGTAACATTAGCATGAAGCATGGTGAATTTGGGATGGTATGCTATTTACTGTGCAATCTAGGTTTTAATTGCACTAATTTCCATCTTGGGTATCCGCATATGCTTGAAAACTTTTACATGTATGACGTGGACACCATATATTTATAACTATTCTCAAATTTTCTCAGCTGAAAGAAACCTGCTGAAGAAATGGAAATAAACAGATAGATACATAATCAACCAATCAATCAGTCAGTCAGTCAGTCAATAAACTTAAGGTACAGAACAATTATCTTCAAGTTTATTTTGGGTGGGATATATTACGTAGCAGTTGGATTTTTGAATGCAGAATTTTCAGTCTATAGCGATAATTGTGGGCAACCTTCTTCAAATGCACATAAGCTACACTGAGAACATATTCTTTCATAAGAACATTTTAGTCAAACTTACATCTAAATGCATGCATACTGATAAAAGGCATGCAGTATGTATCTCAGTAGAGTATTGAACAGCCCTTGAATTATACTGTACAATGACTTCATTGATAATCATCTGGAGCACGTTTTCTGCTTGCATTATATGCATCACAATGGTATGAGTGACAGGTTCAGACATTGAAAGCATGCTGAATGTTGTAAACTTAAGATTTTTTCTAACTAAATGGAAGAAAATGAATAAATGGTAGGAAGCAGGGAAAATTTAAAGGTTTGGGCAGGTCCTGCTGTACAGCTTTCTTGCTGGACATCTTATTCCAAATAACCAATAAAAAATTCATTACCAAAAATCAAGAGAAAAATATAAAAGTAGAGTTGGAAAGATTGATTGTTACAGTAAAGCTTATAACCTCTTAGTATGTCAGGGTTACACTGACCTATATTTCATGGTCCATTGAAGTGCATTGGGTATTTTTCTGGGCCCAGTTGTTCAAAGCGTCGTTAGCTTAACGAGCTCGTTAGTGGTCAAAATGTTAACTGTTCCAGTAAGTATAATATCTGATTCACAGGTATTTTTGCTGAAAAAATGTTGGTAGCTTTGCAAGTGCAAAAGCTACCCACATTTTTTCAGCAAAACCATTAGCGTATATGCCATATTAAATGATCAAAGTTTTAACGATACATTAACTAATGACATCGTTAGTTTTGAACAACTGGCTCCTGGTAAGTAGACACAGCCTGCCAGGGGTATAGTTTTTGGAAACCTTGGGGCATTCGAAGCTTTTCATAGGGTATGTTTAGCTTAGTTTTATTACATTTCTGCAGGTTAAGAGAGTATGTTCAGCTAGTTTTGTTACATTTTTCAGGCTATGAAAATATGTTCAGCTAGCTTTATTACATTTCTACAGGTTATGAGAGTATGTCAGCTAATTTTATTACAGTGTACAAGAGTATTTAGCTGATTTTATTACTCACCTACAGTGTATGCGAGTATGCTTAGCTGATTGTATTACTCATTTGTGATGTATGAGAGTATGTTCAACAGATCTTATTGTTCTTATAGTGTATGAGCATATAGGATCTAGAGTTTTTATTGTTCTACTACACCATGTGAGGAAATGATAAACTGATTTTTGTGCTCAGTAAAAATATGTCTGCATACTTGTATAATATCAGCTGATTGTGTTTTAAGCACTCACCAACTGTAAATACTTTCTCAACTCTATTTCGAGGGTTGAGCGCAAGACTGTAGTAACTCAAAAATATTTTTGAAACCCTTGTTTAGGGGCAAATTTGACCCCTTTGTAAACAATGGAAATTTAGGTGCCATTGCTCATACGAACAATGGCTGCTCATACAAGCAATGGCACCTAAATTTCCATTGTTTACAGAAAGAAATGTTGTAATCTTCATGCCTTCATGGTGAGGAGATTAAGTATTGGGAAAAACAACCATCTGACTTGCTACAGTCTTGCGATCAACCCTCAATTTTAGTTCAGTATTGCGCCATTCATGGAGAGATTACTGTAAATCTCCTAAAATTTCAGACACTTTATTACACACTATTTTGGCCTAAAATTTGCTTTTTTATGCATTTGTTTCTTAAAATACTTAGTGGAATGGCAAACAGTGTAGACCCTGATCAGAGTGCTTCTGCTTTTTCAGGAGCAGTCTGATCTGCGTCTGCACTGTTTGTTTATGCCATTAGGGCATTACCATACTTTCCGTCATATTCAGCTTTCAGTTACTGTTTGAATCATATGACTGTGTTCAACCTGAAACTTGTTCATAACTCAGTAGTAAATTGTGTAGACTTAGATCAGCTGGACATTCATAACTAGTAGAAAATCCTAATAATTATATATGTAGTCTTAGCGCTTTGTTGTTACCTAATGCATTGGCAGTGTCTATTTAAGGGGAATGAATACACATTTAAGAGAGGCAACTCTTCAAAATTGTTTTTGGTTCCCTTCTGAAAAGGGGTCTACTCTAAAAACAAATTTACAATATGCAGAGAGCAATGTTTTAGGCTAGCTAGCATGTCCAGCTAGACTGATCCGTTCAGACACACTGGCAAGTTTGTGCTAATACAGAGAGTAGCCTGGGTCTACACTGTTTACTGGTATAACAGGCTTATCTTAAAAAAAAACAACTACAAACACATACTCTTAGAGGGAGCAGATTTTTTTCTTTTTAGAGAAAACCCCATTCAGAAGGAAGTATATCAATTCCCCTTTAATTTACTATCTTAGACATTCTCTCTGAATTTTAACATACATACTAGGAAAGAAAAGCACCAGCCCATTTTGTATTCTAAACCTCAAGTTCTTTAAAACAAAACATTTTGCCATTTATCATTGTGTCTTGCATCAGAATAACATTTTTTCTTTCATTTAAAAAAAAAAAAAAGAAAAAGAAAAAGGAACTGAGGCGGGGTAAAACTGATTACCGGTAGTCAGTTCTTCTTTTGGAAAGTCTTTTTTGCCTGGCGCTTTACATAGAGGAAGTAAATTTGCAAACTTTTGTCAGGACTTAATGCAAAACCATTTGTCCTAACTACCTATGCACAAAAAAGTTTTATTCTAGTCATTGGTTTTTAAAAAATCAAATATTTTCACTTTTTCAGAAGTAAAAATGAATGCAAATTATGCAGAAATCTGTAGGGTAGGTAACTTGGAGGCAGATTTTGAACAAGTTCCCCTTGTTCATTTTTTTTCTGAAATTTTCAAAATATTGTTGTGAAACCTCAATAATTCAAATTCTGCTATGAAATGTGAAAACTATTTTCTTAATAAAAAAATTCCAAAAATTCACTTTACTATAGAAATGGCATAGGTCAGACAAATTTGTGGCTGTAAATTGGATTTTAGGTTACATATTTGAGAACAAAACACAGAAACAGAAAAGACAAATGGTTTCTGATAAAATATGGTCATTCAGAACAAAATGTTTTCATTTAAAATAAAACACTAAGCAAAAAACATCTTTCAAAGTGACGTCGAAAAGACAGTAGGGGGTAGTTTCCCTTGGGAAGAATATTCCAGCCCAGTTCTTCCACAGGAAGAATGGCTGGGAAAAATTGATCGCCATACTAGTTTTCTAGAACTGGCTTGAACAGCTGATCTAAGTTTAAACAGTCTCTAATACAGTGTGTCACAATCTGTCTGTCTCTGTGTTTATATTATTGAATGCAGAACTTTTATTTTCAATAATCTCGGAATATCTGGCTGGGTGAAATGGTTTATAATAGATTAGAATAATTCCATGTATTGCTTGTTTCTCTCTAAGCCCTTACACCAAATAAGGGTACATAGATTGATCTTTTTATACCCCCTGCAAACTATTGTGGGGAGCAGATTATACTGTTTTCACATTGTCCATCCATATGTCCATCTGTCCATCAGTTATATTTTGGTTTCTGGTCCTTTTCTTGCTAAATAATTTAAAGAATCATTTCATATTTTGCATAAATGTTGATATTGATGAGATGTTGCTATTAGAGAAAAAAATAAGGGCTAGGGGTTAATTGTCCCCCGCCTTTTCGAAGAAAAGCGGAGGGACACTGTTTTCGGCTTTGCGTGGCGCGTGGTGCGTGGTTCTGAATTTTTAGTAGGTACCTTGTCCCCTTAACTCCTCCCACAGTTTATTGTCCGATCCTTTTGAAACTTAAGAGGGGCTTTTAAGATGGTCTGAAGATATTCATGTGGTTTTTTCAGAATCCTGAAATTATTTTTTATCACTTTTTACACATTTTGAACTTAGACATTATTTGAGTTCTAATATTACAGAAGTCTATAGGGAGTAGGTACCTTGTCCCCTTAACTCCTCCCACAGTTTTTGGCCGATCCTTTTGAAACTTTACATGGGCTTTTAGGATGGCCTGAAGATATGTATGTGGATTTTTCAGAATCCTGAAATAATTTTTTATCACTTTTTCCGCATTTTTAACTTAGACATTTTTTGAGTTCTAATATTACAGAAGTCTATAGGGAGTAGGTACCTTGTCCCCTTAACTCCTCCCACAGTTTTTGGCCGATCCTTTTGAAACTTTACATGGGCTTTTAGGATGGCCTGAAGATATGCATGTGGTTTTTTCAGAATCATGAAATAATTTTTTATCACTTTTTCCGCATTTTTAACTTAGACATTTTTTGAGTTCTAATATTACAGAAGTCTATAGGGAGTAGGTACCTTGTCCCCTTAACTCCTCCCACAGTTTTTGGCCGATCCTTTTGAAACTTTACATGGGCTTTTAGGATGGCCTGAAGATATTCATGTGGTTTTTTCAGAATCCTGAAATTATTTTTTATCACTTTTTACACATTTTGAACTTAGACATTATTTGAGTTCTAATATTACAGAAGTCTATAGGGAGTAGGTACCTTGTCCCCTTAACTCCTCCCACAGTTTTTGGCCGATCCT
Organism: Anodontia alba; assembly: GCA_964016985.1. Lineage (NCBI taxonomy): Eukaryota > Metazoa > Mollusca > Bivalvia > Lucinida > Lucinidae > Anodontia > Anodontia alba. The sequence continues at coordinate 68,970,389 of OZ024830.1, forward strand.
TTTGAAACTTTACATGGGCTTTTAGGATGGCCTGAAGATATGTATGTGGATTTTTCAGAATCCTGAAATAATTTTTTATCACTTTTTAACTTAGACATTTTTTGAGTTCTAATATTACAGAAGTGTATAGGGAGTAGGTACCTTGTTCCCTTAACTTCTCCCACAGTTTTTGGCCGATCCTTTTGAAACTTTACATGGGCTTTTAGGATGGCCTGAAGATATGCATGTGGTTTTTTCAGAATCATGAAATAATTTTTTATCACTTTTTCCGCATTTTTAACTTAGACATTTTTTGAGTTCTAATATTACAGAAGTCTATAGAGAGTAGGTACCTTGTCCCCTTAACTCCTCCCACAGTTTTTGGCCGATCCTTTTGAAACTTTACATGGGCTTTTAGGATGGCCTGAAGATATTCATGTGGTTTTTTCAGAATCCTGAAATTATTTTTTATCACTTTTTACACATTTTGAACTTAGACATTATTTGAGTTCTAATATTACAGAAGTCTATAGGGAGTAGGTACCTTGTCCCCTTAACTCCTCCCACAGTTTTTGGCCGATCCTTTTGAAACTTTACATGGGCTTTTAGGATGGCCTGAAGATATGTATGTGGATTTTTCAGAATCCTGAAATAATTTTTTATCACTTTTTAACTTAGACATTTTTTGAGTTCTAATATTACAGAAGTGTATAGGGAGTAGGTACCTTGTTCCCTTAACTTCTCCCACAGTTTTTGGCCGATCCTTTTGAAACTTTACATGGGCTTTTAGGATGGCCTGAAGATATGCATGTGGTTTTTTCAGAATCATGAAATAATTTTTTATCACTTTTTCCGCATTTTTAACTTAGACATTTTTTGAGTTCTAATATTACAGAAGTCTATAGGGAGTAGGTACCTTGTCCCCTTAACTCCTCCCACAGTTTTTGGCCGATCCTTTTGAAACTTTACATGGGCTTTTAGGATGGCCTGAAGATATGTATGTGGATTTTTCAGAATCCTGAAATAATTTTTTATCACTGGTTTCCTGCTTCAATACTTAGGTAAGTGACACAGGACCAATGATCCTCTGGTTAACTTACCCATTTTTAACAGCTCAAATAAAAATAAGGCGGGGGACATAAATTCCCTGTGGAGTTTGCTTGTCCCTTAAGAGAGTTATTTCCCTTTGTTAGTCTTGAAAAGGTGTTTTGGTTTCTGCTCATCTTGCTAAATAATTTAAGGAATCTTTTCATATTTTGCATAAATGTTGATATTGATGTGATGTTGCTATTAAAGAAAATTAAAGACCTCTTGGTTAATGCCTTCAGAGTTTTTTCCCTTTGTTATTTTGTTTTGGTTTCTGCTTCTTCTATTGCTAAATGATTTAAGGAATCTTTTCATATTTTGCTTAAATGTTAATATTGATATGTTGCTGTTAGAGAAAAATAAGGGCCAAGGGTATTCCTTTGAGTATTTTTTTCCCCTTTTTTATTCTCGGAAAGGTGATTTTGTTTCTGCTTCTTATCTTTGGTAATTACATGTAGCTCACCTGAGTATGCTCAGGATGAGCTTTGTCCATCATCCGTCTATCCGTCTGTCTGTCCACACTCATGTCTGGCTACTTAGGGGGCAAAAAATTTGGACATTTTGCCACTTAAGTAGTCATTCGTGAGTGCATATGGGATTTATTCCGTAGATTTGAAATTTAAGTGGCAAAAATTTGCTCTTACGTGGCTTGCCGCTTAAGAGAATTTGCCACTTATGTAGTCATTATGTGAACACCTAGCCACCTAAATGTCCATTCGTGAGAAAGTCCGTCCATCCGTCCATTAACATTTTCAAACGACTTCTCATCTGAAGCTACTGAGCCAATTTTGCTCAAATTTCATATGGAGCCTCCTTAGATTTTGGGAATGAAAGATTGCTAAAATGGACGCAGTCCATTGACCAAGATGGCTGCCATACCCATATATGGTAAAAACCTTTAAAAATCTTCTTCTCCAGAACTGAGGGTGCCTTGGGGCTGAATCTTTGCACAAATCACCGGGGACGGGAGGTCTACCAAAGTTGCTAAAATAAAAGGTCGAACATTGACATTTGGCATTTTTACAGTGAGATCGAGTTTGCCTCCCTATGCATTTGTATAGGCACCATACATTTGTATGGGAAAAATGTTGAGATTTTCAAACGACTTCTCCTCTGAAGCCTCTGGGCCAATGTTGCTCAAATTTCATTTGGAGCCTCCTGAGGCAGGGGAATGAAAGATTGCTAAAATGGTCATGGTCCACTGACCAAGATGGCCGCCATGCCGATTTATGGTAAAACCTTTAAAAATCTTCTTCTCCAGAACAGAGGATGCCTTCAGGCTGAATCTTTGCACAAATCATCGGGGAAGGGAGGTCTACCAAAGTTGCTAAAATGATAGTCGTACATTGACGTTTGACCTTTTCATAGCGAGGTCAAGTTTGCTTCCGTATGCATTTGTATGGGACCCATACAAAATATGAATGGAAAAATGTTGATAATTTCATATGACTTCTACTCTGAAGCCTCTGGGCCATTGTTGCTCAAATTTCATGTGGAGCCTCCTTGGGGCAGGTAAATAGATTGCTAAAATGGTCTTGGTTCATTGACCAAGATGGCTGCCAAGCCCATTATTGTAAAAACCTTTAAAAATCTTCTTCTCCAGAACCAAATAAGCCCTTGAGCCTAATCTTTGCATAAATTATCAGGGACAGGAGATCTACCAAAATTGCTAAAATGATGGTCCTATGTTGACATTTGACCTTTTTACTGCAAGGTCAAATTTGCTTTCCCATGCATTTGTTTGGGCCCTTTACATTTATATGGGAAACATGTTGAGAAGTCATATTTTGGACAACTCCTCTATAATCCATTTGAATCAAAACTTGATGATGAGCATTTGGGCACCAAGTAGACACAAAATAGCTAAATGAGCAGATAGAAAATCCAAGAAGCTATCTTGAAAATCAGTTTTCGACATCTCTTCCCAAACCTTTGGTCACTTTGAACCGAAACTTGCTGTGTAGCAACCGGATGACTTCTGGATTGAAACGAACTAAAATTGTGTTGACCGGAATGGTTCCACTCCATTGAAGAAGATGATTGCCAGAGCTAAAAATAGAAAATCTTCAAATGACATCTCGTCCTTGGCCAATGGCCTGATTTCAAAATATTTGCACAGAAGTGTTCCTCCAATGGCCCTCTACCTAAAATGGTTCCACTTCTCTGAACAAAATGGCGACCAGAGCTAAAAATAGAACAAGAGGACCATGATGGTCCTATATCGCTCACCTGAGTAAACAGATTTGCATACTTGCTATTGAAGTTCCAGCCAAGTTCACTGCCCTAAGATTTTTGCATAAATTTTATAGCCCTGCCCCGTAGTGGCCATGTTTTGAGCTATTGTGAACACTCACCGTCTGTCATCGTTGTTGTCATCGTCCGTCTGTCCATTCACACTCTTTAAACAACATCTCCTCCTAAACCACTGGTTGGATTTTGACCAAACTTCACAGGAATGATCCTTTTTTGGTCCTCTTTCAAAGTTATTCAAACGGTTCCGGCCCATTGCATATCTAGGTCACAGGAGCTAAAAATAGATTTTTTAACTAAAAACTTAAAAAATCTTCTTGTCAGAAACCGCTGGACCGATTTCAATATAATTTTGCAGAAATGTTCGTTTGGTGATCCTCTACCAAGATTGTTCAAGCCATTTGGATTCGTCAAAAAACGTGGCCGCCAGGGGGTGGAGCTTATTTTCCCTATTAATCTATATAGAAAATTTTAAAAATATTCTTGTCAGAAACCACTGGACCAATTTCAATATAATTTTGCAGAAATGTTCCTTTGGTGATCCTCTACCGAGATTGTTCAAGCCGTTTGGATTCGTCAAAAAACATGGCCACCAGGGGGCGGGGCTTATTTTCCCTACATATCTATATAGAAAACTTTAAAAATCTTCTTGTCAGAAACTTCTGGACCGATTTCAATATAACTTGGCAGAAATGTTCCTTTGGTGATCCTCTACCAAGATTGTTCAAGCCATATAGATTCGTCAAAAAACATGGCTGCTAGGGGGCAGGGCTTATTTTCCCCATATATCTATATAGAAAACTTTAAAAATCTTCTTGTCAGAAACCACTGGACCGATTTCAATATAATTTTGCAGAAATGTTCTTTTGGTGATCCTCTACCAAGATTGTTCAAGCCATATAGATTCGTCAAAAAACATGGCTGCTAGGGGGCAGGGCTTATTTTCCCCGTATATCTATATAGAAAACTTTAAAAATCTTCTTGTCAGAAACCACTGGAGCGATTTCAATATAATTTTGCAGAAATGTTCTTTTGGTGATCCTCTACCAAGATTGTTCAAGCCATATGGATTCGTCAAAAAAACATGGCCTCCATGGCTTATTTTCCCTATATATCTATACAGAAAACTAAAAATTCAAGCCATTTGGATTTGTCAAAAAACATGGCCACCAGGGGGCGGGGCTTATTTTCCTTATATATCTATACAGAAAACTTTAAAAATCTTCTTGTCAGAAACCACTGGACCGATTTCAATATAACTTGGAAGAAATGTTCCTTTAGTTATCCTCTACCAAGATTGTTCAAGCCATTTGGATTCGTCAAAAAACATGGCCGCCAGGGGGCGGGGCTTATTTTCCCTATATATCTATATAGAAAACTTGGAAAATCTTCTTGTCAGAAACAACTGGACCGATTTTAATATAACTTGGCAGAAATGTTTCCTTGGTGACCCTCTACCAAGATTGTTCAGGCGGTCATGATTTGTCAAAAAACATGGCCGCTAGGGGGCGGGGCTTATTTTGCGTATATATCTATATAGAAAACTTGAAAAAATCTTCTTGTCAGAATCCACTGGACCGATTTCAATATAACTTAGCAGAAATGTTTCCTTGGTGACCCTTTAGCAAGATTGTTCAAGCCAGAATGATTTGTCAAAAAACATGGCCGCTAGGGGGCGGCGCTTATTTTCCCTATACGTTGTATATCTATATAGAAACCTTTAATGATCTTCTTGTCAGAAACCACTGGACCTATTTCAATATAACATTGCAGGAATGTTTCTTATGTAACCCTCTATCAAGATTGTTCAAGCAGTCATGATTCATCAAAAAACATGGCCACCAGGGGGCGGGGCTTATTTTCCCGATATATCTTTATAGAAAACTTTAAAAATTTTCTTGTCAGAAACCACTGGACCGATTTCATTATAATTTGGCAGAAATGTTTCTTTGATGACCCTCTACCAAGATTGTTCAAGTAATCGTGATTCATCAAAAAACATGCTTGCCAGGGGGTGGGGCTTATTTTCCCTATATATCTATACAGAAAACTTAAAAAATCTTCTTGTCAGAAACCAATAGACCGATTTCAATTTAATTTGGCAAGAATGTTTCTTTGGTGACCCTCTACCAAGATTGTTCAAGCCGTCATGATTCGTCAAAAAACATGGCCACTAGGGGAAGGGGCTTATTTTCTCTATATATCTACATAGAAAACTTTAGAAATCTTCTTGTAAGAAACAGACTTGGACCGAGTTCAATGTTACTTGGCAGGAATGTTATTTGGTGACCTTCTACCAAGATTGTTCAAGCTGTCATGATACATCAAAAAACATGGTCCCCAGGGGGCAGGGCTTATTTTCCATATATATCTGTATAGAAAACTTTAAAAAACTTCTTGTCAGATACCCCCTGACCCATTTCAATATATGGCTGGAATGGTGCAATATATGGCTTTGGTGACCCTCTACTAAGATTGTTCAAGCAATCATAATTCGTCAAAAAACATGGCTGATGGGTAAGACCCATCAAGGTGGCATCTTGGGTACTTAGTATCCGAAAAAGTCTGTCCACCAGTCATCAGTCACCGGTCATCCAGTCACCAGTCAACCAATCACCGGTCATCCATTCAACGGTCATCCAGTCACTGGTCATCCAGTCACCGGTCATCCAGTCAACCAGACGGCAGCTTCACCAGTCATCACGAGTCACCAGTTACCGGTCACCAGTCAACCAGGCACCAGTCAACTAGTCTCTAGTCAATAATTCATTATTCAATTATTTTCTGGAAAAAACTTAGCCTTTCTGACATATTTCACCGGGCAAAATAGTCACGAATACTAGTTTCCGGTCATTATGTCTAATTATTAGTAAATTTCACCAGGCAAATAGTATCAATACTTATACCCGTTCATTTTATCATATTATTTATGATTTTTCACCGGGCAAGATTTACCAAATAGTGTCTGGTAAATTTTTGCCTAATAATTATTTTCTCACCGGGAAAAAGTTTCGAATACTTGTGCTCAGTCAGTTTCTTACATAATTTCTGTTTTTTCATCGGACTAGAATTACAAATACTGCTGTCCGATCAATTTGTCAAATTATTAGTAACTTCACCGGGCAACAGTTACGAATACTAGTGTCCAGTCATTATGTCAGGTAACTAATATCAGAATAATAGTCACTAATTCCTGAACAGTCTATTATTGTTTATAGAGCTTTATACACGTCAAGTCAATGGAAATAGGTTATAAAATGAAATACATAGTAACCTCTTATATAATAAAATTCTGTACAATCAGAGTAGAATTCTAAATATTTCATTGACTTATTATAGGAGTGTAGTAATTCTATTAATATTTTAAATTAACTTATGTGTTCTCTCTTTCATTCGTTAGAAAGAGGTTAACTTCCGATTCTTATGAATTTCCACCGGGCAGTAGTTTCATAGACTAGTGCCAGGTCATTATGTCAGTTTACTAGTGACCGAGTAGTAGTCACTAGTCCTCGAACAATCTATTATTATTAATTGAACACCATAGACATGTCTAGTATTGGATTATCATATCATAATCGGATTTTTGATTAACATGCAGGTACAGGTGCAACATCCACATCAGTGGGCCCCCTTCCAGATAGCTGGCTTGCTGCACGCATGGCAGATCTCACACCAGATCTCCAGGTACGTCTTTCATGAGGGTTGACAGCCGAGAGCTTCCACTCTCTGCAATCCCTCTCTGTCAGCTGCTTCCATGTCATTTTGGGCCTCCCAGGCCCACGCTTTCCATCAACCTGTATGTCAAAGGCTGTCTTGATTGCACCACTGGAGCATTCCACATGTCCATACCATCGGAGTCTTCTCTCCTTCAGAATGAGGTCCAGATCCTCAATGCCAAGCCGCACAAGCAGCTCATTGGACCTGGTGGTGACAATGTCTTGCGGCCTGACATTGCAGATCTGTCTGATCATTGCCCTGTCATTTTGCTGCAGACGCTGGAGGTTCGGCTTTGTCAATGGCCAAGTCTCGCTGGCATGGAGCATTGCGCTCCGCACACAAGAGTTGTACACACAGCCACATGTTTTGAAAGAGAGGTGGCATGAAGAGAGGACTGGTAGCAGATCCTTGAACTTCTCCCAGGCGGTTTTCACATGTGTTGTGGTTGAAAGTTCACAGCCACCTGCTGCTGAGAGCATGTCTCCTAGGTAGCAAAAGGAAGCTACCACTTCAAGCTTGTCATAGCATGACAGCGATGGGTTCTAATACCTAGTAGCCCCTTATATAGTTGAATTCTGTCCAGTCATTTTTTAACTAGACTTAAAATTCTATATATATATATATTTATTCTTGGAAAATGAATTAAGAATTATCGGTTATGATCTAATTCGCAATTCATTGACTAAGTATAGAAGATATCTCCATCTATAATTAAAAGAACTTATATCTCTCTTTATTCGCTGCAAAGAGATTAACTTCTTAGATATTCACCTTTTTCGGCTCCAAGGCAAAGGTGAATTCTATAAAATTATTGTTATTTCTAAGAAGAAAAATATACACGGAATCAAAATTTTTCTTCTTTCCTTCGCGCTTTTCTATATGCTCCCGATATGTTTCAGCATGTAATTTAGGGAATAAGTTAGACAAGAAAGTAGCAATCGATCCTCTCTACTTTCTATTAATTTTACATTCATAAGGTATCAGAAATCTACACGAATTAGATAACTGAATTAAGACTTTATCTATTTATCTGCTACCTCTCTAGATTACAACGATTAGAAACTCTAGTTGAGGTACATATTTCCTTTTGTTTTTGTACATGGAAAATAGCTGATCCGTTATGCTATGATTCCATATTATACTATCTATTGATTAATTACATAAGAGTCTAGGTCAGTGGTGCTCTGTCTAAACTCTGCTATAAAATAATAAATAAGAAGAAAATCTTATATTTAGGCATATATAATTCGATACGTTCTTTGCCGTGCCTTTTTTATTTTTCTTCAGGATCATTTAAGACTACGATAGTAATGTACCAGATAATTTTGTCTCAGAATCTATTACGCTGAAGATTCTTTATCTGGGAATAATAATTTTACTATGATTACGATTGGAAATTATTTAGGAAGGTTTAAAACTTAAAATCAATTGGACCTACGTATATTATAGGTTTACATTATCTTTATTGAGGAATAGTTTTGCTTCGACTAGCTCTATACCTCTCTATTTCACTTATAACTAGAGTCCATGTCAATCAAAATTTCTTGCACTTTTGGTATAGACAATGGATAGATATTCAGTAAAGGCATTAATTTATTCAGTACGTGACTGATTATTATTGCCTAAATTACATACTATATACAATACTTTCCATTTGATTATTTATTGGCTTTGTAACTGTTCAGAAACTGTCAAAGTCAATTATTTCCTTCCTCTAAACTTTCCGAAGGTTTAGATTATATTTATATTTTTAAAAATGCTTAGAGGTTAATTAACAATAGTTTACCTCATAATAGCAGATATTATTATATTCAAATTAATCATCCCTTTGTTCTACTCTGTACGTTGTAGGTTTAGACAATGGGGAAAACATCCTTAATTACGATTCGGTAAAGAAATAAGATACATTTCATTATCTCTTTACCCTTTTTTATGTTTACATTCGTTAAAGGGATCTATAGTTCTTCTAGCTAAGAGTTCAAGATTAATATCTTGATTTCCAGTTCGCATCAAGAATGGTCCATATATAGATAAATATCTTTTCCGAAATTGGATATTTATTCTTTACACACGATAAGTCATTTCAAGACGTTTCGATGATTATGAAATGCACTTTCTCAATTCATAATATAGAATTTGTTTATATAAACTTCACAACATAATAAGTGCCGCACCTACGTTTCCGGTCAGATCTTACTTTTTGTGATACGTTTTCGAACATACTGGAAGTTTTCCGATTATACATTCGGTAAATAAACTTTCAAGTAGCATTTATGCTTTAAAACATTCAGATTATTTGATAATATTTGGAGATAATATATTATACCAATATTTATACATCTATCTTCATTAATTATCTTTCTCAACTTGTTTTTAAGTTTAGACTGACCTTCTCGCTACGTTCCAGGTCTAAATCTAACTAACATTATGGACCCGTCACTTTTTGTTACAGATAAAATGTTTCCTAAACAATTTTTAACAGTTTTCTTAGTATTCAGGGAGTAACGACTACATGAATACTTGGAAATAATTTCAATTCTGCGCTTGTTAAACTAAGCTTAAAACAAGCTCTAGTTTTTGGAATGGATACTTTCCTTTGATTCAGTGCAAGGAGACACATCCATTTAGATCCCATTATCTCTATTTCAATCATACAAAATTTTGATTACTAAGAACTCATTTTCTACCTACGAATACAGAATAATGAGTCACTGTTGTTGCACATTTGGTTAAAGATTAAACGAATTTTATCTTAAACCTATATGACTTTAAATTAATAATTACCTATATTATTTCAAATTTATACATGTTTTTACCCTTGCGTCAGGGATCGTGGTAATAATATTATATTTTTACTCTCTATGGTTTACGCATAGATCTTGAGAGTATATATATATATATTTCTTCTGAATTTATTTACGAGCACGTAATTTGATTTTTCAGGAATTATCAATTATTCAGAAATAGGTTTTTTATACTATTCATATTCAATTCTAAAATTTAATTGAATATTTATCTATAAAATTCCGGGCAGTAATTTTATAACAAGTTATGTTTACTTATTCCTTGCTTAATAAATAGTTACGCTTAACCTTTTATTCATAGCAGGAATTTGTCCTGTAGTATAATTTTACTTAAGTATTCATATATCTTTCTTACTATTCTTAAATATGCGTATAGAATAGTAATTCTATCTTTCAACTTATAAATGTTATAGAGATGATGAATCAGTTCTATTGTATAATCTTTCTTCAGAGATTATCACCCTATTACATTCTTTCTGAGTCCTTCTCTTTTTCTGAACATTTTGATTCGTCATTACAAAGTGGACTTTTAAAATTTTCTTGATTTCCATGATTATTTACTCAGGAGTACTTTTCATGGCAATCTTCTGGCATAGAAAGATTCTATCCAGTTATTTCCTATTGCTTAATCTCAGCAGTATGGTAAGATTTAGCCAAAATATGACTGTCTTACAGTTAGCTGTGATCAGCCTTATTCTTCTCTCTTATTGTCTGTCAAACTCTACGTTATGATGTTGGCAGTCTCTTCTTTTATTTTGTCCAGGACACGAAACGCCTTTATATGTACATGACAAAGTATTTATCAATGATTTAGGTTGTTTTTTTCCTCCCAGCAGTCTTAGGCAACCTCTGTATTATCTTATTGCTTGCCTAAAAATTCGTTAATACAATTAGTCTAGCAATAGTTTAAATCATTAATTTTGTGTATACCTTTTCTTTTGATGGATAACTGAGTTACAGTCAAGTTAACTCCATCTACTTAATTATTATCTCCCCTTCTTTTAATTTGATCAAAGGGGAATAATTATACAACATTATGGTTATTTCAAATCTATGGTCTGTTTATCGGAAACGGTCCTATTGCTCCAATTAAACAGACTCTAATTAGTTTATAATTCTAATAGCTTAGACTATTACAATTAGATAAGCTTCACATATCTAGAATTTTATCAAAAAAATCTACATATGTCAGTTATCTATAGGAAACTCCACCGAGTAGACATTTCCTTATTTAAATCAAGACTCTAGATAGACTACTGTCTTGGCTTTTGTTTTACAAATTTTGTTTCGAAAATATTATCACTATATTCCTAGCTTACTTTGCAATGGAATATTTAGGTTATGTCTCAATGACTCATTTTTCTTTTTGGAGCCAATAGTTGTTCCCCAAAAAGAAATAAAGGGGGGAGGGGGGGGGGGGCAATGTTAGGTCTCTGAGGCTTAAGAACTAGCTTCCTCTAGAGTCTACTATTATATATATATAAGGTAGTTAGATCATAACACCTTAAAGATATGTTATTTGTGAATCTAGATCATTCTTTCTATTAAATATAGAATTAGAATGTATCTGATTCCTTAGAGTTTCCCCGAGCCTTAAACCAGAAGTGGTGAGATATTATTTATTTGGTGTTAGAATTAGGAGAGCTCCTCCCTCCTATCCTGCAAATTCTAGCACATTATCTATAGGTTAATGTATTGTGCAGTTAAAATGAATTTTTTAAAAGTAAAACATATTTTAACTATCAATACTTAACCTATAGATAATCAGTTATCTCCCTCCTCCCACCCTTGCTTATCTCTCCTAATTGTGTCTATTGTTTTACACATAAAAGAAACTGACACGTGATCAATTGAGCGGGAGGAGTTACGTCACACAGGTAACTGCCTAAGGGACTTTCTGGTTTAAGACTTTAATTGACGACTGAAAGGTCGTTTTTTCTGTGGAAGGTGTGAAAACAGAAGAGAATAGCACATTATCTATAGGTTAAGTATTGATAATTAAAATATGTTTTACTTTTAAAAAACTTCATTTTAGCTATTTTTGATTTACAAGTCACCCCGATACTTCCTATCAAATTTCGTGTCAATGGGCCTTTCTATTCAGGAGAAAAGTTCAAAATAGATTTTCAAAAATGGCAACTGTGGCAGCCTTTTTGTATTTCAGATCGGAACCATTTCGGCTTTTTAGCTCATCTGAGCTATGCTCAGGATGAGCTACAGTGATCACTTTTTGTGCATCCCTGCATCCGTTAACACTTTCAAACGACAACTCCTCCAAAGCCATTGATGTGATTTGTCCCTTATTTGGTACAATGTTGCTTTGGTAGGGGGATTTAAAAATAGTTAAAATTATGGTGATCTGGCTCTTGGTTTGGTTGCCATGGCAACAGAAAGCTCCCATAGACTTATAATGGGAAAATGGTTAAATTGCATTTTCTCTATAACCACAAGTGAGGTGAACCATATTTGGCAGTTATGATCATCAGATGATTGTCTACCCATTTGTTGTGTTTTATAACTAGCGGCCATTTTGTTTGGTTACTATGGCAACATTCAATTTTGAAAAAGCATTTTTTTAAATGACAACTCCTTCAAAACCACTGAAGCTGTATGATTAATTTGGTATAAATGTTGCTTCGGTAAGGGCAATCCAAAATAGCAAAAATTATGGTGATCCATCTCTTAGTTTGGTTGCCATGGCAACAGAAAGCTCCCATAGACTTATAATGGAAAAACGGTTAAATTGCATTTTCTCCATAACCACTGAAGTGATGTGAACCAACTTTGGCAGTTATGATCATCTAATGATTGTTTACCCAGTATGTGTTTGATGACCAGCAGCCATTAAATTTCAAAAAAGGAATTTTTTAAATGACAACTTCAAAACCACTAAAGCAATATGACTCTAATTTGGTAAAAATGTTGCTTGGGTAAGGGCAATTCAAAATAGCTAAAGTTGTGGTGATCTGCCTCTTGGTTTGGTTGCCATGGCAACAGAAAGCTCCCATATACTTATAATGGGAAAATGGTTAAATTGCACTTTTTCAATAACCAGTGAAGTGATGTGAACCATATTTGGCAGTTATGATCATTAGATGATTGTCTATCCAGTTTGTGTATTTGATGACCAGTGGCCATTTTGTTTGGTTGCCATGGCAACATTAAGTTTAAAAAAAAAAAAAAAAAAATAATTCTTTATATGACAAGTCCTCCAAAACCACTGAACCAGCAGGACTCTTTAATTTGGTACAAATGTTGCTTGGCATAGGACAATTCAAAATAGCCAAAAGTTTGGCAGTCTGCCTCTTGGTTTGGTTGCCATGGCAACAGAAAGCTCCCATAGAGTTATAATGGGAAAATGGTGATGGTTGTCTACCCAGTTTATATATGTTTTAGAACTGGTGGCCATTTTGTTTGGTTGCCACGGCAACATTCAATTTTGAAAAAGGACTTTTTCAAATGATAACTTCAAAACCACTGAAGCAGTATGAATCTAATTTAGTACAAATGTTGCTTGGGTAAGGGCAATTCAAAATCGCTAAAATTATAGTGGTCTGCCTCTTGGTTTGGTTGCCATGGCAACAGAAAGCTTTCATTGACTTATAATGGGAAAATGTTTAAATTGCATTTTTATACCCAGCCCAAAAAAGTGGCAAGTGTATTATCTTATACAGTCCGAAACTTTGAGTGTCTGCCCGTCTGTTCGGGCATACATCCAATGTGTAGGAGCTATTTTGGACACAGCATCAGCTAGCCCCTAAACTAAAAAATAATAATTTGGAGAGGAAGAATGTGTAAACTAGAAATGTGTAAGTATGACACAGATGCCCCTGCCCAGGGCCATCCTCAACCACACGCGGGTATTTTGCAAAAAATGAAGTTGAAAAAAAGGGACAAATCAATTTTTTTTAAAAAAAATATCGGAAGGAAAACATCTTCTGAAGGTGAAAAAGGGCCATAACTCCCATAATAATGGGTTGATTTTACCCTACTTGGAACTTGATCTCTATTTTATGATTATATAGCTGTGTGTTAAATATGAATTCAATACACTAAAGTTTTCAAAAGATATCAAACTGAAACTATTTTACAATGTTGAAAAAGGGCTGTAACTCCAAATATAATTGGTGGATTTTACCCTAAATCAAAATTGACCTATATTTTATAATTACATGCTTGTGTATAAAATATGAATCCAATTCACTAATCTTTTCACTAATCTTTTAAAAAGTTATGGGATGGAAACCATTTTTTAAAGCTGAAAAAGGGCCATAACTCCAAAAATAATTGGTGGATTTTACCCTAAATCCAACTTGACATACATTTTATGATGACATACCTGTGTATAAAATTTGAATCCAATACACTAATCTTTTCAAAAGATATCAAAAGGAAACCATTTTTCAACTATTTTTCAATATTGATAAAGGGCCGTAACTCCAAAATAATTGGTGGATTTTACCCTAACTCAAACTTGACCTATATTTTATAATTATATGCTTGAGTATAAAATGTGAATTCAATTCACTAATCTTTTTCAAATGTTATGGAACGGAAACCATTTTTCAAAGTTGTAAAAGGGCCATAACTCCAAAAATAATTGGTGGATTTTACCCTAAATCGAACTTGACATACTTTTTATGATTATATACCTGTGTATAAAATTTGAATCTAATACACTAATCTTTTCAAAAGATATCAAACGGAAACCATTTTTCAACTATTTTACAACATTGGCCATAACTCCAAAAATAATTGGTGGATGTTACCCTAAATCAAACTTGACCTATATATATTTTATAAATATATGCTTGTGTATAAAATATGAATCCAATTCACTAATCTTTTCAAATGTTATAGAACGGAAACCATTTTTCAAAGGTGAAAAAGGGCCATAACTCCAAAAATAATTGGTGGATTTTACCCTAAATCGTACTTGACCTACATTTTATGATTATATACCTGTGTATAAAATTTGAATCCAATACACTAATCTTTTCAAAAGATATCGAACGGAAACCATTTTTCAACATTGATAAAGGGTCGTAACTCCAAAAATAATTGGTGGATTTTACCCTAAATTGAACTTGACCTATATTTTATAATTATATGCTTGTGTATAGAATATGAATCCAATACACTAATCTTTTCAAAAGTTATGGAATGGAAACCATTTTTCAAAGTTGAAAAAGGGCCATAACTCCCAAAATAATAGACGGATTTTACTTTAAATCGAAGTTGACCTACATTTTATGATTATATACCTGTGTACAAAATTTCAATCCAATACACCAATCCTTTCAAAAGATAACGTACGGAAACCATTTTTCAAAGTTGAAAAGGGCCATAACTCCCAAAATAATTGGTGGATTTTACCCTAAATCAAACTTGGCCTACATTTTATGATTATATACCTGTGTATAAAATTTCAGTCCAATACACCAATCCTTTCAAAAGATATCGCACGGAAACCAAAAGTGTTACGTACGGGACGGGACGGACGGACGTACGGACAGCGGCGATACTATATTCCCCCCATTGAAAATGGCGGGGGCATAAAAACACATTCTTCTTCAAAACCAAGAACTGCTTAAATGATGATCTTTTCATTAGTTGCAATGATGGAACTGAAAACTGTTGCATAACAAATGCATATCTGCAGTGCTATTTCACTCAGGTGAGCAAGCCGTGGGCCTCTCGTTTTAGCTCACCTGAGCACCAACCCCTCAAGGTGAGCTGTTGTGATCAGTCAATGCCCATCGTGTGTCGTTCATCGTGCGGCGTCAACAATTACTTTAAAAGCCTACTCCTCCTATATCCCTCTGCCAATGGACTTGAAACTTGGTAGGAAGCTTCGGGGTGACTTGTAGATAAAAAATAGCTCAAAATCATTCCGATCGGAGATTCAAGGTGGCTGCCATCTTGAAAATGTATTTTTCACTTCTCCTGAACCAAAAGGCCAGTTGACTCGAAACTTGGTCGGAAGCATAGGGGTGACTTGTACATCAAAAATAGCTAAAATCGTTCTGATCAGAAATCCAAGATGGCCACCATGGCAGCCATTTTAAAAATCTATTTTTCGCTTCTTCTCCTGAACCAAAAGGCCAATTGACTTGAAACTTGGTAGGAAGCAGCGGGGTGACTAGTAGATAAAAAATAGCTAAAACTGTTCCGATCTGAAATCCAAGCTGGCCATGGAGTCCATCTTAAAAATTATTTTTGCTTCTTCTCCTGGACCGAGAGACCAACTGACTTGAAACTTGGTAAGAATCATAGAAGTGACTTGTAGATCAAAAAAAGCTAAAATCATTCCGATCAGAAATACAAGATGGCTGCCACAGTTGCCATCTTGAAAATCTATTTTGAACTTCTTCTCCTGAATAGAAAGGCCCATTGACTGGAAATTTGATAGGAAGTATTGGGGTGACTTGTTGATCAAAACTAACTAAAATCATTCTGATCAGAAATCCAAAAGGGCAGTTGACTCAAATTTCATTGGAAGTATCGAGATGACTTGTAGATCAAAAGTAGCTAAAATCGTTCTGATTGGAAATCCATGATGGCCACCGTCTTGAAAATCAATATTAACTTTCTTTTGAACCGAAAGGCCAATTGACTCAGACGTGTCTGGTAATCAGGTAAGCGATACAGGGCCATCTAGGCCCTCTTTAAGTCACCTCTATGATCCTTACCAAGTTTCAGGTCAATTGGCCTTTCAGTTCAGGAGAAGAAGCGAAAAATAGAATTTCTAAATGGCCGTCATGCGGCCATCTTAGATTTGCGATCAGAACAATTTTAGCTATTTTTGATCTACCAGTCACCCCTATGCTTCCTACCAAGCTTCAAGTGGATTGGCTTTTCGGTTCAGGAGAAGAAGGGATAAATAGATTTTCAAGATGGCAGCCATCTTGGATTTCAGATGGGAACAATTTTAGCTATTTTTAATCTACAAATCACCCCAAAGCTCCTATCTAGGTTCGAGTCATTGGCCTTTCGGTTCAGATAAAGAAGTGAAAAATGAATTTTGGACCCGAAAGATTTTAGCTATTTTTGATCTACAAGTGATCACAATGCTTCCTACAATGCTGGATTTCCTATCAGAATGATTTTACTTTTTTTATCTTCAAGTTACCCTGATGCTTCCAACCAAGTTTCAAGTCAATTGGCCTTTCGGTTCAGGAAAAGAAGCAAAAAATAGGTTTCAAGATGGCCACCATGATGGCCATCCTGGATTTTGGGCCGGAAAGATTTTAGCTATTTTTGATCTACAAGTCATCACAATGCTTCCTACTAAGTTTCAAGGCAATTGGGCTTTTGGTTCAGGAGAAGAAGCGAAAAACATATTTTCAAGATGGCCATCATGTTGGACATCTTGGATTTCCAATCGCAAAGATTTTAGCTATTTTTGATCTACAATTCACCCCAATGCTTCCTACCAAGTTTCGAGTCAATTGGCCTTTTGGTTCAGGTGAAGAAGTGAAAAATAGATTTTCAAAATAGTCGCCATGGCAGCCATCTTGGATTTCAGATCTGAACGATTTTAGCTATTTTGATCTACACTCTACCCCAATGCTTCCTACAAACTTTTGAGTCAATTGGCCTTTTGTTTCAGGAAAAGAAGCGAAAAATAAATTTTCAAGATGGCTGCCATTGCAGCCATTAGGGATGTTGGATCCAAACGATTTTAGTTATTTTTCATCTACAAGTCACCCGGATGCTTCCTAACAAGTTTCGAGTCAACTGGCCTTTTGGTTCAGGAGAAGAAGCGAAAAACAGATTTTCAAGAGCCATCTTGGATTTCTGATTGGAAAGATTTTAGCTATTTTTGATCTACGTCAACCCAATGCTTTCTACCAAGTTTCAGGTCAATTGGCCTTTCAGTTCAGGAGAAGGGGCAAAAAATATATTTTCAAGATGGCCATCATGTTCCGATCGGAAAAAATTTAGCTATTTTTGATTTACACCTTACCCTGATGCTTCCTACCAAGTTTCGAGTCAAGTGGCCTTTCGGTTCAGGAAAAGAAGTGAAAAATAGAGTTTTAAGATTGCCTCCATGGTGGCAATTTTGGATTTCCTATCGGAATGATTTGAGCTGTTTTCGATCTACAAGTCTACCCTATGCTTCCTACCAAGTTTTGAGTCATCTGGCCTTTCACTTCAGGAGAAGAAGCAAAAAATAGATTTTCAAGATGGCCACCATGGTGGCCATCTTGGATTTCTGATTGGAATGATTTTAGCTATTTTTGATCTACAAGTCACCCCTATTCTTCCTACCAAGTTTTGTTCATTGGCCCAGGGTGTAGGAGTAGGCTTTTATGCAAATGTTGACGGCACACGACAGACAACGGACAATGGACATTGACTGACCACAATAGCTCACCTTGAGCACTTCGTGCTCAGGTGAGCTAATAGGAGGGCCATGATGGCTCTGTGTATATCACCTGAGTAATGACTAATATGAGAGCCTAAACTGGAACAATTTCAAAATGGAATTGATTGTCCTTTTTACTATGTTTATCCTCCAACAGGTTCGGGGAAAATAGTGATCAGCCTTGCGTCCATCTGTAGACATAACCTTGTGATCAACATTACTCCAACATCCACTGAGATAGGTTGACAATACTTGGTAGAATTGTATACAAGGTTGGGAAGGTGTGTAACGTACAAGAACCACAACTCTAGGTGCCACGTTTTTTTAGTTATCTCCCTTGACAGTATTTGGTAATAAAAACATTTTGATCACCAACACCCTGTGAGATGATATATTGATAATAGTAGAATCAGACGCAAGTTGAGAAGGCATGATATGAGGAAAAATGATAACCTAATGAAAAATGATACCTGTATCCATTTTTGAACATTACGTATGAAAACTGATATCGGGTATCATTTTTCCTATATCATGTATGAAAATTGAAACTGGGTTATCAGAGTTGGAATTTTTTAAAACATCTGCATAGTTACATGGAAAACTACTGACTTTTCTCCATATAGTGCCTACTGTTGACTATATTAATTAAACAAAGTAAGCACCTACCCTTAGGTTCTTGTATTCTCATCTGGCTTGAAAAATTCCTGCAACAAATTTGGACATTCCGCCCTTCGATAAAGACAGTGACCAGGGCTTTTGATTACAATACCATCGTGGTCCTCCTTAACTTGATAATTTCCCCAAATTTGACAA
Source organism: Anodontia alba (assembly GCA_964016985.1). Taxonomy (NCBI): domain Eukaryota; kingdom Metazoa; phylum Mollusca; class Bivalvia; order Lucinida; family Lucinidae; genus Anodontia; species Anodontia alba. The sequence continues at coordinate 68,989,409 of OZ024830.1, forward strand.
AAAAAAAAAGGGTTTCATGTTCTTAGATAGGCAATGAGGCAACCTATTGTCACCAAGCACCAATTTTACATACATGCGTGGATGCACAGGCTAATCAGAATCTGTTCCATTGACACCCAGTTTTAATGACATAGATATAAACTTCATTGCTATGTATGAAGAGATTTCATAAAACTGAGGCTCTGACTTTCATTCTTTTGTACTTTGTTTTTGTTTTGTTTTCAAAGGCAACTTTTTAGATTTTTTATTTTACTTCACTACAGCTGTTTAGTGCCATGTGGCAGCTGTAATATGTCTCCCTGTACTTCACCATATTGTAGATTATATTTCCTTCATGATCATTGCGCCCATTCTGGTTACTGTGAAAACTGAATACCACTTAAGCCAGTGCTACTGTGCTTTCGACATCTTTCGGAAAGTCGTATTTTGCTTGGTGCTTTACACAGAAGAGGTAAATTTGCAAACACTTGTCATGATTTAATACAAAACCATTTGTCCTAACTACCTAAAAACAAAAAGTTTTATTCTAGTCATTGGTTTAGAATCAAGAGTTCCGCAAGCAGGGGCATTATACCCCATGGTAAGTAATAAGATGTAGCACATAAATTGACTCCTGTATAATTCAGTGCTCCGGATATAAACTACAAGTGGAGTTAATTGGAAACAAAAAAAATTCAATGGGGCATAACTCTGCTGATATTTGGTGAACTGTAACCTCAGGGTCCAAGCTGGCCCAGAAATTTAGGGAGAAGTGACTTCTCCCTCCTGCGAAAATAGGGAAAGTTTGCTGCGTCTGGAGAAGTGGTTTCAGGCGGAGGACGGATGATAGAAGCATGGCTATACATACTGTAAGCTAGTATGAGCCTTTGGCTGATTTGTTTTTCCTATACTTCAATATCTGATGAAACAATAACAAAACAAAAATAAACCAAAAAAAAACAAAAAAACAAATGCTGCAAGAAAATTTTTTGTAAAACTTGTTTTATACTGATTTTACTTTTGTACTTCAAGGGAGGCAACTCAGAAGATTATTTAAAAAAAAAAAATCCAAAAAGAATTTTGTTTATAAAGTTTTGATATTAGTATAGCTTCTTTTTTCAAAAGCAAAAAATATTTTCTCAGATGAAAATTCCAAAAATTCACTTTACTATAATAACTGCATAGGTCAGACCATTTTTTGGCCGTAAAATTAATTTTAGGATACATATTTGAGAACAAAACGCAGAAATAGAAAAGACAAATGGTTTTTGATAAGATATGGTCAATCAGAACAAAATATTTTCATTTAAAATAAAATGCCATGCAAAAAAACGTCTTTCTGAGTATGTCGAAAGGACAGTAGGGGACGTATATATTGTTACAAACTTCATTGGTTATACTAAGGGACGTTATAAAACCTAGTCTCCGGGTTCCATCCATTTAGATTCTCATTCTTCACTTCATGGCTCCAATTATATAACATTCATATATAATGTTTGGAACTTATATACCGAATAATGAATAGGAACAGATAATACATAATTTTGAACTAACATGGACCCTTCAAATAATGTACTTATTCTCTCGACTGTATTCACAATTAAATGATTACACACTGCCTATGTCGAGGTAAGGAATTTGTTATTTGTTACAAGAACGTCTAACTCTTAATGGCAGAGAGTATACAAACCATGGGATAAGTGTATACCAACTACACGATAAGTGCTTACTTTGTCAAATTAATATATCCCATTACGAAAACAAGCCTATTCAAATATACTGAAAATTTTACCACCAAAAAATGAATATTTCAGATAGAAAATTCTGATATTTTTCATATTTTGGCTCAAAACATAGATTGTGGGCACTTGTTAGAACTGCCTCGACAATGCAGTTCTAACGAGTACCCACAATCTATGTTTTTGAGCAGTTATAAGAAAACTAATGTATACCCCTGTAAACCCCAGTTTTACTATATGAAGGTGGGGTTTAAGGGGGTCAAAATTATATAGGCATGTTTTCATGATGCTATCTGCCATATATAAAAAGAAAACATGAGTAAGTTGGTATGAATATTAATAAATTACCTTAAGCGATTTTCCATGTATGCAGATGTTTTTCCAAACAAGAATGTACCACAATTTTGCAATGTTGGATAACAAACAGTCATAGATCCATTTTAAATTTAAGTGGTGTCAGGAGTTGTTTTATTTGTTGTAAGCTGTACAAAAATTCCTGTAGATTAGGCAAACAGTGACAACCCTGATCAGAGGCTGCACTAATTCTGCGGCATCTGATCTGGGTTTACTCTATTTGCCAATCCCAAAAGTACCTAATTTGGACGCAAACAGTTGTGACCCTGATCAGACTCGGCATTCTGATCTGAGTCTACACCATTTGCAAATGTCTGCAAAATGCCTTTGGACAGAACTATTTTAAATTTAGGGGGTGTCGGTTTTGTTTTGTATGATGTAAGTTTGCAAAACAAAATCCTGCACTGTAAATGAACAGTGACGCAGCATTCTGGGGCATCTGATCAGGGCCAAAGTCTCAAAAAATGCCTTTGGACAGATCCAATGGACAAAATTGTTTGAAAGTTAAGGGGTGTCAAGTTTGTTTTATTTGTTGTAAGTTTACGAAAGTTCCTGTACTTTGGCAAACAGTGTTAACCCTTAACAGACGGGCTGTTCTGCGGCTTTTGGATCTGGATCTACACTGCTGAGATGGGGTCGCCTGTTCCAAGAAGAAACTGTGTGACCCTAATTCATTTCACAATGACTGAAATCTGCTTTATGAAAAAACCAATCTTATTATCATGTTTGCTTTCATTGTTTTGTTGGGATCAAGTTTTATTGTACACACAGTGCAAACAGATTACCTATCGTTACCTTCATAAAAGTAAAACACTGAGATGACATGACAGCTTGTTTATCACATTATCCTTTCTCACTGAAAATAACTCAATAATTAACTTAATAATATATCTCGTCAGTGTGCATGTGACATTTTACCAGGTAAATTAACCATGTGTTAACATGTATGTAATATATTTATACGCTTTGATCCATGTTCCATTGTCAAAGGTATAAGTATTGATTTCAGAAGCAAACTGAAGCCATTTTCAATTTGAATAAATCTAAAATGATTATTATGATTGTTTTGGCAATGTACAATGCGGATGAATTCTCGGAACTATAAAAAAATTTGAGAACTATTATTCTAGCGTAAGATTATTAGAATAGAGATACCTAAAGCGGTCCCAAAAATCAAGTCAAAGACTATAGCTATAGACAGGCTTACCCGCCTAAAAATATTCTTCTCCAGAACCAAGGATGCTTTGAGGCTGAATCTTGGTATATAGCATTGGGGACTCAAGGTCTATCAAATTTGTACAAATGATGATCCTAGGAAGACCTTTGACCTTTTTATGGCAAAGTCAAATTTGCATCCCCATACTTTTATATGGGTAAAATATTGAAAAATTGTTTTCTCAAAATGTATTAAAGATTAATGGCTGAAATTTGCAATGTTATGATTAAAGTAGTAAAACCTTTTTACTACAATCAAATCTTGTCCCCTGGGAGTTATCCACAGTTGCCCCTGGGCTATATACATGTATGAAATCTTGTCGTCTTTGAAACAGCTTGACTGATTTTCACTGATTTCACATCGGGCCTTCTGTCGAAGGGATATTGACAGTTTGTTCAAATGGTTCCACAACATTGAGCAAGATGGCTGCCATGCCCATACATGGTAAAAACACTTAAAAAATCTTCTTTTCCAGAACCAAGAAAGCTTTGAGGCTTAATTTTGGTATATAGCATCGGGGACTCAAGATCTACCAAGTTTGTTCAAAAGATGATCCTAGGATGACCTTTGACCTTTTTATGGCAAGGTCAAATTTGAGTCCCTATACTTTTGTATGAGGAAAATATTGAAAAATTTTCAAAACATATTAAATATTAATCTCTTAATTACAATGCATGATTAAAGTAGTAAAACCTTTTAATTACAGTCAAAATTTTGTGACCTGGGAGTTATCCACCTTTTGCCCCTAGGCTATATACATGTATAAAATCTTGTAATATTTAAACATCTTCTCTAAAACAGCTTGACCAATTTTCACCAGATTTCACATGGAGCCTTCTGTCGAAAGGATATTGACAGTATGTTCAAATGGTTCCACGCCACTGAACAAGATGGTTGTCATGCCCATATATGGTAAAAAAAAAAAAAAAAAAAACACTTAAAAATCTTCTCCAGAACCAAGAAAGCTTTGAAGCGGAATCTTGATTCTTAAGGTATACCAAGTTTATTCAACTGATGATTCTATGTTGACCATTGACTTTTTTTATGGTCACCTTTGCATTCCTATACATTTGTTGTTAAATTAAAATTACAATGTAAGCTAGCAAAGAATTTTGTCTGCTCAGGGTTGTCTACCTTTGCCCCTGGGTTATATACATGTTTAAAATCGTGTAATTTTATTGAATTCATCTCTGAAACTGCTTGACCAATTTTCATCAGATTTCATATGGGGCCTTCTGTCAAAGGGATACTGAAAAATTATGCAAATGGTTCTGCTTCTCTGAACAGGATTGGGGCTAAAACACTTAATGCTTAGCACTCTGGGTAAAAATAGCAAACAACATTTTGAAGTATTTTTCTTATTTTTTTTTCCAGAAATTGGTTTTGACACATCATGCAAATTGTCTGCTTAGGTGACAATTTGCATGAAATGTCAAAGCATATTTTCTATGAAAAATAAGAAAAATATAGTCAGTTTGTTGTCTGCTGAATTTGCCCAGAGAATGGTAAAGGTTAACAATCTTCTTCTCCAGAACCAAGGAAGCTTGGAGGATGAGTATTGATATTAAGCAAGGTCTACCAAGTTTGTTCAAATGATGATCCCAGATTGGCCATTGACAGCATGGTCAAATTCACTTTCCGATACATTTCTATGGGGAAACTGTTGAAAAATCATTTTCTCAAAATGTATTAAGTCCAAATGATGAAGCTTACAATTTATGATAGAATTAGCAAAATCTTCCAATTATATTCAAAATGTTATCACAAAGATTTAGCTGCCCATGATCCTGGGATATATGCAAGTAAAAAGTCATGTAATCTTTAAATAACTACCTCTGAAATTGCTTGATCAGTTTTCTCCAAATTTCATGTGGAGCCTTCTGTCAAAGGAATATTGTGAGTTTATTTGAATGGTTGTGCTCTGTTGACCAAGCTGCCTGCCATGCTCTGATGATCCTAGGTTGACCTTTGACTTTTTAATGGCAAGGTCAAATTTGGTTCCAAACACATATGTATGAGGAAAATTTTTTTTTTTCAAAATGGATTAAAGAATAATTATTGAAAGTTGCAAAGTATGATCAAGTTGCAAAAACTTTTAGTTGCAATCGAAATTTTATCCTCTGGGGTTTTTATCTACCCATGCCCCCTTGCTATATATATGTATAACTTTAAGGAAATCATGTGAAAAATTATATTTATCCCCCGGCAAACGAAGTATGCCGAAGGGGTATATAGTATGCCGAAGGGGTATATAGTTTTCGTTGGTTTCATTCATTCGTCTGTCCATCCTTCCATCTGTGATTCCGTCCATTAACCCTTTCTGTAACCAAGTTTTACTTCAAAGTTTTAGCTCACCTGAGCAGAATGCTCAGGATGAGCTATTGTTGATCTTCATCCATCGTCTTTCCATCCGTCTGTCCACATCTTTGAACAACTTCTCCTCTGAAACCCCTGGGCCAATTTTCTTCAAATATATCCTGGAGCCTTCTGTTAATGGGAGGTGAAAACTTCTACAAACGGTCTCGGTCTGTTAATCAAGATGGCCCCCATGCCAATATATGGTAAAAACATTTAAAATCTTGTTCTCCACAACAAAGAAAGCTTCAAGGCTGAATATTGGTATATAGCATCAGGGACTCAAGGTCTACCAAGTTTGTTCAAAAGATGACCCTAGGTTGACCTTTGACCTTTTTACAGCAAGGTCAAATTTGCATTTGTATGGAGAAAATGTTGAAAACTCAGTTTCTCAAAAATTAGTCAAAATGTATTTAAGACCAATGACTGAAACTTAAAATGTATGATCAAAGTAACAAACCCTTTCAGTTACAATCAAAATCTTGACCCTCAGGGTTATCTGCCCTTGCTCCTGGGTTATATACATTTATAAAAATCCTGTAATCTTTAAACGTCTTCATCTCTAAAACAGCTGGACCAATTTTCACCAGATATCACATTAGGCCTTCTGTCAAAGGCATATTATCAATTTATTCAAACCGTTCTGCATCATTAAACAAGACTGCTGACATGCCCATATATAGTGAAAAACACTTAATAATCTTTTCCAGAACCAAGAAAGCTTCAAGGCTGAATCTTGTTACAGAGCAATGGGGACTTCAAGTTAACCAAGTTTGTTAAAATGATGACCCTAGGTTGACATTTGACCTTTTTACGGCACAGTAAAATTTGCATCCCTAGGCATTTGTATGGGGAAAATATTGAAAATTCAGTTTCTCAAAATGTATTAAAGACTAATGGCTATAATGTATGATCAAAGTAACAAAACCTTTCAGTTACAATCAAAATTTTGTCCCAAGGGTTACCTGCCCTTGCCTCTGGGCTATATACATGTATAAAATCTCGTAATCTTTGAATGCCTTCTTCTCTGAAACAGCTTGACCAATTTTCACTGGATTTCTCATTGGGCTTTCTGTCAAAGGCATATTATCAGTTTGTTCAAAAGTTCTGCATTACTAAGCGAGATAGCCGCCATGCCTATATATGGTGAAAAACACTTAAAAATTTTCTTCTCCAGAACCAAGAAAGCTTCAAGATAAAAGATAATCGATTATCAGTCCTGCCATTGTGGTTGATAATCGATTAGTAATCACTGAAAATTTGGTCATAATTTAACCTGTCTGTCTGAATATGACTCTTACCATATGTTATACTTTACTGTATGTATTTGATCAGACAGGCCTGAGCAAACAGTGTAGACCCCGATGAGACACTGCAAAATGCGACGTCTCATCTGAGTCTACACTGTTTGCCACTCATCCAGCTATTTTTAAACACAACATTGGGTAGTTGTACTTGTTCAAATTTAAGATAAAATATGGTAAAGAGTTGATGAATCTGAATACAAAGGGTAAATATGGTTAGTATTCAGACTCATCAACTCCTTACCATATTAAGTAACAGACACAGAAATTAAATGATCGATTATTAGCAAATCTGTAACGATTATCATTTTTGTCTGAATTTATTGATCAATTAATTGATTATCCGATTAATTATGCCAGCCTTAGTTTTTTTAGCTATCTTCCCTGACAGTATTTGGTTGTATAAAACTTGTGATCGCTAAAACTCCAACATCCTTCGAGATATATTGACGATACTTGGCAGAATTATACCAACAACCTCACAGGTTCGGTAGATGTAGCAGTCAGCCTGGTGTCCATCTTTGAGTCCTTCCTTCCAACCTTGCTGCGTCACAATGGAACAGTTTCACACTACAGGAAATCTCCTAAAATTTCTCCCACTTCATTTCATACACATCTGCCTAAACTTTTCCATACAATATTTGTTGGAATGTAGACCCTGAGTCTGCACTGTTTGCATATGCCATTTTGTTGGATGGTATATGAAATTTTAGGATGGTTACCTTAGTTCTTTTTTGTGAAAAAGTTCCCCTCAGTTTCTGATGACATGAATTGATACAAAAGCTGTACTGCTCAATATGATTTAATGCAAACAGGACTGTAACAGGATTTCTTAACTTCAAAACAAAATTAACATCAGTTTGCATCGTTTACAGTGTACACAGTACAACAGTACAGTTCTATTATGCTCCAATTATTCACTGTTCTGGCTCCCTCTGAATAAGGTAAACTGCCTAAAAATTCAAACACTTCCATTCTCGACTAATTTTCAAAATAGGGGGATTCTGAAGGAAATCTGTGAGATTTCAATTTTTATATTGAATAAAGAATGAAATTCCTTCTTTTTTTTTTGAGTGACACTGGTTTAAAAAAAAATTGCTTTGGAAAGTTAAAAATCAAAGTATCTCATTGAAAATCAAAATCGGTCTGTCAAAATCTATTGGCAAAACTTGGCAATAGACTTTGATGGTCCTGTATCACTCACCTGAGTACCAGACAAGTTTCCTGTCAGTTGGCCTTTCGGTTCAGGAGAAGAAGTTCAAGGTAGATTTTCAAGATGTCAGCTGTGGCAGCCATCTGGGACTTCTGATCAGAACCATTTTTGTCTATTTTTGATTTACAAATCACCCTGATATTTCCTACCAAGTTTCCAGTCAATTGGCCTTTTGGTTCTGGAGAAGAAGTTCAAAGTAGATTTGCAAAATGGCAGTTAATTTGGATTTCTGATCATAAAGATTTCAGCTAGTTTTGATCTATAAGTTGCCCCAATACTTCCTACCAGTTTCAAGTCAACTGGCCTTTTGGTTCAGAAGAAGAAGTTCAAAACAGACTTTCAAGATGGCCGCCATCTTGGATTTCCAATCTGAACTATTGTCTATCTACAAGATACCTCAATACTTCCTACCAATTTTCAAGTTAATTGGCCTTTCCATTCAGAAGAAGTTTCAAATACCTTTTCAAGATAGTGGCTGTGGTGGCCATGTTGGAGTTCCAGTGGGAATGATTTTTGCTATTTTTTATCTAAATGTCACACTGATACTACCTATCAAGTTTCGAGTCAATTGGCCATCTTGGATTTCCAGTAGGATCTGTTTTAGCTAGTTTTGATCTACAGGTCCCCACAATACTTCCTATCAAGTTTAGCATCAATTGTCCTTTCCATTCAGAAGTTCAAAATAGATTTTCAAAATGGTCGCCATGGTGGCCATCTTCATATCTGATCAAAATGATTTTAGCTATTTTTGATCTTCAGATCGCCCCGATACTAATTCCCACCAAGTTTGGAGTCAGTTGTACCAAGTTTGGAGTCAGTTGGCGTTTCGGTTCAGAAGATGTCATGTTCAAAATTGATTTTCAAGATGATATCCATAACAGCGATCTTGGATTTCTGATCAGAATATTTTTTGCTATTTTTAATCTACAAGTCACCGCGATTCTTCCTGCCAAGTTTCCAGTCAAGTGGCCTTTTGTTAAGGAGAAGTTCAAAACAGATCTTCAAGACTGCGGCCCTGGCAGCCAACTTGGATTCCCGATCAGAAAGATTTTAGCTAGTTTTGATCTACAAGTTGCCTTGATACTTCCTACCAAGTTTTGAGTTAATTGGCCCAGGAGTGTAGGAGGAGTTATAATTTAAAGCAAATTGTTGACGCCACATGATGGATATTGACCGATATCAATAGCTCACCATGAGCACTTCATGCTCAAGTGAGCTAAAAATACAGGGTGGAGTAGCAAACAGCGTAAACCCTTATCTGGGACTGCACTGTCTGCATATGCCATTTTGTCATCATAGACCTGTAGGGCAGTTACTCATCTTCTACAAGGGAGAAACCTGTGACACGACTACGTCACAACGGGGATTCGTTTCCATCAAAAACATCCGCCATCTAGTTTAGTGGGTATTTCTGCTTTGACCAGTTATTTTACGCATGTTCTTGAAAGAATTTCTGCCGAACAGTACGGACAAAAGTACAAACTTTTGTCCACAAGAAACAAAATGTGCAGCAATTATATAGTTTTCATGAACACCTCGGATTCAGTTGATTTCACCGCTCCATTCATCAACCACTCCATTCACACACAGGCAAAGTGTACATACTCCATACTCGATGATATGTAAAATGTATATAAATCTCGGATCATACTGAAAGTGGGCGAGTTCAGGTAACACCTTTACTGTCCTGCCCGGTCAAAACAGTGAGAAAATAATATGAAAAACAAACAGTTGCTTGTTTTAGGGTATGTACATATCTGCTTTGCGGTTGAAAGGCAACGATATCAATACATGAATATACCTTATAAAATTAATAGTTTGCAGACGTAACAGAAATTAATATTTCTATGATATTTTTTCTTTTGAAAAGGGTGAGTTTTTGTTACAGGGGACTAAAAGAAAACCTAGTAATGCATTATTTGGGTGATTTTCGTATGCCGTGTGTTGACGAATGGAGCGATGAAATCAACTGAATCCGAGGTGTTCATGAAAACTATGTAATATCTGCACATATTGTTTCTTGTGGACAAAAGTTTGTAGTTTCGTCCGTACTGTGCGACAGAAATTCTTTCAAGAACAAGCTTAAAATAACTGGTCAAAGCAGAAATACCCACTAAACTGATGACAAATTTCAAGGTGGCAGATGTTTTTGATGGAAACCAATCCGCGTTATGATCTAGCCATGATGCAGGTTTCCCCACTTGTTCTAAGCCATGAATAGAACAGTTTTGTAGTCATGACAGAGACAATGTAGTAAGAAAATGACATTCCTAGATTTATAGACCTGTGCTTCATTGTCAAATACTCAATCTTTTCTATTGTTAACATTTCTGAGATCAGTAGTCATGACTATGTATAGATAATGAGTGGCATTTGAAGGATTTTGCACATGATTATGTATGGCATGTGTGTGTTGTTGTTGTTTGTTTGAGATAATTTCTGTATTTACACTAAATATTCAGACACCTTAACTTCCTACCATACTTACCCTAAATTTTGAACAACTACCTGTTAATATGTCTAAAACAATGCTGGATGAGTGGTAAACGGTGCAGACCCTGATAGAGCACCATGTTCTGTGGCATCTGATCTTGTAGTATACCATTTTCTCAGGCCTGTCTGTCTGAATACTTAGGGTAAATACAGTACTGTGAATACTAGGATATCTTAATTCCTTACAATACTCATCCTACAATGTGAACTAGTCCAGCTCACTACCAGGAAATGTGTCTAAAAACTGCTCTATGCGCTGATCGAACTGCTCCTTTAGAAACAATATGAGCAGAGTTTAGGTATACTTGTCTGAATATTTAGGCTAAACATGCATAATAAGTAACATGCATAATTATAAGGAATGTTAAGGAAACCGAGGTTTGTGAAAGCACTGATGGCTGATTTAAAGTTTTATGGCCATTCAACTTGTACTGTTTTACCAACACTTGTTCAGCACACACAAGGAGAAACATCTCACAGATTCCAGTCCCAAACTTTAACTCTATAATGTGCCAACCACAACTGCAGCAGATGATTTAATTTTTTTTTTTTTTCTCCTTTATCAGAGAAAATAAGACGACATTTTGCAGATGATTCACATGAAATGTCAAGCCTTATTTCTTTGACATGATAATTAAAAAAAAATTAGAATGTTGTCTGCTACAATTTTGATTCCTACTTTGAGTGTTAATATTCCACTGAGGTTTTTGTGTTTAAGATGATGTTATCTTGAGACAGTGGCTGTACAACAATCATCAACAGTATCCACTGGCATCTCCAGAAATAAAACAGTTATTCAAGATACAGCAAGCAAAACAGCTAACGTTTTGCTTAGCAAAATATAGAGACAAGCCTAAACAGGTGATAATGGTCCACATTTCGAGGGTTGAGTGCAAGACTGTAGTAACTCAAACATATTTTTGAAACCCTTGTTTAGGGGCAACTTTGACCCCTTTGTAAACAATGCAAATTTAGATGCCATTGCTCATACGAGCAATGGCACCTAAATTTCCATTGTTTACAGAAAGATATGTTGTAATCTTCATAACGCCTTCATGGTGAGGAGATTAAGTATTGGGGAAAAACAACCATCCGACTTGTTACAGTCTTGCGATCAACCCTCGATTTTTTTCTATGCATACATAGCTTTAGATAAGGAGGTGGTTTTATTTTTCAACCAAAATATGTTGATATTTTTCTTATTACTCCACAAAAATGTACATTTTATGTACTCAAGAAGGGCTGCATGAATGCTCAAAATCACCGCACGTCATTTGAGTACTTTGTTTTTGTGAAGAAATAAAAAAAAAAATATTTCTCTGAGTACCTCTCTTATCTAGTGCTCCATATACAGTATCTGCTATTTGCAAAATCTTGTATAGCAAACCATCTAAATCCTGCTCAAGCTGTACAGAGGCTATATCATTCTTGTATGTATCTTTCACTTTGTGCCACTTGCTTTTTTGTGCTACTTGTATATTTTACCATTTGAAATGAACAAGTCCTGACATTCTAAACTGACGGCACTTTTCTCTTGCGATCTTACTGCAAGCAGAGACATTTAAATCACTCAGATATTTAAAATTCTTGATCATCTGAAGACTTACTTCTGTGAGCTGTCTGCATCCTGCCAAATTTAGGATTCTCAAAGTTTCTTGCGTAGCAGCTTTAGAATTGGACAAGAAGTGGATACCTTTGTCAGTGATTCTTGTACAATAACTCAGATCTAGTACTTCTAACCGTGACAAATGAACTGTCATAAGATTCAAAGAATTGTCTGTGATTTCTGTTCCGGCTAATCGCAGGATTTTTAGTCTGTGTAAGCGGCTTATATTTTTAACAGCCGGCTTGCGATCAACAGGAGGGGTCATTACGTCCTCAAAGAACTGATCTGCAATGCCCGTTGCCCAACTAATGTCTAGTTCAGTGAGTAATGGACAGGCAGATGTACAGAGTCCACTCATTGAAGCCCATGAACACTTCGTAAGAACCAACTTTTTCAACAGCGGAATCCTTTCAATAAGCCAAGTCAGCTGTTTTGGGGTCATAATTACAGATGAGAGAATCAGTGCTTCCGGCTGACGTCTGACAATGCCCATCAAATGATTTTGTACAATTCGTTTACGGGAAAGGTCTATTTCTTTCCAAAGGTCTGGATTAATACACCACCTGTTCCACACGCGACAAACACGCAGGCATCGTGCCAGATCAGCACGCGACAAGTAACTAAAAATTTTTGTCCAGATAGTATATGGCAGAATATGTCTAGCTCCAGTTGTCAAGTCAACATAATTTTTGGGTGGAGAAACTGGTGCTGGACGAACAACGTATTTCTGTGGCATTACCTTTAACCCACGCTTTTCAATGTGCTCAAGCAATGTCTTTCCAATATCTTCAGGTTTCTTTCTAATACTAAATTGTTTAATGGGACTTCCAGTTATATCTGATTTCACTGAACTAACGCCACTCCCGAATGTTCCTCCACCAGGTTTTCCTGGATTAGAATCTTCTGGGGCTTGTGCTCGAAACCATTTCCCTGACTTTTGACGCCGACCTCCTCTAGCAACTTTGCCTTTCTCAAGGAGAGGCAAGGTTTGATTTCCCACTATCTCACTGTCATCAAAATCATATGATGTTGAGGGGTTATGCAATGGTGTAGTGATATAATCCTGAAACAGAAGAAAGTAGTTATTACTTGTTGGCCAGATGCATAACTTTCCAAATTCTTAATAACTTGCTCATTTTGAAACTTATACTGACAATTTAATCACATCCATTCAAAATTGTTTTCCTATTTATAAATTTTATTACTCTTTCAATTGACTGTTTCATTTGAAAAATTGTTTTCAAGTGGAACTGTAGTAACATCTTTGAAATAATTTCAGACTAAACACCATAATAAAAATGTTTGCAGTTTATTAATATTCAATTTTTTCAAGGTCACCTATAAGTGCAAAATTAAATACCCATACATGGAGAAAAAATCTGTTTAGTAGTATTGTCATTAGAACAAAAGAAAATACAGACTATGTCGTTTGAAATACTTTCATACAAACATGATATACAAGCATTAAGGAGGCAGTATGGAAGATGGCAGCCTGGGCAACTGTTGAGATTTCACTATTATATAGCCAAACTAAGTAAAAATAAAAACTCTTTTGAAGTGCTTGAACAAACTATATCTAAGACTTTCTTTTATATTTATTTTACAATAATCAAAGGAATGGTAAAAAGTACATCACAGAAGAATACCCCTTCGTGTCATTTAGCTCATGATGAGGAAACAGAAAACAATGATTATACACTGGCCAACAATAAGAACTACTTTCAACTAAGGATTCTTTCATTTCAGACGTACACAGACGTATAAAAGCAGAACTGTGAGAACTCAGGTCTGCAGGTGTACCAGCTACATAAAGTGTGTTATGTGTTTCTGTGAGAAATGAGATCAGTCTAGACATCTTAGTCAAGCCAGGGTCTTCCAAGTGTCCACTGTATAATATACAGTGTTTACCCTAAATATCTGAACACTTCAACACCTGATCATGTTTGTCCTAAAACAAGAACAATTACATTTTACTGTTTTGCCAACATGCTTGAAATCTGCTGCATCAGAGGCAAACAGTGCAAACCCTGATCCGATGTCACATTCTGTGGATCTGATCTGGGTGAAGACTATTTGCTGAGGCCTTTGCGTGCCAGTAATTAGGTATATATGGTACAGAGTGAACAGCAATGCAAGGATTCCGACTAGAATACATGAAACAGCTGCTCATCTATATCTCCAGTTACTGATTTTACCACAGCATATCAGATACAGGCCTCGTGAAGCAAAAAGATATCTAAGTTTGAGCATATATGAAATCCACATATTCAAATTATCCTGAGCATTCATACAGTTTCTACATGATATTAGCTGTCCATTAACATGTTCTAACATTAAGGCTGGCTAATCGGAGCTGAAAATATAATCGATTATCAGTCCTGCCATTGTGATCGATAATCGATTTGTAATCACTGAAGATTTGGTCATAATTCTACCTGCCTGAGCAGGACTCTTACCATATGTTATACTTTACTGCATATATTTGGTCAGACAGGCCTGAGCAAACAGTGTAGACCCTGATGAGATGCCGCAAATGCACAGTTTGTCACCCATCTAGCTATTTTTAGACACAACAATGGGTAGTAAATTGTACTTGTTCAAATTTTACATTAAGTATGGTAAGGAGTTGAGGTGTCTGAATACTAAAGATAAATACAGTAAAGTAAGAAACACAGAAATGAAATGATCGATTATTAGCAGATCAATAATGATAATCATTTTTGTGGAATTTATCAATCAATTAATCGACTATCCGATTTATTGTGCCAGCCTTATATAACATGTACCAATGATTTTGCAAACAGTGCAAAGGCCCTGATCAGACTGCATGAATACTCCAGCTGTAAAATGAACTGGTGCTGTGAAACAATTGCCCAATTTCCACTAGTGAAGATTTTTTTTTTTGATTTGGGTTTTACGGCCCTTTCAAGAAAATTTCATTTATATCCAGCCAATCGTTCATCAAAGGTGGGCAAAATCCAGAGAACCTGGGGAAAAACCACCTGACTATCTTTAAGCAGAACTTGGCTTACCCATGTGACCCGAGCGAGGCTCGAACCACAGTGATGGGAAATCTAATGGATTAAGAGTCAGCTCTCTTATCCACTAGGCTATGGGGGCCCACTCCACTAGTGAAGAGAAAAACTTCATCTTCAGGATATTTTCTCTTCACTACACCCATGGACACTAAAACACACAAACTTTGACTTCCTTCATTTCATTTTGATCTGACTTCTCAGTCAATACAATACTTCAACTGTAAAATATTCAAACTACTTGTAAATAACTGCTTTTCAGGTATCAATTCCTAATGCTGGATAATGTAAATTTCATTGCAGCATAGTGCAATTTCCAACTTTGTACATCCCACAAAAAACTTTGTACATTCCCAAAAAGCATAAATCTGACCTAAAACAGGAACAAGTACTTGTCAAATGGGGTACACTTGGAAGTCCAATTGAAGAGTTAAACAAAAGAATTCTTTTGATCATAGAATTTTCAATTACTGCGACAGTTTCGGTTCTCATCTGAACTGTCGCAATAAGTTAAAATTCTTCTTTGGATATGATCAAAAGAACTCCTTGAATTAACGTGATATTCTATCCTGATACACCTATTCAGTCAGTTTTGTTCTTTGATGAATGATGTTGGAATGATGTTGGACTGCCGTATTAACACTTGCCATACTGAATAAATTAAGATGCATGCCTGCCCACTTCTAATTTTCAGCCAATCAGGTTACTTAAACCAGATTAGTGATACAAATTCAAAAAACTTAATGACAAACAGTGCAGATCCAGATCAGTTAGCTTCTTCAGAAGCCAACTGATCTGGATCTAAAGTGTTTGCAAAGGCAGGGCATATTTGGGTTCAGCAGGACCAGGGCAAACTTGATATGAAGATATGCTTTGAAAGTGACTCCAACAGAGTTTGTATATCTTTGTAACGGTTCCATACTTTTAACCATGTTGCAGAAAAAAGTGAATCATCTGACAAGGTAAGTATGCATTATATACAAACATCTAATTTAGGCAAATGCCCAGATTAATCTCTTTTATGCAACATCTTTGGAAAGAACACACATAGAAGCACCTGCTTTTGGCAGATTGTACTTGCTTTAACCCTTAAACTGTTAATCACAACAATTGTTGTCTGCTTTGTCATCTGCTTGTGATTTTAAAAGTCATTTCAGCAAACAGTGTGGACCCAGATCAGACTGCAAAAATAGGTTTGAAAAGTTTGCAAGAATATTCAGCAGACGACATTTTCAGATGCAGGTTTTCTTTTAAGGATTAATAACAAAGAAATAAATGTTTTATACATCTGTGTTTCTACATAGTGTGATGCATAGTATGGCTGAATAGCTTTTCAAACATTAGATCTGGTCTCACCTAGGTAATATGATATCTACAATATTCAATGGGACCTCTACCGACTGGGCCCAAGATAGAGTCAACGAGACTACTCTTAGAATAATACCCACAACAGTTTTTCTCATGAAACAGTTCATATACCATATTTTTTATAAGTATTGGGACACCTCAATTCCTTACCATATTTCTCCTTAAACTTGAAAAAAAGGTATTTTCCACTACCCGCTGATGTGCTTAAAATGTTGCTGTACCAGTGGCAAACAGTGTAGACCCAGATCAGATGCTGATCTGCCGCATCTGATCTGGGTCTACACTGCACACGCCTGTCTGTCCCAAAACTTAAGGTTATAATGGTATACGATACTCCACTGTGAACAGTGTTGAATCATAGTTCCAGGTGTGATGGGTGTTTTTAACTTACAGAATGTATTTACATTTTTTTTTATTTCTTTGCAAAAACAAATCTTGCGCATATTCATCACAATAAACTCTGCTACACATGTCTACTGAGTACCCAAAATATATATTTTCCTGTAGAAATAAGAAACTACTTTCTGGTGACTTGCTATCTGTAGCTATGGTAAGGACTGTCAGGGCCTATCTGTATCAACCTCTCCTTGTACTCTATCCTCACAGCTGATCATACAAGTCTATGTAGAAGATCAGAGATCATCCTATAACTGAACTAGGGCACAGCATTTTCTACAAGATTGCATGTCCGCCAAGCTAGAACTCGGATCAACCTGCCCAAATGAGCAGGCTGATCAGTCACTGTTTGACACTCTATAGGTTGCCAGACTTCCAAGCTTTCTTCAGACAGATGACAGAGTGTTCTGCTTAGAATGTATAGATGTGCCAGCTGAACCAAGTCTTCATTAGCACACAAGCTATCGTAGAAAATTTTGTGCCACTGGCTCATATTGCATTATGAGTTATAAGTTAACCCTAGTCCTGCTGAACCCGGATATGTCCTGCCTTTGCAAACAGTGTAGATCCAGATCAGTTGGCTCCAGAAGAAGCCAACTGATCTGGATCTGCACTGTTTGCCATTAAGTATGTGAATTTATAGCAACAATCCGGATCAAGTAATCTGATTGGCTGAAAATTAGAAGTGGGATCTTAATTTATTCAGCAGGACAAGGGTTAATGCATGCCTTACCATATTTACCCTAAATATTGGGATACCTAAACTTCTTGCCATACTTGTCCTAAAATTTCAACAAGTCTAGTTTGCTAACTACTAATATGTATAAGAACTGCTGGATGAGGGGCAAACAGTGTAGACCCAGACCAGATGCTTCATTATGCCACATCAGATCTGGGTGTAAACTGGTTGCTCAGGCCTGTATGTCCAAATACTTAGGGTATATATGGTACTGTCCCAGAGACTGACAAAACACACACACAGAACTTTGTGAGTCAAGTAGAAAATGGAAAACAGGTCACTGTCAAATGATTGTAATGTTGTTACATGACTGCATACATGTTCCAACTCTACTCAATTCTTTTAACCCTTAAAGCGTCAAGCAAAATTTGTAGCAGACGACATTCAAATTCTTTTTTTTTTTTTATTTTTCAGAGAAAACAAGTCTTAATATTTCATGTGAATCATCTGCCAAGAAGACGATTCACATGAAATGTCAAGACTTGTTTTCTTGGAAAAAAATTTAAAAAATAATAAAAAATTGTCGTCCGCTGTAGTTGTGACTGGCCTTTTAAGGGTTAACATAGGTCTTCTTTCTTCTGGACATCAATACAGTGAAGAAAATTAAGCTATATCATTTATTCTCAACACATCTATTACATGTTATCAATACATTAAAATAAAAGCTGACAACTAGGTACATCTGGAAAAACCTCTCCCTGTATGTATTCAACAAGAAATTTTCAATATGAAAATTATATAAACAAAGGAATGTAAAATATGAAGTGTGACCTTAAATATGAAATACATTGAATCCAAAATTAAATAAAAAAGCAAAAACGAAAAGCTCATAATTGATGAACTAAGTGGTATCTGCTTTAGTGTTGGATTGATTTTGTAAATTTTTATACCCTGCCACACAACAGTGGTAGGGTATTATATTATACTATTCTTGTGTCTGTCCATCTATACATCCGTCTGCTGTTCATTTCCACTCTCTACCTTGGGTAGGTTTTTATGAATTTTCTTGAAACTTTTCACAGGTATTTATACTGGGGAGGAGTAGTCTGTGTTGTAAATTGGAATTTTGTTAACTCACAACAGCTATGGCCCTTGGTTGCTGTCAATAACCTTCATTTCTGTTCAAAATCTTGGGAACAAATGAAAGGATTATGATCAAATTTTATATACACATTGATACTGATAACATCTAGGTTTGTTTTCAAAAGAGTTATGGCTCTTGATTGATGTCAAAATTGAGTTTTTGCTTAATATCTTAAGGATGAATTGATGGGATTGTGATCAAATTTTATGCACACATTGATACTGACTAGAACTGAGTTGAGACAGGAAATGAGCCAAATATTGTTGCTTTTCAGTGAATTTTGATTGCATCAGATGATACCAAGTTATGGTACAATATGCAATTTTTAATTATCAGGGACAATAACTCAAAACTTGCCTATTAACAATCCCATATCAGACCTTCCGAATATCAATGCAAATAGAAAATTTCAATGGAATCTAGGGAATGGAATAAAAACTATCCCATAGAAACAAAAAAAAAATGGACAGACATTTGGACTGAAATGAAACAGATGTAAGGATATACATACAGATGTACAGCATGAAAAACCACCATCATGTGTTGAGGTGTGTATATATATATATATATATATATATATATATATATATATATATATATATATATATATATATATATATATATATATATATATATATATATATATATATATATATATATAACTCTCTGACAATATGTATGGTGAGTACAGGTTTTAGAAAATCAAATATTATAGCATAAATTTTGAAACACTTGATCAGTGCAAGAATGTTTTCTCTTATCTCATCTGTATAATTAATTTCTTGATTGTTTTTTCTTTTATATTTTTTCTTTTATCTTTTAAGTCTATATTTCATATCTAAGGCCACATTTAAAATGACATATTTAAACATCTTCTGATTATTATACATTTCAGATTTGTGTATATTCTAATATCAATTTTGGATACTGAAATGTGTAATGAAGGAGGCTAAATGTGTATTCTATACAATAGCTGCCAAAAGTACTGTAATAACCTTAAGCATTGGGACAGACAGACCTGAGCATACTGTGTAGACACAGACCTATGCTGGCATCTGATCAGTGCCTACAGCAATATTTAAAGGGGAACGCAACCTTAAAAGATATTGTGCTTTAAAGTAAAGAACTTTACAAACAATGAATCTTGACACAAATTTGATCAAAATCGGTGGAAAATTAAGTAAGTTATAGACAATTGAATATTCTAACATTGGTGGAATGAGCGCTGCCATTTTGAATATTTAATGAGGTTTCATAAAAAATAAAATTTGTTTCATAAAGGTAGTTATTCTCATAAAGTAGGTTTATTTTGGGTAAAATGATTGCTTGTCACTAGAATTAAAAGATTATAAAAAAAAATCTGTAGCAAAATTATTCTTAAAAACCTAATTTGGTTTGCATATTTAATTTGGGCTGTGTGACGTCACAAAGCCTACAATATAGCGGTATCCATGACAACCATTTTAAATATATTCAAACCACCATAACTTCCTTATTTCTGGGCCGATTTTGAAAACTCTTCCATCAAAATAAATGGCTTGTTAAGTACTTTACTCCAAGATATACTTACAACTATATTGCATTCCCCTTTAAGACAAATCAGCAGGTAGACGAATAGAGGTTTTTTCAAATGTTAGGACAAGTATGGTAAGAAGTTATGGTGTCCCAATACTTAGGGTATATACAGTATTAAATATTCCAGCATTACAGTCCAACAGAACTAAGTCTTTAGGGATGAGCAATGCTAGGTAACAATTTCAGCAAATAATTTTTTTCAAATACTTTCTCTCAGAAAACAGGGTATGATATGTGTAAACTATATCCTTTGGAGATGATTTTATAACCCTATTTTCTTGGAAAACATAAAAAAAAACCTTTAAGCATCATCAATTTATTATCTGCTGAATTAGCCCAGTGAGCTAAAGATTAAATCTCTGAGACTGAGCATGTTGCATGCTTCATGAAGTAAGTGAAAATATGAAATATAAAAAATAATCCTTGAATGCCTGAAACAGTTTATGAACATATCATATTTTACCCTAAGTACTGGGACAAAAAGGCCTGGGAAAAGAATGTAGATCAGGATCTACACTGTCAGCCACTTATCAGAAGTTTTGCAACATATCAACAGGTAGTAAGAAGAATTTGTATGAAATTTAGGACAAGTATGGTAAGGAGTTAATATGTCCCAAAGTTATCTAAGGAGTTAAGATGTCCCAAAGTATGGTAAGGAATTAAGGTGTCCCAAAGTATGGTAAGGAGTTAAGGTGTCCCAAAATATGGTAAGGAGTTAAGATGTCCCAAATTATGGTCAGGAGTTAAAGGAGTCCCAAATTATGGTAAGAAGTTAAAGTGTCCCAAATAATGGTAAGGAGTTAAGATGTCCAAGAGTATGGAAAAGAGTTAAGGTGTCCCAAATTATGGTATGGAGTTAAGGTGTCCCAAAGTATGGTATGGAGTTAAGGTGTCCCAAAATATGGTAAGGAGTTAAGGTGTCCTCAATTATGGTAAGGAGTTAATGTGTACCAAATTATGGTAAGGAGTTAAGGTGTCCCAAAGTGTGGTAAAGAGTTAAGGTTTCCCAAAGTATGGTATGGAGTTAAAGTGTCCCAAAATATGGTAAGGAGTTAAGGTGTCCCAATTATGGTAAGGAGTTAAGGTGTCCCAAAGTATTGTAAAGAGTTAAGGTGTCCAGGAGTATGGTAAAGAGTTAAGGTGTCCAAAAGTATGGTATGGATTTAAGAAGCCCCAAAGTATAGTAAGGAGTTAAGGTGTCCAGGAGTATGGTAAGGAGTTAAGGTGGCCAGAAATATGGTAAGGAGTCAAGGTAATCCAAAGTATGATAAGGAGTTAAGGTGTCCAGGAGTATGGTAAGGAGTTAAGGTGGCCAGGAGTATGGTAAGGAGTCAAGGTAATCTAAAGTATGATAAGGAGTTAAGGTGTCCAGGAGTATGGTAAGGAGTTAAGGTGGCCAGGAGTATGGTAAGGAGTCAAGGTAATCCAAAGTATGATAAGGAGTTAAGGTGTCCAGGAGTATGGTAAGGAGTTAAGGTGGCCAGGAGTATGGTAAGGAGTCAAGGTAATCTAAAGTATGATAAGGAGTTAAGGTGTCCCAAAGTATGGTATGGCGTTATGGTGTCCTGAAGTATGGTAAAGTGTTAAGGTGTCCAGGAGTATGTTAAAGAGTTAAGTTTCCCAATATTCAGGGTTAATATGGTAGTTCATGAGAGAACATAGGAAATGAGAATGATAAACATATCATATATGCAGTAGGATCAAATATATAGTCTTTATGGAAGACACAAATAGCAAAGATAACATGTCTTAAAACTCTGATCAGGACTTTTTTTTTTGTCCTTTTAGATTTGGACACTGATGAAGATACTAATGAACAGCCAAGCCCATGACTAGACTGTCAATGTACAGGACATTCTGGGCCTTAGCTTAAACAAGTCCTGTGACCATTTCTTCTCATGCAAGATTCAATACGAGAAAAGTGCTCCTATGCTACATACAGATAGGAAAGGCCCAGATGAAACTGTGCATTTGCAGTCAGTATGATCAGGGCCTTTTCTGTTTGTCAACATATTCTACAAGATCCAGTGATTGAAAGCTTAGAACAAAGGCCCTATTTAGAATATACAAATGTGCAGACTGATCTGGACCTTCAGTGTTCAGACAAGATTGCACTCAAGCAAAGGGGATGCAATAAAAATTACCCAGGTAAACATTCCAGTGCATAAATATTCCACCATCTATGAAAATGGTACGATGGATGAACAAAATTTGGTGTGATCTACTTTGCCGATAATCATCCAAAGTTAGCTAGCAGTTTCAGTTAATCAGCCTTTTATTTATTTACTGTCAACATGGTGGCTTCATCACAGAAGAACTTACAAGTAATTTCTCAGTTTCATCAGACTGTCAATGCCAGAAAAAAGCAAATACTTCTTCTTGTCAGCTTCATACTTTAACTTACAGTGTTCTGCTTTTTAATGTTTAGCACTCCAGGTAAAATTTTCAGGAGATGACATACTGAAATAATTTTCTTATTTTTCCGAGAAAACAGCATTTCATGCAAATTGTCTCCAATGAAGACAATTTGCGTCAAATGTAAAATCCTGTTTTCAGGGAAAAATAACAAAAAAAAATATCATCAATTTGTCATCTGCTGAATAAGCCCAGAGAGAGGTAAAGGTTAATTACCAACACCACTAAAATCACTACAATTTCGTGACAAAGACAGGAACATGTGCTTGAGATAGTAGAGCACAAGTCGATCCAGCTGATTCAAGCTTTCAGTTGGTGCTGTACAATATATCAATGTCAATAATATCTTTTCTCATTGCAGTGAGAAACATGGGAAAGTTAAACTGCTACAAAACACTGCAGTAAGAAACAAGCTAGTAAATAACCTCCCTTAGCATAATTAAATAAAAGTCATTCCGATTCTATAAGGGAGATGACAATAACGACTACTACATGGAATCTTGTGCAAAAACAGGTTTAGCAAAGTAATGGCCCATGTTCCAATGAACTGGCCCCATGTTGGGCCCATGGGGCCGTTGGCCCCAATAGAGAAAACTCTTGGCAGAACACTGGTCTTTACTGACTGTAAAGGGGCAAGGGTCCAATGTCTTGCTGCATATTAAATCACTGCCACTGTACTGAAATACAATACTGATTGTGATTCACACCATTATAAAAACACGCCTATTCAAATACATTGAAAATTTCACCTCAGAAAACTTTTGTTTTCAGATAAAAATTCTGATATTTTTTCATATTTCTACTCAAAACATAGATTGTGGGTACTCATTAGAACTGCCTCACTGAGGCAGTTCTAACAAGTACCCACAATCTATGTTTTTGAGCAGAAATAAAAAAAAAAATATGTATACCCCTGTAAACCCCAGTTTTACTGTATAAAAATGGGGTTTAAGGGGGTAAAAATTATATAGGTATGTTTTCATGATGCTATAGTAATTACGGCATCATGTCATAAGCTTATGGTAAAGGACATAAAATTTCTAATGTTTTAGGGGTTTTTTTTGTTGTTGTTGTTTTGCTCATACTTTTTTTAATGCATTTGTCCCATAAAATACTTGACTGAATGACAAAAAATGTCAGCTCCTAACCAGACTGTTCTTTTTGATAATGTTGTCTGGTCTAGGTCTGTACTGTTTTCATTTGCCATTTTGTCAGAAGAAAAATTGGTGAAATTTTAGGACAATTACCATAACAGCACTGTTGTGAACAGCGGATTAGAACTTTCCATTTTTACTGGTAATATTCTCTATGGAAGGAAATTTGTATGAACAATTATACAACTTTATTTAAAAAAAAAAATGATCTACTGCATACTGATATGGATCAAAATGAATGTGATATTATAAAGAAGTATTCATGGTTAAAAACTATTAAAACATATTTACAAACATATCAGTATCCACCTGAGAAAAGTAAAAATGTATTACAGCAAACTATGTACCAATATATACAAAAGACAGGGAAGTACTGTGTAAAGAAACAATTTATTCAAATACAAAGGAAGTCATACAGACTGGCCTTACAAAAAATTCCACAAGAAGGCCATGATGGCCCTGGATTGCTCACTTGAGCTTGATAGTTTTTGGAAGTGATGGTGTCACTGGCTTTTAGAGACCTTAAGACAGGCCTCCAAAGCCTAGTTGTTATGAGCTCTTACTCTTAAACATTATGTCTCTCACCACTGCAGGTTCCAGCCCTTTGAGTCACACCTGAAACGCCAAGTTCTGCAACAGAAGGTCGGATGGTTTTTCTCTGGGTACTATGGTTTTTAAATTTGGGCCACTGGTCTAGAAGATACTGTTTAAAAGTTTTCTATTTTTAGCTCTTGCTGCCATCTTTAAAATTGGGCCACTGGCCTAGGAGATATCATTCAAAGATTTTTCTGTTTTTAGCTCTGGTGACCATTTTGTTCAGCCGAGCAGAACCATTTTAGCAATTTTGGTATAGGAGCATAAGAGGAACATTTCTGTGAAATTATTTTGAAACTGGCCACTGGCCTAGGAGGAGATATTGTTTAAAGATTTTTCTTTTCCTATTTTTAGCTCTGGTGCCCACTTTGCTCAGCTGAGAAGAAAAACTTTAGCAATTTTAGTAAAGGAGCATATGAGAACCAGTCCTGTAAAATTAGTTGGCCTAGGAGGAGATGTTTAAAGATTTTTCTTTTTGATTTTGGTGGCCATTTTGTTCATCAAAGCAGAACCATTTTATCAATTTTGGTAAAGAGGCCTAAGAGGAACATTTCTGTGCAATTATTTTGAAATCTGGCCACTGGCCTAGGAGGAGATGTATAAAGGTTTTTCTATCTTTAGCTCAGGTGGCCACTTTGTACAGCCAAGCAGAACCATTTTAGCAATTTTAGAAAAGAGGCATAAGAGGAACATTTCTGTGGAATTATTTTGAAACCAGGCCACAGGCCTAGGAGATGGTAGAACATTTTTAGGGGTTTTGGAACAAGAGGTGTAAGCGAAACCTTTCTGTGAAATTATTTTGAAATTGGGCCATGGGCCTAGGAGGAAATGTTGTTTAAAAAAAAAAAAATCCTATTTTTAGCTCTGGCGACCATCTTGTTCAGCCGAGCAGAACTATTTGAGCAGTTCTGGTAAAGGGCTATGAGTGAAACATTCTGTGTTGTTTGGTGAAAATAGGAAAAAACTAGAGCTGTCAGAGGACCTGACTATAGCCCCACTGCAGCGCTATTAGAGGAGAAATTCCCACAGTGATGAAATTTATGCTTAGCAGATAACATCATGTACAACATGGTAACATGGCAAGGTAAAACATATCAAGGGATTTAACTCCACGAGTTATGGGTCCTTGGCCCTGATTCCGGTATACACTATACATCAACCCACTGTCCATGTGTGTACCAGGTTTCAACTTTTTTACTGTTACAGTTCTCGAGAAAGGTGCGACAAAATATTTTCATTAATGACAAATTGTAGAACCTATCAAGGGGTGTAACTCCAAGAGTTGATATTAAGCCCTTAGCCCTGATTGTGGTATACACGATACATCAGCCCATTTTCCATGTGTGTACCAAGTTTCAACTTTACAGCCTATCAAGATAACTCCAAAGTTATAGGCCCTTGGACCTGATTCTGGTATACATGGTACAACAGCCCACTGTCCATGTGTGTACCAAGTTTCAACTTATAGCTTTCATAGTTCCTGAAAAATCTGTAACAATTTTTTTTTCATTTATGGCAAATTGTAAAACCCATCAAGAGATTTAACTCCAAGAGTTATGAGCCCTTAGCCCTGATTCTGGTATGCACAATACATCAGCCCACTGTCCATGTGTGTACCAGGTTTCAACTTTGTAACCCTTACAGTTCTTGAGAAAAGTGTTGTGAAATTTTATTCATTAATGGCAAATTGTAAAACCTATCAAGGGGTGTAACTCCTAGAGTTAATATTAAGCCCTTGGCCCAGATTGTGGTATACACGATACATCAGTCCATTGTCCATGTGTGTACCAAGTTTCAACTTTACAGCTGTCATAGTTCTTGAGAAATCTATAACAAAAATTTTTCATTGATAGTAAATTGTAAAACCTATCAATTTTTCATTTATGGCAAATTGTAAAACCTATCATGGGATTTACCTTCAAAAGTTTTGGGCCCCTGGCCCTATTCAAGTATACACACGATACATCAACCCACTGTCCATGTGTGTACCAGGTTTCAACTTTGTAGCCCTTACAGTTCTTGAGAAAAGTGTGATGAAAATTGTTCATTAATGGCAAATTGTTCAACCTATCAATAGATGTAATTCCAATAGTTATAGGCCCTTGGCCCTGATTGTGGTATACACAATAAATCAGCCCATTGTCCATGTGTAGACCAAGTTTCAATTTTACAGCTTTCACAGTTCCTAAGAAATCTGTAATGAAATTTTCTTCCATTAATGGAAAGTTGTAAAACCTATCAAGGGATGTAAATCCAAGAGCTATGGGCTCTTGCTCCTGATTCCAGTTTACACAATACATCAACCCACTGGGTATGTGTTACCAAGTTTCAACTTTGTAACCCTTACAGTTCTTGAGAAAAGTGCAACTAAATTTTACCTGATGAGGATGGACGGAATGACAGATGGACTGACAGATGGAAGGAATGAACGACAGATGGAAGGAATGATGGAAGGAAGGAATGACAGAAGGATGAAAGACAGGACAAGGAAAAGCCAGTATAGCCCCTCTTTTTCAAAGTGGGGCAATAAAAAATCCTGTTTTTAGCACTGGTGGCCATCTTGTTCAGCCAAGCGAAACCATTGAGCAAAACTGGTTATAATGTTGTTATCAAGGTTAAATGGCTCTGTCAACAATGTCTTACCAAGCCATCTTCCAAAAGTATTTGTTTGTGTTGAGGTTTTATGGCCCAGTCAGCCCAATGGGGTCATGTCGAGTGCAGTCAGTTTACCTAACCACATGTTTACTGGGCAGGCTTAGTCCTCTAAGCGGTTAATCAGTAGTGTGCAAATTCTTTTGCCAGAAACTGACAACTGCCCTTCTTGAATCAGCGGATGGGAGAGAATGACCATAGAAAATATTTCATGATCAATCTCCACGAAAGAATGTTGCCGACCTTGACGGGGGTTGAACCCGTGACCTGGTCTCCACCTGGATGGCGCATCCAACTGAGCCACCAAGGCTGGCTCTTCCAAAAGTAAGGAGAAGAAAGAAAAGAAGATTGGGACAGACACCATTTTCTCACCTACGTGAAGCAGTCATAGCATATTTGCAGACACATGGAATATCTTTTTCAATACTACCATGGCAACAAATAACCTTATATCTTGAAATCATTTTGATAAGTGGCCCAGGTTGAACAATATGTGGCCTAGGAAAAAAGCTGATGCCCCAATTAAGTCCTTTCACTCTAAGCATTCATGAAATGTTTAGCAAAATGATTTTAAAAAGCCCAATTTATAAGCTGTTTTTTTTTTCTTCACTTGTTGCTATGTTTAAGTATATAGCCCAAAGCAGGGCTATATCTGCCCCAAAGTGGAACATTAAATTAGCTATATCAAACATCCAGTAAGCCCCTCAAGATGTTGCTGTTGCACCAACTAGAAAACTTGCCAAATCAACCACTACATGGAAAGCATGACATGTGAATTATAAATATGCAACTACAATGGTATAGATCAATACAATGAGTCTGATCAGCCTCTATACTGTCCCAAGAATAGGTTATAAATTTCAAACAAGTAGATCCTGATTAGACAAGACATCTGGATTTTTTTGTAAATGTGTTTAGGTACCAACAAACTATCCCTCAAATAACTCCCTAAATAAGTTTTTTTTTTTTTTTATCAACCCAAAGATATTTTTCTTACTTCTCTGCAAAAAATATATGTTAGGGTACTCATTAGAAACTTTATAAAAGAGCAGATAATGCACAAAGTAAGACTAACAGAGTTGTCCACAGATCTAAATTAGACCAAGAGAGTGGGAGTTGTTTAAAAGACCTAAGTAATACCCAGGGGAGTTGTCAACAGATCAAAGGAAGACCAACAGAGTGGTCTGAGATCAAAGGAAGACCAAAGAAATTGTTAACATTCTTTAGGGAGAGAGACCAAGGGAGTAGTCAACAGACCAAAGTCAGACCAAAAGACTTGTCGGCAGACCTAAGTAACCCAACTAAATGGTCAACAAACCTTAGTAAGACCAATAAATCTAAAGAAACAACCAAACTTTGAGGGGTGAGGTGGGGTATAATGACAAGTTAACAAATCTCCTTGATTGGCCTTAAATCTTAATGAAAAAACAAACACTTCATGGTAAACAGACCAAAGTAAGACCCACAGAGTGGTCAACAGACCTAAAGCACACCAAGAGTGGTCAGACCAACAGAATGGTCAATAGACAGAGTGGTCAAAAGACCAAAGGAATACCAACAGAGTGGTCAAAAGACCTAAGTAATACCAACAGAGTGGTCAACAGACCTAAGTAAGTCCAAAAGAGTGGTCCACAGACCTAAGGAAGACCAAAGGAGTTGCCAACAGAGCTAAATAAGACCAATAGAGTGGTCAACAGACCTAAAGAAGACCAAGTAAGATGCCAATAGAGCTGACCAAGACCAACAGATTGGTTAACAGACCAAAGGAAGACCAAAAGAGTTGTCAACAGACTGAAGTAAGACCAAATGAGTTGTCAACAGACCTAAGGAAGACCAGCAGAGTGGCTAACAGACCAAAGGCAGACCAGCAGAGTTGTCAACAGACCTAAGTAAGAGCAAGGGAGTTGTCAATAGACCTAAGTAAGAGCAATAGAGTGGTCGACAGACATAAGTAAGACCAAGGGAGTTATCAACAGACCAAAATAAGACCAACAGAGGGGTCAACAGACCTAAGTTAAGATCAAGGGAGTTGTCAACAGACCTAGGTAAGGTCAATATAGTCAACAGACCTAAGTGAGATCAACAGAGTGGTCTAAGACCCAGCATAAGTGTCAACTGACCATAAAAAGCCCAACAGACCAAAGAAGACCAAACAGAGTGGTCAACAGACCTAAGTAAGACCAGCAACAGAGCTGTCAACTGACCAAAGGAAGACCAACAGTTGTCAACTGACCAAAGGCAGACCAAAAGAGTCATCAGCTGACTCAGAGCACACCAAGAGAGGTGTCAACAGACCAAAGTAAGACAAAGGAACTTGTCAACTGCCCAAAGAAAGACCAACAGTGTGGTCAACAGACCTAAGGAACACCAACCAAGTGGTCAATAGACTTAAGACCAACAGAATGGTCAACAGACCACAGTTAGACTAAGGGAGTTGTCAGCTGACCAAAGAAAGACCAACAGAGTTGTCAACAGACCAAAGTTAGACCAGAGTTGTCCACAGATCTCAAACCAAAAGAATATATAAACAAGAGGCCCACGGGCCACGGTTCGCTCACCTGAGTGACATAGCCACTGCAGACATGCAGATGTTATGCAACATTTTTCCAATCCTATCATCGCAACTAATGAAAATATCATCATTTGAGCAGTTCTTAGTTTTGAAGAAGAATATATGGGCCTGACAGTCAATGGAGCATGATCATTTGAATAAACTATCAATCACATTTCAACAGAAGGATCAATGTGAAATTTGGTGGAAATTGGCTAAGTGGTTTCTGAAGAATCATGATTTTATACATGTAAACAGCACAGTGGCAGGGAAATATTATAAATATAAACCAGATGATGGCCATCTTAGATTTCCAATCAGAACAATTTTAACTACTGTTGACCTACAAGTCACTTCGATACTTTCAATATAAATGTATATGGCCCACACAAATAGGGAAGCAAATTTGACCTTGGAGGCAAAAAGGTCAAATGTCAACATAGAACCATCATTTGAGCAATTTTGGTAGATCTCCTGTCCCCCGTAATTTATGCAAAGATTAGGACCCAGGGCTTATTTGGTTATGGAGAAGAAGATTTTTAAAGGTTTTTACCATATATGGGCATGGCAGCCATTTTGATCAATGGACCATACCCATTTTAGCAATCTTTCATTCTCCTACCCACGGAGGCTCCGCATGAAATTTGAGCAACACTGGCCCGGAGGCTTCAGAGGAAAAGCCATTTGAAATTATCAACATTTTTTCCATACAAATGTATGGGGCCCATACAAATGCATACAGAAGCAAACTTGACCTCGCCGTAAAAAGGTTAAATGTCAATGTATGACAATTATTTTAGCAACTTTGGTAGACCACCCATTCCAGATGATATATGCAAAGATTCAGCCACAAGCCATCCTTGGTTTTGGAGAATAAGATTTTTAAAGGTTTTTTCCCATGCAAATGCATACGGAAGCAAACTTGACCTTGCCGTAAAAAGGTCAAATGTCAATGTATGACCATTATTTTAGCAACTTTGGTAGACCCCCTGTCCCCGATGATTCCTGCAAAGGTTCAGCCCAAAAGCATCCTCGGTTCTAGAGAAGAAGATTTACAAAGGTTTTTACCATATATGGGCATGGCGCCCATCCTGGTCAACAAACCGTGACCATTTTAGCAATCTTTTGTTCCCCCTACCTAAGGAGGTTCCAAATGAAATTTGAGCAAAATTGGCCCAGAGGCTCCAGAGGAGAAGTTGTTTGAAATTCTGAACATTTTTCCCATACAAATGCATAAGGAAGCAAAATTGACCTTAACATAAAAAAGTCAAATGTCAATGTACGACCATTATTTTAGCAATTTTGGTAGCCCTCCTGTTCCCGAAGATATATGCAAAGATTTAGTCATAAGGCACGCTTGGTTTATGAGAAGAAGATTTTTAAAGATTTTTCCCATACAAATGCATAGGGAAGCAAACTTGACCTTGCCGTAAAAAGGTCAAACGTCAACGTACAACAATTCTTTTAGCAATGTTGGTAGACCTCCCGTCCCCAATGATTCCTGCAAAGGTTCAGCCCAAAGGCATTCTCGGTTCTGGAGGAGAAGATTTTTAAAGGTTTTTACCATATATGGGCGTGGCGGCCATCCTGGTCAATGGACCGCAACCATTTTAGCAATTTTTCATTCCCCCACCCTAAGGAGGCTCCATATGAAATTTGAGCAAAATTGGCCAAGAGGCTCCAGAGGAGAAGTTGTTTGAAATTCTGAACATTTTTCCCATACAAATGCATAAGGAAGCAAAATTGACCTTAACGTAAAAAGGTCAAATGTCAATGTACGACCATTATTTTAGCAATTTTGGTAGCTCTCCTGTTCCCGAAGATATATGCAAAGATTCAGCCACAAGGCATGCTCGGTTTTGGAGAAGAAGATTTTTAAAGGTTTTTCCCATACAAATGCATAGGGAAGCAAACTTGACCTTGCCGTAAAAAGGTCAAACGTCAACGTACGACAATTCTTTTAGCAATTTTGGTAGACCTCCCGTCCCCGATGATTCCTGCAAAGGTTCAGCCCCAAGGCATTCTTGGTTCTGGAGGAGAAGATTTTTAAAGGTTTTTACCATATATGGACGTGGCGGCCATCTTGGTCAACGGACCGCGACCATTTTAGCAATTTTTCGTTCCCCCACCCTACGGAGGCTCCATATGAAATTTGAGCAAAATTGGCTCAGCGGTTTCAGAGGAGAAGTCGTTTGAAAATGTTAACGGACGGACGCACGGACGAAAAAAGTGATCACAATAGCTCATCCTGAGCAGAGCTCAGGTGAGCTAATGACCAAAGGAACATCAACAGAGTGGTCAACTGACCAAAGGAAGACCAAAAGAGTTGTAGCTGACCAAAGGAAAACCAATGGAGTGTTCAATTGACGAAAGGAAGACCAAAAGAGTGGTCAACAGACCTAAGTAAGACCAACAGAGTGGTCAACAGACCAAAGAAAGACCAAAAGAGTGGTCAACTGACCAAAGGAAGACCAACAGGTGTCAAATGACCAAAAGAAGACCAACAGTTATCAACTGACTTCAGTAAGATCAAACTCTCCTTCAACCAAACTTACTCAAACAATCTCTGGAATATATATAACACACATATGAACAGCAAACTGGCGCAAAGAATCTTTCAAACCTGTCAAAGCTAATACTAAAACACCAAACTTCCCTTGAACAAATTTTCAAACATGCCATGACAAACATGCAATGATATTTCAAAACTTCTCACAACACAGACATGAACATTTGTAAAATCATTTGACAATTATATACATTAGAACACCAAAAAAACGTGTTTGTTTTTCTCTGTTTATTACAATGCATGCATTTAAGTAATAACAAAATTGCCATAAGACTAAACCTGTCATATGACATACATACAAGAACAGCAACAGCTTTTCTCACATATGAGTCCTAACAAATCTGCAACAACCTGTCACAGTACATACATAAACATTACTATCTTGAAACTATACATTGTGTTAGGGTAGTCTGTAAACATTCTGACAAAGTAGTCTGTAAACATTCTGACAGGGTTTCTTAACATCACACAATGTAATAAATTTATCTATTTCATATGTAATCCCCTCAAATCTTTTTTTTTTTTAGAAAAGAATGATGGATGCTGAATGTTTTAGGGGTCTTACAACCTTTTTTACAGTATTTTGTTTTTGAGTTTTTCCTTAATGACACATCTACCGTAGTGAGCCATTTTGGATTGTGTTCCAGAGAAAGATAGAAAAGGGGGAGAAGAGGTAGTAAATGAGAGTAAAAAGAAAAACAGAGGAGTAGGAGTGAACAAGTGAATGACAGCGCAGAAATATTCCTTTTTTCCCAGCTAATAAAATTACATTAGGCCCTTACAACCTTCAACCACCAAGGCCTTTTTAATAGTATTTTACTTATATCAGGGGTGGGGGTGGGGGTGAAATGAGGAGGAGGATGACAAAATCAGATGACATTAGAATAATTGCTACTAGCTGCTGCCAGTGTTAGAGATCATTACAGTAATGAATACTTAAAGTAATTTGTTCCTTCAAGAAAAAAAGGATTCTACTTTTTTGACATATATATATATATACATACACATTTTGCTTATAGTAACTGCACACCCCTTGAACTAAAATTTCATACACTAAGTATTTCAATGTAGGTTAGCTAAAGTTGCCAAAATTCTCAGTCTAACCAGAATGAATTCATATGAGTGGAGTGTATATTTGAGTCAGATAAGAAATGGAGGAAAAATAGAAGGCAGTTAGTACCCAATAATGTACCATATTTACCCTTGATATTCACAGTTGAAGGAGTAATGGAGAAGACACAAAAAAGTTAACTGACAGACGGATGGACAGACGGAAGGACAGCATGTTGATATAATACAAACTATCTTTCAAGGGGCATATAAAAACTGCTGGATATGTGGCAGACACTGTAAATAGTTCTGCAGCATCTGATTTAGGTCTACAGTATTTACTCAAGCCTCTCCATCTAAATATTTAAGTAAAATCTGTAGTTTATCTGTTCTGCAATAAGTTAGGTTTTCATCATTTATTTAAAGATAGAAAAGCTGGTTACAGTGACCTGTTGTCTTTAAGTGATGAAAAGAAATGA
Source organism: Anodontia alba (assembly GCA_964016985.1). Taxonomy (NCBI): domain Eukaryota; kingdom Metazoa; phylum Mollusca; class Bivalvia; order Lucinida; family Lucinidae; genus Anodontia; species Anodontia alba. The sequence continues at coordinate 69,023,329 of OZ024830.1, forward strand.
ACTACAAACAGAAGAAGTCTGGAGACTGAAACAAATATATGTACAGAATTACTGTTTACATATTTATCTTGAGTCAATTTTTGAAAGACTAAAAAAGCAAAATAAAAGCAAAAAGAATTGCCTTTGGAAACAAGGAACACACAAAATCATGAAAATTGGAGACTCGGTTTGATTGAGTCTCTTCAATGCAACAATGTAGTTTTCGAGGCTGCATAAGCCCACTAGCGCCGGCTTAAGTGGTATTTGATTTTCAAAATATCCAGATTGGGCTCAATGATCCCAAAGGAAATAAAATATAACCTGCACTATGATGATGTACAGGGAGACTTTTTATGGCCGCCACACGGCACAACACTAGCTACAGTAGCGTAAAATAAAAGTCAAAAAGGACTGCCTTTGGAAACAAAGAACACACAAATTGGAGACTCAGTTTGATAGAGTCTCTTCATATGCAACTCTGTATTTGTTTGTGTTGAGGTTTTATGGCCCAGTCAACCCAATGGGGTCATGTTGGGCGCGGTCAGTTTACCTAACCACATGTTTACTGGGCAGGCTTAGTCCTCTAAGCGGTTCACCAGTATTGTGCACATTCTTTCGCCAGAAACTGACAACTGCCCTTCTTGAATCAGCGGAAGGGAGAGAATGACCGTAGAAAATATTTCATGATCAATCTCCACGAAAGAATGTTGCCGACCTCGGCGGGGGTTGAACCTGCGACCTCCTGGTCTCCAGTCAGACGGCGCATCCAACTGAGCCACCGAGGCCGAGCAACTCTGTCATATATATTCTCTAATGAGAATAGAAATTAAACAGAAATGTCATTAAACAGCATATGTCAACATTAACTTACATAAATGTCAATATATAACTTCTCCTCCAGACTTTCCTTTCCCCAGTTACACCCCAAAAATGTATAATTAACATAGTAAATGTTCTAAAAATTTGAGCTGAAAAAATTAGATCTAAATTTGTTATTTCTCCTTACTTATATTTTCAAATTAATTGATTGCGTTAAGGTTTTATGGCCCAGTCAACCTATTAGGGTCATGTCTAGCCAATCAGTTTAACTTCCCACACTTTTCCTCGGCAGGCTTAGTCCTCTAAGCGGTTAACAAGTATTTGTGCACATTCTTTCACCAGAAATTTCCTTCTTGAACCAAGGGAAGGGAGAGAATGACCATGGAAATTATTTCATGATCAATCTCCACTAAGGAATACTGCCAAACCCTGCGGGGATTGAACCCGCAACCTGATCTCCAGTCAGACGTGCATCCGACTAAGCCACCAAAGCCATCCCAGATTTTCGAAGGGCCTTCCTTTACGAAATCAGTTACTTCCCTCAAGGAATTTTTATGACTTTCTTTTTGAAATAAAATATTTAATTTTTTGATTGTATAGAACTTTTAACATAACTTCTATTCATGAAATATGCACTCTTCAAAAAAGCCTGACTTCACACAAAATACAAACTTGAACAAATCAATATATATTTACACTTATCTTAAAAAACTGTGTAATGATATATTACAACTATGGAAAAATATAAAATGTAAAATAAAATGAGCAAACAAAGTACATGTATGAGGAAACTATGTATGACATGATTATTCAAAAGTATAAGACTCTCCAAGGGCCAGTATCACACACAACAGCACAAGACAGTCAATGAAACAGCATATCTCACTTTGTCACAGCAATACGGAAAGTCTAACCCAACACATCACGGAAACATGCCTATATAATTCTGACCCCCTTAAACCCCACTTTTATATAGTAAAACTGGTGTTTCCAGGGGAATACAAAATTTTTCTTATTTCTGCTCAAAAACATATATTGTGGGTACTCGTTAGAACTGCCTCACCAAGGCAGTTCTAATGAGTACCCACAATCTATGTTTTGAGCAGAAATATGAAAAATATCAAATTTTTTTATCTGAAAACTATCAGTTTTTAGTGGTGAAATTTTCAATATATTTGTGTGTTTTCATAATGAATCCCTTCTAAAAAAGGCAAGAATTTGCTCATGGCAGCAACTTCTATACATTTAGAGAAGACCTCCTTTCTGAAGGGAGTCAAAAACAATTATGTCAGCTGTCTGCCATCCAAGTATATCCATTTCCTTTAACTTTAAAAATTTTAACCCAGACTGAATAGACTCTCCCACACTATATACTGGAAGAGTCCAATTTCAATTTTAGATACATCCAGTTATGAGATTTACATATTCCTAGAGAAAAATGGTTGAACTGTTTGCAAACAGTGGAGACCCAGATCAGATGCCACATTCTGCGGCGTCTGATCTGGGTCTGCACTGTTTGCCAATTACCCTTTTACGGGTCTCCCGACTACAATGGGTTAATATTTGACTGAGTATGTTAGTTTCAAATATATGTACATATAGCCAATGTAGCAACATAGAAATAAATGCATGCCATTTTTTTTCTGTTAAATGAAAAAAACTAACTACGAATGATGATGATGATTCGGTGTTTTACACCCCTTTAAACATAATTTATATCAAGATGATGGAAGAGTGATAATGGAAGCCTCTGTGCTGATGCATCGTACAGTCATGAGGAATTCTGCCTCCAGCGGGATTTGAACCCAGGACCTTGTGATCTCAAGCCGGGAACGTTGACCACTTGGTCACCTGTATGCTTCAACTTACTATGAAAAACTGTTGACTCAGCAAAATATGGGACATATAGGACAAAAATACAAACAACTAAAACTGATATATTTAGATTTCCTTGTGAGATAAATCAAGCTGGCCTTGAAACAAGCTGAGGTACATGGTTTATCAAAATATTACTGGAGCAATAGGAGTTCACAAGAAATGTCAATATGCAGTGCTTATTAGATACCTCTCGCTTGGAAACCAAAAATGTAACAGATGAATGGGTGGACAACTTAAAAACATAAATCAGTATACACCCCCACTCCCCCCCTCCCCACACACACACATACACAAAGTTTGAGGGGGGGAGGTGGGGTTAATTTACAAATCTCCTTGGTTAGACTTGAACCCTAATGAAAACACAAACACTATGGTTGGCAGAACAAATAAATGCCCATACTGGTAAGAATACAAGAATCACATATACATAAGTGGATAATTTCTTCAGATTGCCATGTAATTTATAATCTACTGATTAAACAAAACTTCTGTCTATGAACTCAAAGCCCAAAAACTTCCATTTTTTTTTTTTTTTTTTTTTTTTTTTTTTTTTTTAATTTTCACAGGCACCGCCTACTTATAGGCTGTAAACATTATTAATTATCACTCATGTAAAACTATTTCCTTTCCTTTTATGCTTTTCAATGAAATACAGAGATTTCACAGTGAAACTGAATTTGATGTTTTCACTGTTTCAAACAGTGAAAATGGGATTTTCAAATATTCACTGTTTGGAACTACTTTTTTTTCTCGAAATCAAATTCCTCATAAATTCTGTCAAATACATTGCCATAAGGTTAAAGACAAAGTATACTTGTCTGAAATTATGTAAAGAGGTTAATCTTTCTTACCAGACCTGCTGACTTTTTACTTATTGCTCTGGCGTTACTTTTTCTACACGCAACGTCAGGTGGACTATCACCTACTGTGGCATTTTCTTTGTGTCCATTTCTTGCCTTGTACTGCTTTACATTTATTTGGCCTCATTTTCTAGGTACAAAACTACATTTGTTACCCAATATAACAGAAAATTCGACTTTTTTGTGTAGGATTGAATTTTATTTCACTCATGACTAGCAAAACTTGTATTTTCACTCTTGGCTATAGCCACTCATGAAAAATACTATATTTGGTGTTCATTCTGTGAAATAAAATTCAATATATATATATAAACATAAACTAACAGAATTGTTGGGTCTAATTATTCAGTAACTATTGAGTCCTCAAGTTGATTATTGGGTCCTTCAAGTTGATGTTGGTATGTTTTAAACTGGAATTTAACATGGACAACCCAACATTTATACATGCATCTAAGCCTCTTTTTCTTTTCACTGTATTAATCTTATAAATCAAGAGATATCACTTTTCTGATATAGCCCTAGAAAGCATTTCCCCTTAAAGGAAACAAACCTTGTATTTGAACTCTTCATAATGTAAATTTTATCCAAATTGACTGATTTTACCCCAAAGTTAATCATGGGATCTACATGATGTCCCCCAAGTAGTATGCAAAATTTCAAGCTCTTAGCTCAAATACTTTTCTCAAACAGTTATAACAAAGCTACATTTAATTTTTTTATAAGGGGTATACTTAGTTCTTTAGTTGTAAACCATGTTAAAATGTGTTACAGAAGGAAAGATGGGTGTGGCCAGTGCAATATGCTGCCTCAACTTCTTCAAAGTTGGAAGTATAAAATGTTTAACTTGAACAATCTTTGCACTTTGGTTGTAAACACTGCCTACGAGGGTTCTGCAAAAAGTTTTGTCACTGGGTTTGGATTACTTCAGTGCTATGTTTTATCAAACATAATTTTATTACAAACCTTCAAAGTATTCCCCCTTTACTGAAACACATTTTTGTAACTTTTTTACCCAGTTGCGAAAAGCAGATAAATAGTCTTCTTTTGGTATCTGTTGGAGACACTGATAAATAGTGCTGCCAAGACAACTTCTAGATGTATACTTATTTCCAGAAAGCATTTTCTTAAGCCTTGGAAATAAAAAGAAGTCACAGGGACTCAGGTCAGGTGAATAAGGTGGATGGTTTAAAATTTTCACCTTTTCAGAAGCCAAAAAAGACTTAACAACCTCACACTTATGAGAGGAGGCGTTGTCGTGTAAAAGGTGGGCTCCTGACCATCTTTTGCTTGGTCGTTTCTTATTGTAAAACTCTTTCACTTTCTTCAGTACAGAATTCTTGTAGAATTGGCCAGTGACTGTATGACCAGATGGACAAGGCACTTCAACGACTGGCCCACTTGAATTAAAGAAAATTGTGTACAACATCTTTTTCGAACTTACGGTTTTCTTGGCAATACATGGGCATTTATGATCGTTTTGCTTCCATTGCTTATTATCAGCCCTTCTTTGTGATTCAAACGTGTGCACCCAGGTTCAATCACCTGTTAGCAAGTTAGAAATAACCCAACTATTACAGCCTCTGTATGTTTTCAAAAGTTCCCGGGCACATTTAAGGCGTTGTGTCTTTTGCTCCTCAGTGAGCAAATGAGGTACCCACCTAGCGCAAACCTTTCTCAGGTCCGAATGCTTTTTCAGAATTGTTTGCACACTGCCTTCTGATATGCCAGTACAACTAGCTATATCTCTGACAGACAATCGCACATCCTGTTCGACCACAATCTTTACAGCAGCGATGTTAGCCTTGGTAACAGAGGTTTTAGGCCTCCCAGGACGGGTATCATCTCCAACAGAAATTTTCCCAGCTTTAAAAGCTTTAACGCACCTAAAAACTGTGCTCATTGAAATGGGCTGAGGTCCATATATACCACACAATTCATTAAATATCTGCTTTGAATCTATATTAAGCCTAATACGGCATTTAATATAGCTACGAATTTCAGTCTTCTGGTCCATGTTCTAATGTAAGAAGAAAATTGGTCAGTGTATATCACTGCATCTATTTCAATTTGAAATAACTCGGTCAGTTGGAAAGCAATTTGCACGAAATAAACATGTATCATTAGCTATTCAACACACCATTCAAGTGCAGTGAAGCATTTTAAAAATATACCTGGGATAAAAGAAAGGAAGCATATTAGTGACAGAACTTTTTGCACGACCCTCGTACTATAGGATGCAAGTAGATCTACTGCAGCTTGTTTTTTTTTTTTTTTTATCCAAACAAACAAACAAAACAAAAGTAAATATTATTTAGAAAACATTATGAAAAAACAGCCTATTTCCCACATATAGAAAATGTTGAGTTGACTGACTTCAAAAGTGTCAGCTCTCTACTCCCTCTGTGACATAAGGACAGGCATGATAAATGACCTAGAAAAAAAATCTTTGTTTCTGTAACGGAAGTACACTACAACCTCTTTATAACACGGTTTATTATAACACGGTTTTGGATATAACATGGTTCAAAGATGGATCCCTAAAATGTATAGATTATATTGCAAAATGACCATAAATGGTCATTTTTCAATATTATCTATACATTTTTGTTTGGCTATAACATGGTTGTTTAACTAGGTTTATGTTATGGACCCCAACGATAGTGTTATAAAGAGGTTGTGGTGTACATCAGTGAGATTAATTAAACAAAGTCTAGAAATTTACGCGGTCTTTGTACCTCTCTCTTTGATCGTCTGTCCTTTGAGATCTCTTGCGACACATCTCCATCTCCCAACTTTTTCACTTTTTTCCCAGTGTCATCTGATGGTTTCTGTGCTTTTGAAGCTTTGCTCTTACCTTTTGGTGACACAGGTAATGACAGTCGGGGCTGTAAAGAAAAAAGATAAAAGAATTGCAGACACTGCATGATACCTAGCCATTGCAGGCAACAAGTACATAACTTTTCCCAGGATGTTAACCTTTGTCCTGCTGAATAAATTAAGATGCCATGCCCATTTCTAATTTTCAGCCAATCAGATTACTTGATCCAGATTGTTGATATAAATTCACATACTTAATGGCAAACAGTGCAGATCCAGATCAGTTGGCTTCTTCAGAAGCCAACTGATCTTGATCTACACTGTTTGCAAAGGCAGGGCATATCTGGGTTCAGCAGGACAAGGGTTAAGCATATCACAATTCTCATGCCAATCAAGGGCCATTGAAAAGCAACTATCTTGGCCCATTTTCTACCTCAGTCTAATTCTAGTCAATATCAATGTGAACATAAAAAATTGACCACATCAGGTCACCTTCATACACAAACTCCTTAAACCACATATCAAAAGGTCACAAAGTTCTGTTTGAGCTTTTGGAAAAGAGGCAAAACTATTTATGTCTGCTGAGAAAAACTAGAGTGTTAGCAAGTGGCCTGGTCATTTAGTTTTTGACTTCAAGTTACCCAATATCAAACTTGACATATAATCGAGACGAGGACCATGATGGTCCTATATCACTCGTCTGAGCAAACAGATTTGCATACTTACTACTGAAATTTCAGCCAAGTTCACTGCTCTAAGACTTTTGCATAAATTTTATAGCCCTGCCCCCTAGTGGCCACATTTTTTTAATGCGTCATGATAACTTGAACTGAATCTTGATAGAGGGTCACCAAGGGAACATATCTGCCAATTTATATTGAAATCGGTCCAGTGGTTTCTGACGAGAAGATTTTTAAAAATTTTTATATACATATATAGGGAAAATAAGCCCCACCCCTAGCAGCCATTTTTTTTGACGAATCAAAACAGCTTGATCAAACTTGGTAGAGAGTCAGCAAAGGAACATTCCTGCCAAGTTATATTGAAATCCAGATATCGGTCCAGTGTTTTCTGATGAGAGGATTTTTAAAGTTTTCTATATAGATATACAGGGAAAATAAAACTTGCTTTTCTTCTTCCTGAGAAATAAGCTAAACCTGAAAACTAAACATGAAAGTAAGTGAAGTGTGAAAAACATGTCCAGGCTGAAGTTTATTTTCCATCATCAGCTCCTCTCTCCTAGATGGAAGTTCACGACAAATCTCACTTAACTAGCTTGCCCATGTAAGTGCTGAGAAACCAGCAGTAACGACAACTTATTAATCTTCACTACAGCTGGGGTTAAGTCCTGTGTGGTGACTGTAAAATGTCTCCAAGTACTTTGTTTTAGAACAATGAAAACATAGGTCATGGTTGAAGAGTAGTCAGCTCCCCACTCCTAGATACTAGTAAATATCACATTTCATTAATCTAACTCTTGTATTTCCTGACTCAGCTGATAACATAATGTGAAAATACATAGACTCTCATTATCTCAAAGTCCAAGGCATTCTCTGAAATACTTCGAGACATACATACCTTGACATATCAGATTTGCAGAGCTGAGGAAAAAATAAATCAAAGAGCCACATTTCAAAAATGAATATGCACTTTGACTCCTGAAGTTAAAGATATATTGAAAATGTGGAAAAGAGGAGAAACAGCTCCTTAGGAGCAATTTCTCCTCTTTTCCACAATATTTTGTTACCAATTGTTAGATTTCCATGTTAAAACAGGGACCAGATTTACACTTCAAGCTAAGCGGTGATTCGAGATAAGCAAAGTCGAGAGAATGAGAGTCGACCGTATACAAAGTCATTGAAAAATTAAAGGAGAAGTTCAAGAAGAGCTAAAATCACAGATCACAGTTTGCCTCTGATACTGAGAGCAAGCACAAAGAAGAGTTATCAGTAGACAACATAGCTCACCTATGGGGGCATAAGTTGGAGGAGGGCAAGTTATGGATAACACGAGCTTGCAGGTAAACTTTAACCAAATGCAGACGGCTAAACTTCAACCATAAAGTCTAAGTATTAAGTGTCCTTAACATTCTAAAAAAATGACATTTGCCTTATAAAAAGCAAAATAGACTGCAGCATCTGAACGACAACCAAAAAGTACTCCCAAAAACCACTGAACAAGAAATCCTGTCACTGGATGTTTCTTATCATAATGAACAAGAATATATATGGTTTAACGATGAAGATCTGAATAGTTTCTGAGATATCAGGCCTTTTTTGAGCTGGATGTGGTAGAGCATACCCTGGGGAATCCCTTTGATGCATCTTATCATAAAGGACAACAATTTATATGGTTTAGGGGTGGGGATCTGAAAGGTTTCTGCAATTAAAAGGTCTTTTATAACAAGAGGCCCATTGGCCACAACGCTCACCTGAGTTAACTGATGTAAGTTAATCAGGCCATTTACTCATCATTTTCTATCAGCCTGTCAAGTTTCAAGGCAATGGCTTAAACAGTTTTTGAGATATCTTGCTTACAATGTTAAAATGCTGAAATTTTCAAAGGGCCATAAGTAAAAAAAAAAATTCAGATTTTTTTCAGAAGTTAATTGGGTCATCTTATCCTGTCCTTTAAAGGTTTTTTTTTCTAATTTAAGCTCTGGCAACCATTTTGTTCAGCAGAGTAGAACCATTTCAGCAATTTTAGTAAAGGGGCATAAGAGGAACATTGATCTAAAATGGCCATGGAGATGTTGTTTAAAGGTTTTTTCTACTTTTAGCTCTGGTGATCATTTTGTTCAGCAGAGCACATTTTTGGAAATTTAGGTAAAGGGAGATAAGAAGAACATTTCTGTGAAATCATTTTGAAATCAGGCCACTGGCCAAGGAGAAGATGTTGTTTAAAGGTGTTTTTTTTCTATTTTTAGCTCTGGCAGCCATTTTGTTCAGCCGAGGGGAACTATTTTAGCAGTTTTGTTAACTTGCCATATAGGAACACTTCTGTGAAATTACTTTGAACTCGGGACACTGGCTGCGGAGGAGATGTCTTTTAAAGGTTTTTTTCTATTTTTAGCTCTGGCTGCCAGCTTGTTCAGCCAAGCGGAACCATTTTAGTAATTTTGGTAGAGGGCCATTGGAGGAAGACTTCTGTGCAAATATTTTGAAATTAGGCTATTCGCCAAGGACGAGATGTCGTTTGAAGATTTTCTATTTTTTAGCTCTGATGGCCATCTTGTTCAATGGAGCAGAACCATTGCAGCCATCTTGGATTTTCAATCGACACAATTTTTTGTTTTGATCGATTTTCAAGATGGTGGCTGTGGTGGCCAGCTTGGATTTTCTATCGGCTCATTTATCTATTTTGTGTCTCATAAGCGCCCTAATGCTCATCATCAAGTTTTGATTCAACTGGATTATAGAGGAGATGTCCAAAATATAAAATTCTCAACATTTTTCCCATATAAATGTATAGGGCCCATACAAATGCATGGGGAAGCAAATCTGACCTTGCCGTGAAAAGGTCAAACATCAACGTAGGACCATCATTTTAGCAATTTTAGCAGATCTCCTGTCCTCGAGGATTTATGCAAAGATGAGGCCCCAGGGCTTATTTGGTTCTGTAGAAGAAAATTTTTAAAGGTTTTTACCATATATCGGCATGGCAGCCATCTTGGTCAATGGACCCCGACTATTTTAGCAATCTTTTGTTTCCCCAACCTAAGGAGGCTCCACATAAAATTTGAGCAACATTGGCCCAGAGGCTTCAGAGGAGGTCATTTGAAATGCTCAACATTTTTCCCATACAAATGTGTGGTGCCCATACAAATGCATAGGGAAGCAAACATGACCTCACCGTAAAAAGGTCAAACGTCAATGTAGGACCATCATTTTAGCAACTTTGGTAGACCTCCTGTCCCTGATAATTTGTGCAAAGATTCTGCCCCAAGGCTTCTTCTGTTCTGGAGAAGATTTTTAAAGATTTTTACCATATATGGGCATGGCAGCCATCTTGGTCAATGGACCGCGGCCATTTTAGCAATCTTTTGTTCCCCCAACCTAAGGAGGCTCCACATGAAATTTGAGCAACATTGGCCCAGAGGCTTCAGAGGAGAAGTCGTTTGAAATTCTCAACATTTTTCCCATACAAATGTATGGTGCCCATACAAATGCATAGGGAAGCAAACTTGACCTCGCCGTAAAAAGGTCAAACGTCAATGTACAACAATTATTTTAGCAATTTTGGTAGACCTCTCATCCCCGATGATTTGTGCAAAGATTCAGCCCCAAGGCATCCTCGGTTCTGGAGAAGAAGATTTTTAAAGGTTTTTACCATATATGGGCATGGCGGCCATCTTGGTCAACAGACAATCTTTCGTTCCCCCCACCTAAGGAGGCTCCATATGAAATTTGAGCAAAATTGGCTCAGCGGCTTCAGAGGAGAAGTCGTTTGAAAATGTTAACGGACGGACGCACCGACGGACGAAAAGTGATCACAATAGCTCATCCTGAGCTTGAGTACAGGTGAGCTAAAAACCCATCCAAAAATGATATTTCAACTTTCCCCCCATACAAGTCTATAGAGACTCAAATTTGACTTCGCCTAAAAAAGGTCAAAGGTCAACTTATGATCATCATTTGAACAAACTTGGTAGACCTTGAGTCCACGATGCTATATACCAAGATTCAGCCCCAAAGCATTTTTGGGTCTGGAGAAGAAGATTTTCAAGAGTTTTTACAATATATGGACATGGCAGCCATCTTGTTTAATGGCGTGGAATAAGTTGGCAATACCCTTTTGACAGAATGCCAATGTGAAATCTGGTGAAAATTGCTAAAGCAGTTTCAAAGAAGACAGAAATTACAAAATTTTATACATGTACATATAGCCCAGTGGCAAGGGCAGATAACCCTCAAGGGACAAATTCTGGGATATAACTAAAATGTTTTGCTACTTTAATCACACACTGTAAGTTTCAGCCATTAGTATTTTATACATTCTGAGAAAATGACTTTTCAATATTTTCCCCATACAAAAGCATGGGGACACAAATTTGACCTTGCCGTAAAAAGGTCAAAGGTCAACTTTTTAAGTGTTTTTACCATGTATAGGCATAGTGGCCTTGATTAACGGACGGTGACCATTAGTTTAAATTTTCAATCCCTCTTTAACAGAAGGCGCCACATGAAGTTTGAAGAAAATTGGCCCAGGGGTTTTAGAGGAGAAGTCGTTCAAGTGTTTACAGACGGACAGACAGACAGATGACGGATGACAAGTGATCACAATAGCTCATCCTGAGGGTTCGGCTCAGGTGAGCTAAAAACAGGGGGAATTTGTAAGAAAGAATATGTTAAATAGTATTTTCCATCTTGTTGAGTTGTTTTGAGAATAAATTTGTGAAATAGAACAAATAAGAGCTAGAAGGGAAACTTTTATCAAATGTGGAGGCAGACGACGACGATGGATGCCGGAGGTATGGCAATACAGCCCCTTACTTTGGAAAAGGCGAGCTAACAAACAGGAACAGCGACATGAAAAGCAGGTCGCACTTTAAGTCAGCTTCCCTCATGTAGATACAAATATGTATCATTAACCAGGCCTAAACCTGAAAACCTGATGCTGAAGCTGACAAAGCTGCTATTGACATTGCAGGTAGAATGACAGATGCCTTGCCTTCTGCAACTACAGTTGCAGGCAAATAAGCTAGCATTAATACTGATCACATTCTACCACACTGACCTTTTTATGAGTGGCATCTCTGTGTCCTGGACTTGCAGGTGATTTTCGTTTCAGTACTGTAAGTGGTTTTCTTGCCGAGTTATCTTCCTTCGAAGACTTCTCCATCCTAGTGGTCTCTTCAACTTCCTGTAAGCAAATGGTTACCATATATATCACATACACTGTCTGTATCTATTTCAAAATTGCATGATGATCTGAGAAAGCTGACACACTCTGTTAGCAAGTCTGAATGGAATTATTGCTTAGCACTCTGAGTAAAATTTTCAATAGACAACATATTGAAACATTTTTCTTATTTTTCCCAGAGAACAGGTTGGAGACAATTTGCATGAAATGTCAAATTCTGGTTTCTGGTAAAAACAGGAAAAATATCAACAATTTTTTATCTGCTGAATTAGCCCAGAGAGAGGTGAAGGTTAAAATAGACAACCGAAGTACATGTGCATGCCCCAAAATGTGATCAGATGTTTAATTTCCATAAATAGAAGTAACACCAAGCTCTGAGTCATATCGTATCAGTGAGGTGTTGAAGTGTCATTAAACCATATTTAATAAGATACGGTCTGCATACAGTACTTCTCAAAATAACTGTGCCAAAATGGATGTGCAACTTCCAATTTTGAACTGTATCTGTGATAGTCACATAAAAATAGCCCTATGAAATTCAATTAAACTGGGTAAAAAAACTGGTTCCTGCATGGCAACCTATGATTTGTTAAATTTTGAGATCTATCAGGGCCATGATTTATCACATGGTAGAGGTGGGTTATTATGTTTTCGGTCTGATGTCCATCCTTCTGTCTCTCCATCCATCTGTCATATGTATGTCCATAGAACCAAGAAGTCATTAGTCTCCATCATTTCCCTGACAAAACAGTCACTTTTTCCTAAAATTCTCTGATTAACTTTTAAAGTATGTTTATTTCCATTCTGTATATTATTTTCTGTAACTCACTTTATTATGAAAAAGACACATAAGAAATTTAGAAGGAGAATCTCCCCAGAAGCTGAAGCAATTGTATTTGGATCTATGGACTGTAGATACACAGACTGATCTTAGGCTATACTGATCAAGTTTCTCTTCAGTCGTTTTTTTTAAAAGAAATCATAGCTACAGATAAGAAGGGTATCCACATAATATTATTCTTATTTCTCCACGAAAACATATGTTGTGGGTACTCATTAGAAGCGCCTTGCCGAGGCGCTTCAAGTACTCACAACATATGTTTTCGTGGAGAAATAAGAAAGATATCAGCATTTTTCTGATGAAAAAAGCGCCCTATCTGTTGCTATGATTTTTAGAATGCCTCAGATATATGAGAGTACCATATTCAGAGAGACAGGCCCCAGCAAACAGTATAGACCCAGATCAGATGCCTCAGAATGCAGCTTATGATAAAGGCCCAGTTGTTCAAAACTAACGATGTCGTTAGTTAACGATTCGTTAAAATGTACATTGAGTGATACACAAATATGCTGAAATTTTTTGCTGAAAAAATGTGAGTAGCTTAAAAGCTACTCACATTTTTTCAGCAAAAATATCAGAATATTGTATACTGAATCCGCTAAAACAGTAAACGAAATTACCCTTAACGAGCTTGTTAAGCTAATGCCGCTTTGAACAACTGGGCCCAGGTCTACATATTTGCTACATATCCAGCAGGTTTTAGATAAATCAACAAGTAGCCAAGTGGACTTGTTCAAATTGTAGGACATGTATGGGAAGGATTCAGGTGTCTCAATATTTGAGTACATATGGTATATACCATGTCCAGTTCCGAGTTTTCCTCATCACAACTGACATCTGTCCTCCCAGCTTTCTCTTCAACATCCTGCCAGGGTAATGGTGTAGTACCTGACTGCTGCACATTTGGTGATGGTGTACTGCGGGCAAAACTTGCTTTTGGCTGAATATATATTAATTGTATATAAAATTATGTTCAATGCAAGAAAATGGTTCTATCATCAATGGAACTTGTGTGTATCATAAATGAATAGCTTATACCCAAATATTTTGCACATATATGTCTATAAATCATCCAAAACAGTCCCAAAATCTTTCAGGGGAAATAAGTACATAACAAGTAAAGGTTCTCATCCAAAAGTACATCTTACACATAAACAATAATACTAGGATGATTTTATACTAATACAGGCGGTACCCGCCATTTACAAGGTTTTAATTTAGGAATTATAGGACATGTGTGCTTTAATGTAGGATGTAAAGGACATGTGGGTTTTAATAAAGGAAGTATAGGATATGTGGGTTTTAATATAGGAAGTACAGGACATGCAGGTTTTAATATAGGAAGTATAGGATGTGGGTTTTAATATAGGAAGTATAGGATGTGGGTTTTAATATAGGAAGTAAAGGACATGTGGGTTTTAATATAGGAAGTATAGGATGTGGGTTTTAATATAGGAAGTAAAGGACATGTGGGTTTTAATATAGGAAGTACAGGACATGCAGGTTTTAATATAGGAAGTATAGGATGTGGGTTTTAATATAGGAAGTAAAGGACATGTGGGTTTTAATATAGGAAGTATAGGATGTGGGTTTTAATATAGGAAGTATAGGATGTGGGTTTTAATATAGGAAGTAAAGGACATGTGGGTTTTAATATAGGAAGTATAGGATGTGGGTTTTAATATAGGAAGTAAAGGACATGTGGGTTTTAATATAGGAAGTATAGGATGTGGGTTTTAATATAGGAAGTAAAGGACATGAGGGTTTTAATATAGGAAGTATAGGATGTGGGTTTTAATATAGGAAGTAAAGGACATGAGGGTTTTAATATAGGAAGTATAGGATGTGGGTTTTAATATAGGAAGTAAAGGACATGTGGGTTTTAATATAGGAAGTATAGGACATGTGGGTTTTAATATAGGATGTAAAGGACATGTGGGTTTTAATATAGGAAGTACAGGACATGCAGGTTTGAATATAGGAAGTATAGGATGTGGGTTTTAATACAGGAAGTATAGGATGTGGGTTTTAATATAGGAAGTAAAGGACATGTGGGTTTTAATATAGGAAGTACAGGACATGCAGGTTTTAATATAGGAAGTATAGGATGTGGGTTTTAATATAGGAAGTATAGGACATTTGGGTTTTAATATAGG
The DNA here is from genome assembly GCA_964016985.1 of Anodontia alba. Lineage (NCBI taxonomy): Eukaryota > Metazoa > Mollusca > Bivalvia > Lucinida > Lucinidae > Anodontia > Anodontia alba. The sequence goes on from OZ024830.1 coordinate 69,038,541, forward strand.
AAGTATAAGACATTTGGGTTTTAATATAGGAAGTATAGGACATTTGGGTTTTAATATAGGAAGTATAGGACATGTGGGTTTTAATATACAAAGTACAGGACATGTGGGATTTCATATGGAAGTATAGGACATATGGGTTCTGTTTCTTGAGGTTTTATGGCCCAGTCAGCCTATGGGGTCATGTCGAGCGAGGTCAGTTTACCTAAACACACTTTTACTAGGCAGGCTTAGTCCTCTAAGCGGTTAACCAGAATTGTGCACATTCTTTCACCAGAAACTGACAACTGCCTTTCTTGAATCAACTGAAGGGAGAGAATGACTGTAGAAAATATTTCACAATCAATCTCCACAAAAGAATGTTGCCGACCCAGCGGGGGTCGAACCCGCGACCTCCTGATCACCAGTTGGACGCACATCCAACTGAGCCACCAAGGCCGGCTGACACGTATGTTTTGATATTGGAAGAATGGAACATTTGGATTTTAATATTGGAGGTATAGGACATGTGTGTTTTAATATAGGAGGTATAGGACATATGGGTTTTAATATAGGAAGCATAAGATATGTGGGTTTTAATATTGGAGGTATAGGACATGTGGATTTTTAATATTGGAGGTATGGGACATGTGGTTTTAATATTGGAGGTATAGGACATGTGGGTTTTAATACTGGAGGTATAGGACATGTGGGTTTTAATATAGGAAGCATATGACATGTGGGTTTTAATATTGGTGGCATAGGACATGTGGGTTTTAATATTGGAGGTATAGGACATGTGGGTTTTAATATAGGAGGTATAGGACATGTGGGTTTTAATACAGGAAGCATAAGACATGTGGGTTATAATATTTGAGGTATAGGACATGTAAGTTTTAATACTGGAGGTATAGGACATGTGGGTTTTAATATTGGAGGTATAGGACATGTAAGTTTTAATACTGGAGGTATAGGACATGTGGGTTTTAATATAGGAAGCATAAGACATGTGGGTTTTAATATTGGAGGTATAGGACATGTGGGTTTTAATATAGGAGGTATAGGACATGTGGGTTTTAATACAGGAAGCATAAGACATGTGGGTTTTAATATTGGAGGTATAGGACATGTGGGTTTTAATATAGGAGGTATAGGACATGTGGGTTTTAATACAGGAAGCATAAGACATGTGGGTTTTAATATTGGAGGTATAGGACATGTAAGTTTTCATACTGGAGGTATAGGACATGTGGGTTTTAATATAGGAAGCATAAGACATGTGGGTTTTAATATTGGTGGTATAGGCCACGTGGGTTTTAATATAGGAAGCATAAGACATGTGGGTTTTAATATTGGTGGTATAGGACATGTGGGTTTTGATATAGGAGGTATAGGACATGTGGGTTTTAATATAGGAGGTATAGGACATGTGGGTTTTAATATAGGAGGTCCAGGACATGTGGGTTTTAATACAGGAAGCATAAGACATGTGGGTTTTAATATAGGAGGTCCAGGACATGTGGGTTTTAATACAGGAAGCATAAGACATGTGGGTTTTAATATTGGTGGTATAGGACATGTGGGTTTTTAATACTGGAAGTCTAGAACAGGTAGGTTTTAATATTGGAGGTATAGGACATGTGGGTTTAAATATAGGAGGTAAAGGACATGTGGGTTTTGATATAGGCGGTATAGGTCATGTGGATTTTGATAAAGGAAGTATAGGACAGCTGGGTTTTACATGCAGGGAATGTTTTACATGGAGAAGTTCACATCATGATGGCAAATGCAATGAAAGCCAAGACCTGCGCTGTCTACCCATGTCCTCAGCCCTCCCTTTAAAGAACCAATGGATACTGTACTATATTAGCACTCTCTATGCAGATCTAGCAGACAACATATTAACATATTTTTTCATTACTCTTTCCCAAAATTAGGGTTTACCGTTTCAAGCTAACTGTCCTAATTTGAATGAGTAGGTGATACTTCGCAAAGAATGTCAAACCCTATATTATGAAAAACTATTTAAAAATGTTGACCAATCCTTATCTGCTGGAAAAAATGTTGTCTGCTGGAATTTTTCCAGAAATGGATTTTGTTTGTGTTGAGGTTTTACAGCCCAGTCAACCCAAGGGGGTCATGTCGAGCATGGTCAGTTTACCTAACCAGACGTTTACTGGGCAGGCTTAGTCCTCTAAGCGGTTAACCAGTATTGTGCACATTCTTTTGCCAGAAACTGACAACTGCCCTTCTTGAATCCAGAAATGGATACACAGACATGAGAAACAACTCCCCTCAAAAGTGTTTCTGCTTCTGCATGCTAGGTCAACTTGTTTGCAGTTGGAGTACTAGTGAACAATAAATTAACCTCTTCCGGTAGACAAGTTGACTGTATGTAAACAAACACCAGAGGCAAACATAATTACATTTACTGTAAGTTTATGTTTTCGTTTTACTTTTTGTCGAAAATCGGAAAATGTCATATGCTGTGACAAAGAATGGAGATAATCCTGACACTAGGATCATAGAAAAATTGGAGGATTTCTACAGATATCCTTTTTGGCGTAAAAAATTGTGGCTTGAACACACCTTACCGTGATTCAAACTATCCATGAAAGGCAATTTAAACCTTAACTCCAGGACATTAGCAACTGAAATTCAAGTCCATGTTAACCCTTGTCCTGCTGAACCCGGATATACCCTGTCTTTGCAAACAGTGTAGATCCAGATCAGTTGGCTTCTGAAGAAGCCAATTGATCTGGAGCTGCACTGTTTGCCATTAAGTATGTGAATTTATAGCTACAGTCCGGATCAAGTAGTCTGATTGGCTGAAAATTAGAAGTGGGCGTGGCATCTTAATTTATTCAGCAGGACAAGGGTTAAAATAAGTCAGTTTATCACTCTTTTACTTTAACGAAGTGATTCGCTTCCAATACACAGGGAAAAAAGTTTCTATGCGTACCATTTGACTGGTGTTGTACAATTTAACTGATGGAATTTACTGTGCAATTGAGTACATTTTCGAAAAACCAAGTAAATTTGTTTGTTCTTAACATTTTAACACTGTCAATAGCTTTGTTTATTTTATTTGTAACTTAATTTTCCTTATTCATCATTTAATTCCTACTTTAGAACTTGAGTACATGTCAAAGACTGAAAACTCGAGCACCTCCTATATAATTTACATTAGTTAAATTGTACGCTGCGAGTCAACTGATAAGCATTGAAGTTTTTTAACCTGTACCTGAAAAACACACTCGTTTTTGCATTAACATATTTAAAAGGCATGCAATATCCAATGCTTTAACACAGACATGTCATCTCACTAAAATGTCAAGAAATGCACAACAACTGCATCCTTTGCTTTGGTGCTTATTGTTCCATGCACGATTTTTGGTCGCCCAAAAATGATATCTCGAGAAATCTACATAGTTTTCCATTAAAATAAGTGTTATAACAATCTTGAACTTTTATGTCAACAAATGACATTCTCTGATTCTTAGTAAAACACAAAATAAATGAATAAACTCACATTTCATCCAGCTGATCAGCACTCTGGGAAGTTGCTTACACACATCAATAGGTTCACCTGAACAGATCAACTTATTCCTTTATAGTACACCGTAAAGTACAAGTTGACCGATTCCCGGATGTGTTCTGGGAGCAAATTCTTTCCTTTTAGAATAGACCCTTTTCAGAAAGGACTTGGTGTGCAGCAAAATAAACAGGAAGTCACAAAAGTGTCCCTTGTAAACAACTTAACAAAGTATCCAGTCCTCTTACACATTACTGAAGAGGCAAACCCTACACAAACTGATCATATGCTGACATAGTCTTTTATCATACTTCAGCTCATTCATTAGATACAAGTCTGATAACTGAACCAAAATACAACTCTTTGCCATAAGAAATGGTGTCTTTGGGAAATTTACAACAGTAAAGATACAGATCAGCCAGCAAAGCCATATACACTACAACCTCTTTATAACACGGTTCATTATAACACAGTTTTGGATATAACACGGTTCAAAGATGGATCTCAAAAATGTATAGATTATATTGAAAAATGAACATAAATGGTCATTTTTCAATATAATCTATACATTTTTGTTTGGATATAACACGGTTGTTTAACTAAAACGGTTTATGCTATGGACCCCAGCAATAGTGTTATAAAGAGATTGTGGTGTAGTCTGATCAGGGACTTTGCTATAAGTTGTTATATTCTTCACTTCTCAATAAGTCTGTAAGTAGACTGCAAAAGCCCTAATCAGACTGCATAGATGTTTTTCTGCATATGCCCTGAAGACGCATTTCTTATGCCAAAGCTCAATTTTAACCCCTACAATGAGGGAACCACCAATTCATTTGGATGCAGGAACCTCATACACGCAAGGTTTCTTAGGGTTTATGTTTGTCCTGGACTAAGGTAATATGTAATGGTAGTTTATACTAAATTCCAAGTGTAAATCTAATATTCTTGAGTTGCGGTTTTATGGCCCAGTCAACCCATTAGGGTCATGTCGAGCTGGTCAGTTTATCTAACTACACTTTTTCCTGGGCAGGCTTAGTCTTCTAAACGGTTAGTCAGTACTTGTGCACATTCTTTTGCCAGAAACTCACAACTGCCCTTTTTTGAATCAGCAGAAGGGGGAGAATGACTGTAGAAAATATCTCATGATGAACCTCCACGAAAGAAGGTTGCCGGACCCAGCGGGGATCGAACCCATGGCCTCCTAATCATCAATTGGACGCACATCCAACTGAACCACCGGGGTTGGCCACAGGCATTCTATTTCCGTTGATGGTATAAAGTTGTGAAATGTTATTTTGGAAAAGAAAAAGACAGAAAAAATCAAGCAGAAAATCAAGTAGTGTTTATAATGAAACATATTGCAAATAGTTGTTATGGAGAAGAGCAAAAGCAATATGCCTCCAGTTGAATAGTGGATTCTATGGTTTCATATACAGTGTTTGAGTAAAAAATGAGATACTTTCATCTAAATTGGATGATAATTACAGCAACTTACAACAACTATCCACTCCATCTCCCATTCTTTTTAAATACCAGTTTGTTTGTTTGTGTTGAGGTTTTACGGCCCAGTCAACCCAATGGGGTCATGTCAAGCGCGGTCAGTTTACCTAACCACATGTTTACTGGGCAGACTTAGTCCTCTAAGCGGTTCACCAGTATTGTGCACATTCTTTCGCCAGAAACTGACAACTGCCCTTCTTGAATCAGCGGAAGGGAGAGAATGACCGTAGAAAATATTTCACGATCAATCTCCACGAAAGAATGTTGCCGACCTCGGCGGGGGTTGAACCCGCGACCTCCTGGTCTCCAGTCGGACGGCGCATCCAACTGAGCCACCGAGGCCGGCTTTAAATACCAGTAAATTGTCAAAAAAAACAAAAACAAAAAACAACTAATCAACCTTTGTTCAGCTCCATTGTATCTCCTCTACCACCACCCCTCCCCCTATCAGCAGTCATACATTTATAGTGGGTCAGCAACATGTGTTCTGCATGTATTTGTAGTCTTGCTTACATGGATATACCATATTTAATATGTGTCCCCTCCCTGGACCACATAATACTCAACAGAAGGTATATCAACTATGAGCTAAGTTTACTAATAATTAGAAAAATTCTCACATCCTTTGTGAGGTTCTAACTGGCAATACCCCAACTGCAGGTCAAGAGCACCACTTGCTATGTCACCCAGATCACTATTTTTGATAAGGAGATCTCATCACACTAAAGCTACATTAGAAGTTAGAATTACTTCCATTTACATAATTTGGCATGCTCCATATAAAGGAAGTATCCTGAACCACAAGGTACATTTTATTGAACAAATAACAAAAATATCCAAAATTATAACTACAATTATCATCTTACCTAGTGCTAATGGCAGAACTAACAGAAAACAAGTATGCTAACATTCCATCTGGTATGCCAGTCACTGAAAGTGTGCCTGAGAACTTTTCTTTGTAATGTTAATAAGTAACTAACTAATTCCAAGCTATGGCTGTATTTCCACAAAAAACTTGATGATAACGACATTGATACAGAAGATGACAAAACAACAACAGCAATAACGTTAGGATTCTTCCACAACTTTTCCTACACACAGGGCTAGCATGCTAACAAAACCTATCATAGGACTGGGTATCTTGCCTGAACACCTTCTTGCCCACTGCATTATATATTTCTGTTCGTAAACTTGATCTCAACATACTTTGAGGAGCAGCTGGCAATGAGCATCATTCCAAGTATCAGCAAAATCTATCCAGACAGTAATGAAACAGATCTTTAAAAAACCTCAATGTATAATTTCTTAACTGTGGATTCAGTGATGTCAAGTATCAGTTCTTGCAGTGATTATTTACTAAAAGAATCAAGATTTTGGTGGGCATGGCAATCAAATTACAGAAACAGTTGCCATAGGAAATAAATCTTTTTAAGAAGTACCAGGGCAATGGCTGCCAAGTTTTAAACATATTGCTTCAGCTGCATTCGATAAACACTTTATAAATCACCTGTCTAAACACTTTATTTTTCATCCAAATATCAAACCATTGAAATATAAAGCATGTAAAAGTACATTAAGAGAGTGGGATACCTAGGCTAAGGACACAATGATACCTGGCAGACCACAACAGCTCTTCCTGAATTAATCACAGCAATAGCTCTACTTGAACTTTACACAGCAACCTAAGCCCAGATTCTGTTTATTTCAATAATTTACTGAATACAGTCCACTCGGTAAGCATGTATGTTTGTTTAATTTGATTTGGAGTTTTATGGCCCAGTCAACTCTGTTAAGGTCATATTGAACTAGTCAGCTAATGTACCTTTTCATGAACAGGTTTACTCCTCTGAGTGGTTAACCAGTACTTTGTGCATATATTTTTGTCAGTAACTGACAACTGCCCTTCTTGAATCAGTGGAAGATGGAGAATGACTGCGTAAATTATTTCACAATCAATATCCACGAAAGTTATGTGGTCAAGCTGGGATTGGAACACCTGATCCCTGGATGTGCCGTCAGACATGATACAGACTGCCCTATGGAAACAAGGTGATGCTTCTGACAGTACCTTTTTTTTACTGTCATTGTCATGAAATACATCAATCATTTCAATTAACACCATGTACAATGAAATGCCATACGATCGTGTGAAGGACTCTGAAATTAAATAGGCAACCATATACCTAAATACCACTGTAGTATCTGATATTTGTATATTACTAGTAGGCCCCCAAAAACTGCAGATGAGTAAGTACAGAAATGATTGGAGATGTGCAAATAAAATCTGCAGCTCTTCAATTTCAAAGACATGTTAAAGAATGGAGATGCACAGGTGAATAAACAGATGGATGACATGTGACCACAATAGTTCACGCTATGGTTCGGGAAGCTGAAAAAAAATTTATATATAAATATATATAAGATACCCTAATATTGAGGATAAGTATGTTAATAATCAAAGTATGTACATAGAAAATGGAATTACTATACAGAATATACAGAGGATATTTGCTCTTTTGTGGTGAATACCATAAAAATTTTCATTGAGTGTAATGGAAACATCAGTATTTTCACAAGTGCGAAGCACGAGTGAACATTTGAATGTTTTCATTACACAAGATAAAAATATGTATGGTATTCACTGAAAAAGAGTAAATTTTCTTTTATTTTTATTGTTTACATGCCACTGCACGCTTCTGACGTCATAAATTACGTCGCCATACAAACATGAACGTCATGGCGTCGATGTTCAGTGCTTAACATGTAAAGCGCTGGAGAGACAAAAACAAAAAGTTTCATCAAATCAAAATGATCTTGTTACCAAAATGTTCCTTACATTCTAATTAAAAAAATGTATACCAGTACTTGACAGTTTAGTTCAGAGACAGAGAAAAACCCAAAGTAGGATTGGCATCTGTTAGGGAAACAATGAAGACAAGCGAAGTAATCTGAAGCAAAGAGTGAAAATAACACAACCATGTTATTTTTCACTAGTGAAAATACCGTATCCTTTCACATGCGAAAATATAATTTTTATTCATTTTGGATATACACTGATTTCACTGCTTGCAATAAAATAAATGAACACCATATAGTAAGCATCTCATATCAGTATGTAATTTTTCAATGAGTAGCTCTATCCTCAGCATACTGTCACCTTCCATGTTCTCTCAATTATCAACCATAAAGTTCAGAGTTTGAGTTTCCATTTACTATGTACATACTTTGATTATTACCATACTTATCCTCAATATTAAGGTATCTTAACCCTTCTCATGCTAACCATGACATGCCCTGTCATAGCAAACAGTGTAGATCCAGATCAGTTAGCTTCTGAAGAAGAAGCCAACTTATCTGGATCTGCACTGTTTGTCATTAAATATTTGAATTTCTATCAAAAACTCGGATCAAGAAATCTGATTTGCTGGAAATTATAAGTGGGCATAGCATCTTAATTTATTCAGCATGAGAAGGGTTAACTCCTCCTTCAACTTACATACCTATCCTAACAATGAGAACAAAAATGTAAGTGAAGATATGAGGAAATACCACAATCACCAAGCAAAACCCTCCAGAGGCAGCCAAAGAAGGAGAGACGAGATACAAATGACGAGAACAATTGCCACATATTAAACTATACATGCACAAAGACAAACTGCAAAAAAGGAACCGTCTCAGAACTGTTAGTAGGAAACCTACTACAATGTAGTGGGCTTTTTACTACCATTTTACTATATGTATTTATCAATGGCTCAAAAACTGCTTGATGAGTGGCAGTGAAGACTCTATCAGATGCCAGGTTCCTGCAGAGTCTGATCTGAGTCTACACTGAGCTCTGGGCTGTCTGTCCCAATACCTGAGGTAAATATGAAGTTTTTTAAAAGTAAAACATATTTTAACTATCAATACTTAATCTATAAATAATGTGCTATTCCATTCTGTTTTTCACACCTTCCACAGAAAAAACGACCTTTCAGTCGTAGTCTTAAACCAGAAGGTCCCTTAGGCAGTTACCTGTATGACGTAACTCTTCCTGCTTAATAGATCAGGTGTCAGTTTCTTTGATGTGTAAAACAAAAGACAAAATTAGGAGAGAGAAGCGCGGGAGGTGAGGAGGGATAATTTTAATTATCTATAGGTTAAGTATTGATAGTAAAAATATGTTTTACTTTTAAAAAACTTCATTTTAACTGCACAATACATTAACCTATAGATAATGTGCTAGAATTTGCAGAATTGGAGGAAGGTGCTCTCCTAATTCCAACACAAAATAAATTGTATCCCACAACTTCTGGTTTAAGACTCGGGAAACTCTAAGGAATCAGATACATCTAGTTCTATATTTAATAGAAAGAATGATCTAGATTCACAATATAACATACCTTTAAGGTGTTAGGGTCTTACTACCTTGTATGTTAATAGTAGACTCTAGAGGATGCCAGTTCTCAAGCCTCAGGGACCAAATTATTGGCCCCCCCCACCCCTCTTTCTTTTTGGGAAACAACTATTGGCCCCAAAAAGAATAATGAGTCATTAAGACATAACCTCGGTATTCCATTTGCAATGTAAGCTCAGGAATATTGTTTGAAAATATGTTCGAAACAAAACTTTGTCAAGCAGAAGTCTAGACAATAAGCTGTCTATCTTAGAGGCACAATTTAAATAAGGAAATGTCTTCTCGGTCGAGTTTCCTATAGATAATCTACATATCTTGAGATTTTCTGATAATTTCTAGATATGTAAAGATTATCCAATTGTAATAGTCTAAGCTATTAGAACTATGATCTAATTAGAGTCTGTTTAATTGGAGTGATAGGACCGTTTCCGATAAACAGACCATAAACTTAAAATAACCATAATGTTGTATAATTATTCCCTTTTGATTAAAATTAAAAAAAAAGGGGAGATAATAAATTGTGTAGATGGAGTAAACTTAACTGAATTTCAGTTATCCATTAGAAATGAATTGTATATACATAATTTATGGTTTAAACTATTGCTAGACTAATTGTATTAACGTATTTTTAGTCTAGGCAATAAGATAATACGGAGGTTGCCTAACTCTACTGAGAGGAAAGACAACCTAAGTCCTTGATAAATACTTTGTCATTGGACATATCGAAAGCGTTTCGTGTCCTGGGCAAATTAAGAAAGGAAGAGACTGCCAACATCATCATGCAGAGTTTGGCAGACTATAAGAGAGAGAAGAATAAGGCTGATGACAGTTTACTGTAAGACAGCCTTCATATTAGGCTTAAAATCTTACCATACTGCTGACATTAAGCAATAGGAAATAATAGGATAGAATTTTTTCTATTGCCTGAAAGGATTGCCATGAATATTACTCCGGAGTGCATAATCATGGAAAAACAAGAAACATTTATTATCCACTTTGTAATGACAAATCAGAATGTTCAGACAAAGAGAAAGGACTCTAGAAAGAATGTAATCGGGCAATAGACATTCTCTAGAAATATTATTCAAAATATCTCTGATAACACTTAACTTATAAGTTCAGAGATAGAGTTACTATTCTGTACGAATATTTAAGAATAGTGAGAATAGATATAAAAAATATCAAATTAAAATTATACTACAGGGCAAATTCCTGCTATGAATAAAACGTTATGCGTAACTATTTATTAAGCAAGGAATAACTAAACATATAACTTGTTATAAAATTACTGCCCGGAATTTATAGATAAATATTCAACAGAATTGAATATGTATAGTGTAAAAACCTATTTCTGACTAATCGATATTTCCTGAAATACCAATTGCATGGTCATATAGGAATTCAGGAAGAAATATATTTATACTCTCGAGATCTATGCGTAAACCAGATCTAATTATAGAAGTGTAACCACGATCCCTAATGCAAGGGTTAAACATGTATAAATTTGAAATAATATAGGTAATTATTATTAATTTAAAGTCATATAGGTTAAAGATATAATTTGTTCCTTCTTTAACCAAAATGCAAGAACAGTACTCATTATTTCTGTATTCGCAGGTAGAAATGAGTTCTTAGTAATCAATTTTTTTTTTTTTTTTTTTTTTTATGGTTGAATGAATGTGTCTCCCTGAACTGAATCGAAGGATAGTATCCATTCTAAACAAACTAGAGCTTGTCTTTAGCTTAGCTTAACAAGCGCAGAGTTGAAATACTTCCAAGTATTCATATAGTCGTTACACGCTGAATACTGAAATGCTGTTAAAATTGTTTAGGAAAAATTTTAATCTATAACATAACATGACGGGTCGGTAATGTTAGTAAGATTTAGACCTGAAACGTAGCAAGAAGGGTCAATGTAAACATAAAAGCAAGTTCAGCATGATAATTAATGAAGATAGATATATAAATATCGGTTATTATATATTATCTCCAAATATTGTCAAATAATCTTAATGGTATTATAAAGCGTAAATGCTAAGCGAAAGTTCATTTACCGAATGTATAATCGGACAACTTCCGGTATATTCAAAATCGTATCACAAAATAGTAAGATCTGACCAGAAACGTAGGTGCGGCACTTACTACGTTGTGAAGTTAATATAAACGAACTCTATATTATGAATTGAGACAGTGCATTTCATGACCCATCGAAACATCTTGAAATGACTTATCGTATCTAAAGTATAATTATCCAGCTTCGGAAATGATATTTATTTATATATATGGACCTTTATCTTGAAGCGAACGGTATATCAAAGTAGTATTCTTTCCATTACTCGCAAACAGAACTTGAATTCTTATAGCAAGAAGAACTGTTGATCCCTTTAACGAATGTAATCATAAAAGGGTATAGAGATAATGAAATATTTTATTTATTTCTTTAGCGAATCGTAATTAAATATGTTTTCCCCATTGTCTAAACCTACAACGTATAGAGTAGGACAAGGGAATGATTAATTTGAATATAATGGTATCAGCTATTTTGAGGTAAACTATTCGTTACGTTAATTACCATCTAAGCATTTTATATAAATATTTTGCCTATTGTCTTAACCTTAAACGTACAGAGTAGGACAAAGGGATGATTGATTTGAATATAATTATATCTGCTATTTTGAGGTAAACTATCGTTACGTTAATTACCCTCTAAGCATTTTATATACATGTATATAAGATCTATGCCTTCGAAGTGTTTAGACCTAAGAAATAATTGACTGTGACAGTTTCTGAACAGTTACATAGCCAATTAATTAATTAAACAGACAAACTGTATATAATATGTAATTTAGGCAATAATAATCAGTCACATACTGGATAAATTAATGCCTTTACTGAAAATCTATCCATTTGTCTATTCCAAAGGTCTGAGCAAACTTTGATTGACATGGACTCTTGTTATAAGTGTAAATAGTAGAGGCATTAGAGCTAGTCGAAGCAAACTATTCCTCAATAATAGATAATGTAGACCTATACTATACGTAGATTAGGTATAGCTGTTTATAAGTTTCACACCTTCCTTAAATAATTTCCAATCGTAATCATAGTAAAATTATTGTTCCCAGATGAAGAATCTTCAGTGTAATAAATGAAAGGCACAGTAAAGAGCGTATTGAATTATATATGCCTTAATAAATGATTTTCTTCTTATTAATTATTTTATTCCAGAGTTCAGATAGGGCACGACTGACCTAGACTCTTTATATAATTAATCAATAGATCAATTCCTAATTAGTAAGGATCAGTTATCTAATTCGTCTAGATTTTTGATACTTTATGAATGTAATAATAGAAAGCAGAGAGGATCGACTGCTGCTTTCTACATCTAACTTATTCCTTAGACTGCATGCTGATACATATCGCGAGCATGTAGAAAAAACTTGGGAGGAAAGAAGAAATAATTAGATTCCGTGTACGAGGGTGAGTCAATAAGTAACCAGCCTATCCCATTTCCGATGGACCGAGATGGTCACGATTTTCATGCTTTGTTTCAATATATGTTTTATACATGGGTACAAAATTGCACACGTATCGAGTCATTCTTTAATAAGATATTGAATGTCAAACATGGCTAGTGATGCAAAGGCATGCTTTTCATCTAAAGTTGAGTACCCTGCTGTAATTCGGTACTTGTATTTAAAAAGTAAAACAGGCAAGGAAATACACGGCGAGTTAGCCGATGTTTATGGGTCTTCTGCATCATCTTATGCTCATGTTAAATTCGGGGTAGGGGAATTCAAACGCGGTAGAACGTCTTTAGAAGATGAAGCCAGGTCTGGACGCCCACTGGATGCCACCGATGAAGAAATGTGTAAGAAAGTTCGGGATCTGGTACACTCCGATAGGCGAATTCAGGTGGAAGAAATAGCCAGGCATTAGGCATTTCACATGGTAGCGTTTCAACAATCTTACATGATTGTTTAGGTATGCGCAAGCTACCAGCCCGTTGGGTCCCCAAATCCCTTAGCGATGAGCAAATGCCAACCAGAGCATCAGTATGCAGCGCCTTGTTAAAGCGTTTTATGTCAAAAGATGATTTTCTTTTGCGTCTGGGGTTCATTATTATGAGCCAGAGAATAAAGCTCAGAGTCGTCAGTGGGTAGGGACTGGGTCCCCGAGGCCAAAGAAGTTCAAGACGCAACCATCTGCTGGCAAGGTGATGGCCACAGTATTTTGGGACGCATAAGGCGTTATTATGTTGGACTTTTTACCCAAGAGAAGTACAATAACTGGAGTGTACTATGCAAACTTGTTAGACCAGCTGAGAACCGCCATCCGTGAAAAACGCCGAGGTAAACTCTCTAAAGGGGTTTTGCTGCAACAGGACAACGCGAGAGTCCACACTTGCAAAGTTGCAATGGATGCTGTAGAGCAAAACAGGTATGAATTAATACCACATCCTGCCTATTCGCCTGACCTAGCTCCTAGCGACTTCTTCCTATTCTAAAACTTGAAAAAAGTTATCCGTGGACTTCATTTCCGGTCTGATGAAGAAGTCGTGATGACAGTTGAGGAGTGGGTCAATGGAAAGGACACTGACTTTTTCAGTTCTGGGCTGATGGCACTTGAACTCCCTTGGTCTAAGTGCATCACACTAGAGGGCAATTACATCGAAAAAGAAGAGGTGGATCTCAACCGGAAATAAGTTAGGCTGGTTACTTATTGACCACCCTCATATATTTTCTTCTTTGAGAATAACAATAATTTTATGGACTTCACCTTTGCCTTGGAGCCGAATAAGGTGAATACCCAAAGAAGTTAATCTCTTTCTAGCGAATAAAGGGAGAGAGAAGTTATTTTAAATATAGATAGAAGCACCTGCTATACTTAGTCAATGAATTGCAAATTTGATTGTAACCGATAATTCTTAATTCATTTACCAAGAATAAATAAATATATATATATATCTAGAATTCTAAATCTAATTCAGAAATGACTGGACAGAATTCTATGATATAAGAGGCTACTAGGTATTCGAACCCATCGCTGTCATTCTATAACCTGTAACCCAAGGTTTGACTTGTCTATGACGCTCTATGAACAGTAATATGTTGTTCGAGGACTAGTGACTACTAGTTGGGTCACTAGTAATCTGACATAATGACCGGACACTAGTCTACGTAACTACTGCCCGGTGAAATTCACTAAAATCGGACGTTAATCTCTTTCTAGCTAATGACAGAGAGAAAACAAACATAAGTTAATTTAAAATATTAATAAAGAATTACACTCCTATAATAAGTCAATGAATTATTTAAAATTCTAAGTCTAATTCGGGAAAGACTGGATAGAATTCTATATATAAGTGGTTACTAGGTATTCGAACCAACACTGTCATTTTATAACCTATATCCATTGACTTGACTTGTCTATAAAGCTCTATGGACATTAATAGATTGTTCGGGGACTAGTGACTGTTACCCAATCACTAGTAATCAGACACAATGACTGGACACTAGAACTCGTAACTATTGCCCAGTCGATGTCAATAGTAATCCGATACAATGACTGGATACTAGTACTCATAACTATTTACCAGTGGTATACACTAGTAACTGGACATATGACCGGACACTAGTACTCGTAACTGTTTACCCGGTGAAGTCACTAATAATTCGACACAATGACCGGACACTAGTACTCGTAACTGTTGCCCAGTGAAATCACTAATAATTCGACACAATGACTGGACACTAGTACTCGTAACTGTTGCCCGGTAGGAGTCACTAATAATGCAACACCATTAATGACTGGACACTAGTACTCGTAACTGTTGCCCGGTGAAGTCACTAATAATTCGACACAATGACCAGACACTAGTACTCGTAACTACTGCCCGGTAGGAGTCATTAATAATGCGACACAATGACCGGACACTAGTACTCGTAACTGTTGCCCGGTAGGAATAACTAGTAATCCGTCACAATGACCGGACACTAGTACCCTTGAATAATTGACTGGATGATAAATGCCCAGCGATTTTATCCCTGCCTGGATGCCCGATGACCGGTGACTGGTAAGGAATGCCCGGTGATTTTATCCATGCCTGGATGCCCGGTGACTGGTGATTGGTGAAGCTGATAATGAATGACCGGTGACTGGTGACTGGTGCTTGGTGGACTTAGACTTAGTTTGGATACTTAAGCACCCATAAGATGCCACCTTGATGGGTCTTACCCCGGCAGTATAGCCATATGGGTGGGGCTCCCATCAGTAAAGAATTGTCGTATAACCCATAAGGGTTGATAAATTCTTTACTAATCAGCTTCTCCACCATAGAAATCTTCGCCAACTCGTAGTTCTCTGCAAGATATCCAGTAATAGTCCAGGTATAGCATGTCGCATGGCTGAATAACCTGGAACAAAAAGAAACAAGTTATAATTTTTGATATAAGAACACGACTTCCGAACAGACCGCACAAGAGCGTTGTGCCGATTATAGCGAGAGTCGCGAAAATGCATGTCTTGAAGAGCCAGTCAATAAATGCAAGAAATCGACAATCAAAAATTTCAAATAATAACATGGATAGTGAAAGGAGTGATAAAGAAACAAAAGAAACACAAGAATACAGAAATTTATCCGTGAGGAAAATCCGAATTTCTTTCACAGGTAAAAAATCCTTGTTGATTTTCTTTGTCCACAGAAAAGAAACTGACACGTGATCTATTAAGCGGGAAGAGTTACTTCATACAGGTAACTGCCTAAGGGACCTTCTGGTTTAAGACTACGACTGAAAGGTCGTTTTTTCTGTGGAAGGTGTGAAAAACAGAATGGAATAGCACATTATCTATAGGTTAATGTATTGTGCAGTTAAAATGGTAATTTGTTTCACTCCAGCAAGAACCCCAATTCAAAACAACTTAAAACACTCTATCCAATTTTTTTTTACTTGCACAATTCTTCTCTCAATTTTGGTAAAATAAAACATTAGGCAGTGTAAATATCATTCAAAACAGTTCATGAGGTCAAAAATGTTTTAGATCATCCTAACATTTTGGGGTAAAAAGGAAGCAGAACAGATCTGTAGACTGCTATATAGTAGCATCACAACTGATTGTGATTGCTATGGCCAGTCTGATAAGCCAACAAGTGTTGTTTGTATGCATGAATTGGAACTATAATTTACACAGCAGATGGCAAAATGTTCCAAACAGCTGTTGTATAATATGCATAAAATTCCAATAAAAAGGTAATGAAGCAGCTGCAGGAGGAATGCTGCTAACACTAAATGTCATCAAAACAGCTTCAACCAAGTTGTGGCAGCACCACCACCAACATCAGAAGGTAAGAATCAGACAGAAGATCAAGATGTATCACATGGAAACAAATATTTACAGAAGAACTTAATGACAAACTGAAGGTGCTTCTTAAGTCTGCAACACGAAAGGTTGGCATTATTGTAAATAATATGGTTTATAATAAATACCGTTAAAGTTTTGGGTAGTTCCAGCATGTGTTTCGCCACAACACGTTTTCCTTCTGTTACAATGTCATCTCCTGGGTGATGTTCTGGGGTGGGACTTGCCACAGGTGAGGGTGTGGCAGCAGGGGAAGGTCTCCAACCACCTTTAAAAATTCTTGGCTACAAAATAAGCAAAATGAGAAATGTTTCCAGAAACATACAGTAGGCTCCAAATAGCATCCTGACCTAAAATGGTGTATATGGTAGTGAAACATTATAAACGTATGCTTACTTCGATCCATATGTGTGAGTGTGTGTGTGTGTGCATGTGTGTTTGTATGTGTGCCTGCATGCATGGTGTGTGCATGAGCAGGTATATATGCATTTGTTTGTGCATGTGTGTGACTCCAGATTATAGAGTTGATTTTAAGGCAGGGTATTACACTAATACATTGCAACATCAATATAACATGGATGCTGGGGTCCAAGGCAGCCAACTACAATATCAGTGATTACCATGTTATAATATTTGAGAATTGTACTCCACAATACATTGTTTGTTATTCTGTCAGGAAGTATACCCCTGCCACTTATGCAACAATCTTTTACACATGGTGTTCCATGACATGTACATTGATAAATTGATGTTTTACATGGATAATGTCTAAGGATGGCAAGCTTCTTTTCTACTGGCAAGCTTTTTTTCTATCAATTCCAACAGAAAGAAAAAAATCATTCAATGAAAGAGAAACCCATGGAAGAAATTCTTGAGTTTATTGCCAAAATCAATGGTAAAGTATCAATCAGAAATCAGCATAATTTTAGGTGTTATCACTGGATACCAAATAAACATTGGTTTTTAGTCTTAACCCTACTCCTGCTGAACCTGGATATGTCCTGCCTTTGCAAACAGTGTAGATCCAGATCAGCTGGCTTCTGAGGAAGCCAACTGATCTGGATCTGCACTGTTTGCCATTAAGTATGTGAATTTATATCAACAATCTGGATCAAGTAATCTGATTGGATGAAAATTAGAAATGGGAGGGGCATCTTAATTTATTCAGCTATTACTGATACTTTAAATGCTGTAGAAGCATGCCACAGTGACTGACATGAAGTTAGCAAGAGCCACAATTACCTAACACAGCCTAACAATGACACCAGGACACACATTACACAGCCTAACAAGAGGCCCACGGGCCACATTTCGCTCACCTGAGTGACATAGCCACTGCAGACATGCAGATGTTATGCAACATTTTTCCAATCCTATCATCGCAACTAATGAAAATATCATCATTTGAGCAGTTCTTAGTTTTGAAGAAGGATATATGGGCAGTTCTTAGTTTTGAAGAAGGATATATGGGCCTGACAGTCAGTGGAGCATGATCATTTGAATAAACTATCAATCACATTTCAACAGAAGGATCAATGTGAAATTTGGTGGAAATTGGCTAAGTGGTTTCTGAAGAATCATAATTTTATACATGTAAACAGCACAGTGGCAAAGAAATATAAACCAGATGATGGCCATCTTAGATTTCCAATCAGAACAATTTTAACTACTGCTGACCTACAAGTCACTTTGATATTTTCAATATAAATGTATATGGCCCATACAAATGGGGAAGCAAATTCGACCTTGGAGGTAAAAAGGTCAAATGTCAACATAGAACCATCATTTTAGCAATTTTGGTAGATATCCTGTCCCCCATAATTTGTGCAAAGATTAGGGCCCAGGGCTTATTTGGTTATGGAGAAGAAGATTTTTAAAGGTTTTTACCATATATGGGTGTGGCAGCCATTTTGATCAATGGACCATGCCCATTTTAGCAATCTTTCATTCTCCTGCCCAAGGAGACTCCGCATGAAATTTGAGCAACACTGGCCCGGAGGCTTCAGAGGAAAAGCCATTTGAAATTATAAACATTTTTTCCATACAAATGTATGGGGCCCATACAAATGCATACAGAAGCAAACTTGACCTCGCCGTAAAAAGGTTAAATGTCAATGTATGACAATTATTTTAGCAACTTTGGTAGACCGCCCGTTCCAGATGATATATGCAAAGATTCAGCCACAAGCCATCCTCGGTTTTGGAGAATAAGATTTTTAAATGTTTTTTCCCATACAAATGCATAGGGAAGCAAACTTGACCTTGCTATAAAAAGGTCAAATGTCAATGTACGACCATTATTTTATCAATTTTGGTAGACCCACTGTCCCCGATGATTTATGCAAAAATTCAGCCCCAAAGCATCCTCGGTTCTAGAGAAGAAGATTTTTAAATGTTTTTACCATATATGGGCATGGTGGCCATCTTGGTCAATGAACCGTGACCATTTTAGCAATCTTTCGTTCCCCCTAACTAAGGAGGCTCCATATGAAATTTGAGCAAAATTGGCCAACAGGCTCTAGAGAAGAAGTTGTTTGAAATTCTGAACATTTTTCCCATACAAATGCATAAGGATGCAAAATTGACCTTACCGTAAAAAGGTCAAATGTCAATGTACGACCATTATTTTAGCAATTTTGGTAGCCCTCCCATTCCCGATGATATATGCAAAGATTCAGCCATAAGGCATGCTCTGTTTTGGAGAAGAAGATTTTTAAAGGTTTTTCCCATACAAATGCATAGGGAAGCAAACTTGAGCTTGCTGTAAAAAAATCAAATGTCAACATACGACAATTCTTTTAGCAATTTTGGTAGACCTCCCGTCCCCAATGATTCCTGCAAAGGTTCAGCCCCAAGGCATTCTCGGTTCTGGAGAAGAAGATTTTTAAAGGTTTTTACCATATATGGGCATGGCGGCCATCTTGGTCAATGGACCACGACCATTTTAGCAATTTTTCGTTCCCCCCACCCTAAGGAGGCTCCATATGAAATTTGAGCAAAATTGGCTCAGCGGCTTCAGAGGAGAAGTCGTTTGAAAATGTTAACGGACGGACGAAAAGTGATCACAATAGCTCAGCCTGAGCAGAGCTCAGGTGAGCTAACAATGACACCAGGACACACATCACACAGCCTAACAATGACACCAGGACACACATCACACAGCCTAACAATGACACCAGGACACACATCACACAGCCTAACAATGACACCAGGACACACATCACACAGCCTAACAGTGACACCAGGACACACATCACACAGCCTAACAGTGACTCCAGGACACACATCACACAGCCTAACAGTGACACCAGGACACACATCACACAGCCTAACAGTGACTCCAGGACACACATCACACAGCCTAACAAGAAACCAGGACACACATTACACAGCCTAACAGTGACACCAGGACACACATCACACAGCCTAACAGTGACACCAGGACACACATCACACAGCCTAACAACGACACCAGGACACACATCACACAGCCTAACAATGACACCAGGACACACATCACACAGCCTAACAATGACACCAGGACACACATCACACAGCCTAACAATGACACCAGGACACACATCACACAGCCTAACAATGACACCAGGACACACATCACACAGCCTAACAATGACACCAGGACACCCAAGCTACAAACCAATGAAAAGCAATGCAACCAGCTCCCTCTTCCAAAACAAGGTGATCACAATGTTAAATAGGACCCACTAAACACAACATTAAGACAAGAAAAATAGTAAAAATCCCTGCAGCAAGCAATCACAAGGCCCCATAAAGAACAAAGTCCCAACCAGGTCTACCAAGGCAGGTACCATCTTTGACTGACCATTTCCCAGCTTTAAAAGCTTTAAGCTGCATAAATACTGTGCACATCAGAAATGGACTGGAGTCCATATACATAAATATCTGCTTTGCATTTACATGTTTATCAAACTTAATGCTGCATTTTGTCTATATACATGAAATTTCATTCTTTTTGTCCCTATAAAAATGTGACAAGTAAAATGGTCAGTGTAAATGAATGCATGTATTTCAAACTTAACTATCTTGGTCATTTGAAAATTAATTTGCACAATATAAATGGGTATCATTAGTTACTGAAAACAGAAAATGTGTTAAAATATAGCTAGGATAAAACTGCTGAATCTCATTTGTGAAAAATAGTCTCAAGAACTCTTAAATACATTTGTGGACACTAATGCTGACATCAACACTGGATGTCAATGCCATCACTGGCACCAGCGCTAGTGCAATAGCTCTTCCTGTGCTTTCATACTAGTGAGCTGACAAACAGTTTCATAGAACTCATTTAAAGATTTCATGACTATATGTACAAGTATCTAACCCAGAAGCAATGGCAGATAATCTCCCAGGGATAAAATTTTGATTGAACCTGACAGGTTTTAATACCTTGATCACACATACAGCTTAAAACTTGGAAATAAACGTCAAAAAGATTGCCCTTGGAAACAAAAAACACACTACAGATAAGAAAATAGGAATCTCGGTTTTATTGAGACTCTTCATAAGCAGTAATGAAGTTTGGAACACTGCTTACGCCCTCTAGCGTATACATGAGCAGAACTCCATCTTCAAAGATTCCACAATGGGCCCAATGATCCCAAAGGAAATGAAATATAATCTGCACTATGGTAAAGTACGAGGAGACGTTCTACTGGAAAGCAGTTTTTATCAGGAGCTACGAGGGATGTTCGAAATGAATTGCTTATGGTCCTCAAGCTCGATATCCACGTGGGGCACGATAAAAACCAATACATACCTGTATAGGGTTATTCAATATCTACACAATGGTGTATAAATGTACATGTTAGACTAAGTGTAAGACATAAAATTTGCCATTTGAATACACGCAGTCATTGACCACTGCAGTAAAAATGGTTGGTAGAAGTGTCGACCAAAAAGATGAAATACGGGCTTACATCAAAGCTTGCTCAAAACTTGGTTGTTCTTTGAAGAAGCTGATGGCTGAAATTTCTACTGCTTTTGGACCTTCTTGTGTGTCTTATGACACAGTTCGGCGGTGGAAAAAGAAATTTGAGTCTGGTGTTGAGTCCATCAAAAATGCACCGAAATCAGGTAGGCCAAAATCTGCATCTCGTTAAGAAATCGTTTCCAAAATAAAGGAAATCATTGAAGGAGATGCCAGATTTACAGTTCGTGATATTGCACGAAAGGTAGGCATATCACTATCAACAGTTCACCTTATTTTGAAGAAGCATTTGAAAGTCAGAAAGATTTCTGCTAGATGGGTGCCACATCTGTTGACTGACGAGCAAAAGAGGCAACGGGTTAAAGTGGCCAAAAAGCTGCTTCAAATGTTTCCAAAATATGACAAAAAGCAATTTGCCAATGTCATCACAGGTGATGAAACCTGGGTCCATTATTTTGAGCCCGTCAGAAAGGTTAGCAATAAGATCTGGGCCACTAAACACAGCAAACGCCCAATAAATGTCAAACGTTCTTTGAGTACAAAGAAGATTTTGTATGCAATCTTCTTCTCTGGTGAAGGAGTCGCAATAAAAGTGCCAGTGAAAAAGGGCAAAAGCATCACCGGAAAGTACTACAAAGACGTAGTACTGAAGAAACTGAAAAAGTATTATCAGAAACGACGCCCTGCCACTGGTTTTAAACATGTCCGTCTTCTACATGACAATGCCCCAGCTCATACCTCCGCAACAGTTACGGCGTTTTTGAAGAAAGAAAAAGTAACTGTTTTGCCTCACCCCCCGTATTCCCCAGACCTTGCCCCATGTGATTTCATTTTGTTTCCAAAATTGAAAGCATTCCTTGCTGGGCGGAAATACCAGTCCCGACAGGCACTTGGATCTGCCATTCATCAGTACCTTATTACTGTGCCCAAATCAGCGTACCGTGACGCCTTCAAGAAGTGGATACATCGGCTGAAACTTTGCATTTCTAGCCACGGGGAGTACTTCGAGGGCATGAAATGAGTACTTTTGGGCTAACTTGAAATTTGAAGTCTCCAGATAAAAATAAGCAATTCATTTCGAATATCCCTCATATAAAGCATGTCATAATTCAAACATAAATGCCATTTTTTTTTTTTTTTTTTTTTTTGCAACAAAACCTATTTTTATTCTGATATAATTAAATGATCACATGAATTTCATTTGAAAGGAATGAATTATTAGAGATCTTGTTTTTACAACACATCAACCCTTTTGGGTCATTTTGTGTCCTCTAGAAAGGGAGAAATGAGAAAGAAGAACTAGTAGAGAAGAAGGAGAAAAATGATAGTGCAGAAACAGTAGAAATATGACAGTGCAGAAAAAGTAGAAATAAGACAGTGTAGAAACAGTAGAAATACTTAAATGCCTCCTTCCTCCTTCTGATGTAAGTAGAGCAAGCTCTTACCACAAAGCTACCACTTTCAAATCAGACGAAAAACATGTCATGGTATAGAAACCAATTTCTTACAAGCATGAGAAACCATAACTTACATTAAAACTTTCAACTGAACCGGTATTTATCCATGAGTAAGCCACGGTAAGATTTTTGTTTGAGTCAGGTAAGTAACACCCAAATTGTGACATGAAAACTAATTTTTAAATCAGTGGCCATAACTCTGTAAATAGCTGTAGCCTAATAACAGAGACTACAAGAACATCCATAAGAAAGTACAACATCAGGGTTACAGCATCAATTATCATGTGGAATGTAAAACTTATAATACACACCTAGATTATTTTTGCTATACTCCTCATAGATATCCAAGTATTCAAAATTGGGGAAAAAAAAACAAAACACACACACACACTTACAAAAAAAAAACATATGGATTCTGTAAGCAGACGACAACAGACTGCAGCCTGTTGATCTGGGATTTTGTTTATCTTTTTTTACAGAACCAGCCACTGCAGCAGTGTATGGCCCATTTTCTATGATATGCACTACTAAGACACTACAGTACTTTGATGAAAGATGAAACAATAAAATTACACCATTTTTACAAGAGATACAACTGCTATATTTTAACAAGGGAGATACCTTTTGTCACTTCCTGTTTGCTGTCCTGCACACCAATCCCATTCTAAAAGGGGCCTGCTCTTGAAGGAAAGAATTTTCTGCCAATGCCAAGCAGATTGTTTCTTTTTAAACAGATCAATTAAAACTATGTATTAAAAAGGTTAACCTCATCTCAATACCAAAATACTGATACCAATACAGAAGTACTGACACCAGCAGCTATTCTGTCAGAGCTGTATTCTCTGATAGTGTATTCATTCCTCTTAACCCATTTACGTCGAGTGGACTCGTCTACCACAACTCTTTGGACCACTCTATTTCCAACAGTAAGATGTCTGATCAGTCTTTAAAATTCCAAATAGAAATTCATTGAGTTAATGCAGACAGTGAAGACCCTGATCAGATGCCAGGCCTGCACTTTTTGCCAATAACCCTTTTGGGGTCTCTAAACTTGGTTAACCCATTGTAGACTGAATAGACTCATCGACACTATTTATTGGAAGAGTCCAATTTCAATTTAGGTACATCCGGCTATGAGATTTAGATATTCCTACAGAAAAATGGATAAAGTATTTGCAAATAGTGAAGACCCTCATCAGACGCTGCATTCACTGTTTGCCAATTACCCGTTTAGAGGTCTCCAGACTACAACGGGTTAAAGTCTGCATGCAAAAGGGAATAATTTCTCAAGAGGAAATGTCCTGATGAATTTCAAGATATAAAACCCACTGTGTAGGAAGACTAATAACATGAGTAAAAGCCACATTCCAGAATTTACCTTGAGCTGGCCTTCTTTACCATCACAACAACATTTAGGACATTTCCAACTATTGGGCAGGTCCTCGTTGATAATTCCATCACTCTCCAAATTCTCATGTTTCTTCTTCAAGCAGTTAGGATGGACAATTTCCCAGCAGATTCCACATTCCATGAGGTTAGACATCATTTCACCAAACTCATTCTTCACATGGGTGTCTTCTTTACAGATCATACATATGGCTGAATTTGCCAGACATGGCTGAAAATTATGAAGCAATACTGGAAACTAGACTCAAGATGACCAACCATCTATATCTGTTGTAATTAAGTTAACATTTTTTACTTCAAATTGTATATCAAAATGGCTTATGCAAACCGTGCTGACCCAGATCAGAGTGCTCTTGGCCTTCAAAGACATTAACTTTTAAAGCCCTATTCAATAATGGTGCAAGTGATATTCTCTTATATATACACTACCTCTTTATAACACGATTCGTTATAACACGGTTTTGTATATAACACGGTTCAAAGATGAATCCCAAAAATGTATAAATTATATTGAAAAATGACCATAAATGGTCATTTTTCAATATAATCTATACATTTTTGTATGGATATAACATGGTTGTTTAACTAGAACAGTGTTTTCGGAGGAAAACGTATGTCCCCCCACCAGTTTGAACAGACATATTGTTAAAATAGATTGTATCTATAATAAACTCAAGGTCACAATATACCTATATGTAAGTTTGGTCAGAATTCATCAATTCCTCAATGAGATAGGGTGCTGAGAAGCCATTTTCTAAAATCATAGCCCTTGTGTAACCTTGAAAATGGGAACAAGGTCACCAAAATCTAATCAGTTCTTGTCTCTGTCTCAACGATATAGCTGTGCAAGTTTGGTCAAAATCCATCCATTCATTCAGCAGATAGCGTGCCAACAAGCCATTATCCAACAATCTGAGCCCTCCTGCGACCTTGAAAATGGGGTCAAGGTCACCAAAATAAAATTAGTTACTTTCCATGCCACAACAATTTGGCTGTGCAAGTTTAGTTAAAATCCATCCATTCCTTCAAGAGATACAGTGCAGACAAGCCATTTTCCAACAATCTAAGCCCTAGTGTGACCTTGAAAATGGGGTCAAGGTCACCAAAATCTAATCACTTCTTTTCCATGTCCCAAAAATATAGCTGTGCAGGTCTGGTCGAAATCTACTCATTCCTTCAGGAGACAAGGTGCAGACAAGCCATTTTCCACCAATCTAAGCCTTAGTGTGACCTTGAAAATGGGGTCAAGATCGTCAAAATCTGATCATTTCTTTTCCATGTCTCAACAATTAAGATGTAGACGTTTAGTCAAAATCCATTCATTCTTTTAGGCAATAGGGTGCAGACAAGCGATTTTCCAACAATCTAAGCCCTCCCGTGACCTTGAAAATGGGGTCAAGGTCACCAAAATCTAATCAGTTCTTTTACATGTCCAAGCATTGTAGATGTGCAAGTTTGGTTAAAATTTATTCATTCCTACAAGAGATAGGGTGCGGACAAGCCATTTTCCAACAAATCTAAGCCCTCCTGTGACCTTGAAAACGGGGTCAAGGTCACCAAAATCTAATCAGTTCTTTTACACGTCCCAGCAATGTAGATGTGCAAGTTTGGTCAAAATCTATTCATTCCTACAAGAGATAGGGTGCGGACAAGCCATTTTCCAACAATCTAAGCCCTCCTGTGACCTTGAAAATGGGGTCAAGGTCACCAAAATCTAATCAGTTCTTTTACATGTCCCAGCATTGTAGATGTGCAAGTTTGGTCAAAATCTATTCATTCCTACAAGAGATAGGGTGCGGACAAGCCATTTTCCAAAATCTAAGCCCTCCTGTGATCTTGAAAATGGGGTCAAGGTCACTAAAATCTAATCAGTTTTTTTACATGTCACAGCAATATAGATGTGCAAGTTTGGTTAAAATTTATTCATTCCTTCAAGATATATGGTGCGGACAAGCCATTTTCCAACAATCTAAGCCCTCCTGTGACCTTGAAAATGGGGTCAAGGTCACCAAAATCTAATCCGCATTTTTCCCCCCTTCCAATGATATATTTGTGTAAGTTTGGCTAAAATATGTCCATTCAATAAGGAGATAGAGTGTGGACAAGAGGCTACGCCGACGCCAACGTGATCCGCACTAAAAACAATAAGTCCCCCCCAAAGTTGGGTTGACATAATTAACACGGTTTATGCTTTGGACCCCAACAATAGTGTTATAAAGAGGTTGTGGTGTACTTTTGTTTTTATTTGTCAGAGAAAATGAGAAAGTAAAACCCTATTTTGTGTTCTTTTATGTGTTTTTTTGTTTCCAAGGGCAACATTTAAAGATTTTATTAGACTTCAATGCAGCTGGTATTAAATGGCATGTGGTGGCTGTAAAAACTCTCCCAGTACTTTGTCACAGTGTATTTTTTTTATTATTATTTTCTTGAGAACATTTATACCATTAAATGATAAAACGGGTATAAAAATACATAAATAAAAACTATATATAAAGTAATATATGAAAATGTTCTGTGTACTTCCATAGAGTATTATGGTTCTGAAATACTAACTGACAATATTAGAAACCCTTAACTGCAAAACCAACCAACCAACCCAACCAACCAGCCCACTAACAGGCTGACAAACTCACTCATTCAATGACTTACAGACTGACAGATTAACCATGGAAATGATAAGTTGTGTCTATGTGAAATAAATCTACATTCAGAAATGGGCTTGAAAACAAGTGTTTGATACAAATGTTGATGGACAAATGGATGGATGAATGGGCAGAAAACATATATTGCACCTGTTTAACCAGTGCCACAATAAACCAGATGGAGGGCCACCCAAGAAACATGCCTGCATTTTTTCAATAAAGTCAATTCAGTTATTTCGAAGGTGACATTATTTAATATTTAATTTTTAAAACTAAAAGTTGCCACGATAAGCAAATAAAACAACAAATGGACATAAAATTTGAACACAAAAATCTACAAAGCTAGTAGAGAACCATCCAATGAACACCCCTGGAAAGTTTAGAGCTATGTTTTCATAGCAACAGATAAGGCACTTTTTTCATCCAGAAATGCTGATATTGTTCTTATTTCTGAACGAAAACATATTTTGTGGGTACTCATTAGAAATGCCTCTCTGAGGTGCTTCTAATGAGTATCCACAACATATGTTTTCGTTCAGAAATAAGAAAAATATCATGTGGATACCCCTCTTATCTGTAGCTATGTGTTTTTAAGTCCAAGTTTACATACAAACTGGTGCATAACAATATTCCATGCCTCTTGCTAAGGTCCTTTTTTCAACCAAGAAATACTGATTTTTTTTGCTCATTTCTCCATAAGTCTGTGAGTACTAATAAGATGCACCTCACTCAGACCTGAAATATGTGCCAACCATCTCAGGAACAAACTCTTGCCTTTAAGATTAGCCCCCATATACCAGGAAGCTAATTCTTTTCTGCTAGAGTAGTCTTCCTCAAAAAATGGGAGGCAAAAAATTCCAGGTTAAAGTTCACTCTTTTTAAGGTATACCCATTCAACTTCAATTCACTTTGAGAATGTTGCATTTATATGTTAGCTCTACTTAAAGACAGAAAACACCTACTGCTAGACACTGTCGACTGATACAAGACTGTTTCATCCTTCCAGGGCCACCATATTTCTTCATATCCTTACAAAAATTGCACTCTCTGCAATCAGCTCGAGTGCACGGCTCACACTTTTTACATCGGACACGGCGATGTCTGTCACCAGAGCCTTTAGATTTTCCTGCTCCCTTTGACATGGATGTAGCCCCCATAAGCTTTGCCTTCTGCTTCATCTTGATTAATTTCTATAAAATACATTTAAAACAATGTTAGTCACCAAGCATATACACCTACAGAAGAAAATGCTTTTATTTAGCCATGGCAATAGTATATAGTAACTGGAACAAATCACTAATGAGATCTGACCTTTCAACTTTTTGCTTTGGCCAAAGGACAAATACCTTGCATATGAGGAAGACATGCAACAAAATCTGTTGAAATCTATCCAATGGTGTAGGATAAATAGAAAAATGGACAACTAGAGCTATCACTAAATATGTTTAATACCCCGGCAGCACCATTAGTAATAGCACCTCTTCATACTTATAATGGACAATTGGCAATGGGCAGATAACCCAACAAAAGGGTAACTTGATATGAATGGAAAATATAAAAATAGCCATCATAAGAGATGGCAAATCTCCCGACCAAACCGCCATTTCTAAATTTAGTGTATTTCAACTGATATCATGGAAATATTGAAACAGAGCAAAGTCAAAAGATGCAAAGATAGTATGAAATGCGACCAAAATAATAAGTGAAAACAATAATAGGTGTACTATTAATGATTTTATTTTTGCGTGTTCTTTTATTTTATTTTATTTATTTATTTTTTTTTTTTTTTATTTTTGTCAAAATTATCAAGTTATCTTAAACAGTATGGGAGTTATGGCCTGCACAAGATTTTGGCATTAGGGCAGATAAGTACATAATGGAGAAAGTGAGAGTACCCTTGAACACAACATGCCTACTGGTCCTAATCTATGCCTCTACCAAATATTATCAAAATATTTCAAACCACATACTCAAGAATTTGGCTTAGAAATTCATTCAGGGGAGGTAACTAGAAAACAACCACACCAGGGGTTGTCTCTCTTGCATGTGGCACACCTACTGGTCTTTACCAATGCCTCTACCAAATATAATCAAAATATGTCTAAGGGTATCAAAGTTGTGGAGTGTACAAGATTTTGGCTTCAGGGGAGATAATTACATAAAGAAGAAGAAAGTGAGAGTTGTCTCTCTTGCACGTGACATGCCTACTGGTCCTCCTCTTCATCTCTACCAAATATTATCATATTATCTCAAACAGTATGGGAGTTATGGCCTGCACAAGATTTTGGTTTCTGGGGAGAGAACTACATAATGAAGAAATTGAGAGTTGTCTCTCTTGCACATGACAGGCCTACTGGTCCTCCTCTTCATTTCTACAAAACATCAAAATATGTCTAAGGGTATCTAAGTTTTGGAGCGCACAAGATTTTGGCTTCAGGGAAGATAACTAAATAAGAAGTTGTCTCTCTTGCATGTGACATGCCTACTGGTCCTCCTCTTCATCTCTACCAAACATTATCATATTATCTCATACAGTATGGGAATTATGGCCTGCATAAGATTTCAGTTTCAGGGGAGATAACTACATGTATGAGGAAGTGAGAGTTGTCTCTCTTGCACATGACATGTCTACTGGTCCTCCTCTTCATTCCTACGAGACACACCTATTGGTCCTCCTCTTCATTTCTACCAAACATCAAAATATGTCTAAAGGTATCAAAGTTATGGAGCGCACAAGATTTTGGCTTCAGGGGAGAAAACTACATAACAAAGAAAGTGAGAGTTGTCTGTCCTGCACTTGACACACCTACTGGCCCTCCTCTTCATTTCTACCAAATATTAACAAAACATGTCTAAGGGTATCAAAGTTATGGAGTGCACAAGGATGGGTCTAAAAGATTTCTGTTTCAGGGGAGGTAACTCATAACGAAGAAAGTGGGAGTTGTCTCTCTTTCATGCAGCATGTCTACTGATCCTCCTCTTCATCTCTACCAAATATTATCATATTGCCTCAAACAGTATGGGAGTTATTGCCTGCACAAGATTTCGGCTTCAGGGGAGATAACTACATAAGTGTGAGTTGTCCCCCTTGCATATGACATGCCTACTGGTCCTCCTCTTCATTCCTACCAAATATTATCAAACTATGTTTAAGAGTATCAAAGTTATGGAGCACACGACGAGTCTACAATTTCTGCTTCAGGGGAGATACCTACATGATGAATAAAGTGAGAGTTGTCTCTCTTGCACATGGCATGCCTCATCTTCATCCCTACTAAATATTATCAAATTATATTATCAAATTATCTCAAACAGTATGAATGTTATGGCCTGCACAAGATTTTGGCTTCAGGGGAGATAACTACATAACAAAGACAGTGAGAGTTGTCTCTCTTGCATGCAACATGCCTACTGGTCCTCCTCTTCATTCCTACCAAATATTACCAAAATATGCCTAAGGGTATCAAAGTCATGGAGCACAAGGATGAGTCCACAATTTCTGCTTCAGGGGAGATAACTACATGAAGAATAAAGTGAGAGTTGTCTCTCTTGCACACGGCATGCCTACTGTTCCTCCTCTTCATCCCTACCAAATATTATCACATTATCTCAAACAGTATGGGAGTTATGGCCTGCACAAGATTTCGGCTTCAGCGGACATAACTACATAATGAAGATGGCATGCCTACTGGTCCTCCTCTACATTCCTACCAAATTTTATCAAAATATGTCTAAGGGTATCAAAGTTATGGAGCGCACAATGATGCATCTACGGACGGACAGAGGGACTTTAGTGCTAAGGGCAGACAGCCTTGCAATTAAAACAAAATTATGTCATACTACACTACTTCTCATCATGCTGATCACTTCTATAAAGTTTTGTGAAATAAAAAAAAAAATTGTTAGTAGTTCAGGTTAACAAGTTGGACAAACAGACTTAAGTGCCAAGGGCAGATAACCCTGAAACTAAAAATCTAATTTATGTCACACACTACTTCTCATCATAGGTCAAGACACAAACTTGGACAGACAGAAGCACAAACCAGCTGAGATGATGACACCTATATACCCTCTGCCAAACTCCATTTGCAAGGGTATAAAAAGCAATACAGTCTTGACATTATGACCCCTGGACCTAGCCCCTGCATATGACAAACGTATGCAGCAAACTTTGCTGAAATCCATAGGCTGATGACGGAGAGTCACAGAAAGATGGACAGACAGACTGATGAATGAAAGTTTGTGTTGAGGTTTTATGGCCCAGTCAACCCAATGGGGTCATGTCGAGCGCGGTCTTGATCACTCTCCACGAAAGAATGTTGCCGACCTTGGTGGGTGTTGAACCTGCGACCTCCTCATCTCCAGTCGGACGCGCATCCAACTGAGCCACCGAGGCCGGCGATGAATGAAAGTGATAACAATATCCTAATTTCACCGAGGCCGGCGATGAATGAAAGTGATAACAATATCCTAATTTCTTCACAGAAAGTGTGGGGATCAATTCATTGTGAGAACATTATATGCTAGAGTTAAGTTTCTTCGATGTTATTTAGTACAGGCAACCTAGAATTGTAACCATTTCACCCTATCAATCTTTTAACCTCAACAAAATTACCACAAATGCAAAGAAATGGCAAACACCTTATTACTAGCCATCTCATCTAGACCTACTGTGGTAGCTTACAAAGGTTTACATTTTTGTTAGAATATGTTCATCTGGGCCCAGTTATTCAACCCGTCGTTAGCTTAATGAGCTCTTTAAGGGCCATTTCCTTAACTGTTTTAGTGCATTCAATACACAATATTCTGATATTTTTTGCTGAAAAATGTAAGTAGCTTTTGCACTGCAAAAGCTACTCACATTTTTTCAGCAAAAAATTTCAGCATATTTGCGTATCACTCAATGTAAATTTTAACGAATCGTTAACTAACGATGTCGTTAGCTGTGAACAACTGGGCCCTGCTATTTAGCTTGATTATGAATAAAAAGAGCATAGACAGCAAACAGATTGTGGTTAAGACATCTATTCTTACCACTTCAACACAGAAATAAATTCACTATTCAAAAGTAAGAGAAATTTTTATTCTAGATACCTTTGTGGCTTTTGTCCATACAAGTATTGGTTCTCCTGTGGCTGCAAGTTTCTCATTGTCATTCATATGTTCTTCTAATAGAGCCTAGAAAACAAATCAGAGTGATTTCAAATGAAAATCATACTGTCGGCCAGTGTATCCATTCAGTGATCAGGTACCATACTGCTTCCATACAGGAAGCCTCTGTAATACTGTAGCTTTCCAGTAAGTTGAAAAGAGAACACACTGACCAAACTTTATGCATGTGCAAGCTAATCTGGGACATCACATGTTCAATAACGTACCACAAAACTCTTAAAAAGTTATTCACACCAGCAGCCGACAACATTCTGACTTTTTTAGAGTAAATAAGGTTTAACATCCTCAGTAAATCATCTGCTAAAGTTGCTGTTTTATCTTCATAAAATTGAATTTTTGTGATATCTTGTTAAATATGAATTTATGAAACATATGTCCCTGATGAAAGTAATTCAGAAGAATGACCGCTGACTTCTTCTTATAGCATGGGGTTTCATATATCTGTAGTTTTTGCTCTGATAAGATGGTGATTCCCAAAATTATCATTTTTTGAGCATGAACTGAGTTAGTTTCAGTCAGTCATGCCATTCAGATGTAAATATATCAAAAGCCTACTTTCAAATTGTGTCCATATATGGGAGAATACTATAAGTTCAAAGAAGTGTAAATCTGGAGGTTGTTACAAAACTTTTTTCTTGTGTTTCAGTCTACTGTTTGTGAATAAGCCTTAAGAATAAACAGACACAACCGAAACTCATACAATAATGCAGCCTGGAACTGGGTTAATGCAGACAAAAAACAAGAGGCCCTTAAGCCATAATTCGCTCACCTGAGTTAACAGCCATTGCATATCTTTGAATACTGCCATAGCAACTGAGACAGAAATTTGGCTGAGCCACAAAAAGCCAAAGATCATCATTTGAACAAATTTGGTAGACCTTGCATCCCTTATGCTATATACAAAGATTCAGCCTCAAAGCTTTCTTGGTTCTGGAGAAGAAGATTTTAAGTGTTTTTACCATATATGGGCATGACAGCCATCTTGTTCAATAATGCAGAACCACTTGAAGAAATTGACAATACCCCTTTCGACAGAAGGCCCCATATGAAAACTGGTCAAGCAGTTTCAAAGAAGAAGACATTTTAAGAGTACACAATTTTATACATATATATTTTTATTATATATATAGTCCAGGGGCAAGGGCAGATAACCCCCAGGTGATAAAATTTTGATTGTAACTGAAACATTTTACTGATTAAATCATACATTGAAAATTTCAGCCATAATTCTTTAATACATTTTGAGAAAATGATTTTTCATTATTTTGTATAGGGGATGCAAATTTTACCTTGCTCTAAAAAGGTCAAAGGCCATTTTTTTATCATATAGTGGCATGGTGGCCATCTTACTCAATGGTGTGGAACCATTTGAACAAACTGTCAATATCTCTTTGACAGAAGGTCCCATGTGAAATCTGGTAAAAATTGGTCGAGCTGTTTCAGAGAAGAAGACGTTTAAAGATTCCATGATTTTATACAAGAATATAGCTGGCAGGCAAGGGCAAATAACTCCCAGATAATTTTGATCATAACTAAAAATTTTTCCTACTTAAATCATACATTGTAAATTTCAGCCATTAGTCTTTAATATATCCTGAGAAAATGTTTTTTCTTCAACATTTTCCCCATACAAAAGTAAAAGGTCATCCTAGGACCATCATTTGAACAAAATTGGTAGATCTTGAGTTGCCAGTGCTAAATATCAAGATTCAGTCTCAAAGCTTTCTTACTTCTGGAGAGGAAGATTTTCAACAGTTTTTTACCATATATGGGCATGGCGGCCATCTTGTTCAATTTTGCAGAACCATTGGAACAAGGCAGTCTGAAGGACAGCTATATCCCCCGCCACAGAATGACAATGGAGCGCCCTCAAAATTCAAGGCTCAAACTGGTGGCCTTCAACTGTGACCTTGACCTTGAGTCTGCATTGCTGAGTTATGGATTCTGCACATCATCTCACTAAGGCGAACATTTGACCCAAATTTAATAAATATCTTTCAAAGGGTTCAGGAGATATGGAGTGAACATGAAATTCAAGACTCAAACTGGTGACCTTTAACTGTGACCTTGACCTTGAGTCGGCATGCTTGAGTTATGGGTTCTGCACATCGCCTAACTAAGGCAAACATTTGACCAAAGTTTCATGAAAATCTTTCAAAGGGTTCAGGAGATATGGAGCGAACAAGAAAGAGAGAAGGATGACCTTCAATTGTGACCTTGACCTTAAGTCTGCATCACTGAGTTATATATAGGTTCTACACATCATCTCACTAAGGCAAACATTTGACCCAAATTTAACAAGGCAGTCTGAATGGCCTCAAAATTCAAGGCTCAAACTGGTGACCTTCAACTGTGACCTTAACCTTGAGTCAGCCTAGCTGAGTTATGGGTTCTGCACATCATCTCACTGAGGCAAACATTTGACCAACATTTAAAGAAAATCCTTCCAGGGGTAAAAGAGATATGGAGCCGACACCAAATTCAAGGCTCAAATTTGTGACCTTCAACTGTGACCTTGACCTTAAGTCTGCAGGGCTGAGTTATGGATTCTGCACATTGTCCCACTGAGGTGAACATTTGACCAAAATTTAGAGAAAATCCTCCCACAGGTAAAGGAAATATAGAGTGGACACAAAATTCAAGACTCAAACCCGTGACCTTGAACTGTGACCTTGTGAGTCTGCATGGCTGAGCTTTGGGTTCTGCACATCATTTCACTGAGTCAAACATTTGACCAAAATTAAAAGAAAATCCTTCCAGGGGTAAAGGAGACATGAAATTCAGGGCTCAAACTTGCGACCTTGAACTGTGACCTTGTCCTTGAGTCTCCATGAATGAGTTATGTGTTCTGCACATCGTCCCACAGGTGAACATTTAACCAAAGTTTAGAGAAAATCCTTCCAGGGGTATAGGAGATATATAGCGGACACGAAATTCAAGGCTCAAACCCATGACCATGACCTGTGACCTTGACCTTGAGTTGGCATGGTTGACTTATAGGTTTTACACATCGACTCACTGAGGCGAACATTTTTACCAAAGTTTAATGAAAATCTTTCAAAGGTTTCAGGAGATATGGAGCAGACAAGAAAGTGTTACGGAAGGACAGACGGACAGACAGAGGGATGGACAGACGGACAGGTTTCGGGGCTACATCCCATTGTAAATTCCCATTGGAGTTTAAGGGCTATAAGCTCCTTAACCAAAAGGTTTATAATGTATCTTAACGGAATAAAGCATAATATGGTTACAAATTTGAACCCATTAACCCGAAATATTGGCTCGGACACACGAACAGATGGACAGACGGACAGACAAAGGCTATGGGGGGATTAATAAATTGATAATACCCCTTCAACAGAAAGCCCCATGTGAAATCTAGTAAAAATTGGTCAAGCTTTTCAGAGGAAAGGAGGTTTAAAGATTACATGATGTGCACACACACACACACACACACACACACACACACACACACACACACACACACACACACATATATATATATATATATATATATATATATATATATATATATATATATATATATATATATATATATATATATATATATATATATATATATATATAAGTGCAGATAACCCCTGGAAACAATTTTTGATTGTAATTAAAAGAACTTGCTACTTTGATCATACATCGTAAGTTTCAGCCAATAGTTTTGAATACATTTTAAGAAAATAACTTTTCAATATTTTCCCAATACAAATGCACAGGGATGCAAATTCGATCTTGCCATAAAAAGGTCAAAGGTCAACCTAAGGTCATCATTTGAACAAACTTTGTAGACCTTGTGTCCCCGATGCTATACACCAAGTTTCAGCCTCAAAGTTTTCTTGGTTCTGGAGAAGAAGATTTTTAAGTGTTTTTACCATATACAAGGGTCACGCAAAAAGTTCTGTCACTAATAGGCTTCCTTGGTTTTATCCCAGGTATATTTTAAAATGTTTCACTGCACTTGCATGGTATGTTGAATAGCTAGCGATACCCGTTTATTTCGTGCAAATTGCTTTCCAACTGATCAAGTTATTTCAAATTGAAATAGATGCAGTCATATACACTGACCAATTTACTTGTTACATTTAGGCTTAATATAGATTAGTTTAAACATTTATTTCATGTATAATATTAACATATTTGAACATATACAAGACATGTGTTTACTACATTACAATATTATGAAGAAAGTCAATTGACTTATGAAGTCTGTCTCCAATATATTCCATATAATATAGATTCAAAGCAGATATTTAATGAATTGTGTGGTATATATGGACCTCAGACCATTTCAATGCGCACAGTTTTTAAGTGGGTTAAAGCTTTTAAAGCTGGGAAATTTTCTGTTGAAGATGATACTCGTCCTGGAAGGCCTAAAACCTCTGTTACCAAGGCTAACATCGCTGCTGTAAAGATTGTGGTGGAACAGGATGCGCGATTGTCTGTCAAAGGCATATCAGAAGGCAGTGTGCAAACAATTCTGAAAAAGCGTTTGGACCTGAGAAAGGTTTGGGCTAGGTGGGTACCTCATTTGCTCACTCAGGAGCAAAAGACACAATGCCTTAAATGTGCCCGGGAACTTTTGAAAACATACAAAGGCTGTAATAGTTGGGTTATTCTAACTTGGTAACAGGTGATGAAACCTGGGTGCACATGAGCCACAAAGAATGGCTGATAATAAGCAACGGAAGTAAAAAGATAAAAAATACCCATGTATTGC
Organism: Anodontia alba; assembly: GCA_964016985.1. Classification (NCBI taxonomy): domain Eukaryota; kingdom Metazoa; phylum Mollusca; class Bivalvia; order Lucinida; family Lucinidae; genus Anodontia; species Anodontia alba. The sequence continues at coordinate 69,075,683 of OZ024830.1, forward strand.
CAAGAGAACCATAAGTTCGAAAAAGATGTTGTACGCAATTTTCTTTAATTCAAGTGGGCCATTCGCTCAAGTGCTTTGTCCATCTGGTCATACAGTCACTGGCCAATTCTACAAGAATTCTGTATTGAAGAAAGTGAAAGAGTTTTACAATAAGAAACGACCAAGCAAAGGATGGTCAGGAGTCCACCTTTTACATGACAACGCCTCCTCTCATAAGTGTGAGGTTGTTAAGTCTTTTTTGGCTTCTGAAAAGGTGACAGTTTTAAACCATCCACCTTATTCACCTGACCTGAGTCCCTGTGACTTTTTATTTCCAAGGCTTAAGAAAATGCTTTCTGGAAATAAGTATACATCTAGAAGTTCTCTTGGCAGCGCTATTTATCAGTGTCTCCAACAGATACCAAAAGAAGACTATTTATCTGCTTTTCGCGACTGGGTAAAAAGGTTACAAAAATGTGTTTCAGTAAAAGGGGAATACTTTGAAGGTTTGTAATAAAAATATGTTTGATAAAACGTAGCACTGAAGTAATCCAAACCCAGTGACAAAACTTTTTGCAGGACCCTTGTATGGCATGGCAACCATCTTACTGAACTGACCACAATCATTTGTACGAATTTTCAATTCCCTTTTGACAGAATGCACCACATGAAGTTTGAAGAAAACTGGCCCAGGGGTTTCAGAGGTGAAGTCATTTGAAGGTGTGAACAAACGACGGATAGGGAGTGATCACAATAGCTCATCCTTAACCTTCAGCTCAGGTGAGCTAAAAAGATAATTACATGTTTTAAATCATTTTTTTTATATCTTATTTTTCCCCTGCAGAATACATACATACATGAATATTTAGAACAAACTGTACAGTTCACCTTTAACCATGCACTGAATAGACAACAAATTGTTGCTACAGTCCGCCAAAGTGGGACTTACGGAAATTATTATTTTTTAGGCAAACTGGAATTCGCTGAAATTTGCATCAAATTACAACTTTACTCAGACATAGCAGTGGGCAGAAACCTTTCTGAGAAGTTGGTGGTCGTTCTCCTGAAAATTTCATCATAGGCATATTTTTCGTAAAACCAGGATTTGACAGGATATGGTGAAAATTCAATTTTAAAAAGATAAAACACTGACGTACGGCATATGATTCACAAGAGATGTCCTCTGAAAAATAAAAAGCAATTATCTTAGAATGTCATCTGCTATAATTTTGAGTGGTTCTGGAGAGCTGAATGAAGCTTTTCTTGCAAAAAAATCAGACCATCCACTGCCTCAACCCATAATGATCTAAATTTGAATAATTATATCTTATACTGTCAAATATTTATCAGATAGTACTAAGATTTTACTTTTGTAAAGCATACATGTAAGTAACAGTTTTAAATGTATCAGATTTATATGCAATCAACAATCCAGATCAAGGGGCCCTATGGTACTTCAAAAGTCATTGAAATATTTAGTTCTCCTTAGCAGTTATCCTAGGCAATTGAGAAAAAAATGATGCTTAAAAATTTACCACTTAAATTTTGGAACATATGAAAAGGCAGTTAAGGGGACTGGCATTATGAAAACACACCTATTCAACTATATTGAAAATTTCACCTTCAAAAACTGCAATTTTTCAGATAAAAACCTCTTGATATTTTTCATATTTCTGCTCAAAACATAAGATTGTGGGTACTTGTTAGAACTGCCTCAGCGAGGCGGTTCTAACGAGTACCCACAATCTATGTTTTTGAGCAGAAATAAGAAAAATAATGTATACCCCTGTAAACCCCAGTTTTACTATATAAAAGTGGGGTTTGAGGGGGTCAAAATTATATAGGTATGTTTTCGTGATGAACACCTTGTAGATTTTCCACCAATTTTTTTTTCAGATAACTTTTGTGACTTCCTGTTTGCTTTCTTGCTTACCAAATCCCTTCTAAAAATTCTTTCCTTTTAGAATAGGCACCTTTTATAAAGGGGAAAAAAACATTTTTACAGAGTTGTCTCCCATTTTGTCAAAATCTATGTTCCTTCTGACAATCTCCTTTTACAAATACAAACAATACTTTTTCAAAATACCCAACACAATTCCAAAGTGATGGGTGTGGGTGTGTGTGGGTTGGTGTGGGTGGGTATGTGGCAGGGGGTAGGGGATGGAGTGTTCTGGTGGGCCAATGGTTTAAACAAGATGATCATAATGAAGAACATATATTTAAACTGGACATTTTTTGTAAAACATTATGTCCCCAACTGCAGCTTACCTCTAAAAAATGCAGCATAACCAAACTATCACCGAAATGGCAAATCAAATTCTAACATATTACTGACAATCAGCTATCCAGGTCAACAGAATGAAGAATTGAAAAGAAATGAAATTTCAGACCCTAGTAGTAGCGGTTTTTCAGTCACAGTAAGTACCAAACGTTTAAATACTAATGTCCAATAAAGGGGAATAATTCTGTCAATAAAAGCTACCATTCTCCAAAATGGCTGACACATCAAACACTACTAGCGGACCAGCAAGAATTATGCAAAAGGTGATGTAACATCTGCTTGCACCTGTTTTTATAAAAGAGTTAAAAATTTGTGTAACTAGAGCAAGTGTCCAGAGGGTCACGAATACCCCCGGCCGGTGCCATTTCTTAATTAAAAAATATTTTAAAGTTAATGACAATGATATAAGGCAAGATATAGTTTACAATGTCAGTCTCTGAGTGACACTGATCTATCATCCCAAGTACAACTTTCCTGGAGTAAATAGTCTTGAAGACATGAAGCAAATTTGCTGGGCCATAAAATATAGGTCACTGACCTACATATACTTGAGAAATTAATCTGATGATCACACTGATGCATTATACCATCTATGATGTTAATCCATTAAATAATCTAAAAGATATTAAGCAAAATCACTAGACCATGAAATATAGGTCATACCGATTTATATTTACTTTGAGTTGAAAGTTTGGGTCACATTGTGTCATTATATGTAAATATGTTATTTAGGTCTCAAATAGTGGGAGATAAGACAAAATCACAGGGTTATGAAATATAGGTCATATAATCCCAAAATATGATAGTAATACATTAAATTGTCTTCAAGATGTAACATAAAATCACTGGACTATGAAATATAGGTCACAGTGACCAACATTTACTTTTAGGTCAACTGTTGGAGCATACTAATTCATAATCCCAAATAATGATGTTCATACATCAATTAACATTCAAGATATGAGGCAAAATTACTGGACCATGAAATATAGGTCAAGGTGACCTACATTTGTTATGCTGTCAATCGTGGTGTCACACAGAACCAATATTCCAAGTATCACATTAATCGCTGAAATAGTCTTCAACATATAAGGCAAAATCGCTGGAGCATGAAAATATGATCACAATGACCTTGACCTTATTACACTGAATGTTGATGTGATAAACATGTCTGATGCCCATCCTTCTTTAAGAAGTTGTTTGTATAAACAAACTGCAAAATACTACTTTACTGAGGCATCCATGAAATAGGCTTCAAAATATACGTCAAAATCACTGAAGCATGAAAATAAGGTCACAATGACCTTGACTTTATTACACTGAATGTTGATGTGATAAACATGTCTGATGCCCATCCTTCTTTAATAAGAGGTTGTTTGTATAAACAAACTGCAATATACTACTTTATTGGGGTGTCCTAGATTTTGACCTCTAGCCCCACCCTGGGGCATGACCGAGGGGTTCATAGAAGTAGAATGCAAGAGAACCCTCCAGGTACCCCCATACCAAATATGAAAAGTTTTTGATCAGTGGCTGCAGAGTTATAAGTAATCAAAAACATTCGAAGTAAAACTTGGTTATAGAAAGGGTTAATGGACAGAATCACATCTGGACAGATGGAAGGACGGACAGAAGGATGGACGGACAGGCGAACGGAACAGATGAAAACTATGCTGGAGGTATAAAGATAAACTCACTGGACAGTGATCTGTAGGCCATTGTCCCAAAAATGATACTTGTGTTTGAGCCCCAGTTAGAGAGTTTTTTTTTTCCAGGTTTGATCACTGGAGGTCAAATGGTTCATGAGGAATCCAGCTAAATGCTAGCGTTGATGCATGAAAATGACACTAGAGTGTTTACACCCATGTAAGGGAAGAAGCACATGCCATGTTAAATGATTGTAGGTGTTAATCAGAAATGGGTTTATGTAAAAGAATGTTAGGGTCATAAGACCATGAAAATTAGTTCATGGTCATAAAATGATGCTGCATTGTTTCAGTCCTTGTTAGGGAGAAAGTGTATGCCAGGTTGTAAATGTAAATAGTTTTAGAAATTGACCTGGGATTGCTTTTTTTTTTTAATTTTTGAAAAAGGGTCGTTATATAAGCAAAAATCTGACAGTACAGGACAACAAGGCCCATGGGTTGCGGCTCGTTCACCTGAGTGAAATAGCCACTGCAGATATACAAACTTTATGCAAAATTTTTCCAAACCTGACATTGCAACTAATGAAAGGATCATCATTTGAGCAGTTCTTGGTTTTGAAAAAAAAAAAAACAAGAAAAATGCCTAACCTCATAATGAACAGGTTTTTCAAAAAGGTTAACCAAAAGGTAAATCTTGGGCGATGCCCAATGCCCGACTGGATATTGCTATTTTAAAGGACCAATTTTTGAAAAACCCGTCAAAAAATCAATTTTGGCTGAACAAGATTCTGCTTCAGGGGAGGTAAGTATGTAGCAAAGAAAGTTGAGTTCTCTCTCTTGCACGTGACACCCGAACTGGTCTTATCTATGCCTCTACCAAATAATATCAAAATATTTCAAAGCATTAAGATGTTATGAAGTGCGCAAGAATTTAGAATAGAAATTTGTTCAGGGGATATAACTAGCAGAAAAGAAAAAAAGCAATTGTCCTTCTTGCATGTGACACTCTTATTTGATCTGATATATGTCTCTATTAAATATTATCAAATTATCTCAAACAGTATGGGAGTTGTAGCCTAAAACAAGATTTTGATTTCAGGGGAGATAAGTAAATAATGAAGACAGTGAGAATTGTCTCTCTTGCACGACACCACTTCTGGTCCTTATCTATATCTCTACTAAATATTATCAAAATATTTCAAACCATTAAGAAGTTATGGAGTGCATAAGAATTTGGCTTAGAAATTTGTTCAAGGGAGACAACTAATAAAAATAACAAAGCAAGAGTTGTCCTTCTTGCATATGGCACTCCTACTTGACCTTGACCTATTTCCCTACCAAATCTTATCAAATTATCTCAAACAGTATGGGAGTTATGGCCTGCACAAGATATTGGCTTCAGAGAAGATAAGTACATAACTGAAGAAAAAAAGGTTAACTAAAAGGTAAACCTTGGACATCAAGGGAGATAAGTATATAAAGGAGAAAGTGTGAGTTGTCTCTCTTGCACTTGACATGTGTACTGATTAACTGCCAGATATGGTTCACATCACTTCACATGTTATAGAGACTAGAAAAAGTGTCCATAGGAATTGTAACAGGTATACCATGAAGTTATTATTAAGGCCCGGACACAGTTTACTATATGGAACTAAGTCAAGGGAAGATAATTCAAAAACGAAAAACGCAAGAGTTGTCTTCCTTGTTCATGACACATCGTCTCAATGCGATGCATGCACCTGTAAAGTTTCATGAATATATTCCATATGGTTTAGGAGTTATGGCCTGGACACGGTTTACTATATGGACTAAGTCAAGGGAAGATAATTCAAAAACAAAAAATGCAAGAGTTGTCTTCCTTGTTCATGACACATCGTCTCAATGTGATGCATGCACCCATAAAGTTTCATGAATATATTCCATATGGTTTAGGAGTTATGGCCCGGACACGGTTTACTATATGGAACTAAGTCAAGGGGAAATAATTCAAAAACCAAAAATGCAAGAGTTTTCTTCCTTGCTCATGACACATCTTCTCAGTGTGATGCATGCACTGGTAAAGTTTCATGAATATATTTCATACGGTTTAGGAGTTATGGCCCGGACACAGTTAACTGTATGGAACTAAGTCAAGCGGAAATAATTCAAAAACCAAAAATGCAAGAGTTGTCTTCCTTGTTCATGACACATCGTCTCAGTGTGATGCAGGCACTGGTAAAGTTTCATGAATATATTTCATACGGTTTAGGAGTTATGGCCCGGACACAGTTAACTATATGGAACTAAGTCAAGCGGAAATAATTCAAAAACCAAAAATGCAAGAGTTGTCTTCCTTGTTCATGACACATCGTCTCAATGTGATGTATGCACCTGTGAAGTTTCATGAATATATTCCATATGGTTTGGGAGTTATGGCCCGGACACGAAGTGGGACGTACGGACGGACAGATGGACGGACAGACAGACGGACAGACGGACGGACGGACAAACAGACGTACGGAACGGACAGGGGTAGTACTTAATGCCCATCCGCTATTCTTCGAATAGGCGGGGGCATAAAAATGCAATTTTTCCACTTTCCTATTATAAGTCTATGAGAGCTTTCAGTTGTCACCGCCACCAAACAATAAAAGCGATACAAGCACTGCACCATGCACTGCTACTGCACTTTCATCAAGCAAGTGCCATAATTCTGTCAAAAATACAATCAAAGGGAAGGCGCATTGGTCTTTCCCTAAGTATTACCAACATTGATGCATGTACATGTGTTAATTTTGGCTTCATTCAATGTTCAAAGGGGAATAACTCCAAAAGCAGGCAGACCAGAGTTATGGTTAATGTCTTCTAAGTCATCCCATAGAGCTTTACATTTGCCAGAAGTTTCGTGAAAATATAGAGTACATTGTAGATATGGCTATTTTCTATATCCACTATGTTCAAAGGGCCACAACTCCAAAAGTAGGTTAACCAGAATTACGTTTTTGTGCTCTGCACAGTGACTCTGGGTGCCTTAAATTTGTTAAATATTTCATAATAATATCATGAACAGTTTTGATCTTACAGAGTAGACACGAGTACATGGCAGATATGGCTATGTTCAATGTTCAAATGGACAATAACTCCAGAAGTAGGCAAACCAGAGTTATGGTTCATGTGTTCTGCATGTTGTCTCATAGTGCTTTACATTTACGTGAAGTTTGGTGAAAATATCTCAGACAATATCAGAGTTATGGAGTGGACATGAAAGATGGAAGCATAGACAGAAACTCAAAATTTCAGAAGGTATAACATAATACTCGCCATTTTTTGTTGCAGGGCATAAAAAAGCAGATCACCATATTTTAGCTAGTTTAAATCTTCCTACCCAAGCACCATTCCTACCTAATTACAGAAAAATTGCTTCAGTGGTTTTGGAGAAGTTGTTGTTTTAAAGTGTTAACGAATGGACGACAGACAAAAGTGATCACTATAGCTCATTCTGAGCATAGCTCAGACGAGCTCTAAATACCAGTCCTCAGTTTTTTCAGTCAACCCAAATAAGAAATTTCAGAGGCCTTGCTTTGATAGTTAGCAAATGCATAAAGCATTACAGCCATATGTTGGTATTGACGGATAAGAGCAAAGAAATATGCCCCATTAACTTCTTCAAAATTGGGGGCCTAATTAAAAGTAAGTGAAAGATTTTTAGGATACTTGACCTGCTGTGATACATTAAATAAGCTGACAGTGCAATTAGAATTCTCCCATTGGCAGTCACAATAGGTAGCAATAGATACCACTGGCACCGTGGGTACCAAGGCCACAATAATGAGTCTGGAATTATAAACAGTTTCAGTAGCTTTTGCCAACCTTTATTATGCATGTGACTTTTAAACCACCATCAAGAAAACTTTACAAAAGTTGAAAGAAAACTGTTTTAGACATTGAAAAGTTATATTTCATTACTCAGCAGGTTTGGAATATGAATCTCTCAAAGGGTTTTGCTTCCTCATGTTGAGGGGAACTGGTTCACTTTCAGGGGAGTGGTAACTCTTTCAAAATTAATTTTGTCCCTTTCTGAAAAGGGATCTACTCTAAAAGGAAAGAACTTTCAGAAAGCTTTTCAGAAGAAGCTTCATAAGCATGAAAGCAAACAGTGAAACGGGAAGTCACAAAAGTAATCTCGCTTTTATTCATTCGCCTTAAGCATAAGAGAAACTCTTTCAATACAAGTTTACCTTAATTTCTCTTAACACAGCTTCAGGATCCAGCAAGTCTTTTGGAATCCCCTTCTTAGAAGGTGGTAAGTCCTCAATCCACTGAACAAGTTTTGTGAGTCCAATCTTTTCAGACTTGCTCAAATTAATTTTCTTCATGCCCTTCATAGAACTACATTCTCTCTTTTTCACTTTATTAGTCTGTACATTAGATTTCCTGTCAGTCTGTGGTCTACTTTGCTTTACATCTGTGTTGGAATCAGTCAGTGAATTGGAACTTTCTGTAGAAGATTTCCTGAATAATCTGTGTCCATTAGATGCATCCATAGGAGATCTAGGTGGCCCAGAGGCTGTACTATCATCATCACTACTAGACTGTCTCCTTGGTGACTGGGCATATGCATTATCGATCCTTGTTAAAGTTACAGCAACACGTTTTGGCAATTTTGGTGTAATAATGTCTTGTTCTATTTTTATACTGTCTGTTTTATTATCATCCATCAAAGGGCTTTCTGGGCTTGTTGACATCCCTGACATTTGAAGTTCAAGATCATCTGTTAACTTTGGCTTCTCAAGGTATGTTTGTCCAGTTAAGCAATGAACATAGCGTTCTAACACATACCAGCTTATCTCCGCATAAAATGGGTACCGGAACTTCGAAGGAACCTAAAATTATAACAGTTACTATGTATAACAAGAAATTAAAACGGTTTATTCATGTCTATAGCCCAGGTGCGAGGATACACAACTCTCAGAGAGCAAATTTTTTAACATTAAAGCAAGCATTTGTCATTTCAATAATTTGCTGTAAAATCACTTCCATCTTTATGTGGATATAATCCCAGCATAGAGGCAAACTGAAACAACATCTAAGTGATAAAATTTTGATAATAACAAAATGTTTTGTCACTCTGATCTAAGTTCTAGGAAAAAAAAAATCAAATTTAAAACTGACTTTATACAGATATTATCCTTAATTTATACACTGTATATATATCCAAGCAGAGGCACACAGCACCTCGGAAAAAATCTGCCATGTAACAGACAAACTTTTGTCAGCTATGTCAATTGTAGTAAGTTTTAATTTTGTTTGTGTTGAGGTTTTACAGCCCAGTCAACCCAATGGGGTCATGTCGAGTGCGGTAAGTTTACCTAACCACACGTTTACTGGGCAGGCTTAGTCCTCTAAGTGGTTAACCAGTATTGTGCACATTCTTTTGCCAGAAACTGACAACTGCCCTTTTTGAATCAGCAGAAGGGAGAGAATGACCGTAGAAAATATTTCATGATCAATCTCCCAAAAGAATGTTGCCGACCTCGGCAGGGGTTGAACAGGCGACCTCGTGGTCTCCAGTTGGACGGCGCATCCAACTGAGCCACCGAGGCCGGCGTAAGTTTTAATAACTACTTTCAAATGTGATTTTATGTAGATATTCATTTATAATTGTTGATATGTAGGGGGGAGGGTATCCGGTAAATATTTTTCTTATTTCTCCATGAAAACATATGCTGTGGGTACTCATTAGAAGTGCCTTGATGAAGTGCCTTGATGAGGCACTTCTAATGTGTACCCACAATATATGTTTTTGTGGAGAAATAAGAAAAATATCAATACTTTTAGACTGAAAAAAGCACCTTAACTAGTGCTATGCAAGGGCAACCTTTATAGATTTTGCTATTTCTTTTGGTTGCATTTCATTGGTAGAAAGCCTGACACTTTGTCTGATTTCATGGCAAAAATAAATCTCCCTCCTCTGACACACCAACTCCCTCATTTCAGTAAAGATTTCCTTTACTGGGGATCATGGGCTCAATGGCTCAGTTGGATGCACGTCCAACTGCTAATCAGGAGGTTGTGGGTTTGATCCCCGCCTGGTCCGACAACATTCTTCAGTGGAGATTGATCATGAAACATTTTCTTCTTTCCCTTCAGCTGATTCAAGAAAGGCAGTTGTCAGTTTCTTGCGAAAAAATGTGCACAAGTACTGGTTAACCACCTAGAGGACTAAGTCTGCCCAGGAAAACTGACAGGCTTGACATGACCTTAATGGGTTGATTTGGCCTTAAAACCTCAACTGAAACTCAAAATTCACTGGGGGTCCAACATTATCAATTGTATATGGTTGAAAAATGAAAACACCCACCCCCTCTCCACCTCCCCACAAACAAAACTCATCTAAAGTATGATTCAGTGATTTAATTTACACAAACTAAGTGCTGTATCTACATTAAAAAATAATTATTTTATATATGTGTTTCTGTATTGTTACACTAATCAGACTACTATTGAAAGTAAATGAATAACTTTACTGTATATGCATTATGTCATCAGCATTACAATTATGTGACATTATTAGAAAATAATATAAAAGTCCTGCAAGCACTGCACCATGCCCCACCACTGAACTTACATTAAGCAAGTGCCATAATTCTGTCAAAAATAAAATATGTTCTACATGTTATGTCCCTTTACATTTTTGCAAGGCTTCAAGGAAGTCTCTGAAACCATTTTCAAGTTATAGAAAGGGCACACATATGTGACTTAGATCACTATTGACAATGTTCAAAGGGAGGTCGCATGGTCAACCCCGCCGAGGCCGGCAACATTCTTTCATGGAGTTTGATCATGAAATATTTTCTACAGTCATTCTCTCCCTTTCGCTGATTCAAGTAGGGCAGTTGTCAGCTTCTGGCGAAAGAATGTGCACAATACTGGTTAACCGCTTAGAGGACTAAGCCTGCCCAGTAAACGTGTTTTTAGGTAAACTGACCGCACTCGACATGACCCCATTGGGTTGACTGGGCCGTAAAACCTCAACACAAACAAAAAAACAATGTTCAAAGGGTGGAAACTCCAAAAGCAGGTAAGTCAGAGTTAAGGTTCTTGTTTTGCAAATTGTATAATGGTGATATACATTTGCATAAAGTTTCAAGAAAATATCTCAAACTGTTTTCAAGTTACAGAGTGGACACAAATATATTACAGAAATCACAATTTTCAAAGCTCAAAGGGCCATAACTCCAGAAGTAGGTTAACCAGAGTTACCATTCTTGTGTTCTGCACCTCGTCTCATGATGTTTTACATTTGTGTGAAGTTTCATTAAAACACCTGGAACGGTTTTCAACTTATAGAATTGTCTCATAGTGCTTTACATTTGTGAGAAGTTTCATCAAAATATTTGGAATGGTTGTCAACTTACAGAGCAGACACAAGTACATGGTAGAAATGGCTATGTTCAATGTTCAAAGGGCAAAAGTAGGCAAACCAGTGTTATGGTTCATGTGTTCTGCATGTCATCTCATAGTGTTTTATATTTGTGTGAAGTTTAGTGAAAATATCTGTTTTCAACACAGAGCGGACAGAAGTACATGGTAGAAATGGCTATGTTCAATGTTCAAAGGGCAATAACCCCAAAATTAGGCAAACCAGAGTTATGGTTCATGTGTTCTGCATATTGTCTCATAGTGCTTTACAGTTGTGTGAAGTTTGGTGAAAATATCTCTGACTGTATCCGTGATTTATTTACAGTTTGGTTCTATTGAGTCTCAAGGACTCACATAATTGAAATTCATTGAGTCTGATGATAAAATCATGAGTCTGTAATGTATTTTAGAGCAGATTTTTACTGTTTTTTGTGAGTTCAGGGACTCACTTATATAAAATTTGTGAGTCCCAGAGAAAAATTATGAGTTTATGAAGCTGGACTGGCAGGTAAAAAAAAATCATTGTGGTATCAGAGTTATAGAGCCGACATGACAATGGAAGCACTGACGGACAGACGGTCAGACACCCAAAATTTCGGATGGCATAACATAATACCCTCGCCACTTCAGTGGCAAGACTGAAAATGGTCTCCACCAAGACCTAATATATTAAAACTCCACTTAAAAATAGTATGGCAATTTTCTGACATTTTTTTTTCTTTTATTTATATTAACAGGGTATATATGTTACTGAGAACCACACATTTTTGTCATAAGAATCTGAAATGTATGACCATAAATAGGGTGAATTTGACTGTAGACCTGTTCTTCAATACAGCTCATCACCTGCAAGTATGTATGATTTTCAACATTATTTAAGTCATTCTATTCCTGACAGTAACATAGGTAACTTACATTAGTTCTGTCTTGTATTACTGACAGTATCACAGGTAACTTACATGAGTTCTGCCTTCTATTCCTGACAGTAACACAATTAACTTAAATGAGTTTTACCTTCTATTACAAACAATAAAGAAGATAACTTACATGAGTTCTGTCTTCTAATTCTTAAATTAACATAGGCAATTTACATAAGTTCTGTCTTTTATTACTGACAGAAACAAAGGTAACTTACATGAGTTCTGTCTCCTATTACTGACAGTAACATAGGTGACCCTCATGAGTTTTATCTTCTATTACTGACATTAACATATGTAACTTACATGGGCTCTGTCATCTATTACTGAAAGTAACAAAGGTAACTTCCATGAGTTCTATCTTCTATTTCTGACAGTAAGATAGATAACTTACATGAGCCTTGTCTTCTACTACTGAGAGTTATATAGGTAACTTACATGAGTTCTGTCTTCTACTCCAATAGTTAGAAAGACAACTAACTGTCTTCTATTACTGACAGATACATAACTAACACAGGTAACATATAACTTTGTCTTCTATTACTGACACAAACATAGGTAACTTATATGACTGTTGTATTCTATTTCTGGCAGTAACATAGGTAATTTACATGGTTTTGTTGTCTACTCCTAACAGTAACATAGGTAACTAACATGATTTTTGTGTCATCTATTCCTGTCAGTAACATAGGTCACTTATATGATTTATGTCTTCTATTACAGACAGTAACGCAGGTAACTTACATGAATTCTGTCTATTCCTGACAGTAACACAGGTAACTTACATGTCCTGTCTTCTATTTCTTACATTTAGATAGGTAACTTAAATGAATTCTGTCTTCTATTTCTTACAGTAACATAGATAACTTACATGATTTCTGTCTTCTGCTACTAACAGTAGAAAAGATAACTTACACAAGTTCTGTCTTCTAGTTCTGACAGTAACATAAGTAACTTACATGGCTTTAGTCTTCTATTCCTGACAGTAATGCGGGTAACTTACATGGGTTCTATCTTCTATAACTGACAGTAGCACAGGTAACTTACATGAGTTCTATCTTCTATTCCCGACATTACAATGTACATATTAACTTACTTGAGTTCTGCTTCTACTCCTGACAGTAATGTATTAATTGTCTTCTATAACTGACAAGTAACATAAGTACATAAGTAAGTTACATGAGGTCTGTCTTCTACTCTTCACAGGAAGATAGGTAACTTACATAAGTTTTGTCATCTATGCCCAACAGTTACATAGGTAAGTTCTGTCTTCTATTCCTGACAGTAACATAGATAACTTACATGTGTTCTGTCTTCTACTCCTGATATCATCATTCCTGACAGTAACATAGATAACTTACATGTGTTCTGTCTTCTACTCCTGATACCATCAGTTGTTTTTCAATGTTGAATGAATGTAGAAAATTACCCCCAAACACAAGAGAGTCCTTTGGTGTGTAAACAGCATGAATCCAACCTAATGCAGAAAAAAGCAGAGTTAATAAGTGTATGATTAATCTCCTACTTTTTTTTTACATTTTTTTCTATACATATATATATAAATGGCATATGGCATATACAAACAGTATTTTGTTAAACAACTTTTTGACAGAAGACCCTATGTGAAATCTGGTGAAAATGGAAGTTTTTAAAAGTAAAACATATTCTAACAAGCAATACTTAACCTATAGATAATGTGCTTTTCTATTCTGTATTTCAAACCTTCCACAGAAAAAACAACAGTTCAGTCGTCTTAAAGAGTCTAAATCCAGAAGATTATTTAAGAGATACCTGTGTGACATCACTCTTCCCGCTCTTTTGATCAAGTGTCAGTTTCTTTGAAGGATAAAAACAATATAACTGAGCTACGCGGGGAAGGAAGGTGGGATTCTCTTATCTATAGGTTAAGTATTGCTTGTTAAAATATGTTTTACTTTTAAAAATTCACTTTAACTGCACAATACATTAACCTATAGCTAATGTGCTAGACTTTGCAATTAGAAGGGAGGAGCCCTCCTAGTTCTAACACAATTAATAATATATATATATCGAATCCGTGTCTTCTCGATTGAGGCTCAGAAAACTCTTAGGAATAAGATACATTCATGATATAGATATCTTAAAAATGATCTAAATTCCTAACATATATGTAAGATAATAACTACCTTCATATATGTAACATAAGTTTTGGAGGCTGTCAGTCTTCTCTAGGCGACAAAGGCTCTATTTTCCTGACCCCCAACCACTTTTTGGGCAACAACTATTGGGCCCAAAGTATGGAGATTAGCTGCTTGTTGAGACATGCCCCTAAGGTAGAATTTAGTGAAAGAAGAGGATTGATTCCATACTGCTGCTTTGAGTATTTCAATGAGTGGAACTTTATCAAAAAATGCCCAAGAAGAAGATAGCGCCCTAATTTTATGAGCATTGATTTTTTAGGAAAGAAATGTCTCTACCAGTGAGTTTCCTATAGGCAAGTTTAATAGTATAAGATATCCATCTCGAGACTGAAGCCTTAGAGATATCTTGATTGCCTTTAACTGGTAAAAATAATCTAGTCCTGTTCTGGCAATAAGAACTGGTCATTTTAAGATAAAACTTTAATGCACTTATCGGGCATAAAAGTCTGTCCGAATGTTCCCTTTTACATATTAGAGCTAAAGAAGAGATAACTAGAGGATCTGGACAAATGGACAGAAGCTGGCTCTTTGCCAAAAACCCAGTTTGTACTATTAATAATACGGAACCATCAGATTTATTGAACCTTAAATAATTTTCCTCCATTGCTAAAGCATGAATTTCTTTTAGGAGTGGCAAGAGCTAATAACAAGAGTTGTCAGAAGACAACGCAGCTCGCCGGGAAAGGCTAATCTGATAAGCAAACAATCTTTATTAAATATTAAAGATTAAATGCAGAACTTAAACTTATATGACAGAGTATGACCTGACTTTGATGTCTGAAGAATGTCAAAACTGAGGGTTGGGATATATGCCATTAAAATATCTTCCCTTAGGTTGGTGTGGGCAAAATATGAAAGCTGTATCTTACATGCTGAATGCCTTAGGTTGATGTGGATGAAATATGAAAGCTATATCTTACATACTTCAGCAGTTATGTACTTTTCAAAACTTAAAGACAGCTGTTAATGACAAAGTATGACTTGACCTTGATCTAGGCACAAGGTCAAACTGAGGAAGGGGTGTGTACTATTGAAAGGTCTTACCCTAAGGTAGATGTCAGCCAAATATTAAAGCGGTATCTTGAATACTTCAGCAGTTACGAACACTTTTCAAAACTTAAAAGCTCAAACATGGGTTTAAATGACAAAGTATGACCTGACCTTGACCTAGGCAGAAGGTCAAACTGAGGAAGGGATGTGTGATATTGAAAGGTCTAACCCTAATGTTGGTGTGGGCCAAATATTAAAGCGGTATCTTGAATACTTCAGCAGTTACAAACACTTTTCAAAACTTAAACGCAGAACTCGAACATGGGTTTAAATGACAAACTATGACCTGCCCTTGACCTAGGCAGAGGGTCAAACTGAGGACAGGGTGTGTGCTATCAAAAGGTCTTACCCTAAGGTAGTTGTGGGCCAAATGTTAAGCGGTACCTTGAATACTTCAGCAGTTACAAACACTTATCAAAACTTAAACGCAGAACTCCAACATGGGTTTAAATGACAAAGTATGACCTGACCTTGACCTAGGCAGAAGGTCAAACTGAGAAAGCAGTGTGTGCTATTGAAAGGTCTAAACCTAAGGCTGGTGTGGGCCAAATATTAAAGCTCTACCTTGAATACTTCAGCAGTTACAAACACTTTTCAAAACTTAAACGCAAAACTTAAACATGGGTGTAAATGACAAAGTAAGAACTGACCTTGACCTACATAAATGGTGGGAACGGGGGTATATGTTATTGAAAGGTCTTACCCTAAGGTAGGTGTAGGCCAAATATGAAAGCAGTACCTTAAATAATTAAAAAACTTTGGACACCTTTCAAACTTAAACATTGTGCTAACATGGACGCCGACGCTGATGCCGACAGACGCCGACGCCAATGCTTGGGTGACAACATAAGCTCTCCGGGGACATAGTCCCGGCGAGCTAAAAAGGCCGTCTTTATCATAATGTGAAGTTTAGATGCCTTATGTAAAGGTTCAAATGGAGATTTTTGTAGGGAAACTAAGACCCAACATAAATCCCATTTTGGTGTAAGAGATATTTGTACTGGACGTTGTAATTCAAAGGATCTAATAAATTCAGACAAGACTGGGTTAGATCCGATTCTATTACCCATCTTGAATTTACGGGTATTCGAGATCATAGCCTTATAACCTTTGATTGTACTTATTTGATACTTTTTCTCAGAGAAAAGAAAAAAAAGGAAGTCAGCTATCACTGTAAGAGGGGCCGAGACCGGATTAACCTTCTTTCTATGACACCAATTGGAGTATATGATCCATTTTGCATCATAGACTTTCTGAGTCGATTTTCGTCTTGATTTTGAGACAAAGTCTGCAATGTTCTGTGAAAAGTTTTTATCTCTAATTCATTGTTTGATAACTCCCAAGCGTGAAGAGCGAGTAATGGGAGATTTGGATGCTGAAACTTCCCCTTGGCTTGCGTTAGCAATTTTGGAAAGAGTGGAAGATGAATTGGAGCGGATACTAATAGTTGAAAACATATAACCTCTGAAAATCACGGACATTGGGGCCAAAGAGGGGCAATAAGAACTATTCTGCACTGAGATTGTTGAATCTTGGCTAGTACAGATGGTATCAGAATTGTCAGTGGAAATACATATGCATGAAGATAATTCCAGTTCATTGACAATGCGTCCGTCGCTAAGGCATGATTGTCCGGAACTGGAGATACATACAATGACTGAATGGTGTCACAAACAAATCCACATAAAATTGGGGTAACTGAGCATTTGGAAGACAGAGTTCGCTACTGATTGATCCAAAGCCCCCTCTGTTTTGAGAGGCCTGTCCAATCTTGAAAGATGGTCTGCCAATGTTGACTTTGCCTGGGATATGACCCTCTGATCACGATATCGTATTCCAGGCACCAATGGAGGATTTTCCATACCTCTATGCATGGGCTGGGAGAATGTGTTCCTCCTTATTTGTTTATATAATTGACCACTGTTGTATTGTTGGTCGAGATCATAACACAAGAATGGTGAATATATTTTATGGCTTTCTTCAGTGCTAAATGAATGGCCATCATTTCTAACATATTGATATGGAGCTGGGATTGATATTCCGACCAGCGACCATGAAAGGATACTCGTCGGCTCTAGATGAGCTCCCCATCCAAAATGACTGGCATCCATGAAAAGGAATATATTGGGCTCCGGAGGATGAATGGACGTTCTCGAAGCGAAGCGAATGGTGTCAATCCACCATTTCAAGTGAAATTGAATCATGTTGTTTATCCGAACGTAATGATCCATTGGAAGAATGTGTGGTCTCCAGACAGATAAAAGACACATCTGAAGCGGGTGTAAGTGTAGTCTGCTTAGGAGAACAAAATCTGCTGCTGCACTGAGTTTGCCCAAAAGAGAAAGTAAAGTTTGTGCCAAAACTTGCATCTTGAAAAGAAGTATTTTGATAGTCAGACGTAGGGAATCGACTCAGTCCTGTGGTACCCTGACTATATTCTGTTGTGTCAGAAATTCTATCCATAAATGTGAATTTCTGGGCTGGTATCAAATGTGACTTCTTTAGATTTGGAATGAAACCTAGACTTTGTACAATTTATAGGCAATATTTGGTGTGAAATATTAGCTGGTTGCGAATTAGATCTCTTAAAAGCCAATCGTCTAGGTAAAGAAATACCCGGACGGCACTATGGCACATATGCGATGCTATAAGTCCATCAGTTTGGTGAAAATCCACCGACTTAGGGCCATTCTGAAGGGTAAGGCCGTGAACTGAAAGACCTGACCATCGAACATGAACCGAATATACTTTCAAGATCAACGATGAATCGGAACATGTAGGTAAGCATCTGTCAAGTCAATGGAGACAGTTGATGTACTGATTTGACTGTCTCCATTTTGAATGGTTGTTTCCTTATATATTGATTTAGCAGCGAAAGACCTATTATTGGACATAACTTTCCATTCTTTTTTGGTACAAGAAATAGCCGGGAATAAAAGCCGGGAGTTCCCAGATCTTGTACCCTTTCCACTGCCCATTTCTGGAGAAGATCCACGATCTCTTGTTCCAGTAACAGGGAGGAAGATTGACTTATCGCAACTGACAATAGACGGGGAGTTGACATGAATGGTATCCTGAAACCGTCTCGAACGATAGAGAGGACCCATTTGTTGTTTGTTAATTCTCCCCACTGTTCCACAAAGTGGGTCAATCTTCCTCCCACTGGAATATCTGGGTGTGGCAAGATAGGTAGTGGAAAGGGTTGGCTTTCAGAACTTTGTGGAAGATGAGGCTTGTTTAGAGGAGGGGAACTGCTTGGCATTACTGCTCCTCTTATTAAAGTCCTTTCTGGTACCGGACGTAGAGGACTGAATCTGAGTTTTAGACCTGTACATTTGAGAATGTTTAGGTCTAGATTGTTTGTTCGGCAGTTTGGGTATTTTGAAAGCTTTTGTAGCCGAATAAGATGCTTTCTGTTGTTGGTTAGCATTTGTTGAGGAGGAGGCTAAGAATCTCTGTTGTTGCGCTTCGTAATTGGATTTAACGACCTCCTTAATTTTATTACTGAAAAACGATTTAGCATTTATTGGAGCATTCCGTAACTTGTAACCGGAGTTGTCCAATAGTAATTTTGAGGTGGCTATTGGGGCGTCATGTCTAGCCTGAAATAGTTCAGTAGCAAGAATGGTAGACATTGCTACTGAGTGTCTAATGGATTTGGCTGCAGCCTCCAAGAGTCTATATAGAGCTGGGACTGACATTGACTCTTGCTTGAGGCATAAACAGGCTGCCGAAGAGAATAAATCCGCGTGCGAATTGATCGCCACTAATTTGCAAGCTCTCTTTTCCCAGAGTTCTAAATTCTTTACTGGCTCAGAACATCTTCCCCTAGTAGAAATGTCCAAAAGCGAAGCGTCAGGTTCTAGTAGAGGAAGGTTTTCTGTAGGGAAATACTGGTTGAGGCTTTTATAATATTTGGTTGGCGCTAAGGACGAAACCAAATGATGAGGGCATAACCAATCTTTAGTCAAAGTTTCAGAATCTATTCCACTCTGAATGAATTTGGTGGTATTTTCAACCAATTTCGACTGTGGGAGCGTTATTAATGGAGAAGCACAATTCTCCATCAAGTGCTCTATTCCTGATAATGACCTTGTAGGAGTATTTTCCTCTGTCGGTTTAGGGCATAACTTCTCAGGAAGCAGTCTGAAAACCTCATTAATAGCTCTGTCAAAGGACCAGGTTTCCGAGTTGGCTTCAGAACCTGAGCCCTTTGTTTGTTGCACTGCATTATCTGAATGTATAATCGGTGTCTGATCCATAATCCTAACAGATTGCAGAGTACTCGGAACTTCTGCAATCTGTGGAGATACTCTTGTTCTTTTATATCTTCCATAATCATGAATGAAATGATTTGACGAAGAAGACGACGACATCGAACGCCTTCTTCTTTTGTGTGAATGTTTTGATCTCTTGGATCTTTTTGCTTCTTTTGTGAGAGGAGGTGAAGCGGATCTAGAAGAGGATGAAGAAGAAGACTGTGTCTTCTCCTCTTCTTTGTGTTTGTCTTTAGGCAAATCTCTTCTACTTGCGCCTAGGAGATGTTTGCCTATTATCTGACAGCCAAGTATTACTCGGCGGAGCTATGTCTATGCTTGGGTCAGAGATCTGACTAAAATCAGGCTCAAGGGGCAGTAATACTCTTTTTGAGGTAGAGGAGTTCTGAGGCTCATACTGCAATGACTGCTCAGAACTACTTGCTACAGGGTAATCATTATCAGCCGTCTGATGTGTGATGACCGGTGCCTGATGAAATGACTGTTGCCTGGTGACTGGATGACCGGTGACTGGTGCCTGGTGATTAACTGCCCAGTACCCAGTGCCTGGTAATCACTGAATGACCAGTGACTGGATAACCGGTGACTGGCTGCCCAGTGCCTGGTTGACTGTGAAAATTTGCCTGGTGCCTGGCTGACCGGTGACTGGTTGACCAGTGACTGGCTGATCGGTGCTAGTTGACCGGTGACTGGTGAACGGTGCCTGATGGATTTACACTTCGGATGCATTCTGCATTATTTTGTCACTGGCTGTATTACTTTCTCACTGCCTGTATTACCTTACTGTCCGTATTACTTTCTCACTACCTGTATTAATTCTCACTCCCTGTATTACTTTCTCACTGCCTGCATTACTTTCTCACTGCCTGTATTACTTTCTGATTCCTGTATTACTTCTTCACTGCCTGTATTACCTTACTGCCTGTATTACTTTTTCACTACCTGTATTAATTCTCTTACTTTCTCACTACCTGTATTAATTCTCACTCCCCTCCCTGTATTACTTCCTCACTGCCTGTATTACTTTCTCAATGCCTGTATTATTTCCTCACTGCCTGTATTATTTTCTCACTGCATGCATTACTTCCTTGCTGCCTTTTTGACTTCCTCACTGCCTGAATTACTTTCTCGCAGCCCCATTAACTTTTCACTTCTTACCTGGTTTACTGTAAAACTGCTAAATATTTTCTATTAACCTGAATCTTAGAGAACTTTGAATAAATTTGTTAACACATTACAGCTGTCATAAATAACTGATTCTCCTGAGAATACAGAACTCTTATGAAAGGCAGTTTTCTACCATATATTACTAAGTATTGACAGAGGGTCTTGCACAAACAGTGTAGAGCCATATCAGATACACTGTAGCTGTCAGTAAATGATGAATAGGACACACAGTAGAATAATAGTTAATTTTATCTGACACACTGTATCTTTGAGAAACTGACATATTTACCCAATATATTTGGACACCTCAACTCCTTATCATACTTGTTCTAAAAGTCAACAAAAATCTACTAGCTTTAGATGTTGTGTGAAAACTGCTGGATGAGTACAGTAAAGACCATCCTGATCAGTTTGTTTGTGTTGAGGTTTTACGGCCCAGTCAACCCAGTGGGGTCATGTCGAGCGCGGTCAGTAGTGGTAGGACATCTGTTGGAAATCATAATCGATCACCGGTTGGCATCGGTTGCTGCTGCCGATGCGATTTTCCGATTATAATCGGTTCCTGAATAATTCGCTTTGGCGTGCATGTTTCACTGTTAATCCTTGTTCATGGTCATGTGTTTACAAGTTCATTCAACTGTACTGCACAACAACTGAACTCTACATTTACAAAGCGTTTGTTAGTACTATTTTTCAGAGATTTGGTGGCCTATGTTAAGCATGTTATTAATATTTTAAACTTTTTTTTTTTTTTTTTTTTTGCAGATTCAAATAATAATAATAATAAAAACTTAACATAGAGAGAAAACATATCTATGATGCTTTAAAATGCTGTTTAAAACATTGTATAAGTTTCAACCCACCTGTATGGTTCAGGAAGAATTAAAATTAAAATGTCCGACTATTAGTCCAGTGCCCGGTACTAGTGTGCAATCGGTAAATTTCAGCATTGCTTTATTGATTTTAAATGAAAAACTGGGTGAAAAAAAAAAAAAACAACAACAAAAAACAGATGCACTAGTCTGAAGGGCTGAAGCTGTTTTACTAGTGCTATGACACTTTTAATTAATAAACTTTGAAGAATTTGTTCCATTCAGAAATTTTTAGCGGCAAAAAATACATCAAATCAGACATTTGTGCGAGTCATAGAACCAGGTAGCTTAATTTTAGGGAACATGAACTATCAATACATTTGACTTTAACAGTTTACACATTATTTCCGCCCATCTGTTGTACAGAATGATTCTGTTACATCAAATCAACCGTGAACCAGTCGGCAGGCTTGGTGAATCTGAATGACACGTCATAACTACACACTAGCCAATAAAAGAAACTTGCTCTGCCCCGCCTTCTACTGCTTAGTTTTGTAAATCAAAAGCGGCGGCTTATTGTCACAAATCTTTATGGTCAACGAGTTGTGCAATCAGTGACAGATATCCTCATACACTGTGAAAACACTTCCGTGAATACTCAAGTATAGTCTCTGAGTACATCAACAGATAACCGTTTGTTTTACCCCAAGTGGTTAATTGAAAACATGCAGCGTCAATCAGTTTGCCGATGATCGATTGTGAGAAAGTTCAATCGATTATCGGAATCGGGAGCTTCCAGCACGCCGCTAATCAATACCACCCGATCATCGGTACACCACTAGCGGTCAGTTTACCTAACCACACGTTTACTGGGCAGGCAGTCCTCTAAGTGGTTACCCAGTATTGTGCACATTCATTTGCCAGAAACTGACAACTGCCCTTCTTGAATCAGCGGAAGGGAGAGAATGACCATACAAAATATTTCATGATCAATCTCCACGAAAGAATATTGCCGACCTCGGCGGGGGTTGAACCCGTCACCTCCTGGTCTCCAGTCAGACGGCGCCTCCAACTGAGCCACCGAGGCCGGCTGCAGCCTGATCAGACCTGGCATTCTGTACTGTCTAATATGGGCAGACAGTATAGACCAGCCTGATCATTCTGTACTGTCTAATATGGGCAGACAATATAGACCAGCCTGATCAGACCTGGCATTCTGTACTGTCTAATATGGGCAGACAGTATAGACCAGCCTGATCAGACCTGGCATTCTGTACTGTCTAATATGGGCAGACAGTATAGACCAGCCTGATCATTCTGTACTGTCTAATATGGGCAGACAGTATAGACCAGCCTGATCATTCTGTACTGTCTAATATGGGCAGACAATATAGACCAGCCTGATCAGACCTGGCATTCTGTACTTTCTAATATGGGCAGACAGTATAGACCAGCCTGATCAGACCTGGCATTCTGTACTGTATACATGTAATATGGGCAAACAGTATAGACCAGCCTGAATACCTGGCATTCTGTACTGTCTAATATGGGCAGACAGTATAGACCAGCCTGATTAGACCTGGCATTCTGTACTGTCTAATATGGGCAGCCAATGTTTCCTGAAGCTGGCCTGACCAAATAGCTAAGGTAAACACAGTAAGGTTATTTACCTGATGGAATTATAAATGTACTTCCAGCAAACAGTGTAATCTTCTGACAATCATTGATCACATCAGCAAGGAAAACATCACCTTGTTTACCAGACAACACCCAGTTCTCATACACTGATACATTTTTAGACGTTGGAGGAATCAGCCAGAACACCTATAGAGAATATTCATTATTGTGTTAAATCTACCCAACTGCCCTAAATATTCAGACATACCTTATTGTATTTTGAAGTAAAATTTGAACAAGTCAATTTCACTATCTGCTGATGTTTCTTAAATATAATGCAAACTTCGCAGACCCTGAAGCCAAGTTCTGCACCCTCTGATATGAGTCTACCCAGTCTGTCACCACAGCTCTGTTAAGAGCGGGTATCTGGACAATATTTTTCTTATTTCCCCTTGAAAATATACCTTGTGGGTATTCATAAATATGTTGTGAGTATTCATTAGACGTGCCCATGTTTCCAAGGAGAAGTAAGAAAAATATCCTTATCTGGAGCTATGGTCACTCATCCAACACACATCAACAGGTAGTAAAATGGACGTTACAATTTGAAGTTAAGTCATGTAAGGAGTTACGAGGGTCATGCAAAAAGTTCTGTCACTAATAGGCTTCCTTGGTTTTATCCCAGGTATATTTTAAAATGCTTCACTGCACTTGAATGGTGTGTTGAATAGCTAATGATACCCCTTTATTTCGTGCAAATTGCTTTCCAACTGACCAA
This sequence comes from Anodontia alba, assembly GCA_964016985.1. Lineage (NCBI taxonomy): Eukaryota > Metazoa > Mollusca > Bivalvia > Lucinida > Lucinidae > Anodontia > Anodontia alba. The sequence goes on from OZ024830.1 coordinate 69,099,788, forward strand.
GTTATTTCATATTGAAATAGATGCAGTCATATACACTGACCAATTTACTTGTTACAATAAGAAACGACCAAGCAAAGGATGGTCAGGAGTCCACCTTTTACATGACAATGCCTCCTCTCGTAAGTGTGAGGTTGTTAAGTCCTTTTTGGCTTCTGAAAAGGTGGAAGTTTTAAACCATCCACCTTATTCACCTGACCTGAGTTCCTGTGACTTCTTTTTATTTCCTAGGCTTAAGAAAATGCTTTCTGGAAATAAGTACACGTCTAGAAGTTCTCTTCGCAGCGCTATTTATCAGTGTCTCTAACATATACCAAAAGAAGACTATTTATCTAGTTTTCGCGACTGGGTAAAAAGGTTACAAAAATGTGTTTCAGTAACGGGGAAATACTTTGAAGGTTTGTAATAAAAAAAGGTTTGATAAAACGTAGCACTGAAGTAATCCGAACCTAGTGACAAAACTTTTTGCAGACCCTCGTAACACTTAGCACTCTGGGTGAAAAGGGCATCTTTCATTTCTGCCCATGCATGGATTTTTTCTGAAACTTTGTATAATAATAACTAGGCATATGCAACCTATGAAAATGTGCTTATTAAATTATATAATAAAAAGTTGGACTCAGGACGCAACCTTGACTCACTCCCCCATGAGCTGATACCTGTCTCCAAATAAGTATGTCATACATCTTAAGTTTAATTTAGTTTTAAGATTTTTGTGCTGTGCTGAATGGTGAACACCATAGTAATTCTATTGGTACCACAAAACATTTATATTTAATTAAAGTTAACATTTTCTGATAAATTGATTATAAAAAATCTGAATTTTTTACCAAAAAATGAAAAAAATATCAAAATTAAACTTTCAAAATTAATATGTTATAGTCTTTGTCAAGATTTCATACTACCAGGAAAATTTGCTACATATATCCTCTATAGCTGTGCCAAATTTCATAAAAAATCAAAACCGGTAACATTGTCATTTTAGGCCTTGAATGGATATAGGTCGATTTTTACAAAATTGACTATTTTGTTACATTGATAAAAAACAGTAGGGAAAGGCAGTGTTATCAAACACTTCTAACACTTAACAATCAAAGAGAGTTTAGACAACTCGGAATGAATATATCTTGAGCTACCCATTAAATTTTCATGACTTGCTATTACTTGCCTTCTATTTATATGGACTCTGACTAACCAACTATTACAAATGTAGACAGCATAACAAATTAAATCTAAAGAAATTCTAATTAACAAATTAGGCTTAACAAAATCTTACGCTTTAATTCATGTCAGCAAATCACTGAGCATTTTGTATAATTACTTCCCAAAAGGCATAAAACTAAAATAGGTGTAAAACAGGGGTATCCATTCTCACCATTACAAAAATAGGCATAAAACAGGGAGATCCATAATCTCCATTGTCATATTAAGAAGATGTGCAAACGTACTATTGCAAGTAGTTGTTGCTTGTTTGTTTGTTTTGAAGAAGGATTTGCATCCCCATCAACAGATTTTAGGATTTTTGGAGATTTGCTTCTGGACTGGTGAACTCTAACCAAACTAAGAACGCTTGAAAAGAAAATAATACCTATAGACTTAACTTCTTATATATCTATAGCTTGCTTGCAAGCCTATATTGTATTTTGAAATTATGAACACTGGATTTCTTGTCCTGTAACATGTTCAAATGTGTCACTTCAATCGGTATTTCCTGCGATCGAATTGACACTGACACTGGAGTTTTTCTCTTTGTTTCAACAGTTATCTTTGATGACAGCAGCACAGAATACTGTTTATGTGGTCTTAACTTTTGCTATCAGAAAAGCAGATCTATCCTTTCTTCCTTACAGTAAGCATATATGAAATTGTTTCTGTTCTGCATAAGTTCTATTCCCGTGCACATAGTTTGACTTAAACAACAAATTGATGTTCTGTAGTTTTTCATGTTAAAGCTTTAAGATTTTTCCAAAGGTTGTATGCCATTCATATTTTAGTCATTTGCCTAAGGACTTCCATACTAATTTGAAACTCCGCTATATGTTAATTAACACAGGGGTTTAAAACAGCTAACTTGTGTGGTCTTAATGTGAATCTAAAGGATGTATTGAAGAGTTTTTGAACAGTTTACATTCATTTGGTTGCTGGCAGTTCTATGGTATTTAATTAATTCTATTTTCACCTTGTCTGCATGGTCCAGATCATGTAAACGAAAAGTTTTTTGTTGTTTTTTTTGGACATGGTGTTCAACAAGGTGCAATTTAGTCAACTGGTTATAAATGGATATGTACAATTATGGTATCAACTTCTTATACAAATCATACTATATAATGGTAATCCAAATTGAAAGCTACTGATAAGATGACTTTACACGATACTACTTATACATGAGTATTGGGTAATTTCATATTTTGCCGACTCAGGACTATATGTATTCAGACTGTTCAAACAACATGTTACCGGTCTTCAATTTTTATGAAATTTCATGTGTTTATTCCTAATACATATGGAAATTTTTTATGCTGAGATGGTGTCTTGACAAGAATCGGAACATGGTAAAATTGCAGAGAATATCTGGATGAATACATAACCTGCAGCTGAAATATGGGGCTACCGTTCAACTTACGTTATTGCTCCAACACTATTGCTAAGTACATGAAGCCATCCATAGTATCAAAACATGTACTAATGAAGGCCTTAATTAATAAAACATTCCAGCATCTGAAAAATGAAATCCTGTGTACTGTACGATGGTTAATATTAGGGCACCCCCTGATTTGGTAGTGGCCGCGTACAAAACACTATAAATTTACAATGGAACTACATTTAAAAGCCAATGCCTCATAATCATCAGTGTTATACCCTGGGCAACCATTGTGCAGAATTTCATCCAATTCCAAGCGTGGGCAGAAACCAATGTAAATTTCCTATACCGTGTAAGAGCCCCTTTCAGCAGACGACAAAATGAAATATTTTTTCTTATTTTTCCCAGAACCAGGTTTTGATATTTCATGTCTCCAGTGGAGACAATTTGCATGAAAAGTCAAATCCTGTTTTCTGGGAAAAAATAAGAAAAATATGATCAATTTATCATCTGCTGAATATGCCCAGAGAGTAGTAAAGGTTAAAGTGCTTGAATTTTAGGGAACTAGAAATTGTGTTTGTAGAACACTATGCCCCCAACCATATGCTTGCATCTAAAGACAAGAAGCCCACGGGCCACGGGTCGCTCACCTGAGTGACATAGCCACTGCAGATATGCAGATGTTATGCAACATTTTTCCAATCCTGTCATCGTAACTAATGAAAAGATCATCATTTAAGCAGTTCTTTATTTTGAAGAAGAAGATATATGGCATGCCAGTCAATTGAGCGTGATCATTTGAACAAACTCTAAATGGCAGCCATCTTGGATATCCGATTGGCACAATTTTAGCTATTTTTGATCTACAAGTCACCCCAATGTCTCCTACGAAGTTTGGAGTCAATTGGCCTTTCGGTGCAGGAGAAGCAGCTAAATATAGTTTTTCAAGATGGCGGCCATGGTGGCCATCTGGGATTTCTGATCAGAACAATTTTAGCTACATTTGTGCTTCCTACTAAGTTTCGAGTCAAGTGACTTTTGGGTTTAGGAGAAGAACCGAAAAATAGATTTACAAGTTGGCTGCCATGGCGCCCATCCTGGTTTTACGATCGGCACGATTCTAGCTATTTTTGATCTACAAGTCACCCCGATGCTTCCTACCAAGTTTGGAGTCAAATGGCCTTTCGGTTCAGGAGAAGAAGCGAAAAATAGGTTTTCAAGATGGCCGCCATGGCGGCCATCTTGGATTTCCGATAGGCATGATTTTAGCATATTTTTGATCTATAAGTCACCCCAATGCCTCCTACCAAGTTTGGAGTCAATTGGCTTTTGGATTTAGGAGTAGAAGCGAAAAATAGATTTTCAAGATGGCGGCCATGGCGGCCATCTTGGATTTCCGATCAGCACGATTTTAGCTATTTTTGATCTACAAGTCACCCCGATGCTTCCTAGCAAGTTTGGAGTCAATTGACCTTTCGGTTCAGGAGAAGAAGCAAAAAATAGATTTTCAAGATGGCCACCATGGCGGCCATCTTGGATTTGCGATCGGCACGATTTTAGCTACTTTTGATCTACAAGTCACCCTAATGCTTCCAAGCAAGTTTGGAGTCAATTGGCCTTTCGGTTCAGGAGAAGAAGCGAAAAATAGATTTTCAAGATGGCCACCATGGTGGCCATCTTGGATTTCCGATCGGCACGATTTTAGCTATTTTTGATCTACAAGTCACCCTGATGCTTCCTAGCAAGTTTGGAGTCAACTGGCCTTTCGGTTCAGGAGAAGAAGCGAAAAATAGATTTTCAAGATGGCGGCCATGGCGGCCATCTTGGATTTCCGATCGGCACGATTTTAGCTATTTTTGATCTACAAGTCACCCTGATGCTTCCTAGCAAGTTTGGAGTCAATTGGCCTTTCGGTTCAGGAGAAGAAGCGAAAAATAGATTTTCAAGATGGCGGCCATGGCGGCCATCTTGGATTTCCGATCAGAACGATTTTAGCTATTTTTGATCTACAAGTCACCCCGATGCTTCCTACCAAGTATCAAGTCAATTGGCCCAGGGGTGTAGGAGGAGTAGGCTTTTAAAGCAATTGTTGACGCCGCACAACGCACGACGGACGACGGACGACGGACATTGACTGACCACAATAGCTTACCATGAGCACTTCGTGCTCAGGTGAGCTAATAATATAACAAGAGAAGCACCTAACTGCATTATGGACGGGTTTTTCAAGGCAATAGCTTAAACACTTTTTTGAGAAATCTTGCTTACAAGGTTAATATGCTAAAATTTCCAAAGGGACATAACTAAAAAAAAAATCAAAAGTTTTTCAAAAGTTTATCAGGTCATCTACTCATCATCCCCTATTCAGGGTGTCAAGTTTCAAGGCAATAACATAAACAGTTTTCGGGAAGTCTTGTTTACAAGGTTAAAGTGCCTATTTTCAAAGGGCCGTACATTAAAAAAAATCCAGAATCTTTATAAAAGTTGATCAGGTGATCAACTCATCATTCCTTATCAGCATGTCAAGTTTCAAGACAATACGAGGGCAAGTCAACAAGTAACCAACCTATCCCATTTCCAATTGACTGAGACACCCAAGATTTTCATGCCTTGTTTCAATACATGTTTTAGGCCTGAGGGCAAAACTGCACCCTTATCATGTCATAAAATATTGAATGTCAAACAGGGCTAGCGATGCAAAAGTAAGCTTTTCGTCAAAAGTTGAGTACCGTGCTGTAATTCGGTACTTGTATTTGAAAGGGAAAACAGGTCAGGAAATACATTGCGAGTTGACCAATGTTTATGGGTCTTCTGCACCATCGTATGCACAAGTTAAATTCTGGGTTGGGGAATTCAAATGCAGTAGAATGTCTTTAGAAAACGAAACCAGGTCTGGACGCCTATCAGATGCCACCAATGGAGAAATGTGGAAAAAAGTATGGGATCTGGTGTACTCTGATAGGCAAATTAAGGTGGAAGAAATAGCAAATGCATTACACATTTCACATGGTAGCATTTCAACAACTTTACATGATCGCTTGGGTATGCACAAGCTAACAGCCTGTTGGGTCCCAAAATCGCGATGAGCAAATGGCAACCAGAGCATCAGTATACAGCGCATTGTTGAAGCAGTTTAGGTCAAAGGAAGATGATTTCCTTTCATGTCTGGTGACTGTAGATGAGACCTGGGTCCATTATTATGAGCCAGAGAATAAAGCTCAAAGTCGCCAGAGTGTAGGGCCGGGATCTCCGCGGCCAAAGAAGTTCAAAACGCAACCCTCTGCTGGCAAGGTGATGGCAACTGTATTTTGGGATGCACAAGGCGTTATTATGTTGGACTTTCTAGCAAAGAAAAGTACAATAACAGGTGCGTATTATGCAAATTTGCTTGACTAACTGAGAATTGTATTCCGTGAAAAACGCCGAGGTAAACTCTCCAAAGGGATTCTGCTCCAACAGGACAATGCGAGAGTCCACACTTGCAAAATTGCAATGGATGCTGTGGAGTGGAATGGGTACGAGCTAATACCGCACCCCGCCTATTCTCCGGACTTAGCTCCTAGTGACTATTTCCTATTCCCAAACTTGAAAAAGGATATCCGTGGACGTCATTTCCGGTCCAACGAAGAAATTGTGGCAGCAGTTGAGGAGTGGGTCAGAGACAAGGACCCTGGCTTATTCAGTTCTGGGCTGATGGCACTGGAACACCCTTGGTCCAAGTGCATCATTCTAGAGGGCAATTACATCGAAAAAGAAGCGATCGATCTCACCCAGAAATAAGTTAGGCTGGTTTTTTATTGACTCGCCCTCGTAGCTCTAATAATTTTTTATATATCTTGCTTACAACATTAAAATGCCCAAATTTTCGAAGGGCAATAATTCAAGAAAGATTTTTCAGATTTTTTGTAAAAGTTAATCTGATCATCTACTCATCATCCCCACTATCAGCCTGTCAAGTTTCAGGACAATAGTTCAAATACTTTTGAAGATATCTTGCTTCCAATGTTTAAATGTCTAAATTTTCAAAGGGCCTTAACTCAAGAAAAAATTTTTGGAATTTTTTTCAGAAATTAATCAGATCATCTACTCATCATCCCCTATCAGGATGTAAAGTGTCAAGGCAATAGCTTAAACAGTTTTTGAAAAATCTTGCTTACAAGGTAAACAAATGCCCAAATTTTCAAACGGGAATAACAAGAAAAAGTTTTCGAAATTTTTCAAAAAAATGAATCAGGTCAACTACTCATTATCCCCTATAAGCCTGTCAAGTTTCAAGACAATAGCTCAAACAATTTTCGAGATATCTTGCTTACATGGTCAAAATGCCCCAATTTTCAAAGAGCCATGACAAGTATAAAAATCCGGAATTTTTTCTAAGTTGAACAGGTCATCGATTCATCATTTCCTATCAGCCTGTCAAGTTTCAAGACAATAGCTCAGATAGTTTATGAGCTATCTTGCTTACAAGGTTAAGATGTCCAAATTCTCAAAGGGGAATAACTCAAGCAAAAAATTTCAAATTTTTTTTCAAAAGTTTATCAGGTCCTCTACTCACCATCCCTTATCAGCCTGTCAAGTTTCAAGACATAGCTCAAATTGTTTTCAAGATATCTTGCTTACAAGGTTAAAGTGTCCAAATTTCAAAGGGCAGTAACTCATGAAAACTTTTTCAGATGTTTTTAAAACATAATCAGGTCATCTACTTATCATTCCTTATCAGCCTGTCAAGTTTCCAGATAACAGTTCAAATTGTTTTCGAGCTATCATGCTTACGGCATTAAAATGCCCAAATTTTCAAAGGGCAGTAACTCAAGAAAAAATATTCAGAATTTTTTAAAAGTTAATCTGATCATCTACTCATTATCCCCTATCAGCCTGTCAAGTTTCAAGACAATAGCTCAAATAATTTTCGAGATATCTTGCTTACAACGTTGAAATGCCCAAATTTTCAAAGGGCAATAACTTTTCAGAATATTTTCAAAAGTTAATCAGGTCATCTACTTATCATCTCCTTTCAGCGTGTCAAGTTTCAAGGCAATAGCTCAAACAATTTTCGAGAAAACTTCTTTACAATGTCAAAATACCCAAATTTTCAAAGGGCCATAACTAAAGAAAAAAATTCCAGAATCTTTTCAAGACATGGTACTGGATATAATTTTGGAAGAAGAACATCTTCCTTAGCTATCTGTATACCAAATATAAAGTAAATGAATAGTATGATTTGAAATCTTGCTGAGAAAATACAAGATCTTAAAAACTTTGAGGTGAACATTTAACATAAAATTCTTAAGTCTGTAACCTTGACCTCTAGGTCATAAACAGGCATGGGGATAGTGCCAATTAAAATTTTGGACCAACATCTATAATAATGCCAAATATAAAGTAAATCCATGCAAGGATTTAGATATTAAGAGATCTTAAAAACTTTGACATTAAACTTTAACATAAATTTCTAAGTCTGTGACGACTTCTAGGTCTTAAGCAGGGGTGGAGCTAGTGCTGAAATTTTTTTGGACCAATATCTATAATCATGCCAAATATAAAGTGAATCCATGCAAGGATTTAGAAACTAGACAAAGTGCCCAGTGGGGCACGTATACCCCCGACCAGCGCTACCGCCAGTTTTTAAAGAACGCAAAGTATGTAGCTTTGACTCTGGAAATGGCAGTTATATGCTTTATGTTATAACATTGAAAAACTTCAATCACACATAATATGAAGCCCTTGACCTCAAAGATCAGGCACAGGTGCAGGGATTGAGCTTAATAAAACTTTAGCCCTATAACTATCACCATATACTAGTGAAATCAATCAGTCTTTATAATATAAGCAAAAATGACATTTATATGAAAAGTCTGTGACCTTGACTTAAAAGCCATGCCCCAGCTTGGGGATGGTGCCGAGAAAAACTTTAGACCTATATATACCATCATGCTTAATATTAATGAAACCAACAAAAGGGTCTTCATAATATAGCTATATAAATTTTAATGAAAATTTTAAGGTCACCTGCCTACTCAATGCCCTCTACATATCGGTAAAGTATCACAAAAATATCATAAAGAATTTTTAGAGTTATTGCCCGCACAAGATTTAAATAACCAAGGGAGAAAACTGCAGAATGGAGTCAGAAAGTCATTCTTGAATGTGATATGCCTACTCAATGTCCTATACATACTGGTGAAGTATCATGAAAATATCTTAACATGTTTTAAAGTTATGGTTTGCACAAAATTTTTACAATTCTGGAGGCAAGGGGAGATAACTCATGGACCAAGTCAGTTAGAGTTGTCTTTCTTGTACCTGACACCCTACCAAATGCCCTCTACAATCTGACAGTTTCCTGAAAATAGCTCAAAGGGTAGTTAGGAGTTATGGAGTGCACAATAATGCATTTATGGACAGACAGATGGATGGATGGATGAATGGATGAATTCCATGCTGATAGCTATATCCCCTTAACCTCTTGGTAGGAGGATAACGAAATTCAACAAAAGGTCTTGATGGTATAGCTATATAAACTTAGATGCATTTTTTTTTACTTTTATATGAAATTTCTAAGTCTGTGACCTTGACCTCAAGGTCATACCCCCTCATGGGGATGATGCTGAGTAAAACTGTAGACCTATATCTACCAACATGTCAAATATAAATGAAATTCCTCAAGGGTCTTGATGATATGGCTATATAAACTTAAACACAAAACAATTTGACTTTTTTATAAAAATTCTAAGTCTGTGACCTTGACCCCAAGGTCACCCTCGGGGTGGGGATGGTGCTGATAAAAACTTTAGACCTATATCTACCATCATGCCAAATATGAATGAAATCCATCAAAGGGTCTTCAAAATATGAGGTCTTATAGACTTTAACGCAAAAACTTTGACCCAAAGACAAAAATAAAGTATGAACAAATAATGCTTCAAAGGACGGACGGACAGACGAACAGATTTCTTGCTGATAGCTATATCTGCTCAACCGTTCAGTTAGGGGATAATGAAATTTAATAAAAGGTCTTGATGACTTAAACGCAAAAATTTTTAACTTTTATATGAAAATTCTAAGTTCGTGACCTTGACCTCAGTCACAACCGTGTGGAGATCATGCGAAGTAAGAAGCTAGGCCGATATCTACCAACATGTCAAATATAAATGAAATTCCTCAAGGGTCTTGATGATATAGCTATATAAACTTAAACACAAAACACTTTGACTTTTTTCACGAAAATTCTGTCCATGAACTTGACCCAAAGGTCACCCCCGGGGTGGGGATGGTACCGATAAAAACTTTAGACCTATATCTACCATCATGCCATATATGAATGAAATCCATCAAAGGGTCTTCAAAATATGAGGTCTTATAAACTTTAACACAAAAACTTTGACCCTGTGACTTTTTTATGAAAATTCTAAGTCCGTGACCTTGACCCCAAGGTTACCCCCCGAGGTGGGGATGGTGCTGATAAAAACTTTAGACCTATATCTACCATCATGCCAAATATGAATGAAATCCATCAAAGGGTCTTCAAAATATGAGGTCTTATAAACTTTAACGCAAAAACTTTGACCCAAAGACAAAAATAAAGTATGAACAAATAATGCTTCAAAGGACGGACGGACAGACGAACAGATTTCTTGCTGATAGCTATATCTGCTCAACCGTTCAGTTAGGGGATAATGAAATTTAATAAAAGGTCTTGATGACTTAAACGCAAAAATTTTTAACTTTTATATGAAAATTCTAAGTTCGTGACCTTGACCTCAGTCACAACCGTGTGGAGATCATGCGGAGTAAGAAGCTAGGCCGATATCTACCAACATGTCAAATATAAATGAAATTCCTCAAGGGTCTTGATGATATAGCTATATAAACTTAAACACAAAACACTTTGACATTTTTCACGAAAATTCTGTCCATGAACTTGACCCAAAGGTCTGCCCCGGGGTGGGGATGGTACCGATAAAAACTTTAGACCTATATCTACCATCATGCCATATATGAACGAAATCCATCAAAGGGTCTTCAAAATATGAGGTCTTATAAACTTTAACACAAAAACTTTGACCCTGTGACTTTTTTATGAAAATTCTAAGTCCGTGACCTTGACCCCAAGGTTACCCCCGAGGTGGGGATGGTGCTGATAAAAACTTTAGACCTATATCTACCATCATGCCAAATATGAACGAAATCTATCAAAGGGTCTTCAAAATATGAGGTCTTATAAACTTTAATGCAAAAACTTTGACCCTGTGACAGAAAGACGAACGAACGAACGAACAAATGTACGTACGAACGAACGGACGAACGGAAAAGCGAAAACTATATACCCCCACATACTTCGTATGTCGGGGGTATAATTAAGAGCTCTTTAAAAACTTTGATGCATAAGAAGGGTAGGGGATAGTGCCAAATAAATGTTGATCATACTAAATATAAAGTAAATCCATGCAAGGATTTAGAGATTTAAGGGATTTTATAACTTTGACACAAAACTTTAACATAAATTTCAAAGTTTGTGACTTTGACCTCTAGGTCATAAGCAGGGGTGATGATAGTGCTGAATAAAATTTTAGGCAAATATCTATAATCATGCCAAATACAAAGTAAATCCATGCAAGGATTTAGAAATTAAAAGATCTTAAAAACTTTGATGCAAAACTTTAACATAAATTTCTATGTAGCAGGGGTGGGGATAGTGCCAAATAAAATTTTGGAATGATATCTATAATCATTCCAAATATTAACTAAATCCATCTCAGGATTTGGAAAATATATGGTCCTAAGAACTTTGACGTTAACCCTTAACAGCTTTTAACACTGCCAACGCCAAAGCCAAAGCCATCGCCAATGCAGAAGCTGATGCTGGGGCTAGTGCAATAGCTCTTCCTGTACTTTCATACAGGCAAGCTAAAAAGTAATAAAACAACTAGAATTGTTTTTGTAAAACACTATGCCCTCAACTATATGCTTGTCGATACAAAATGCCAAAGTTGAAAAGGAAATAACTCCAAACAAAATTTGTTCAGGTCATCTACACCTTGGTTCCAAACTGCTTGCAAAATTTCATGAGCCTAACTCAAGTGGGTCCTTAGATACTTTGCTTACAAGATTTTCATTGGTCTAAGTTTGAAAAGGGGCATTACTCCACCATGAAGACTCTGTCTGCAATATAAAAATGCCCAAAATGACAAAGGGCCATAACTTGAGAAGTATTTTTCAGAATTTATTCAAAAGTTAATCAGCTTATCTACTCATTGCTACCAATCTATTCCTCAAATTTCAAGGCTCTCCCTTCAATAGTTTTTGAGATATTTTGCTGAAAAGATTTCATTCAATTTTTTTCAAAGTGCCATAACTCAGAAAAGGGACATAATCCTGATAAGAAAAAAAATATGTGTCAGCCATTTGTCATAAGAAACCCAAATATGAACTTTCAAAATCCTAGCATGCAGGATTCAGAAGTTATGTTATGCATCAACAAGCGTAACACACGGACGCATAGACACAGAGACACATGGACGCACAGACAGATGAACAAACCAGAAGCAATATGCCCCTCCAACTTTTTTGAAGTGGGTGCCTAAAAATCAACTTTAGAATTATTGAGGAACTTACTCACCTTTTCACCATGAAGTATGTGGTACCACACAGATGTACCACCAAAGTCAATGTGGAAGTCTGTGAAACAGCCTTTCACACTCATGAGACAATACCTGGAATACAGATGGTCAACACTAGAGCACAGCCTTACATACTTTATTTACGCTAAATAATCAGACCATCTCAACTCCTAACCATACTTGTACTGAAATTTGAACAAGTTCATTTTAATAACTTATAATGCGTCTAAACCTGACCAGGTGCTGTATTCTGGGTCTGCAATTTGCTCAATCCTGTCTGATAGAATATTAAGGGGAAATATGGTAAGACTAGTAATGGTTTTAGAGAAAAACCAGATTCTCCCCATTCCTATCCCACCCCAACTATACCCACTATGCTGACTTTAGAAACTAGATCAGAGCTAACTAAATCTAATCAATTTAAGTTCCTCCCCAACATCTTCATTGCGTACTGTACTTTTCTATTCACTTTTACTGAACTGTTCAGTGTGACAACCATTTTATGTATGAAATGCTAGTAAAGTGCTAGTAAGTGTATGGTAATATTGCAAAGTATTTGTGAGTTATAAGACAAAAAGAAAAAGAAACAGGACCTGTCACTGGACAGGAAAACTTGCCTGAAATCACACTTGTCCATCATATGAAAATACTGAAGTCTGTGGCTTGACCTCAGGATCACTCTGAGGGAAAGGGGGTTGTTTTGAAATGATCTTTGGACCAATTTCTAAAACCAGTCTATATATCAACTACATCCATCCAAGCACCCAGGAGATGGGTCTCTGTCTGAACAAAATGGACCAGTATCACCAACTAAATCCATCCATTTGATCAGAAGATACTGATTACAGTTGAATTTCAATGGCTCGAACATCTTTGGGACCATAGAAAATGAAGTTTTTTAAAAGTAAAACGTATTTTAACTAGTAATACTTAACCTATAGATAATGTGCTATTCTATTCTGTATTCTTACCCCCTCCACAGAAAAACGACCTTTCAGTCGTAATAGTCTTAATTCAGAAGGTCCCTTTAAACAGTTACCTGTGTGACATAATTCCTCCCACTCAAATGATCATGTGTCAGTTTCTTTCATGTATAAAACAATACACAATTAGCAGAAAAGAGCAAGGGTGGGAGGTGGGACCATAAATACTTATCTATAGGTTAAGTATTACTAGTTAAAGTACGTTTTACTTTTAAAAAACTTCATTTTAACTGCGTAATACATTAACCTATAGATAATGTGCAGAATTTGCAGAATAGGAGGGAGGATTTCTCCTAATAAATAAGTCCCAACTTCTGAATTAAGACTTAAGAAACCCAAACTTTAGATATATCTAATAAAGGACTTAATTAATGCATAAGGCAATAAAAGTCCTTTAAACCAAGGATAAAAGATAATCCAGGTTTAAGATATATCAATTAGAAGGTATAATATAACATAATTAGTGTATATTAAGTACCTTTCTAGTAAAGCATCAGGTGTAGGAGGCTGTTGACGTTGTCTATGCTTCCAGAGCTGGATGCTGTTGGCCCCCCACCACTTTTTGGGCCACCACAATGGGGCCCAAACTTTGTAGATTTTCTGCTTGTTGAGACATGTCCCTGAGGTAGAATCTAGCAAAGGTTGATGATCGATTCCAAACCGCTGCTTGAAGGATATCATTGAGAGGAACTTTGTCAAAGAAAGCCCAGGAAGAGGAAAGAGCTCGACTTTCATGAGCTTTGATTTTAAGGAAAGAAATGTCTCGTTTAGTGAGTTTCCTGTAGGCAAGCTTAATAGTGTCAGATATCCATCTCGAGATAGTATCTTTAGAAATATCTTGATTGCCTTTAATGGGAAGAAAAAGTCTAGTTCTGTTCTGGCAATAAGAACTAGTCATTTTAAGATAGAACTTCAGAGACCTAATGGGGCAAAGAAGTCTGTCCAGATGTTCCCTTTTACATATTCGAGCAAGACTAGAAACAATAGGGTCTGGTTTAACAGAAGGAAGCTGGTTCTTCGCTAAGAAGCCAGTTTTAAGCATCAGGGAAACTGAACCATCAGTTTGATTGAACCTTAAATGTTGTGAATCCATAGCCAATGCATGTATTTCGCTACATCTTTTAGCAGTGGCAAGGGCTAAGAGAAAGGCTGTCTTAATAGTAACGTGAAATTTAGAAGCCTTATCAAGAGGTTCAAAAGGTGGTTTTTGTAGACATACTAAGACCCATGATAAGTCCCATTTAGGTGTAAGAGATCTTTGTACTGGTCGTTGCAGTTTGAAAGACCTGATTAGTTCAGTTAAGACTGGATTAGATCCGATTCGATTACCAGTTTTAAATTTAAGAGTATTAGAGATCATAGCTCTATAACCTTTAATAGTACTGATTTGGCATTTCTTTTCCATGAAAAGAAAGATTAAGAAATCGGCTATAACTGTAACAGGGGCTGAGATCGGATTAACCTTTTTTGTATGACACCAATTAGAGAAGATGGACCATTTTGCATCGTAGACTTTTTGTGTAGATGTTCTTCTTGATCTAGAGACAAAATCTGCAACGTCTTGCGAAATTTTTTTATCTCTGATTGATTGTTTGATAACTCCCAAGCGTGAAGGTCGAGAAGTGGGAGGTTTTGATGAACAAATCTTCCTTTTGATTGTGTCAAGAGTTTTGGAATTAGTGGCAGACGAATCGGAGCTGACACTAATAGAAGAAGAAGTTCTGAGAACCACTGTTGTTGTGGCCAGAACGGAGCTATGAGAACTATTCTGCATTGATGTCGGATTTTTTCCAGAACAGCAGGAATCAGAATAAAAGGAGGAAAAGCATATGCATGAAGATGATTCCAGTCCATGGACAGGGCATCTATCACTAGTGCTTTGTTGTCTTGTACTGGAGAGACATATAATGGGAGTTTGTGATTGACTCGGGTCGCAAACAAATCCACATTTGGAAAATTGAGCATCTGGAATACTGAATTCGCTACTGTTTGATCCAGAGCCCATTCTGTCTTGATAGGTTTGTCTAATCTTGATAGGCGGTCTGCAAGAATGTTGAATTTGCCTGGAATGTGACCAACTCTGATAACGATGTCATGTTCCAGACACCAGTTGAGAATTTCCCAAACTTCTACGCAGAGGTTGGGAGAATGAGTGCCACCCTGTTTGTTGATATATGAGACCACCATTGTGTTGTCTGTAGATATAATGATGCAAGAATGGTGAATAAATGTTATGGCTTGTTTCAGTGCTAGTCGTATGGCCATCATTTCTAACATATTGATATGGAGCTGGGATTGGTCTTCTGTCCAGCGACCATGAAAGGATAGTGCTGTCGGCTCTAAATGAGCTCCCCATCCGAAATGACTGGCATCCGTATAAAGGAAGAATTTGGGATCTGGAGGATGGATAGTAGTCCCTGTTTCGAACCCATTGGGGTTTATCCACCATTGTAAGTGAGATCGAATCATACCGTTTATCATAATAGGATGATCGAGAGGAAGAATATGAGGTTTCCAGGCAGACAGAAGACACATCTGAAGGGGATGTACGTGTAGTCTGCCTAGGATAACGAAGTCTGCTGCAGCACTGAGTTTGCCCAAAAGGGAAAGGAAAGTTCGTGCCGATACATGTTTGAATGACAGAAATTTCTTGATTGTCAGAAATAGGTTCTGAATACGATCCGTTGGAACCCTGACTAAATTCCATGCCTATAAAGGTGAATTTCTGAGAAGGAACTAGATCCGATTTCTTTAGATTTGGCAGAAAACCTAGACTTTGAATAATTTGAATGCAAAATCTTGTCTGAGTAATCAAGCGATTGCGAATCAGATTTTTGATTAGCCAATCATCTAGGTACGGGAAGACTGATATGGCACGTTGGCGTAAAAACGCTGCTATAACGTCCATCAGTTTCGAAAATATCAACGGACTTAGCGACATTCCGAACGGTAAGGCCATGAAGTGATATACCTGATCTTCGTGAACGAAACAAAGATACTTCCGGGATTGATGATGTATCGGAACGTGTAGGTATGCATCTGTTAAGTCTATGGAGACAGCCCAGTCATTGAGTCTCATCGCTTGTCTTACCGACTTGACTGTCTCCATTTTGAAAGACTGTTTCTTTATGTATCGGTTCAATAAAGAAAGGTCTATGATCAAACATAACTTTCTGTTCTTTTTTGGAACTAGGAAGATCCGGGAATAAAAGCCGGGAGTTCCCGGATTCTGTACCCTTTCCACTGCCCATTTGTTGAGAAGGTTTTTGATCTCTTCTCTGAAAAACGGGGAGGAGGACTGACTCATTCTGATCGGAACAGATGACAAAGGAGGAATTTTGCTGAATGGTATCCTGAATCCGTGTCATACGATAGAGAGGACCCATTTGTTGTCTGTAATTTCCTCCCATTTTTCCACAAAATGGGCCAATCGTCCGCCCACTGGAATGTCCGAGTACGGAAGAGCAGGCAGTGGAAAGGGCTGGCCTTCATAATCTTGTGGAAGAAGAGGCAGGTTTAGAGGAGGGGAACTGACGGATGTTACCAGTCCTCTTTACATTTTCCTTTTTAGTGTGAAAGGATGAACTTTGAGATTGAGATTTGGACCTATACGATTGCGTAGGTTTAGGTCTGGACATTGTTTGTTTGGCAGGATATTTAGGTATCTTGAAAGCTCTACTCGGAGTAGAAGGCTTAACAGAACTAGATTGTGATTGAATGGAAGTAGAAGCTAAAAATCTTTGCTGTTGAGCTTCAAAATTTGAGTTGGCTATTTCTTTTATCCTGCCATCAAATAATGATTTTGAGTTGATAGGAGCGTTCCTCAACTCAAATGAAGAATTGTCAAGAAGCAGTTTTGAAGAAGCTAGGGCTGCATCCCTCCTAGCTTGAAATATTTCAGTAGTTAAAAGAGTAGACATGGTGGTAGCGTGTTTAATCGATTTGGCTACGGCCTCCAAAAGCCTGGAAAGGGCCGCAACCGACACTGATTCCTGTTGTAGACAAAGGAAGGCAGCTGAAGAAAATAAGTCAGCATGGGAATTAATAGAGACTAATTTCCTAGCCTTCCTTTCCCATGCTTCCAAATTCTTCAGAGGAATGGAAGCTCTTCCTTTATTCGAGATGTCTAGGAGAGACGCATCCCCTTCTAATTGTGGAATATTGTCAGTGGGCAAATATTGGTTTCGGCTCTTGTAGAATTTAGTCGGAGCAAGAGCCGAGACCAAGTTTTGCTGGCATATCCAGTCTCTAAAACATTTATCCGAATCAAGTCAGTTCTGAATGTATTTCTTGGTATTTTCAACCAATTTAGACTGGGGTAGAACAAGTAATGGCGTCGAACGGGACTCCATTAAGTGCTCTATCCCAGAAAGAGGTTTAGCTGGGGCTTGATCCTGCTGAGTCTTAGGACATAACTCAGCAGGAAGAAGTCTGAAGACCTC
Organism: Anodontia alba; assembly: GCA_964016985.1. Classification (NCBI taxonomy): domain Eukaryota; kingdom Metazoa; phylum Mollusca; class Bivalvia; order Lucinida; family Lucinidae; genus Anodontia; species Anodontia alba. Next base: position 69,117,411 of record OZ024830.1, read on the forward strand.
ATTTATAGCACAGTCAAAAGACCAGATTTCTGTTTCAGTCTCCGAATCGGACTCTTTATTCGTTTGAGGAAGATTCGGCTGAAATTCATCAATATTAATTGGTTGAGTATTGACTGGAATAAAATTGGTTTCCTGAGGTTGAACGGGAACAGGCGTTTGAACAACCTGGGAAGTTTTATTAGCCCTTTTATATCTACCAAAGTCAATCTGAGATTGAAAAGTATTTGAAGAAAAAGAAGGCGTCATCAATGGTCTTCTTCTCTTTTTGTGTGAGTGTTTAGATCTCTTTGAATTCTTCTTTCATCTAGACGAATTCAAATAAATCTGATCTAGAAGTGGAAGAAGAGGAAGAAGACAATCGATGTCTTCTTCTCTTTTTTGATTTATGATCTCTTCTTGACTGTTCCTTCCGTGAAGGTCTAGTCTGAGAAACATCAGTAGAAATAGGAGGATCAATCATCACACTCAGGTCTGACATCTGCGAGAAGTCAGGCTCGAGTGGGATTATCTGTTTGGAAGAAGTAGCTGGATTTGGGAACTCTGACATTTCAGAGTGTTCATATCCAGGAGTATGTACATTTGGTAGTCTACGGATACTACCGTTAGATACATTGCTTATAGAAGGAGCATAATTTTGTGGAGGCACATTTTGAAAGTCATATGCGAATGACTGGAGACTAGTGCCTGGTTGACCGGTGATTAGTTGACCGGTGACTGGATGACTGGTGACTGGATGACCGGTGATATTGACCGGTGAGTGCTTGACCGGTTAGTGACTGACCGGTGACTGTATGACCGGTGATTTTTTGCTGACCGGTGATTAACTGACTGGTGGATTGTTGACCGGTGATTGTTTGACCGGTGACTAGCTGACCGGTGATTAGTTGACCGGTGGATTGTTGACCGGTGATTGGTTGACCGGTGACTGGATGACCGGTGACTTAATGCCCGGTCAGACTCTAAGCCCCTGGGCTGCCACCTTGATGGGTCCTGCCCCGAGCAGTATAGCTTAGTGGGGCAGTGTTCCCATCAAGAGAACCGTTGTCAGACAAGTCTGACTGGGATTTAGTCTTCTTAGATTTCTTCTGTCTTCTTTTCTGTGCCATGACCCACTTGCGAGTGGAGTATAGACGTCTCTTCTCGGCAAGACTCCACTCTTTAGTAGTCCAATTACTGCAAAAAGAACAAGGAGAAAAACGTAGACAAGCAGTACAAGATATACAAGTAGGGTGATTATCCCATTTGGCCTTCAAATGACCACATTTGCCGCGGGCGATATTCATCGAACGACGCGGAAACAAATGACACAGAAATAAACACTAGGAAAGCAAGAAATCGAAAATCGATAATTTCAAAAGAATTACATGTTTAGTAGAGGAAGTAAATATAAAACAAGAGAAAAGCAAGAATAGAGAAATTTAGCTGTGTAAAAAGAAATAAATACAAATTTCTTGCACAGGTAAATAATCCTTGAATTTTTCACTGTCCACAGAAAAGAAACTGACACTTGATCATTTAAGCAGGAGGAATTATGTCACACAGGTAACTGTTTAAAGGGACCTTCTGAATTAAGACTATTACGACTGAAAGGTCGTTTTTCTGTGGAGGGGGTAAGAATACAGAATAGAATAGCACATTATCTATAGGTTAATGTATTACGCAGTTAAAATTGTTCGAGACATGGGTAGTTCGAGCCACTGAGGGTTAATCATGGTGCCAGATCAGGAGGCAAATAGCGATAATTTAGTAAAATATTTTCGATTTTCTACACAACATGAGCAATTCTAATGAGTACACACAACATAAAATTTCATGATAAAATAAGAAAATTTCCCTAAATATTTGTTTTTCTTGAGCTAGCAGAAGAATTTTGTAGGGACTCAAAAATGGGTTTGAATTAGCCATGGTAAATGAGCCATCGGTGTTCAAGCTATTGAGGTTCGACTATATTTAATTTTTTTTCATTCTTAGCCGATGGCCTTGACCTCATGGTTGCACATCAGGATGGATTTGCATTGCACAAAACTTTGGAGGTATTTAACACTACCCATAAGCATAAAGAAAATTAATTTAAGCAATCAGGAAATAGGTGTTACAAAGATATGTGATACATTAAAACTTAGCATTTGTGGATGCTAACGAGACTGCACCGTTAATGCCAATGCTGATGCCAATGTTGAGGATAGTGTAGTACCTCTTCCAGTACTTTTGTACAAGCAACCTTAAATGGGTCATTATTCAGAAATATGAGAAGTCTCTGAACACAAGTGTTCCAATAAAATGTGTAGCTCTATGGATCATTCTTGGGCTGGGGAAGATACTTAGTGCAAGTCCCATGTAAGTCATCAGTTGCTTAAGTTTTCATCAAGATCTTCAGTTTCATACCAAACATGTCTATATTTGGAATCTGGTCTGTAATGACCTGTTCTGATGATGGTGTCTGAGCCAGATGTGGGCAAGATCCATTTATGTTTTCTAGTGTTTAAGTTCTCATCAACAACTTTGATTTGATCCCAAACATGTCATATTTGGAGTCTGACATATAATGAACATATTCAGGGGTGGGGGTCTCAATGTTGTGTCTATTTGTCATTTTACTGCAGCTCTCATTAAGATCTATAATTTGACAAAAAATGTGTCAATGAATGGCAGTTGACTTCTAATGACCCTTTTTGAGGGGTTGTTGTGGGGCTAGGTGTGGTTGAGACCCAATTCAAGCCATCTATTGTTTTAGTACTCATCAGGACCTTGGACTGTGTGTGAGGTTGGGAGTAGCAGAATATGGGTTAGGTGTGGGTTTTGGTTAGGTGTGGATAAAGCTCATAAAAGTCATATATAGTTAAACTAAACAAGACCTTCAATTTGATACCAAACATGCTTTCTCGAGGTAGAGTGTGGGTGAGACAAATTAAAAAGTAAATATGCAGATAGCCAGGAAAGGGATCAAATATTTTAATGTAACTCCAATTACAATCCTGTGGTAAATTTTCAAGTGATTGCCTTTATTGTTTGTTCACATGTCAGTCAAATATATCATCTGTATTGAATAACCCCAGTATCAATGAACCAGTTAAAGGCTAATCCATTTATTTTACCTGTATTAGCTAATACAGCAGTCCAAAAGGAACAATGTTTACAGGTATTTCAGGTATACAGAACTCAGGAAAAGAATTTTGAGAAACAAAACATTTCTGGTCTGATTTTTTTTTTTTCACTTCTGTCTGAGATTGCAATTGGTCCAGGCCAGAAAAATTTCCTCCATGGACTGACAGACTGGCATTTTCTTGAGTGCTGATTTCAATTTATATGTTAGTTTTGACAAATCAACTTTTAAATTAATACATTTTAGGAAAATGACTTGTCAACATTTTCCCCATACCAAAGTACAGAGAAGCAAATTATTTGACCTTACTCTAAAAGTCATTTGAACGAAAGTGGCAGACCTGCTGTCCCTAATGCTTCATACATAGATTGTGCCTCAAAGTTTTCTTGGTTCTGGAGAAGAAAGATTCAAATGCTTCTTTTCATATATGGGCATGGAGGCAATCCTGGTCAGAGTACACCTTTTGAGCAAATTTTCATTCCATCAGTCCAAGGAGGTTCCATAAGAAGTTTTGATAAAACCTGGCCCTATGTTTCAGAGGATAAACTGAAAGAGTTAGTCAACAGACAAAGACAGATCACAATAAATCATATTTTGCCTAAGGCTCAGAACAGGGATCAGAATTGGTTCCAGAGACATTCACTCATCAAGGGTGTCCAACAGGGTGATTAACCTCCAGATCTGCCCAATGTAACAAATCTTGAGACACTATCCACAGAAGCTTAAGGTGAGGACACTGTGGAAGCTGAGAGTGTATTCCAATCTCTATCTGTAGCTAGGAAGAAGATGGATGGATAGATATCCGTTTTTGTGAAGGGCACTTAAAAAGCAGGTAGGTGCTGCTTCCTGCCCAATTACATGTAAATTAATGAGATTAGATGTTGGTAGTTTTGCTTGATCCTTTAGACCTTATGCAAAAGAATCAACCTACTTTCTATCTGATGCTGCTTCAAGGACTCCTATATATGAGAATTTTTGTTACACTGCCAGACTTGTAACTCTAATCTGAGGTAACAAACCTGGCAGCAAGGATAAAAAAAACATAATAACCAAGATTCTATCAAAAAATCAGGTTACAGAACAGGAACTATTCAGACTCTAAAAATGGGGCCAGGTTCACCAAACCTCAGTCATCTGACTTGTCCTAATGATGATAATAAAATTCAATGAACTACTTCAAGAGATAGAGTGCAGATGAGCTCTTTTTGAAAAAAAAATAATCTGATATTCAAAATACCCTCCTCTCACTGAAAATGAGGTGAAGGCCACCAAAATCCAAACAACTCTTTCCCTTATTCCAATAATGTTTTTCATGTGAATTTGGTAAGAAATTGAATGGGTTCAAAAAATATGGTACAAGCAAGCATTTTTTAGCAAAGCTTTGTTTCAACAGTCTTTGCTGACCATAGAAATGGGGCTAAGTTCATCAAAACATAATGTATTGCAAAGTACTTTCAAAAGATTTAAAATAAGATCTTAAACATTTGAATAATGTTGCCTTCATGTACAAAAGGACACCACTAGTTTATCCAAGAAGACAAACTCTTCTTCTAAAACCACCGTCACTCCTCCTGCAGGGTGGCTTTCAAACAACTAAGTACTGTTATTAGATGACATACAACCTGAGCTCTTGATAAGAGTTTCTCAACAAAAAGTTACATATACTTTTCTTATTTCTCTACAAAAATATAAGCTGCGGGCATGTATTAGAAGCTCATCTTCAAAGGTTTAGATTTAGAGAAATAAGAAAACTACTTATCTGGGCCCAGTTGTTCAAAGCATCGTTAGCTTAACGAACTCATTATTGGTCAAAATGTTAAGTGTTCTAGTAAGTAAAATATCTAATTCACAGGTATTTTTGCTGAAAAAATGTGAGTAACTTTTGTAAATGAAAAGCTACACACATTTTTTCAGCAAAAATATTAACCTATATGCCATATTTAATGATCAAAGATTTAAAGATACATTAACTAACGACATTGTTAGTTTTGAACAACTGGGCCCTGAACATTCCTTTCCTCTAGAGCTCCAGTCAACAGAGGATAAGTTCTCACTATTGCTTTTCAGCTTAAAAATCAGCACCAACGGAAACAAAACTGGCATTGCAAGGTTTCTGAAACTCACTTTTGAACCTTTGGATACTTCATCCTGTCTATAATATTAGTTGATTCTGTCTGACAATCTTTCAAGTGTTGAGGCCAAGCAATGTCAACCCAGTCAACATCTCTAACCTGAAAAAGGAGCTTCACCATGATAAACAAGACACTTTGCAACATAGATTTTACAATGACCTGTCGAGCTATTCCTATACGCTTCATTGTTGGCACCCATCACTGTTAAGATTTTTACATTAAAGATTTAAGATGTCATATTATCTCTACCTTTTAGGGGATTATAGGCTTTAATCCGAAGCTTTATACAATACTACCTTCACTAGTGGGATTTCAGAATGAAACTTTGAACCAGTATCTAAACTCAATCTTTTATATTTTTCTACTTAATTTTTTACGATAACTTTTTAGCAGGCAACTTCCACAAACGTGTTAAAAAGGTTTAAGCTTCAGACTAATTACAGATTTTCCACCAATAAGATGAAGAAATCTTAATTTAAAAAAATCCAACCATTTTTCAAAGTCCGCACCTGTCACTCATGTCATTGTGATGTAAATAAAGTAAATGAAAAGAGTGCTTGACACAGGTATCAGTAGCCACATTGTATCAAATTATTGGAGGTTTAAAACTTAATCAGTTAACAATAACCTGGTTTTTAAATATTTTCCACTTGATGTTTCCAGGATATTTATTTTTTTATTTTTAAATTTTGTGAAATATGTCCAGCGACATAACTCGTAATCTCTGCCATCTTTACTCAAAATATCCCAACTCCAAGGGTCTTCCAGTTTTGTTTCATTCAATAATCACTAGTGTTGGGTTCACTTGTATGTCTTCTATGCTGTTTCCTTAATTTATCAATAGAGTTGGCTTCTATGTAGTCTCCTTAATCAGTTGTGTTGACTTCACCTGTATGTCTTCTATGCAGTCTCCTTACTTTATTAGTAGTGTTGGCTTCACCTGTATGTCTTCTATGCAGTCTCCTTATTTTATTAGTAGTGTTGGCTTCACCTGTATGTCTTCTTTGCAGTCTCTTTACCATATCTGTAGTGTTGGCTTCACCTGTATGTCTTCTATGCAGTGTCCTTACTTTATTAGTAGTGTTGGCTTCATCTGTATGTCTTCTATGCAGTTTCCTTACTTTATTAGTAGTGTTGGCTTCACCTGTAGGTCTTCTGTAGTGTTGGCTTCACCTGTATGTCTTCAATGCAGTTTTATTACATTATCAGTAGTGTTTGCTTCATCTGTATGTCTTCTATGCAGTTTTCTTACTTAATTAGTAGTGTTGGCTTCACCTGTAGGTCTTCTGTATTGTTGGCTTCAACTTTATGTCTTCTAAGCAGTTTTATTACATTATAAGTAGTGTTGGCTTCACCTGTATGTCTTCTATGCAGTCCCCTTATTTTATCAGTAGTGCTGTGCTGGCATCACCTGTATGTCTTCTATGCAGTGTCCTTACCTTATCAGTTGTTTTGGCTTCACCTGTATGTCTTCTATGCAGTCCCCTTACTTTATCAGTAGTGCTGGCATCACCTGTATGTCTTCTATGCAGTGTCCTTACCTTATCAGTTGTGTTGGCTTCACCTGTATTCTTCTATGAAGTCCCCTTACTTTATCAGTAGTGCTGTGTTGGCTTTACCTGTATGTCTTCTATGCAGTCCCCTTACTTTATCAGTAGTGCTGTGTTGGCTTTACCTGTATGTCTTCTATGCAGTCCCCTTACTTTATCAGTAGTGCTGTGTTGGCTTCACCTGTATGTCTTCTATGCAGTCCCCTTACTTTATCAGTAGTGCTGGCATCACCTGTATGTCTTCTATGCAGTGTCCTTACCTTATCAGTTGTTTTGGCTTCACCTGTATGTCTTCTATGCAGTCCCCTTACTTTATCAGTAGTGCTGGCTTCACCTGTTTGTCTTCTATGCAGTCCCCTTACTTTATCAAAAGTGCTGGCATCACCTGTATGTCTTCTATGCAGTGTCCTTACCTTATCAGTTGTGTTGGCTTCACCTGTATTTTTCTATGAAGTCCCCTTACTTTATCAGTAGTGCTGTGTTGGCTTTACCTGTATGTCTTCTCTGCAGCCCCCTTACTTTATCAGTAGTGCTGTGTTGGCTTTACCTGTATGTCTTCTATGCAGTCCCCTTACTTTTTCAGTAGTGCTGGCATCACCTGTATGTCTTCTATGCAGTGTCCTTACCTTATCAGTTGTGTTGGCTTCACCTGTATTCTTCTATGAAGTCCCATTACTTTATCAATAGTGCTGTGTTGGCTTCTCCTGTATGTCTTCTATGCAGTGCCCTTACTTTATCAGTAGTGCTGGCTTCACCTGCATGTCTTCTATGCAGTGTCCTTACCTTATTAGTAGTGTTGGCTTCACCTGTATGTCTTCTATGCAGTCTCCTTACCTTATCAGTAGTGTTGGCTTCACCTGTATGTCTTCTATGCAGTCCATTTACTTTATCAAAAGTGCTGGAATCACCTGTATGTCTTCTATGCAGTCCCCTTACTTTATCAGTAGTGCTGGCATCACCTGTATGTCTTCTATGCAGTTCACTTACTTTATCAGTAGTGATGGCTTCACCTGTATATCTTCTATGCAGTCTCCTTACTTTATCAGTAGTGTAAGCTTCACCTGTGTGTCTTCTTTGCAGTTTCCTTACTTCATCAGTACTGTTGGATTCACCTGTATGTCTTATATGCATTTTCCTTACTTTATCATGAGTGCTGCCTTTACCTTCTCATGAGTGCTGGCTTCACTTGTATGTCTTCTATGCAGTCTCTTCATTTTATCAGTAGTGTTGGCTTCACCTATATGTCTTCTAAGCAGTTTCTCTACTTTATTGGTAGTGTTGGCTTCATCTGTATGTCCACTTTGCAGTTTCCTTATCTTATCAGTAGTTTTGGCTTCACCTGTATGTCTTCTATGCAGTCTCCTTATTTTATCAGTAGTGTTGGCTTCACCCTATGTCTTCTATGCAGTTTCCTTAAATTATCATACTACTGGCTTCACTTGTATGTCTTCTATGCAGTCTCCTTATTTTATCAGAAGTGCAGGCTTCACCCGTATGTCTTTTATGCAGTCTCCTTATCAATAGCGATGGCTTCACCTATATGTCTTCTGTGCAGTTCCCTTACTTTATCAGTAGTGCTGGCTTCACCTGTATGTCTTCTATGCAGTTTCCTTACTTTAGCAATAATATTGGCTTCACTTGTATGTCTTCTGTGCAGTGTCCTTACTTTATCAGTAGTGTCAGCTTCACCTGTATGTTTCTATGCAGTTTTATTACATTATCAGTAGTGCTGGCATCACCTGTATGTCTTCTATGCAGTGTCCTTACCTTATCAGTAGTGTCGGCTTCACCTGTATGTTTCTATGCCGTCTCCTTACCTTATCAGTAATGATGGCTTCACCGGTATGTCTTCTATGCAGTTTCCTTATTTTATCTGTAGTGATGGCTTCACCCATATGTCTTCTATGCAGTCTCCTTACTTTACTAGACCATGAAGTGAGCATATGCTCATTAGTACCCCCGGCCATGGCCATCAGTGATAACATGGTTTCAATGTTTTGGCATTTGGTGATGCCTTGTGGGGAAAAAAGGCTGAATCATTTGCTTGTTTGTCCATATGTGTTATGATGTTTGTTCCTTTTATGTCCTTTAGGTTTTCTTCCTCTGGGTACCTTCTGATTCTGATTATGCATTCCCTGAACATTTCAATAAGCAGAATTCTCTTAGAGACCTGGCCCCATGGCAAGATTTTCTTTCACACAATACAGCTAGTCATACTTGTCATTTGTATCATATTTCAAGTTTCTATGTATAGTAGTAATTGAGAGATCATTGGCACAAAATAAATGTTAAGAAAAATACATATTTCAATCAGCAGAATGACAAAGGGAGTAGCCAAAAGAGACCTGGCCCCATGGCCCCCATTTTCATTCCCACAATGCAACCAGCCATACTTGTCATTTATACCAAATTTCAAGTTTCTCAGTACAGTAGTTTTCAAGATATCTTTGACACAAAATATATGTTACTCAGATAAATACATATCTAAATAGTCAGAATTACAAAGGGAAATAACTCTTAGAGAACTGGTCCCATGGCCTCTATTTTACAACTATTCATTCTTGTCATTGGTACCAAAAATCTTTGACATATAATAAATGTTATTAAGAAAAATACATACTTCAATAACACGAATTACAAAGGGAAATAACTCTAAGAGACCTAGCCCTATGGCCCCTATTTTCTTTCAACAGTACAATTAGTCATACTTGTCACCCACAGTATATAAATGTGCATGTGTAAAATAAATTCAAACAAAATCTGGAAACAGGTATAGAAGTTAAATAGCCAGAACAACAAAGGGAAATAACTCTGAGGGACTTGGCCCCATGGCTCCTATTTCCTTTCCCACAATACAATTAGTCGTACTTGTCATGTGTACTTAATTTCAGGTTTCTAGGTGTAGTAGTTCTTGAGAAATCTTTGACACAAAATAAATGTTAACTCAAACACAAATCGTCAGAACAACAAAGGGAAATAACTCTAAGGGACCTGGTCCCATGGCCCCTATTTTCCTTCCCACAATACAACTAGTCATACTTGTCATGTGTACAAAATTTCAAGATTCTAGGTATAGTAGTTCTTGAGAAATCTTTGACACAAAATAAATGTTAACTCATAGACAGACAGACACACACACACACAGAAAAGACAAAAACTATATACCCCCTTAGCATACTTCTATTGCTGGGAGTATAATCAGTAGTAATGGCTTCACCTGTATGTCTTCTATGCAGACTCCTTACTTTATCAGTAGTGCTGGCTTCACCCGTATGTCTTCTATGCAGTTTCCTTATTTTATCAGTAGTGATGGCTTCACCTGTATGTCTTCTGTTTAGTCCCCTTACTTTATCACTAGTGCTGGCATCACCCGTATGTCTTCTGTGCAGTTTCCTTACTTTATCAGTAATGTTGGCTTCACCTGTATGTCTTCTATGCAATGTCCTTACTTTATCAGTAATGTTGGCTTCACCTGTATGTCTTCTATGCAGTTTCCTTACTTTAGCAATAATATTGGCTTCACTTGTATGTCTTCTGTGCAGTGTCCTTACTTTATCAGTAGTGTCAGCTTCACCTGTATGTTTCTATGCAGTTTTATTACATTATCAGTAGTGCTGGCATCACCTGTATGTCTTCTGTGCAATGTCCTTACTTTATCAGTAGTGTTGGCTTCATCCGTATGTCCTGTGCAATGTCCTTACCTTATCAGTAATGTTGGCTTCACCTGTATGTCTTCTGTGCAATGTCCTTACTTTATCAGTAATGTTGGCTTCACCTGTATGTCTTCTGTGCAATGCCCTTACTTTATCAGTAGTTTTGGCTTCATCTGTATGTCCTGTGCAATGTCCTTACTTTATCAGTAATGTTGGCTTCACCTGTATGTCTTCTGTGCAATGTCCTTACTTTATCAGTAATGTTGGCTTCATCCATATGTCCTGTGCAATGTCTTTACTTTATCAGTAATGTTGGCTTCACCTGTATGTCTTCTGTGCAATGTCCTTACTTTATCAGTAATGTTGGCTTCACCTGTATGTCTTCTGTGCAATGTCCTTACTTTATCAGTAATGTTGGCTTCACCTGTATGTCTTTTGTGCAATGTCCTTATTTTATCAGTAATGTTGGCTTCATCCGTATGTCTTCTGTGCAATTTCCTTACTTTATCAGCAGTGCTGGCTTCACTTGCATGTTATCCATGTAGTTTCCTTACATTATCAGTAGTGTTGTGTTGGCTTCACCTGTATGTATTCAATGCATAGGAAACTGCATAGAAGACAAGCATGTGCAGCCTTAACCACTGATAGAGTAAGGAAACTGCATAGAAGATATAGACATGAAACCAACATTACTGATAACATAAGGAAACTGCATAGAAGACAAACATAACCTAATAAGGTTACAAAACTGCACAGAAGACATACAGGTACAGCCAATACTACTGATAAAGTAAGGAAACTAACTGCATAGAAGACAAACAAGTGATGTAAACACTACTGATAAAGTAAAGAAACTACAAAGAAGAGTATACAAGTACAGCCAAAACTACTGGTACATAAGGAATCTGCATAGAAGAAGCTAACAGGACTGATAAAAACAAGTGAAACCAGCACAACTGATAAAGTAAGGACAATGCATAGAAGGCATACAAGTAAAGCTAAAACTACTGATAAAAACAACAAGTGAAGCCAACACAACTGATAAAGTAAGGATACTGCATAGAAGACATACAAGTGAAGCTAAAACTACTGATAAAAACAACAAGTGAAGCCAACACAACTGATAAAGTAAAGATATTGCATAAAAGACATACAAGTGACATTAAAACTACTGATAAAAACAACAAGTGACGCCAACACAACTGATAAAGTAAAGATACTGCATAGAAGACATACAAGTGAAGCTAACACTACTGATAAAAACAACAAGTGAAGCCAACACAACTGATAAAGTAAGGATACTGCATAGAGGACAAACAAGTGATGCTAACACTACTGATAAAAACAACAAGTGAAGACAACACTACTGATAAAGTAAGGATACTGCATAGAAGACATACAAGTGAAGCCAAGACTAATGAGGAAACCGCAACGAAGACAAACAAGTGAAACCAATACTAGAGCTGTCAGAAGATCTGACTATAGCCCCAATGCAGCGATATCAGAGCTTTCTAGCTTTCATAGTTCTTGAGAAATCTGTTAAAATTTTTTTCAAGAATGGCAAAATTTGAAAACATATCAAGGGACATAACTCCAAGTGTTACTAGCCCTTGGCCACCAATTTTGCCACTACACCTTCCTTACCTTAGAGACCAAGTGTGGTATAGGTTTCATTGAAGTAGGACCACAAACATAAAAGTTATTAAGCAAAATGCATTTTAATATTTTGAAAAGGTACCAAGAGACATCACTCCAAAAGTTATGGACCCTTGACTCTTATTCTGGTATACACGCTACATCCAGTCATTGTCCATGATTATATGAACTTTCAGCTTTCTAGCTTTCTTAGTTCCTGAGAAATCTGTTACGAAAATTCTCAAGAAAGGCAAAATTTGAAAACCTACCAAGGGACATAACTTCAAGAGTTATGGGCCCTTGGCCACTATTCTGCCAATACATTTTCCTTACTTTAGAAACAAAGTGTGGTGTAAGTTTCACCGAAGTAGGACCACACACATAAAAGTTATAAACCAAAATGCATTTCATTTTTTTGAAAACCTACCAAGGGATATAACTCCAAGAGTTATGGACCCTTTTATCCTTATTCTGGTATACACAATACATCCAGTCATTGTCAATGTTTATACAAACTTTCAGCTTTCTAGCTTTCTTATGTTCAGAGAAACCTGTTATGAATTTTCAAGAATGGCAAAATTTGAAAACAAAAACCTACCAAAGGAGACAACTCCATGAGTTATGGACCCTTTGCCCCTATTCCTGTTTACACGATAAATCCAGTAAATTTCCATGTTTATATGGAACTTTCAGCTTTCTAACTTTCTTAGGTTCTGAGAAATATGTTACGAAAATTTCAAGAATGGCAAATTTGAAAACCTTCCAAGGGACATAACTCCATGAGTTATGGGCCCTTGGCCACCGTTCTTCCACTACAACTTCCTTACTTTAGAGACCAAGTGTGGTATAAGTTTCCGGGAAGTAGGACCACAAACATAAAGTTATTAAGCAAAATGCTTTTTCATTTTTTGAAAACCTACCAAGCGACATATCTCCAAGAGTTATGGACCCTTGATCCTTAATCCGGTAAAACAAGATACATCCAGTCATTGTCCATGTTTCTGAAGACTTTCAGCTTTTTAGCTTTCATAGTTCCTGAGAAATCTGTTTTGAAAATTTTCAAGAATGGCAAAATTTGAAAACCTATCAAGGGACATAACTCAATGAGTTCTGGGCCCTTTGGCCACCATTCTGTTAATACATCTTCCTTACTTTAGCGACCAAGTGTGGTATAAAGTTAACTGAGGTAGGACCACCAACATAAAAGTTATTAAGCAAAATGTATTTTAAATTTTGAAAACCTACCAAGGGACCTAACTCCAACAGTTATGGGCCCTTGGCCACTATTCTTACTTACCTTCAAGACCAAGTGTAGTATAAGTTTCATTGAAGTAGGACCACAAACATAAAAGTTATTACGCAAAATGCATTTTAATTTTGCAGTCACAGAGTCACGGAATCATGGAAGGACATGGCAAATCCAGTATAGCCCCACTTTTTCAAAGCGGGGCTATAATAACTACTGGTAAAGTAAGGAAACTGCAGAGAAGAAATACAGATATAGCCAATACCACTGATAAAAAGACATACAAGTGAAATCAACACTACTGATAATGTGAAGAAACTGCATGGAAGACATACAACAAATGAAACGGGCTCAATAGTCCCAAAGGACCAGCATGTATAATCTACACTATGATGAAGTAAGTGAAGATGTTAAATGTCAAGATGAATCTAGCAATAAAGTCAGAAACAGCACAGAATATATTCAAGTGAAGGTAGAAGTAAAGAAACTAAACAAGAGGCCCATGGGCCACAATTTCGCTCACCTGCATATTTGCAAATGCCATGCAACAGTCTTCCAGTATTGCCACAGCAACCGGGAAACAAATTTGACCATACCATAAAAAGGTCAAAGGTCATCCTAGTGTCATTGTTTTAACAAACTTGAGTCCCCGATGCTGTATGCCGATTCAGCCTCAAAGCTTTCTTAGTACTGGAGAAGATTTTTGAGTGTTTTTACCACATATGGGCATGGCAGGCATCTTGTTCAATGATGCAGAATCTTTTGAACAAAATTTAAGTGTCAACATCCCTTCGACAGAAGGCTCCATGTGAAATCTGGTAAAAATTGGTCAAGTGGTTTTAGAGAAGACGTTTAAAGATTTCATGGTTTTATACCTGTATATAGCACAGGGGCAAAGGCAGATAACCCCCAGGGGGCAAAATTTTGATCCTAACTTAAACATTTTACTACTTTAATCATACATTGTAAGTTTCAGCCATAAGTCTTGAATACATATTGAAAAAAAAAAAATGATTTTTCAACTTTTCTCCCCATATAAATCTATAGAGACGCGAATTTGACTTAGCCATGAAAAGGTCAAAGGTCAACCTATGATTATCATTTGAACAAACTTGGTAGAGCTTGAGTCCTTGATGCTATTTACTAAAATTCAGCCCCAAAGCTTTCTTGGTTCTGGAGAAGAAGATTTTCAAGAGTTTTTACCATATATGGACATGGCAACCATCTTGTTCAATTGCACTGAACCATTTCAACAAATTGGCACTACCATTTCGACAGAAGGCCCATGTGAAATCTGGTGAAAATTGCTCAAACAGTTTCAAAGAAGAAGACATTTAAAAATGAAGTTTTTAAAAGTAAAACATATTTCAACAAGCAATACTTAACCTACACATAATGTGCTACATTCTATTCTGACCATACCTTCCACAGAAAAAACGACAGAAACGTTTGTCCCATACAGTCTTAATCCAAAAGTCCCTTAGGCAGTCACCTGTGTGATGTATTACCGCTCTTTTGATCACTTGTCAGTTTCTTTGATGTAAAGCCCTAAAGGGTAGAGCTAAGCGGGGACAGGGAGGTGGGATTATCTTATCTATAGGTTAAGTATTGCTTGTTAAAATATGTTTTACTTTTAAAAACTTCATTTTAACTGCACAATACATTAACCTATTGATAATGTGCTAGAAATCGCCAATTAGGTGGGAAGGAGCTCCCAATTCTAACACAAATACAAGTAGATCCCTCCACTTCTGGATTAAGGCTCAGGAAACTTTTAGAATAGGCTCATTCTTGATATAAATCCAAAGAGTAAGCTCATTCTGACATATATATATATATATATAAGATATTGGTAACCTTAATATATGTTCGTATTATAGGGTTTGGAAGCTGTTAATCTTCTTAAGGCATCTAAGGCCTTGTTATCTTGGCCCCCCACCATTTTTTTGGGACACAACAATTGGCCCAAATAAAGCAGGTTTGATTTTGTTTGTTTGTGTTGAGGTTTTACGGCCCAGTCAACCCAATGGGGTCATGTCGAGCGCGGTGTTTACCTAGCCACACGTTTACTGGGCAGGCTTAGTCCTCTAAGCGGTTAACCAGTATTGTGCACATTCTTTCGCCAGAAACTGACAACTGCCCTTCTTGAATCAGTGGAAGGGAGAGAATGACCGGAGAAAATATTTCATGATCAATCTCCACGAAAGAATGTTGCCGACCTTGGCGGGGGTTGAACCCGCCTGGTCTCCTGTGGGACAGCGCATCCAACAGAGCCATCGAGGCCGGCAAAGCAGGTTTGAAGTTGCAAAGATATATCCTTAGATAGAGCTTAGTAAATATAGAAGATTGATTTCATATTGCTGTTAGAATCTTCTTGAGCAAAACTTATCGAAAAAAAGGCCCAAGAGGAAGATAAAGTCCTAACTTCATGGACTTAATCTTAAAGAAGGGAAAATCTTTACGGTTGAGTTTCTTGTAGGCAAGTTTAATATTATAAGAAAACCATCTCCAGACAGAGGATTCAGAAATATCCTGTTTGCCTCTAATTGGTAGAAATAGTCTAGTTCTATTTTGACAGTAAGGTTTAGTCGTTTAAGATAGAATTTTAAGGCTCCTGTTGGTCAAAAAAGTCTATCGGAATGTTCCTTTTACATATATAGGCTAAATAGGGATAGGATTACGACCTGGACAAATGGACAGAAGCTGATTCTTAGCCATAAACCCAGATGAACCATCAGATACTGATCTATCAGATCGACTGAATCTTAAATGATTTGAATCCATTGCCAAGGTCTGAATCTCGTTTATCTTAGGCAATGGCAAGAGTTAAAAGAAAGGCTATCTTAACGTGGAGTTAGAAGCCTTATTTAAGGTTCATATGGGGCTTTCTGAAGAAAGACTAAGACCCAAAATAAATCCTATTAAGGAGTACTAAATCCTTGAGCAGTGCGTTGTAATTCAAAAGACCTTATTAATTTGAGAAGCCAGGGTTAAATCCGATTTATAACCAGTCTTAATTTAAAAGTACTAGATATCATATATCTTTAGCCTTACTAGTACTCATCTGAAACTTTTACTCATATAAAAAGGTAGAAGAGGAAATCGGCTATAACAGAAAAGGGGCTGATACCAGATTGATCTCCTTTTTATGACACAAACGGGTATATACAGTGGAACCTTGACAATTCAAAGCCAAGGACCAAACAGTTTTGTCTGAATTACTGAGACTTTGAATAATTGAGGGTTAAAATGCATACATATATTTAAGTTGGGACTTCAAAATGATTTTGAATTATTGAGAATTTTGAATTATTGGAGTTTGAATTATCAAGGTTCTATTGTATGGTACATTTTGCATCATAGACTTTCTGAATTGATGTTGGCTTGATTTGGAGATAAAAACTGCAACGTTTGCGAAATTTCTATCTCTAAGTCTAAGTGACTTCTTGATAACTCTCAGGCGTGACGGTCAAGTACTGGGAGATTTGATGTTGAACTTTCCTTGCTTGTGTTAATAGCTTGGAAAGAGTGGAAGATGAACTGTAGCTGAGACAAGTAATTACAGAACCTCTGAAAACCATATTTGTTACAGTCAAAGAGGAGCTATAAAAATCATTCTGCACTGAGATTGGCTTATCTTGTTCAGGACAGAAGGAGACAGTATTGTTGTAGGAAATACATAAGCATGAATACCAATCCAGTTCGTGGAAAATGCATCTATCGCAGACTTGATTGTCCAGAACTGGGAATGCATAAAGTGGAAGATTGTGACTGAAACTCATCACAAACAGATCCAGATTGAAATGGATGAAGATTTGGAATTGAATTCGATATCAATCTATCCAAATCCCACTCTGCTTTGACTAATTGTCGATAGTTAGTAACTTATCTGCCAAAACATTAATTTTGTCTGGTATATGACGAAACCCGAGGACAATATGATGTTTTAGGCAGCATTGGAGGATATTCCATACCTCTACACATAGGCTGGTAGAATTTGTTCCTCCTAGTTTATTGATATATGAGACCACTGTTGTGTTGTCTCTAGAAAAACTTAACACAAGAATGGTGAATACACTTATAAGGTTTTATCAGTGCGAAACGAATGACCATTATTTCCAACGTGTTGATATGGAACTGGAATTGGTCTTCCGATCAGTAACCATGAAAGGAAAAACTCATCGTTCCAGATGAGTTCCATATTGACTAATATCCGAATAAGGGAATATTTTGGGGTCTTGAGGATGAATGGACATTCCTTGAACAAATCGATTAGTGTTCATCCACCATTTCAATTGGAATTTTGATCATAATGTTAATCGTAACCTGATGATCTAAAGAAGAATTTAAGGTTTCCAGACCAAAAATAGGCAGATTGCAGATGTCGTAAATGCAGTCTGCCTATAATTTTAAGTCTACATGTGCACTGAGTTTGCCCAAAAGAAAAGAAAGTTTGTGCCGAAACTAGATTTTAAGAAAGAATTATTTAAATGTTCAGAATAAGAGCTTAACTTGGTTCGCTGATATCACACCTAACTGTGAATTATGTTAGTATCAAATCTGATTTCTTAAATCTGATATGATTTTCAGATTTATACCTTAATAGTGAATTTGTGTGCTAGATAAGTCGATTGCGAAAGAGATCTCTTGTTAGCCACTTGTCTAGATATGGGAAGAGAGATACGGCACGTAGTCCTAATAGTGTTGCTATTACACAGATTAATTTGTGAAAACCCACGGCTAGGAACATTTTGAACGGTAAGGCCATGAACAGAAAGACCTGATATTCGTAGACGAACAGGTATTTTCTGGATTTGGAATGTATCGGAACATGAAGATATGCATCCGTTAGATCTCTGGAGGCAGGTCGGTTGTTGGACATATCGATTGTCTTACTTACTTGACTGTCTCCATCTTAAAATACTTTGTTTATATGCATATTTCGTAGGAAATATCTATTACTAAGCGTGACTTCTGTTTACTATTAAAAGTTGGCACTAAAATATCCGGGAGTAAAAACCGGGAATTCCCGGATTCCGTACCCTTTCAACTGCCTGTTTCTTAAGAAGTTTGCGAAATCTTCTCGTAATAACGGGAAGAATTGAATCAGATCTATCGGAACATCTGATAGGAGAAGAAAAGACTTGAATAGGATCTTGATTCCGTTTCGAACGACAGACATTTGTTGTCTGTCAAATCCTCCTATTGTTCCATAAATAGACCAATCTTCCTCCCACTGGAATGCCTAGACATGGTAGAACTAGCAGTGTGAAGAGTTGGACTTATAATTTGTGGAAGATAAGTCTTGCTTGGAGGAGGGGAACTGTTTCTGATTTCCACTTCTCTTAACATCCTTATTTCTACTTGATAAGTATGACTTGATAAGTGTCTGCCTTTAAGCCTGTACAGATGCGTCTGCTGAGGCCTAAAAGTTAATTTGGCTGCTTCGGTTTCTTAACTTCGTAGAAGCCAGAAGTCACTTTGTTGTATGGTAGTTGCAACAGAGGAAGTTGTCAAGATGCTTCTTTACTGGACATAAAATTCGCACTTGGCACTGCCTTAATTGTTATCAAATAAGGTTTAGAATTAATGGAGCGTTTCGCAACTGATGGTTGGAATTACCCAATAACTCTTAGACGTGGCCAGCACTGCATCACGTCTAGCTTAAAATTCTCCGTAGCTAAGATCGTAGACATAACCGTCATACGTTTAATAGACTTAGCTACAGTTTCCACAGTCACGAAAGAGCCGATACGGACATTGTCTGCTATTGCATACATAAGTAAGCAGCAGAGAAAAAATATATATACGCATGCAAGTTTATCGCTATATGTTTGCGGGCTGTTGTAAAATACTGTTTCCAGCTCTATAAAAAATTTAGTCTGTGTCAAGGAAGATACTAATTTTTTTAGAGCATATCATCTTTGCCAATTTCTCCGTGTCAATTTGCTTTGGAGACATTTGGCAATATATCTAACAAACTTAGATTAATGCACTACTAATAATAGAGTCGCACGCAACTCCTTTAGGAGTGCAATACCAGATAAAGGCTTCACCGGAGCCCTCTCATCATTTGGCCTGTAACTCCAGAGGCAAAGCCTGAATTTATTGATTGCCCTATCATAGGACGGAACCCGAGTCCTTATAGAGCTTGTAAGTCTGTTCATATTGTATGTAAGGACATTAGTTATTTCCATAGGCTGTAAAATACTCGGATTCTGTGCAGCCAGTGGACTATGTCAACTTAATTCTCTGCCATAATCATGGAACTGATTATCACATAATTATTTTTTTTTTTTTTTTTTTTGATTTAGGTTTCACGGCCCTTTCAAGAATATTTCACTTATATCGAGCCGATCGTTCATCGAAGGTGGGCGAAAACCGGAGTACCCGGAGAAAAACCACCTGACCATCCGTAAGCAGAACTTGGCTTTCCCACATATGACCCGAGCTAGGCTCGAACCACAGCGGTGAGAAACCTAATGGATTAAGAGTCAACTCTCTTATCCACTAGGCTACGGGGGCCCGGACTATCACATAATTAAGAAGAAAACGAAGATGAATATATTCTTCTTCTTTCTTGTGATATTTTCTAGATCATTAGATTACTGCTTCTTAGGGATAGTCTAAAGATGCAGATCTAGAAGAAGAGGGTGTAGAGAACAATCTACGTCTCCTCCTCTTCTTTGATTTAATTTGCTTCTAGACTAATCCCTCCTGGAAATACGTTCTGAGAGGGGTGTCTGCAAGTTCTGTTGTCCTATCTCCAGTTGTTGTCAGACGATTCAATTACAACATTGGGATATTACTAAGTTGTATTCCAGGGATAAGAGGAACATGTAGAAAATGATCTATATCACCTCCTCTTCTTGGATTTATGTTTACTTCTAGAGCGATCTCTCCTGGAAATACGACCAGAGAGAGAAATCTAAAAGTCTGTTGTCCTATCTCTCGTTGTTTAGAGGCGGATCAATTTCTACGTTGGGAAGAGGTAATAAAACTCTTTTTTGAGTTATTATTAGTGAACTCTATGCCATGGCATAAGTCACATCAATGCAGGGTTGATATACAGTCATATGACCGATGGCTGGTGAATATTGTCTTCCCCCTCTTCTTGTCCACTGGGCTAATGGTCGGTGGCCAGTGGCCAGTGACCGGTGGACTTGTACTCCCAAGTGGGCCACGAACACTTGGAGTTGGCACCTTAATGGGTCTTCCCCCTGGCAGCAGGGCCATATGGGGTAGTGTTCCCATTATTTCCTCTTATCTGACGAGTCAGACAAGGTTGACGATCTTCTTCTTTTTGGACATGACCCACTTCTCGAAGCGTGTTCTTCTCCTCTCTGCTAGATTGCAGACAGAATCGGATCATAAACTACACGTGGAGCATGTCGATTCCCTGGAACAAGAACAATTAATACACTGAAGATGATTATCCCAATGCGATTTGATATGACCATATACGCTGCGATGAAAAATCATGAAAGTAGAGAAAACCCATTACGTCGAACAAGCGAAGGATAATTTCAAGAAATCGAAAAATGATTTACAACAAAAAATAGTATGAAAAGTGAAAGGCATGGTTAAAGGAACCAAAGAAGGAACAAAGAATAAATTTCAACCAGAGAAAAAGAAAGAAAAATAGAATTTTTTCACCCGGAGAAAAATTTCCTGTTTACTTTCTTTGTCCACAAAAAAGAAACTGACACGTGATCAAAAGAGCGGGAATACGTCACACAGGTGACTGCCTAAGGGACTTTTGGATTAAGACTGTGTGGGACGACGTTTCTGTCGTTTTTTTCTATGGAAGGTATGGGCAGAATAGAATGTAGCACATTATCTATAGCTTAATGTATTGTGCAGTTAAAATTACACAATTTTATACATGTATATAGCCCAGTGGCAAGGGCAGATAACCGTCAAGGGACAAAATTTTGATTATAACTAAAATGTTTTACTACTTTAATCTCACAT
This sequence comes from Anodontia alba, assembly GCA_964016985.1. NCBI lineage: Eukaryota > Metazoa > Mollusca > Bivalvia > Lucinida > Lucinidae > Anodontia > Anodontia alba. Next base: position 69,138,704 of record OZ024830.1, read on the forward strand.
TGTAAGTTTCAGCCATTAGTCTTTCATACATTCTGAGAAAATCACTTTTCCATATTTTCCCCATACATATGCATGGAGACACAATCTGACCTTGCAGTAAAAAGGTCAAAGGTCCATTTACAGTCATCATTTGAACAAACTTGGTAGACCTTGAGTCTTCAATGCTATATACCAAGATTCAGCCCCAAAGCTTTCTTGGTTCTGGAGAAGAAGATTTTTAAGTGTTTCTACCATATATGGGCATGGTGGCCATCCTGTTCAGGTGCACAGAACCATTTGAACAAATTGACAGAAGATCCCATGTGAAATCTGGAAAAAATGCTCAAACGGTTTCAGAGAAGAAGACATTTAAAAATTACACAATTTTATACATGTATGCATGGACAAGGGCAGATAACCCTCTGGGGACAAAATTTTGATTATACCTAAAGTGTTTTACTACTTTAATCATACATTGTAAGTTTCAGCCATAAGTCTTTAATACATTTTGCGAAAATGACTTTTTAACATTTTCCTTATATAAATGTACAGGGATGCAAATTTGACCTTACCGTAAAAATGTCAAAGGTCAACCAAGGTTCATCATTTGAACAAACTTGGTAGACCTTGAGTCCATGATGCTATATACCAAGATTCAGCCTTGAAGCTTCCTTGGTTCTGGAGAAGCTTTTACCATATATGGGCATGGTGGCCATCTTGTTTGATGGTGCAGAACTAATTGAACAAATTGGCAATACCCTTTAGACAGAAGGCCCCATGTGAAATCTGGTGAAAATTGCTAAAGCAATTTAAGAAGAAGACATTTAAAAATTATTCAATTTTATAAATGCATATTGCCCAGGGGCAAGGGCAGATAACCCCCAGGGAACAAAATTTTGATCATAACTAAAATGTTTGACTACATTAATCACTTATTGTAAGTTTCAGCCATTAGTCTAATATATTCTGAGAAAATGACTTTTCAACATTTTCCCCATACAAATGCATGGGGACACAAATTTGACCTTGCCTTAAAAAGGTCAAAGGTCAACCTAGGGTCATCATTTGAACGAACTTGGTAGGCCTTGAGTCCATGATGCTATATACCAAGATTCAGCCTTGAAGCTTTCTTGGTTCTGGAGAAGAAGACTTTTAAGTGTTTTTACAATATATGGGCATGGCAGCCATCTTGAGTAAAAGGCCGTGACCATTTGTACAAATTTTCAATCCTCCTTTAACAGAAGGCTCCATATGAAGTTTGAAGAAAATTGGCCCAGGGGTTACAGAGGAGAAGTCGTTCAAAGGTGTGGACGGACAGACGTCGGACAGCAAGTGATCACAATAGCTCATTCTGAGCCTTGCTCAGGTGAGCTAAAAAGTCAAGGTCATTAAAATCTCTTGCAGGTATGTCTCAATCCATGCAAGTTTTGGAGAAATTCTGGCAGTCTGTCAAAGAGATATCATGCATACAAGAAACAATGCAAACGTTATGGATATCTGCACCAAATACAATATGTTCCCCTTCACCTCTGGTTGAAGACATAATTAAGGAAACTGTAAGAAGTTCAAACAGAGACTATAATACTAGAATGAATAGGAAACTGAATGAATACATACAAGAGTAGGTGATTCGACATAGTTCTCAAGCTTGGTGTGGCTGAACTCCAGACTGATAACATTCAGTAATTTGTCTTTCTCAGGATTCTCATAGTACTTCACCCATTCTTTCATTGTCATCTCCATAGCCTTCTGGGTGGTCACATCCATCACATCTAAAGTTCTTCTTGAACCTTGATTAATTATACACAAACAAAATAGCAATCTCATGATATAATAAGAAACTGTTTTCATGTTCAGCAACATGCATTGTTCCAGGTAAGTTTTTTACAACTAAAACCTACTGAATTTTTTTCTTATTTCTCAAAAATTATTTCAACACCCACAAATTTTTGGGGCATGTTAATTCAGTAACTAGATACGTCCTCATTAAACTTTGCCTAACTGTAAGTCAGTTTTTCACTATCACATGCTATTAGTGTTCTAACTAATAACAAATAATTCACTTGGCAACCTTACTCTTCTTTTATTTTGATAGTTTTGCTCAGAATTTTACGCAAAACTGTTCATTTTTCATCTCTTTGTAACCCTTTGCTGGAAAAAAATGTTTTGGTTTCTCAAGATTTCCATGTTAGTTTTTTCAAATGGATTTAAACTGAAAGAATATGGTTATTTGCATTTATACTATTGAATTCTTGGAGCTTAAATATGATGTAGTGAAAATATGTCCCCTACTCATGCTAGGATAATTTACACTGCTGTAAAGAAAAAAACCAAGCCCAACTCACTTCTTAACTTGCAATTGTTACATCAGTACACATGCATGAACATACACAAACACTGCTTGTCACTGTAAGCTTATGTAGGAAGATATATTCTATTTCAGCAGTTTTTATAGTCTTTACCAATAAATGATTTTAGATGCAAAACAAGCCACTTTGACTGACTAGTTTTAACAAAGTTTGTTTGTTTTTACTGTATGGATTCAGATTTGAGGATAAACTTCTGTTTTAACCTAAATCCTGTGCGTTTCCTGTTTTATATGATGTCCCTTTTCTGTGTCCTCTCCAGTGTTCTGTAGAAGACACATATTTGGGACATCTTCCAACATCAAAATCACTGTAGATATCAAAATAAAACTTAGTGAGCATAATGAACCCAGCATAACTTGCATTTGTACTAAACACAGAAGATCTGCTGTGCCCATGATTGAAACTGCATTGAATAAAAGAAGGGTAAATCAAATTTTAAAGACAGGTCCCAAAGTGATATTTGTAAGATATCCAATATATTTCAGAAAGCAAGGTTTTGGGTACTTCAAGTCACTTACACCACCCCATTCCATCAATATGATACAGTTTTTTAAGCATCATATCATCACAAGCTTTTTGGTAGCCTGAAAAATGAAAACTTATACTTTTTCAAAAAAAAAAAAAATAAAAGCTACTTTTGACTTTAAACCATGATTTTTTTTTTTTTTTTTTTTTTTTGCGTGAGCCTAATTAACCAGTTAAGGTTTTTTTCCATACAGTTCAAGGTATGTACAGTTAAATAGAATAAGGGAGAAACCTCTGGAAGGGTACTTTTTTCAAACACCCTGTGAGACTGTTTTCTCTAAGTTATAATGAAAGTGCAGTGTTTGACTTTCTAATTGGAATGCTGACACTGCCAAAAACCCCTACCCAGCACCAGCAGAGATTCTGTGAAAATAGCAGGAACATGTGCTCTTGAAAGGAAGTAGAGCATGCCAACCCAGATGATTGCAACTTTCTGCAGCTTCGCAGCTTTGCAAACTACACTGTTGCACATGAAGAGACTTAATAAAACCAAGTCTCTTATTTTTGTTCTTTTGTGTGTTCTTTGTGTCCAAAGGCAATCTTTTAGATTTTTACTCTACTTCACTGCAGCTAGACTCATAGCACTAGTTAAGGCATTTTTTTTTTTCAATCCAAAAGTATTGATATTTTTCTTACTTCTCCACGAAAACATATGTTGTGGGTACTCATTTCCAGGATGGGTTCTATGATCCCAAAGCAAATGAAAATATAATCTACACTTTGATGCACTACAGGGAGACATTTTACTGCAGCCACATGGCACTAGCCATAGGTCTTGATAAGGGAGGGTATCCGGTAAATATTTTTCCTATTTCTCTAGGAAAACATATGTTGAGGCGCTTCTAATGAGTACCCACAACATATGTTTTCATAGAGAAATAAGAACAAGAGGGCCAGGATGGCCCTTTAACGCTCACCTGAGCAACATAGCACTTTGAGAGCCTGATCTAGAACTGATCAAGGCAAACATTCTGATCAAAGTTCAAAATGATTATAACAAAGTTTTCTGCTAATTTGGCCCGGTGACCTAGTTTTTGATACCAAGTGACCCAATTTCGAACTTGACCTAGAACTCATCAAGACAAACATTTTATGCAAGATTCATGATGATTGCTTGAAAAATGTGACCGCTAGAGTGATAACAAGATTTTACGCTGATTTGGCCAGGTGACCTAGTTTTTGACCCCAGGTGTTCCAGTTTCGAACTTGACCTAGAAATCATCAAGACAAACATTTTGAGCAAGATTCATGATGACTGTTTCAAAAATGTGACCGCTTGAGTGTTAACAAGGTTTTCTGCTGATTTGGCCCGGTGACCTAGTTTTTGACCCCAAGTGACCCAGTTTCAAACATATCCTAGAACTCATCAAGACAAACATTTTGAGCAAGATTCATGATAATTGCTTCAAAATTGTGACTGCTAGAGTGTTAACAAGGTTTTCTGCTGGTTTGGCCTGGTGACCTAGTTTTTGATACCATGTGACCCAGTTTCGAACCTGACCTAGAAATCATCAAGACAAACATTTTGAGCAAGATTCATGATTATTGCTTCAAAAATGTGACCGCTAGAGTGTTAACGAGGTTTTCTGCTGATTTGGCCCGGTGACCTAGTTTTTGATACCAAGTGACCCAGTTTCTAACTCGACCTTTAAATCATCAAGACAAACATTTTGAGCAAGATTCATGATGATTGCTTCAAAATTGTGACTGCTAGAGTGTTAACAAGGTTTTCTGCTGGTTTGGCCTGGTGACCTAGTTTTTGATACCACGTGACCCAGTTTCGAACCTGACCTAGAAATCATCAAGAAAAACATTTTGAGCAAGATTCATGATTATTGCTTCAAAAATGTGACCGCTAGAGTGTTAACGAGGTTTTCTGCTGATTTGGCCCGGTGACCTAGTTTTTGATACCAAGTGACCCAGTTTCGAACTCGACCTATAAATCATCAAGACAAACATTTTGAGCAAGATTCATGATGATTGCTTCAAAAATGTGACCACTAGAGTGTTAACAAGGTTTTCTGCTGATCTGGCCAGGTGACCTAGTTTTTGACCCCAAGTGACCCAGTTTCGAACTTGACCTAGAAATCATCAAGACAAACATATTGAGCAAGATTCATGATGATTGCTTCAAAAATGTGACTGCTAGAGTGTTAACAAGGTTTTCTGCTGATCTGGCCAGGCGACCTAGTTTTTGACCCCAGCTGACCCAGTTTCGAACTTCACCTAGAAATCATCAAGACAAACATAATGAGCAAGATTCATGATGATTGCTTCAAAAATGTGACCGCTAGAGTGTTAACAAGGTTTTCTGCTGATCTGGCCAGGTGACCTAGTTTTTGACCCCAAGTGACCCAGTTTTGAACTCGACCTAGAAATCATCAAGACAAACATATTGAGCAAGATTCATGATGATTGCTTCAAAAATGTGACTGCTAGAGTGTTAACAAGGTTTTCTGCTGATCTGGCCAGGTGACCTAGTTTTTGACCCAAGGTGACCCAGTTTCGAACTTGACCTAGAAATCATCAAGACAAATATATTGAGCAAGATTCATGATGATTGCTTCAAAAATGTGACTGCTAGAGTGTTAACAAGGTTTTCTGCTGATCTGGCCCGGTGACCTAGTTTTTGACCCCAGGTGACCCAGTTTTGAACTTGACCTAGATTTAATAGAGGCAAACATTTTGAGCAAGTTTCATCAAGATTGGGTCAAAAGTATGACCTGTAGAGTGTTAACGGTTTTCCTTTGATTTGACCTGGTGACCTAGTTTTTGACCCCAAGTAACCCAGTATCGAACTTGACCTAGATTTCATAGAGGCAAACATTCTGACCAAGTTTCATCAAGATTGGGTCAAAACTGTGACCTCTAGAGTGTTAACAAACTAATTGTTGACGACGAACGACGGACGACGGACGACAGACGACGACGGACATAGGGTGATGACAATAGCTCATCCTGAGCTTTTGCTCAGGTGAGCTAAAAATATCAGTACTTTTGGATTGAAAAAAGCGCCTTAACTGGTGCTATGCATAATACATCCAGACTACCTTGTAATGACCAACTTCAGCAAACACTTACCTACACATGCTTTAACATCACTCACTTGGAAATTCTCACTTGGTACTCTGATGAAAAACAAATAGAAAGAACAACTCAATTCATCAGTAATTATTTAGATTTCAGATAACTTTGGTGAATACCAACACTGCTGCAGAATTTCTTAATCTTCTGAACTAATTTTCCACACTTTATGTGTCAACTATCACAAATTCATCTTTAGTGGAACTGACACATTTTCAGAGAAGGCATTTTTGTTGTTGCCCCATTTCTGAAGAGGGGTCTACTCTAAAACAGGTAAAAATTTGCTCCCTTCTTTCCTTTTATAGTAGACTTCTTTTCAGAAGGTGTGCAGAAAAGTAAAGAGTATGTCAAAAACGTTGTCTCCCAACTAAAATTGCAGAGAAAAACTGACAAGTGGACAAGGACAGATTTACAATTTTAGCTGCATCAGAATTAAGGGCAAGGTTTTGAACAAATATAACTAGTTCAAACCCAAGGCCCTCCCTCCCAAGTAGTTTATACTTTTGTTGTTTATTCCCAGGCAAATATTCTGATAATGGTTCTTGTTGTAATTTTTTAATGTAAAGATTCCCCACTATATGGCTTACCATTTTGCTTTCTGTTTTGTTTTCATTGGTTTATGGTGCTAACATTATGGTCAACTTCTTCAATGGCTGACCACTTTGCTTTCTGTTTTGTTTTCATTGGTTTGTGGTGCTAACATTGTGATCAACTTCTTCAATGGCTGACCACTTTGCTTTCTGTTTTGTTTTCATTGGTTTGTGGTGCTAACATTGTGGTCAACTTATTCAATGACTGACCATTTTGCTTTCTGTTTTGTTTTCATTGGTTTGTGGTGCTAACATTGTGGTCAATTTCTTCAATGACTGACCATTTTGCTTTCTGTTGTTTTCATTGGTTTGTGGTGCTAACATTGTGGTCAACTTCTTCAATGACTGACCATTTTGCTTTCTGTTTTGTTTTCACTGGTTTGTGGTGCTAACATTGTGGTCAACTTCTTCAATGACTGACCATTATTGTTTTCTGTTTTGTTTTCATTGGTTTGTGGTGCTAACATTCTGGTCAACTTATTCAATGACTGACCATTTTGCTTTCTGTTTTGTTTTCATTGGTTTGTGGTGCTAACATTGTGGTCAACTTCTTCAATGACTGACCATTATTGTTTTCTGTTTTGTTTTCATTGGTTTGTGGTGCTAACATTCTGGTCAACTTATTCAATGACTGACCATTTTGCTTTCTGTGTTGTTTTCATTGGTTTGTGGTGCTAACATTGTGGTCAACTTCTTCAATGACTGACCATTTTGCTTTCCGTTGTTTTCTCTGTTAGTGCTTTCATGTGTTTTGTAGTCTTGAGGTAGCATCTAGAGCTGCTTGTGAAGATAAAGTTTGCACAAGTTAGACTGGTTCAGGCCCTGGCAGTGTGCTAACATTGTGGTCAATTTCTTCAATGACACCATTTTGCTTTCTGTTTTGTTTTCATTGGTTTGTGGTGCTAACATTGTGGTCAACTTCTTCAATGGCTGACTACTTTGCTTTCTGTTTTGTTTTCATTGGTTTATGGTGCTAACATTGTGGTCAACTTCTTCAATGACTGACCATTTTGCTTTCTGTTTTGTTTTCATTGGTTTATGATGCTAACATTTTGATTGTGTTGGGGTTTAACGACACGTCAACCCTTGTGGGTCATTTTGTGTCGTCTCCCAGAGAAAGGGAGAAAAGAGATAGAAGAGATAGTAGAGGAGATGAGAGAGACGATTAGGGAAGAAATAGGAACAGGAATGAAAGTGAAGAAACAGAAGAAATAAAAACATTCCCCCTCTACCCTTACCTGCTACAAGGATAGCAGGCCTTGCCCAACTGTAAGCCAATTTCAGTTGGACGCCCCGGTGACGTAAGATACACGACACCATTGCCACTCCCGACCACCCCCTATGATGCTAACATTGTGGTCAACATATTCAATGACTGACCATTTTGCTTTCTGTTTTGTTTTCATTGGTTTGTGGTGCTAACATTGTGGTCAACTTCTTCAGTGACTGACCATTTTGCTTTCTGTTTTGTTTTCATTGGTTTATGGTGCTAACATTGTGGTCAACTTCTTCAATGACTGACCATTTTGCTTTCTGTGTTGTTTTCATTGGTTTGTGGTGCTAACATTGTGGTCAACTTATTCAATGACTGACCATTTTGCTTTCTGTTTTGTTTTCATTGGTTTGTGGTGCTAACATAGTGGTCAACTTCTTCAATGACTGACCATTTTGCTTTCTGTTTTGTTTTCATTGGTTTATGGTGCTAACATTGTGGTCAACTTCTTCAATGACTGACCATTTTGCTTTCTGTTGTTTTCATTGGTTTGTGGTGCTAACATTGTGGTCAACTTCTTCAATGACTGACCATTTTGCTTTCTGTGTTGTTTTCATTGGTTTGTGGTGCTAACATTGTGGTCAACTTCTTCAATGACTGACCATTTTGCTTTCTGTTTTCATTGGTTTGTGGTGCTAACATTGTGGTAAACTTCTTCAATGACTGACCATTTTGCTTTCTGTGTTGTTTTCATTGGTTTGCGGTGCTTACATTCTGGTCAACTTATTCAATGACTGACCATTTTGCTTTCTGTTTTGTTTTCATTGGTCTGTGGTGCTAACATTCTGGTCAACTTCTTCAATGGCTGACCATTTTACTTTCTGTTGTTTTCTCTGTTACTGCTTTCATGTGTTTTGTAGTCTTGAGGTAGCATCTAGAGCTGCTTGTGATGATAAAGTTTGCACAAGTTAGACTGGTTCAGGCCCTGGCAGTGTGTCTCACTCCAGATCCAGAGGCAGCAAGTTTGGCCACATACGTAACTGTCATGGAAATTAATCAAGAAATATTTTCTCTAGTTATTTTCACACCTCTGCTGAATCAAGAATGGCAGCTGTCAGTTACTGGCAAAAGAATGTGTACAAAGTACCTGTTAACCTCTTAGAGGACTAAGCCTGCCCAATAAAAGTGTGAGTAGGTTAATTGACTTTGAAATGGCCTCAACAATGCTGACTGGGCTGTAAAACTCCAAATCAAATCCTCTGTTGCATTTCTTATTTGTTCATATGTTAGTAACTGTAAATGTTCTGTTTGGTCACTGTTTGTTCCTCATACCTCTTCTCCTTTCAGTGCCTCCGAACAACTATGCTTTGTGATTACCTTTCCTGGGTAGCTTCATTTATATTTTGGCGATAATTCTGGGATACTTTTCTATTTCTTTATGAAAATGTGTATATATTCAATACAATTGCCATACAAGTAGCCACAGCATATGTTGTTTATTTTGTGGCCTAGAGAGAATTATTCCTGAATTATCATCGGATGCTCCTCCTTAACAAGTCTTCTGAGGTCAGATGCTCAGTATGATACACTATTTGGTTTGGCTGTATCATCAAGACTAACTTGTGTTTAGGTCACAGAATCAAATCTAAGTCAGCATTTTAAGTAAAACCCTAACTAAAGAGCAAATACAAAACTTTCTTTCTTACCTTAACCCAAGTCCTGTTTTCTCTGCAAACAGTATTGGATGCTGTAAACCATTCTCCTGCAGATACTTGAGGTTGAAATCTTGAAATAGACACAAAAAGCAAGAGTTCTTGAACAGTAGGCCCATGGGCCACAGCTTGTCACCTGAATGAACTAGAGCTGTCAGAGGGATCTGACTATAGCCCCGCTGCAGCTTTATCAGAGGAGAAATACATATAGTGTTGAAATATTTTGAATTCATCCTTAGCAGATAACACCACTGTAGGACATGGTAACATGGCATCATAAAACCTATCAAGGTTGTGGGCCCTTGGCCCTGATTCCTGACTACACAATACATCAATCCACTGTCCATGAATGTACCACTTTTTCAAAGCCCCTAAATGTGGTATAAGTTTCATCGAAGCAGGACCACAAACATACAAGTTATTGAGCAAAATGCATTTTATTTTTTTGAAAACCTACCAAGGGACATAACCAAGAGTTATGGACCCTTGGCCCCTATTTCTGTTTATACTATACATCCAGTCATTGTCCATGTTTATACGAACTTTCAGCTTTCATAATTCCTGAGAAATCTGTTATGAAAATGTTCAAGAATGGCAAAATTTGAAAACCTATCAAAGGACATAAGTTCAGGAGTTATGGGTCCTTGGCCACCATTCTGCCACTACATCTTCCTTACCTTAGAGACCAAGTGTGATATAAATTTCATCGATGTAGGACCACAAACATACAAGTTATTGTGCAGAATGCATTTTAATTTTTTTATCACCTACCAAGGGACATAACTCCAAGAGTTATGGACCCTTGGCCCCTATTCTGGTATACACTATACATCCAGTCATTGTCCATGTTTATACATATTTTCAGCTTTCTAGCTTCCATAGTTCCTGAGAAATCTGTTTTCAAGAATGGCAAAATTTGAAAACCTATCAAAGGACATGTCCAAGAGTTATTGGCCCTTGGCCACCATTCTGCCATTACACCTTCCTTACCTTAAAGTTAGAGTCCAAATGTGATATAAGTTTCATCGAAGTAGGACCATAAACATAAAAGTTATTAAGCAAAATGCAAAAGTTATGAACCCTTGGCCCCTATTCAGGTATACATGAGACATCCAGTCATTATCCATGTTTATGGGAACTTTCAGCTTTCTAGCTTTGATAGTTCTTGAGTAATCTGTTACAATATTTTCAAGAATGGCAAAATCTGAAAACCTATGAAGGGACAGAACTCCAAGAGTTATGGGTCCTTGTCCACCATTCTGCCACTACACCTTCCTTACCTTAGAGACCAAGTGTGATATAAGTTTCATCAAAGAAGGCCACAAACATAAAAGTTATTGAGCAAAATACATTTTAAATTTTGAAAACCTACCAAGGGACATAACTCCAAGCATTATGGGCCCTTGGCCATTATTCTGCTACTACAACTTACTTACCTTAGAGACCAAGTGTAGTGTAAGTTTCACTGAAGTAGGACCACCAACATAAAAGTTATAAAGTAAAATGCATTTTAATTTTGCAGTCACGGAATCACAGAATCACAGTCACGGAATGACAGAAGGACATGGCAAATCGCCCCATTTTTTCAAAGCGGGGCTATAAAAACCACTGCAGACATGCAAATGTTATGCAACATTATTCCAATTGTCATTGCAACTAATGAAAAGATCATCATTTTGAGCAGTTTTGGGGTTTGAAGAAGAATGTTTTTATTATTATTTTTTACCATATATGGGCATGACAGTCAGTGGAGTTTGACCATTTGAACAAACTCTCAATCCCATTTCAACAGTAGGATCGACATGGAATTAGGTAAAAATTGGCCAAGAAGTTTCAGAGAAAAGTTGTTTACATATCTTTGTCAGAATGCAGGGACTTTCATAGCTCTCATCTTCATTGAATAAGCAAAGAAATGATTCATCTTCATTGAATAAGCAAAGCAATGATGGGAGATGAGGTATTTCAATTGCATGTTGCCACCACCACCTTAATTTAATCTCCTGTTTCTTCACAAGCCAGAAAAGAGACAAGCTTAACAGGGTCTTCTTTCCCTGCTGGTGCTTTAGAGATTTCCTACTTAAGTTTTGCTATTGCAACCAGACAGAATTGCCACTGGTCATTAAACACATAAACTGGGTAGACATTCAGCAAATGATCATAACTGCCAAACATGGTTCACATCAATACACTGCTAATGGAGAAAATGCAATTTAACCATTTTCCAAAACTCTAACATACACGGTTCTTGATAAACAGATGGACACACGGACATACAACCCGAAACCAATATGCCCCATCAACTCATTCTAAGTTGGGGGCATAATAACATTAATTGTTACTGTAAATGTTGAAAAGACTAGAAAATCAAACTGCCTCACCCTTTCCATGAAGGTCTTTTATGACAAAACTTTTATTGTGTTTCGTTGAAGCAAGTTTTTCATCAAGATTGTAAATTCTCTTCCCATCGATATCATCATCATCTAAGTCATGGTCAAGGTAGGTTTTTCTCTCCTTCACCCTCTGTAATTATAAATTTACTAAAATAAATAAACAAAAAATTGGACAGTTTTGAAGAAATACAAGGTCCAAATACCAGCATTTTAACAGCCCTCAACATGCCCTTTATGGTCATATTTCCTACCATTTCCTATACTAGAACCATACCAATAATTTCTGCTATTACTATTTTAACCTTTGATGAATCTTGAATACATCTAACATAATCATCAAGACACTTACCCGATATATCCAGCCAACATACAATGACCTTTGTTTAGCAAGATATATCTCCCTTGAACAGCTATAATCTGACATGGCATAAATAAAATTAAATCTGAGTGGACCACTGCGTGTGCATCTTTTCTCTGTGTGTTGAAAATTGTTCGTAAGTTAAAAGTATTGCAGACACTGCATAATACTCCCCACTGCAGAGTAACAAAACATGGACTGAAGATGGGTATGTCTGATGGGTATTGTAATACATTTTATGCCCAAACCACAAAATACTGTTTATGGAATAAACCAGAGAATAAAATTTCATGTGCAAAATGAAATACCTCAATACATGAAGTTTCTTCCAAATCCATTGATTCCTTCTCATAACATTGAATGAAAACCATGCTAAGCAGGGACAGTAACCCTGTTGAAAATCGAAGAAAAATGTAAGAGATGAAAATAGTGGCTTGCATTTGATAAGCAATATACAGCTTCGAAAGATGTAACAACACACCAAATTTTATAAGCCTGGAGCATGCAATACAAGAGATAAGCACTACATCATTTGTTGTTTTTTTTACTTTAAAAAGGGTCAAAGATCAAAATATAGGTCACAGTGACCTATTTTTGGCACATTGCGCACTGGTTTTTAATTAGATGTACCAATAAATCAAAACTGTCTACGCCATACAATACAGAAAACACCAAACAAGTTCTTTTCGAAGGAGCTCATAGGTCAAAATGTAGGCTGTAGTGACATACTTTTGGTACAAGACATGCATACAGATCATTATGATCTACTTTGAGTACAAGCAAATTGTCCTTAGTAGCTGGGTATAAACATCAAATTTGGTACTCCTTGGCCATACAGTGCAAGAGATATACCCTGCACATGTTAGTGACCTACATTTGGCATGTGACATATCAGCTTTAATAGATGTGCCCACACACCAAATTGAGTTAAAATCACTTGCATCATTTCATGGTTGTGGAGAAAAGATTGTTTAACATTTTCCCCATTATAGGTTTATGGGACCTTACTGATGGCATGGCAACCAAACAAAAGGCTCAAGATACTTGCTAGAGAATCATCCTATGGTTTTGTTCAAACTGCTTCATTGATAATAATGCACCTGTCATTTGAAACCCTGACCCCTACGGGTCCAGGGAATAGAGGGGTAGAGGGGCTTTAAACTTTTAAATTTGTAAAGCTCTGGTAAATGCCCTGCATTGCGGGGACATATTTATGATACAATCCTTGCAAAAAGCACCATCCCCCCCACCCCCCACACACACACACTCCGAAAATAATGAAGAACAACAAATGAATTGATCCATTTGGATAAACTTTTTTGACCAGTCCCCTAGAGAGCACCACACTCCCTCTCTCATGGTATCTGGCTTATTCAGGCCAGAGAGTGTTGGGGTTTTTTTTATAACACACACACACACACACAGAGGGGAACCTACATAAACTATATTCTTACACAATAGAACTCATATTCTGAATATTCTGAGGTCTCTTCTAGATTGTTTAGGATGTTGAAAATAAAACAGGCAATCAATATAAAAAATTATATTCTTTCAAAACAACTTTATTTGGCAAAAAAGAATTCTCATATTCTCATATTCTCACCTCCCTGGTGGCCATAAAATCAGAAGAAATGGTGCAAGAAGAAGTAAATTCGCAACAAATACTCTGTACTACCTCTATAGTACCTATATAGAAATATAGGGAAATAAGCTCGACCCCCTGGTAGCCATGTCTTTTTGACAAATCATGATGGCTTGAACAGTCTTGGTAGGTCATATAGGAATATTTCTGCCAAATTATATTGAAATCAGTTGAGTGGTTTCTGACCAGAAGATTTTTAAAGTTTTCTATATAGATATATTGGGAAAATAAGACCCGCCCCTTTGTTTTCTATATAGATATATTGGGAAAATAAGACCCACCCCCTTGCAGCCATTTTTTGATGTATCATGAGGCCTTGGTAGAGGGTCACCAAAGGAACACTCCTGCCAAACTGAAATCGGTCCAGTGGTTTCAGACAAGAAGATTTTTAAAATTTTCTATATTGATATATAGGGAAATTAAGACCCGCCCCTTGCAGCCATTTTTTCTGATGTATCATGAGGCCTTGAACAATTTTGGTAGAGGGTCATCAAAGGGGTATTTCTGCCAAATTAAACTGAAATTGGTCAAGTGGTCTCGGACAAGAAGATTTTTAAATTTATTTCTATATATGATTTTTTGACAAATCATGATGGCTTCTATAATCTTGGTAGAATGTCACGAAAGGAATATTTCTGCCAAATTATATTGAAAAGGGTCAAGTGGTTACTGACAAGAAGATTTTCAAAGTGTTCTATATTGTATTTTAGGGAAAACACACACACACAACACACACACACACATATATACCCAAGAAGGTTTTTAAAGATTTTTTCTTTCCTTTTGGTTGCCATGGCAACCAGAATCCTGAATGGATTCCATATCTATAAACAATTTTCAGTCAGTATCACCCAAGGATCATTCCTGTGAAATCTGGTTATAACGGGCTCAGTTGTTTAGGAGGAGATGTTGTTAAAAGAAATTGTGGACGGTCAGACAGACAACGATGACAGATGGTGAGTGACCATAAATAGTTCCCCTCAAGCATTCGGCTCAGGTGAGCTGATTACGAATACTATATATCTGCATAACATTTGGTATGTCGGAGGATGAAGGCTTCGGACTGGGACAGTATTGAACAGAAATAACATTGTTGAAAGAAACAATGTTTTGCCACCTGAATATGCAATGTTATGTTTTGCAAATTCTGATCATCTACCTATTTGGGTATTAAGACCGTGCTGGCAATCGCAAAGTATCTCAAAGAAATAGTATAAACCATTGTATCATGCCACTTGACTAAGAAATATCATATCTAAATTATCGTAATCTTACACACGGCTGCTTACTCTGGTATAATTCAGTACTTGGAAACCAAAACCATGGTCTACCTTTTTACAAATTTACAGATTGATTGGATGTAACTATAGGAGAAGTTAGCTGGAAACAGAAAGTTCACAGAAATTTTCAAAGGGGCATAACTCTGTTAATATTTAGTGTACTGTAACCTTGAATTAATATGCATTGTTCCACACCATAGTCTAACAATAAATTAATTTTCAGCTTGACTGGATATAAACTGTATGAGGAGTTAGACAGAAATGAAAAATTTATGGAAATTTTAAATGGGACATAACTCTGATAATATTTTGTGTACTAAAACCTTGAAATAATATGCATTGCTCCACATCATAGTGAAAGTATTTACAAAGTTTTAGCTTCATGGGTTGTAAACGATAGGAGGAGTAAGCCTAAAATAAAAAGTTGACAGAATTTTCAAAGGGGCATAGCTCTGCTAATATATGGTGGTTTTTTTGATTGTGTTGGGGTTTAACGACACGTCAACCCTTGTGGGTCATTTTGTGTCGTCTCCCAGAGAAAGGGAGAAGAGTGATAGAAGAGATAGTCGAAGAGATGAAGGAGAGGAACAGGGAAGAAAGAGGAACAGGAATGAAAGTGAAGAAACAGAAGAAATAAAAACATTCCCCCTCTACCCTAACCTGCTACAAGGATAGCAGGCCTTGCCCAACTGTAAGCCAATATCAGTTGGACGCCCCGGTGACATAAGATACACGACACCTTCGCACCACCCGACCACCGCTAATATATGGTGGACTGTAACCTCAAAATACTATGTGCTGCTCCACATCAATCATGTCTAACCATAAATCAAGTTTTAGCTTGATCAGATGTAAACTATAGGAGGAGTAAGCGGGAAAGGAAAAAAATTACACAATATCGGATGTAAACGATAGGAGTTAGCCAAAAATAAGAAGTTTACAGAAATTTTCAAAGGGACTTAACTCTGCTAATATTTGGTGGACCGTAACCTTGAAACAATATGCTCTGCTCCACATCATGGTCTAACTATAAATCAAGATGCAGCTTGGATGTAAACTCTAGGAAGAGTAATCCAGAAATGAAAAGTTTATGGAAATTTTCAAAGGGACTAAACTCTGCTAATATTTGGTGATCTGTAATCTTGAAATAATATGCGCTGCTCCACATCATGGTCTAACTATACATCAAGTTTCAGCTTGATGGGATGTAAACTGTAGGAGGAATAACCCAGAAACGATAATGTTTACGGATATTTTCAAAGGGACAGAACTCTTGGGTCACCAAAGGAACATTCCTGCCAAGAATATTTGGTGGACTGTAACCTTGAAACAATATGCGCTGCTCTACATCATGGTCTAACTTTATATCAAGTTTTAGCTTGATCAGATGTAAATGATAGGAGGAGTAAGCCGGAAACAAACTATTTAAAGAAATTTTCAAAGGGAAATATCTCTGCTAATATTTGGTGGACTGTAACCTTGAAATACTAAACACTGCTTCACATCATGGTCTAACTATAAATCAAGTTTCAGCTTGATTTGATGTGGACTATAGAGGTAAGCCGGAAATGAAAAGTTTACAGAAATTTTCAAAGGGGCATAACTCTGCTAATATTTGGTGGACTGTAACCCTGAAATAACATGCGCTGCTCCACATCATAGTCTAACTATAAACCAAGTTTCAGCTTGATCGGATGTTAACTGTAGGAGGAGTAAGCCGGAAACGAAAAAGTTTACAGACAGATGGACGCCAGACCTTGTATAATAATAATACATCCCGTTTTTCAAACAGGCGTATAAAAATGGTAATAATGACACTAAGATTGAAAAATAGGCTTTAGGAACACATTTGCCGTAACTGGATCAGAAAATGTACGTAAAACGCAACTGGTAGCAAGAAATGCGAAATTGAAAAACCATGGTCTTCTCAATCGCCACATATCCCTTTACTTGCCACCGCGTTCCTTATGTACCCGCCGTCAATAAAATGCCTAGTTTCAGTGCAATGGCAAAAAAAAAAACAAGAGGACCATGATGGTCCTATATCGCTCACCTGAGCAAACAGATTTGCATACTTACTGTTGAAGTTTCAGCCAAGTTCACTGCTCTAAGATTTTTGTATAAATTTTATAGCCCTACCCCCACCTCAGTGGCCATGTTTTTTTTTAATGCATCATGATGACTTGAAACATGGTCACCAAAGGAACATTTCTGCCAAGTTATATTGAAACTGGTCCAGTGGTTTCTGACAAAAAGATTTTTAAAGTGTTTTATATAGCTATAGAGCCTTACCCCCTAACAGCCATGTTTTTTGATGAATCATGACAGCTTGAACACACTTGGCAGAGGGTCACCAAAGGAACATTCCTGCCAAGTTATATTGAAATCTGTTCAGTGGTTTCTGACAATAAGATTTTAAAAGTTTTCTATTTAGATATATAGGGAAAATAAGCCCCACCCTCTAGCAGCCATGTTTTTTGACAAATTATGATTGCTTGAAGAATCTTAGTAGCGGGTCACCAAAGCAACATTCCAGCATAGTTATATTGAAATGGGTCAGGGGGTATTTGACAAGAAGAATTTTTAAGTTTTC
The DNA here is from genome assembly GCA_964016985.1 of Anodontia alba. NCBI lineage: Eukaryota > Metazoa > Mollusca > Bivalvia > Lucinida > Lucinidae > Anodontia > Anodontia alba. Next base: position 69,156,439 of record OZ024830.1, read on the forward strand.
TATACAGATATATATGGAAAATAAGCCCCGCCCCCTAAGGACCATGTTTTTTGACGTATCATGACAGCTTGAACAATCTTGGTAGAAGGTCAACAAAGCAACATTCCTGCCAAGTTACATTGAACTCAATCCAACTGTTTCTTACGAGAAGATTTTTAAAATTTTCTATATAGATATATAGAGAAAATAAGCCCCACTCCCTAGCGGCCATGTTTTTTGACGAATCATGACAGCTTGTACAATCTTGGTAGAGGGTCACCAAAGAAACATTCTTACCAAGTTATATTGAAATCGGTCCATTGGTTTCTGACAAGAAGATTTTTTGTTTTCTATATAGATATATAGGGAAAATAAGCCCCATCCCCTGGCAGCCATGTTTTTTGATGAATCAACATTACTTGAATAATCTTGGTAGAGGGTCACCAAAGAAACATTTCTGCCAAATTATAATGAAATCGGTCCAGTGGTTTCTGACAAGAAAATTTTTTAAGTTTTCTATATAGATACATAGGGAAAATAAGCCCCGCCCCCTGGCATCCCTGTTTTTTGACAAATCATGACTGCTTGAACAATCTTGATAGAGGGTTACATAAAAAACATTCCTGCAATGTTCTTTTGAAATAGGTCCAGTGGTTTCTGACAAGAAGATCATTAAAGTTTTCTATATAGATATATAGGGAAAATAAGACCTGCCCCCCTAGCGGCCATGTTTTTTGACAAACCATGACGTCTTGAACAATCTTGGTAAAGGGTCACCAAGGAAACATTTCTGCCAAGTAATATTGAAATCGGTCCAGTGGTTTCTGACAAGAAGATTTTTAAAGTTTTCTATATAGATATATAGGGAAAATAAGCCCCGCCCCCTAGCGGCCATGTTTTTTGACAAATCATGACGGCTTGAACAATCTTGGTAGAGGGTTACCAAGGAAACATTTCTGCCAAGTTATATTGAAACAGGTCCTTTGGTTTCTGACAAGAAGATTTTTAAAATTTTCTATATAGATATATAGGGAAAATAAGCCCCGCCCCCTGGCGGCCATGTTTTTTAAAGAATCCAAATGGCTTGAACAAAATCTTGGTAGAGGATCACCAAAGGAACATTTCTGCGAAATTATATTGAAATCGGTCCAGCGGTTTCTGACAAGAAGATTTTTAAAGTTTTCTATATAGATATATAGGGAAAATAAGCCCCGCCCCCTAGCGGCCATGTTTTTTGACGAATCCAAATGGCTTGAACAATCTTGGTAGAGGATCACCAAAGGAACATTTCTGCAAAATTATATTGAAATCGGTCCAGTGGTTTCTGACAAATAATTTTTTAAAGTTTTCTATACAGATATATAGGGAAAATAAGCCTCGCCCCCTGGTGGCCATGTTTTTTGACGAATCCAAATAACTTGAACAATCTTGGTAGAGGATCACCAAAGAAACACTTCTGCGAAATTATATTGAAATCGGTCCAGTGGTTTCTGACAAGAAGATTTTTAAAGTTTTCTATACAGATATATAGGGAAAATAAGCCCCGCCCCCTGGTGGCCATGTTTTTTGACGAATCTAAATGGCTTGAACAATCTTGGTAGAGGATCACCAAAGGAACATTTCTGCAAAATTATATTGAAATCGGTCCAGCGGTTTCTGACAAGAAGATTTTTAGTTTTCTATATAGATATATAGGGAAAATAAGCCCCGCCCCCGGCGGCCATGTTTTTTGACGAATCCAAATGGCTTGAACAATCTTGGTAGAGGATCACCGAAGGAACATTTCTGCAAAATTATATTGAAATCCATCCAGCGGTTTCTGACAAGAAGATTTTTTAAGTTTTTAGTTAAAAAATCTATTTTTAGCTCCTGTGACCTAGATATGCAATGGACCGGAACCATTTGAACAACTTTGAAAGAGGACCAACCAAGGATCATTCCTGTGAAGTTTGGTCAAAATCCAACCAGTGGTTTAGGAGGAGGTGTTGTTTAAAGATTGTGGACGGACGGACGGACGGACAGACGGAGGACGACGACAACGACAACGGACGGTGAGTGATCACAATAGCTCACCTTGAGCCTTCGGCTCAGGTGAGCTAAAAAAAAGACATATTTGTTTTGAAGTACACAATAAAATGTTAGAGCTTCACTGAAACGTGATGAACTTAACTGCATCCATATTTTTTTAACGTGCCATAACTCAGGAAAGGGGCATAATCCTGTCGAGAAAAAATACATCAGCCATGTTTTCATGAGGAATCCATATAAGAAATTTCAAAACAGTAGCATGCATATTTCTTGAGTTATGATTTGCATCAAAAAGCATGACGAACGGACGGACGGACGCATGAACGCCCCAGAAGCAATATGCCCCTCCAACTTTTTCGAAGTTGGGGGCATAAAAAAAGCAGCATACCACTGTGCAGATTTGGTGCCGAATTTCACTGCGATCTATTGAAGCTGATTTGTGGTGCACACTATTCGTTGGGATGAACCGGGATGAGTCATCCGCGATTTATGGGGTAGCAGAGCGTCGGCATTAATATCTCGTCTCATACTACCAGAATTTCTTAAATTTGGTATCAGTTTATTGACTCTTACCTAATAGACTATTTATCTGCTTTCCTAAAATATGCGTTTTTGATGGGTGTTTTTTTGGTTTTTTTTACTTTTAAAAAATCCAGGCGACACTGACATCTCGTCTCGTACTTCTCAGAATTTAATAAACTGGTATCAGTGTAAATACTTTACTCTATTGTAATACACTATGGTTAATAATAAAAACAAAAACAGAAAAAAATCTAAATTCAGAGATTTTGATGGTTTTTTTTTTTTTTTTTTTTACTTTTAAAATTTCCGGAACGATCCGAAATTGCTTTCGGGACGTACGCGGTAGTGGTTAAACGGCATTAATATCTTGTCTTATACTTATCAAAATTCAATAAATTTGATATTAGTTTACAAACTTTACTCAGTTCTAATAAAAGCCCGTTACGGGCAGGCGTCCCCCGACGTCATGGCTTTGTCGGTAAAGGGTTGTGACTTTTAAATCCATATGATAACAGAATAAATCAAATATGATTGGTAGAAAATTCCAGGAAGAGTTGCACCCCAAAGATATCTATTCCAATACTAATTGGACCTGGAAAAAACTTAGTAAAAAAAAAGTGAAAAAAAAAGTTGATAAAAAATAATGGGAGGATAATCCCAAAACCACACGCACATCTTCAGACCATGTAGAACAAGTCTGCATAGTTTAAAAAATGGAAAACTTTAGTGCACCAACAAGGTATCTATTCGGATACTAATGGGGACCTGAAAAACGTCGAAAAAGTGGGAAAAAAAAATGATAAAAAAATGATGGGAGGATAACCCCAAAAGCATATGCGAATCTTCAGACCATGACAAAAACACAAGCAAAGTTTCAAAAATAACCATCAGAAGAGATGGCAAATCCCCCGACCGCGTAGCAAATGGCGGTCTTTTTTAAATCTAGGGCATCAGAGATGTAATTTTATCAAGGGATACATTTGTTTAACCCTGCAGTGGGTGATAACTCCACAACTGTGAATCAGACATAGAACTCTAAAACCATAAGTTGTGGAAACTGGATTTTGTGTTTTTCAACAAAGAAACTGAAAATAATGAGAGAAATAAGGCCCATTGCCTGCAATGATTATAACTCTGAAAGCATAAGTCACGGAAACTGGAATTTTGTTTGCTAGTAAGTGATTTTCAACAAAGAATCCGAAAATAATGAGAAAAATAAGGCCTGTTGCCTGCAAAGATTATAACTCTCAAACTGTAAGTCGCAGAAACTGGATTTTGTGTTCGCTAGTAAGTGATTTTCAACAAAGAATCCAAAAATAATGAGAAATATAAGGCCCTTTGCCTGCAAGGCCTGTAACTCTTCAATTGTTAGTCTAAGAAACTCAATTTTGTGTTCACTAGTAAGTGCTTTTCAACAAAGAATCCAAAAATAATGAGAAAAATAAAGCCTGCTGCATGCATTGCTGATAAAGTAAGGGAGATAACTCCAACACTCCATAGGTCAGAGTTGTCCTTACATATTGTGACACACCTAGTTTATGTTCTTAGCATCTCTACTAACTATCATTAAAGTGTCTCAACTGGTTAAAGAGTTATGGCCAGCACAAGATTTTACCACCAGGGGAGATAATTGAAAATAAATGGAGTAACAAGTAACCCATAGTTACAATTTTTAAATGCAACTCTCCTTCTTAATGTTCTAAGCATCCCTATTAATTATCATCAAAAAATCTCAACTGGTAGAGAAGTTATGACCGTCAGCAAATTTAACAACTATGGGAGATAACTCAAAAATGGAGTCAGACTTGTCTTTTGTGTACATGACATGCCTACTCAATGTCCTCTACAACTTGATGAAGTATCATAAAAATATCCTAAAGTGTTTAAGAGTTATGGCCTGCACAAGATTTAACAACTATGGGAGATAACTCCAGAACTGAGTCAGTTAGAGTTGTTGTTCTTGTATGTGACACACCTACTTAATGTCCTCTACAACTTTATCAAGTATCATGATAATATCTCAAAGGGTATTGAGTTATGGCCTGCACAATATTTCATAACTATGGGAGATAACTCCAGAATGCAGTCAGAGTTGTCATTCTTGTAAGTGACACCCCTACTCAATGTCCTCTACCTATTGGTGAAGTACCATGAATATAACTTATAGGGTTTTAGAGTTATGGGCCGCACAAGATTTAACAACTATGGGAGATAACTCCTAAAATGGAGTCAGCTAGAGTTGTTGTTCTTTTTTGTATGTGACACACCTACTCAATGTCCTCTACAACTTGATCAAGTATCATGAAAATATCTCAAAGGGTTATTGAGTTATGGCCTGCACAAAATTTTATAACTATGGGAGATAACTCAAGAATGCAGTCAGTTAGAGTTGTCTTTCTTGTATGTGACACGCCTACTCAATGTCCTCTACCTAATGGTGAAGTATCATGCAAATATCTTGAAGGCTTTTAGAGTTATGGGCCGCACAAGATTTAACAACTATGGGAGGTAACTCCAAAATGGAGTCAGCTAGAGTTGTCTTTCTTGTACGTGACACGCCTACTCAATGTCCTCTACATCTTAAAGGGTTTCAGAGTCATGCTCCTCACAAAATTTTACAATTTTGGGAGACTATGGGAGATAACTCCTGAACCAAGTCGATTTGAGTTGTCATTCTTGCACGTGACACTCCTACCCAAGACCCTCTTCAACCTGTCAAAGTTTCATGAAAGTAGCTCAAAGGGTATAGGAGTTATGGGCTGCACAAGACTTAACAACTATGGGAGGGTAACTCCAAACGGAGTCAGCTAGAGTTGTCTTTCTTGTACATGACACACCTACTCAATGTCCTCTACACATTGGTGAAGTATCGTGAAAATATCTTAAAGGGTTTCAGAGTTATGGTCCGCACAAAATTTTTACAATTTTGGGAGACTATGGGAGATAACTCCTGAACCAAGTCGATTTGAGTTGTCATTCTTGCACATGACACTCCTACCCAAGACCCTCTACAACCTGTCAAAGTTTCATGAAAGTAGCTCAAAGGATATAGGAGTTATGGGCTGCACAAGGTTTTAGAGTTATGGGCCGCACAAGACATAACAACTATTGGAGGTAACTCCAAAACGGAGTCAGCTAGAGTTGTCTTTCTTGTACATGACACACCTACTCAATGTCCTCTACATATTGGTGAAGTATCGTGAAAATATCTTAAAGGGTTTCAGAGTTATGGTCTGCACAAAATTTTTACAATTTTGGGAGACTATGGGAGATAACTCCTGAATCAAGTCGATAATTGTCATTCTTGCGCGCGACACTCCTACCCAATGCCCTGTACAACCTGACAAAGTTTCATGAAAATAGCTCAAAGGGTATAGGAGTTATGGGCACAAGGTTCCGTCTACAGACGGACGGACAGACGGACGCCAGGGCGATCGCTATATCCCCCGAACCTTTCGGTCAGGGGATAAAAAGTTTGGTATAAAACTGTAAGAGGAGATGCGCCCACAAGTTACCAATGTCATCATGTCACAACTAAAGAAAAATAAGTTGAAACTAGAGCTGGTGGTTGTAAAACACTATGCCCCCAACTGCCTTACTCTAACACTGCTTGACTCCAACACTGCTTGCCCATGATAGTAACAACAAGGCAAATATACGAGATTTCAATGTTACTTTATCAAAAGGGAAATAACTCTAAACCAGAAATTGCGAAGGGCCATAACTCCAACATTTCATTTAACTGGTTCAAAATTTAATCAGGTGATCTCCTCCTCAATCCCAATCAGTATACCATATATCAAGGCTTTGGCTTAAATACTTTTTGAGATATCTTGCTGACAAGGTCAAAATGCCTAGAACTACAAATGGCCATAACTGTCAATTTTTCATGGAATTCCCTGAAAAACAAATCAGATAATCTCCACATCATCCCCAATCAGCATATAATATTTCAAGACCCAAGCTTAAGTACTTTTCGAGACATCTTGCTGACAAGGTCAAAATACGCAGAACCGCAAAGGGCAGTAACTTTATAAATTTTTTCACAGAATTCTCTCAAAATATAACCAGGTAATCTACACTTCATTCCCACTCACTATATCAAATTTCAAGAACCCAGTTTAAATACTTTTCGAGATATCTTGCTCATAAGATTTAATTCTGATTTTTTTTAAAGGGGCATAACTCTAAACAAACATGCCGGACAAGAAAAAAAAATATGGGTCAGCTATTTTTTCATTGGGAACCCAAATATAAAATTTCAAAACCCTAGCATGCAGGGTTCTTAAGATATGACATGCTGAAAAAAGCTTGACAAATGGACAAACGGACGGACGGACAAACGAAGGCAAAATAATATGCCCCATCAATTTCATTCGAAATTAGGGGCATAATCAGGTCATCTACTCAACGCTACCTATTTATTTATCAAGTTTCAGGGCTCAAACTTCAATAGTTCTTGAAATATTTTGCTGACCAGGGAAACATGCCCAAATTTACAAAGGACCATCACTTACGAAATATTTTTCAGAATTTACAAAAAAGTTAATCAGGTCATCTACTCATCATTACCAATCGATTCACCAAGTTTCAAGTCTCTACCTCTAACAGTTTTTGAGATATTTTGCTGACAAAATAAAAATGCCTAAAATTACAAAGGGCCATAACTCAATAATTATTTTTCAAAATTTATTCAAAAGTTAATCAGGTTGTCTACTCATCATTACAAATCCATTCACCAAATTCATGGCTCTAGCTCTAACAGTTTCTGAGATATTTTGCTGACAAGGTAAAAGTGCCCAAAATCACAAAGGGCCATAACTCAAGAAGTATTTTTCAAAATTTCTTCAAAGTTAATCAGGTTGTCTACTCATGACTACCAGTCTATTCATCAAGTTTCAAGGCTATAGCCCCAACGGTTTTTGAGATATTTTGTTGACAAGATAAAAATGCCCAAAATTACAAAGGGCCATAACTCATGAAGTATTTTTCAGAATTTCTTCAAAAGTTAATCAGGTCATCTGCTCATCACTACGAATCCATTTACTAAGTTTCAAGGCTCTAGCACTAACAATTTTTGAGATAGTTTGCTGACAGAGTAAAAATGCCAAAAATTACAAAGGGCCATAATTCAAGAAGTACTTTTCAAAATTTCTTCAAAAGTTAATCGGGTTGTCTACTCATCACTACCAGTCTATTCATCAAGTTCTTAGGCTCTAGCTCCAATGGTGTTTGAGATATTTTGCTGACAAGGTAAAAATGCTAAAAATTACAAAGGGCCATACCTTATGAAGTATTTTTCAAAATTTATTCACAAGTTAATTAGGTCATCTACTTATCACTACAAATTCATTTACTAAGTTTAAAGGCTCTAGCTCTAACAGTTTCTGAGATATTTTGCTGACAAAGTAAAAATGCCCAAAATTACAAAGGGCCAAAACTCAAGAAGTATTTTTCAAAATTTCTTCAAAAGTTTAATCAGGTTGTCTACTCATCACTACCAGTCTATTCATCAAGTTTCAAGGCTCTAGCTCCAACGGTTTTTGAGATATTTTGCTGACAAGGTAAAAATGCCCAAAATTACAAAGGGCCATAACTCATGAAACATTTTTAGAATTTTTTCTTCAAAAGTTAATCAGGTCATCTACTCATCACTACAAAGGCTTTTGCTAAGTTTCAAGGCTCTAGCTCTAACAGTTTTTGAGATATTTTGCTGACAAGGTAAAAATGCCCAAAATTACAAAGGGCCATAACTCAAGAAGTATTTTTCAAAATTTCTTCAAAACTTAATCAGGTTGTCTACTCATGACTACCAGTCTATTCATCAAGTTTCAAGGCTCTAGCTTCAATAGTGTTTGAGATATTTTGCTGAAAAGACTGCATCCATATTTTTTCAAAGGGCCATAACTCAGAAAAGGGGCATACTCTTGTCAAGAAAAAAATACGTGTCAGCTATTTTTTTCATGAGGAATCCATGTAAGAAATTTCAAAACAGTAGCGTTCACGGTTCTAAAGTTATGCTATGCATCAAAAAGCGTGACGAACGGACGGACGGAAGAACGGACGGACGAACAACCCAGAAGCAATATGCCCCTCCAACTTCTTTGAAGTTGGGGGCATAAAAAGCAAAAGTTGAAGAAAAAATAATGGCAGGATAACTCCAAAACATCTTCAGACCATGTAGACAAGTATGCATAGTTTCAAAATGATCGCTGGAAAACTCTAGGAGTTGCGCCCACAAGGTATCCATTCTAATAGTAATCGAACCTGGAATAAACTAAGTCGAAAAAACTAGAAAAAGTTGATGAAAAAAACAACGGGATGATAACGCCAATATCAGATGCACATCTTCAGACCATGACAAAAACACATGCAAAGTTGCAAAAAAGATCGGTTAAAAACTGAAAGAGGAGTTGCGCCCACAAACTACCCATCTCATTATGTCTACGGACGGGTGGAAGGACGGACGGACGGACATTCTCACGGATGGACATTTATGTGGCTAGTCATCGGCATAAATGGTACATAAGTGGCAAAATTCTCTTAAGCGGCAAGCCACCTAATCAGTTTTCGCCACTTAAATGTCAAATTTACGCATTAAGTCACATTTTTACTCACGACTGACTACTTAGGTGGCAAAAAGTCCAAATTTCTAGCCCCTTATTGTCTCTCCTGTGGGAACGGACGGACGGACAGACGAACCCATTTTAAAAGTTCCCTTCGACTAACGACGGGGGACAAAAATTCTAGTCAGCGATTTCGATGTATGTTGAGTTAACGTAACTAAATTAACGCCTCATTAACGAAGATTTGAGAAATAACGACCCAAAAAATGGTGACATTAAACATAAACAGTAGAGGAAAGATATCAATAACCTTTGGTGACCTTTGAATTTTGTTAGTAGATGTTACTATAATTAGTAACTTGATTCCCGATCGGGCATCTTTTTTGTAGTACCTTTAGAAAACGACAGGAGAGGACAGATGTCCAATCGGGTATCAATAACCTTTGGTGACCTTTGAATTTTGTTAGATGTTACTATAATTAGTAACTTGATTCCCGACCGGGCATCATTTTTGTAGTACCTTCAGAAAACGAAAAAGATGTATCTCAGTTTTTGACCAATCGCCACCAAATTTTGGGAGCTTAAAGATGAATAGATTATTTAACTTCTGACCAATCAGATTTTTTTAAAGTGCCTAGAAAAAAAATTGGTGAGGTTTAAAATCATTTTATTATTATTATTATTATTATTTATTTTTGCACATCTGTGTATCCCTTTTGGGAACACATGACATTTGTGATGCCTGATTGGGAGCCCATTTGAGAACACTGAAAGTTATGTTGCCCTATCAGGATACAAACAAGATTCAAGTTGCATACTGACTTTGAATGTTTAAAAAGTTTTGATTGTTTAAAATTTTTAAGTTCATTTCAAAAATGATCGGGGTTTAAAATTTGATATTTCTTCTGTTTCTCTGTGTTTCCCGAAACGGAAGCAAAAATGCTTAACAGACAGCCTTTAACACTTTATTCCTATCTATCTTTAATTTGTTCTTTGTATCCAAAGGCAATCTTTTAGTTTTATTCGAGATAGCTAATATGACTAAGCTCTTACAAAAAATCAAGGACGCAGTATTCAGCATGTCTCTTTAAGAAGGGAGTGTAATAAGAAGGAAATATATCTCCTTCCCTGAACTGATCAGATATTTTTCAACCAGGGATTTACTACTATTAAATTTGATAAAAAAATAATAATAATAATAATGACAACACTTTTAAAAAAAACAAAGCTTTGCCGCGATGAAAAATGAGTACCCGTATAAAACTACATGTACTATATGTATGCTCAAAATCTCAGCAAACTTCATATTTTCTAAAAGGAAACCGTTTCTGCTATAGCATTTGAATTTTGATAATTTTCAGTCATCAATGCGTGAATAGACAAACCTACATTCTTAAAAAATCAAAACTGTGCAAAATTTGTTAAAATCAACAGAACTGCACCTAAAAGTACGTAAATTTTCCACAATTTGCCAGTTAATATACAGTATCTATTCCATGGCCCGAGAGCATTGATGCATGCATGACACCTTCTGGGCACGCTTGCGACTGTGCAATAGATTATCTCCCTTGATATCTGTCCCCATTCCTCTTGTAATGCCAGGCCAAGCTGTTGCGAATTGTTGCAACGCTGGGGTCTGTTGCGCACCCGGCGACCTAAGCATTCCTTATGTGCTCAATCGGCGACATATCAGGGGATTTGGCTTGTCACGGCAGTTTACACCTTTCAGTCTCAGAAAGTCGACGGCAACAGGGACTCGGTGTGGGCGTGCGTTGTCGTCCTGGAACTCGAAGTTTCCACCAATGCGCCGAGCAAATGGAACACCTCTGGACGTAACATTTGATCAACGTAACTTTGGCTGGTTAAGTTACCTTATACAATCATTAATTCCGTCCTTTGGTCGTACGTGATGTCCGCCCAGACCAAGACACTGCCACCCCAATACCTATATTGCTGCTGAACTGTTGCAGGACGGTACCTCTTCCCAATGCTCCTCCAAACACGATGTTATCCATCGGTGAAGTTCTTACAGAATTTGATTCATTGGAGAACATGTAATCGCCAATGACGCTATTGTCGCCCTATGATGGCGTTGTTCCCATTGATTGATGAGGCATTTAAGTGCCCTTGTCAGATGCATACCTTTGAACGGACTTCTTGCTTTAAGCCCCGTCCCACGAAGTCTGTAAAGAATCGTTGACTTAGAAAGTCGAATTCCCATGGCACCCCTGAATGTATCCCTCCATTCTTGCGCCGAAAAGAATCGGTTTCTTAACACAAAGATGCGCAGATACCGATCCTGCCGATGAGTTGACTTTTTAGGCCATCCCCTCCCATCACTAATCTTGACCCCGCCCGTCTGTCGATATCGTGACAGCAGTCGCAAACTTACACTTTTGGATTTGCCAAAGTGTCTAGCAATTGGGTTCTGGGATTGCCCAGCTCCTAACATGCCAACTGCATGCAATTTTTCATATTCCGTCATGTACACTTCAGGAGGCATTTTATTTCTCTGCACTTGAAAAATAAACATCATTTGTGTTGTCAATCAGCAAGTGTGAGAAGCTACAGTTTGTAACCTTGAATGGCAAGATATGCACGAGAAATGTGTGACGTTTTACTGACCGGCGCGCGCTGGTCTCTTAATATAGCTTTGGATTTTTACATATGGAAGACTATTCGATTAGCTCATTAAGGACGTTTTATATTTGCCGGGACGTCAGTTTGTGACGATCCCTGCAAATAATAAAAATCTTTAAAAAAAAACAAAAAAAAACTGTGTGTTATAAGCAGATTGTCTATTTTATTTTCATTTCAATCAAGAAATTTCATAAAGCTTAATGAAAGCAAACAAAGAATCACATTGTTGTTCTTTTTTACCTGTTACATTGAAAATTTATCAAACTTTAGTATACCCTTGTCCTATATCTCTATGTAAACATAAACAAAATTTGAGCCGGTACTTAGACGTTTACGTCTAAATATCTTGTCTTGTCATCTTTATTGCATGCGTTCTATACCAATGCCCGGTTTGAAAATAGTTTTGCATTTTTCACGTACTCTGAGAAAAGGGATTCCCTTAAATATTGTCCCTATACGGCATTGACAATAACTTCAGAGCAACATAGAATAATGTCGTTTAGAAATCTATGGTTTCGGGACTATCAGACAATGAAATTTTGTCCACAAATGATTACTTTTATTGGAGTTTAAGGTTTTCATATGACGTTAAGATACTGACGGCTCTGCATATTTAGTAACTTAAAGTTTGCTTTGAAATAGATAGGAGATCTCTTTTTTACATGAGAAACTGTCTGCTGCAACAAGGTTTTCATGTACTGTACAATTTTAGTTAATGACCATCAACGCAGTTGTCTCACTTTATCTTGATGCCATTGATGTGTTAACTGCAATTTTCAGAAATGTTTTGCTAGTTTTTAAACTCTTCAAGCAAAAGTGTTTCTTTCTTGACGTTAGGTCAAAGAATCTTTAATGTCCCATTAATGGTTACTGACTTTCATTTATTTTGTGATCTTTTAGATTTTATACGCCATCTAACAGCTATCTTGTTGCACAGAAAGATTTTTGGATACAACTTTTTTTTTTTTTTTTTTTGCTGACAACAACTTGTGTACAGCCATATTGACGCCATCAAGACAATTTGAGCGTTGTTAAATCCCAAAATTTTCAGATTTGATATTGTTGTTTATACATGTGCTGATAATAGTGATTGTTGGTTACAAAATATTTTCGCTAATGGATTCAATGGAAATCTGTGACTTTTGGTTATGGGTCACTCTAGATATTTTGCGAGATAACACTAACCTTAAATCAAATTATTTTGATTTTATAGCAAACGAATCCAAACTGAAGGAATCGTTTTTCTCATTATCATTGAGTAGACGTACGCCTTCTAGAAAAACTGTCGAAAATACTGTGTTATAATTTTAACGACCTTCAGTATATAAAGAGTACAAAATGTCTTCTGATGCGGTGCTTGGAGAAACAAATTTTGGTAATGTGAAACCGAAAGCAGTTCGGTAATTTGTTGTACGTCAAAACTAAAGGCCATTTATGAAACTGACATAACCACGTGTGGTTTTACTCAAATCAAATACGATGTCGGCATGACTTTGTATTACGAGGGTAATTCAATAAGTAATGCAAAATTATCTCTAATTCTTTAAGGAATGCATATTGTCTTTAAAATTCTAACAGTCTGTACCTTTACCATGTATGCACTTCACATGTGCAATATCATTAAATTGCGATAAGACTTAGTTTTCATTACGTTCGCATTGTACAACCAAACTTGGCATGGACTCAAATTTAATTTAAAAAAAAATCAAAATTTTCAGGGTAAATGAAGAAAGTTAGTTGTCCCAAAATCTATAAATGGTGTAAAAATTAAAAATAAAATACGATGTTTGTTCACAAATTATCGCTTGCTAACAATGGGGAAAATTTGTGATGGATCTTCACGTTTTTTTTTTTTTTTGTTTTGTTTTTTTTTTTTTTTTTTGTTTGTTGTTTTTATGGTGGTTTGCGAAACCAAATGTCAAAAATACTATAATCGCAGCTAAGATATGTTGGCCAAATTTCCAGCGAAAAACAAAACATGTGCTTAATTTCGGTAAAGAATTAATTTTACAATTTATTGAAGTCTTTTAGTTGAAACAAAATATCTTTACATGATTAATTTGTTTTGGATTATCCTGTAGGGGTTACTTTGCAAAACGGGCTAATTGTAAACCTGTAACTTTCTCTTTGGTAATGTGGACTTAATGCAGATATATTTGCATCGGTTCTTTATGTTCACTTTTTACTTTGAGCAAAAAATCCAAGTCAAATTCTAAGTGGTGCTTGATATGACATTTTAGTATTTTGAGCAGTATTAGGATTATCGTGGCGTATGAAGTAAACGTACAAGTTAGAACTTGATACTATCAAATGGCATAGTAGGTTGGCTAATTCTAAGTGCATGTGCACTTTAAATTTGTTCTGAAGATTAATGTAACAGCGTGATCACGCGGCTTTACCCTTCCATTCTTTTGTTACTAGGCAACCAGTTACGAGGAGAGATTTGACCACACTATTATTTTATTCTAAAGTACCATCCATTACTTTCCCTAAGTTGAATTGTATAGACGAGTCTATGAATGAACCAACTACTCAGACAAGAGTTGTCAGAGGACAACGCAGATCGCCGGAAAGGACTGGTCGGATAAGGAAACAATCTTTAAACATTAAAGATTAAATGCAGAACTTGATTGATTGATTGTGTTGGGGTTTAACGACACGTCAACCCTTGTGGGTCATTTTGGGTCGTCTCCCAGAGAAAGGGAGAAAAGAGACAGAAGAGATAGCAGAAGAGATGAAAGAGAGGGACAGGGAAGAAAGAAGAACAGGAATGAAAATGAAGAAACAGAAGAAATAAAAACATCACCTCCCTACCCTTACCTGCTACAAGGATAGCAGGCCTTGCCCAACTGTAAGCCAATATCAGCTGGACGCCCCGGTGACATAAGATACATGACACCTTCGCACCACCCGACCACCCCCAAATGCAGAACTTAAACATAGCTGTGAATGACAGTGTATGACCTGACTTTGATGTCGGACGAATGTCAAACTGAGGGATGGGGTATATGCCATTGAAACATCTTCCCTTAGGTTGGTGTGGACAAAATATGAAGGCTATATCTTACACGCTGAAATCCTTAGATTGGTGTGGACGAAATATGAAAGCTATATCTTACATACTTCAGCAGTCATTACACTTTTCAAAACTTAAACACAGCTGTAAATGACAAAGTATGACCTGACCTTGACCTAGGCAGAAGGTCACACAGAGGAAGGGGTGTGTACTATTGAAAACGATGTTCTCGCCACTTAGCGCTTAGCATGCTCGGTAAAAACTGAAATAGTTTTTCTTATCCTCCACCCCCCACCTCCCCCCCCCCCCCCCCCCCCGCCCCCCACTCCATCCCAAAGAAAACAAGAGCACCGCAATAAGCAACAGAACTACTTAAATACTTTAAATTGGAAGTGCCATAATTATGTAATACCAAACATGATCAGAATTCATCCATCAGTTCTTGAGAAATCGCAGTGAAACCATTTTTCAACAAAAATTCTAAGTCGAAAAGGGGGCATAACTGTGCCAAAAATATTTTGAGGGTTACCTCCCCTACTGATATGAGTTCCCCTTTTCATAATGAACAACTAGTCCGAGTTTCAAGTAAATATCTTCAGTAATGACAGAGATATTACAAAATGTCCAAGTTTTTGCACGACGACGACGACGCAGACGACGCCAGAGCTATGACAATACCTCGTCGTTTTCTTCGAAAACAGCCGAGCTAAACATAGGCTTTTCTGAATATATACTTCTCACCTGCTGAATTTGCCCAGAGAGTGGTGATGGTTAAACTATACTCGCAGATTTTACTGTATTTATTGGCAGCTGGCTGTCAGCGCATTTAAAGTAAATTTTACGGGCGCCTGTGAATTATTTACAGGAATAATCACGCATGGCATGGCAGAATAGGGCAAGGTAGGTAACGTAGGACATAGTAGGGAGATACCGCACCATACCTTAAGCTTATCCTACGAAAAGATTCCAGCAAAATTTCTACATGCGCCCGTAAAATTGACTTTAAATGCGCTGGCAGCTAGTTGCCAGTATTGTACCGTAAAATCTACGGGAGTTTACAGTGTTGTAGCATTCAGTGGCTGGGGGGGGGGGGGGGGGTCGGTTGTGGCGAAGGTGTCCTGTTCTTACTTCACCGGGGCGTCCAAATGATATTGGTTTATAATTGTGCAAGACTTGCACAAGACAATAATCACAATTTATGGTCGTGTCAAAAAGTCTGTGATGCCCTTGTTTATCTTTTGGATAATATTTTCATTAGATTTGGAACTAAACTTTATAGGCAAACTATTGGTATTCCGATGGGAACTAACTGCGCTCCTCTTGTTGCAGATTTGTTTCTTTTTTGTTATGAGAGAGATTTCATGAAGTCTCTCTCGCGTGAAAATCAGGCTGACATTATTGAGGCTTTCAATTCGACTTCAAGATACCTTAATGATTTATTAAATATTGGCAATATTTACTTTGACCAAATGGTGGACCGCATATACCCTACAGAACTCCAATTAAATAGAGCAAATTCTTCCGATACCGAGGCACCTTTTTTTGGATTTGAATCTATGTATATCTAATGGTACAGTTTCCACTAAAATTTATGATAAACGGGAAGATTTTGATTTTGATATAGTCAATTTCCCTTTTCTGGATGGCGATGTCTCCCGGCGTACCTCATATGGGATATACATATCTCAACTTATTAGATTCGCCAGAGCTTCTTCAAATCTTAGTGACTTTAACTGCCGTGATAAATCCCTTACTGCCAAACTTCTTGAAAGGGTTATTGTTATTTTAAACTTCGTAAGGCGTTTTCGAAATTTTATCGCAGACACAGTGCCTTGGTAGAAAAATATAGCGTCAGTCTGAAAACACTTCTGCAACAAGGTATATCGGAACCTGAATTGTACGGTGACTTAGTGTACAGATTTAGAAAAATTGTAGGAAAATCTAACTTTTCGGAGCAATTCAGAAAAACTTATTAACTCTTATAAAAGAATTGGCTGTAGCCTGGATATTATGCGGCAGACTGCATGCCTAGTTGTCAACCCAATCATTGTTGATGGCTATGCTTCACTCTTTAATTGCACGACGGCGGTCCGGGCCTCAGGCTCAATGACGGCCTCTTCGTAAAACTTTAACCAGTGGGTTGGGGCTTGACGATATATCTTTGGCTTGGCCTGCCGTGGTTCAACTATGGGTTTTCATTTACTCTGGCATACAGTAGAATTAGCCATGAGTACTCGTCTTTGTTTATTATAGTGATTTATTTGATTTTTCTGTTTTCGCTTTGATGCATTGACTGAGTTGGGAGCCTTTATGCGAACCGAATTTTTATGAGTTTCTGTATTAAGAGTAGCATCGGGACCCAGGGTGAAGTTGGCTAGCTGTAAAAGTGCTTTAATACCCCCGGTGGTTTACTCTGCTGACCGTTCTAAGGAGGTGGTCCCGGTGTTAGTCTTACTTTTTGTTGCTCTGTGGTTTATTCTACGAGGCGATTTGTTTTATGTCTTAACCTTGTATTATCTTGTTCTTGTGTTTTTCAGTCCTTTTAGCATTGCGATTACCTCGCTTGGGGAAGAGAGAGCTAATCTTAGTGCTTTTCGTACGTTTGTTCGATTAATGCTTGTTTGGTTTTATCGGTTTCCTCTTTCTCTTGGTGTCTGGAAAGGGCTGCGGTTTGTGATTGTGGCACTCCCTGGACTTTTCTCTTACTTTTTTTTCTTGCTATCCTTGTAGCAGGTAAAGGTAGAGGGGAATGTTTTTATTTCTTCTCTTTCTTCCCTTTCATTCCTGTTCCTCTTTCTTCCCTGTCTCTCTCTTTAATAAAGCTTTGGATTTTTGCATATGTAGACTATTCGATTAGCTCACTAAGGACGTTTTATATTTGCCGGGACGTCGGTTTGTGACGATCCCGGCAAATATAAAAAAATCTTAAAACAAACTGTCATAAGCAGATTAATGTCTATTTTATTTTCATTTCAATCAAGACATTTCGTAAAGCTTAATAAAAGCAAACATTAAAGAATCACATTGTTCTTTTTTACCTGTTACACGGAAAATTTATTAAACTTTAGTATACCCTTGTCCCATATCTCTATGTAAACATAAAAAAAATTTGCGCCGGTACTTTGACGTTTACATCTCAATATTTTGTCTTGTCTCCTCTACTATCTCTTCTATCTGTGTTCTCCCTTTCTCTGGGAGACGACACTAAAAGACTCACAAGGGTTGACGTGTTGTTTAACCCCAACATAATCAAGCAATGTAGCATTCAGCGCTAGACTCCGTGTTTACGAATATGTTTTATTTCCGATAAGAGCTGATCTTTTAAATAGTTTTTTTTTTTTTTTTTTTTTTTTGACGTACAAGTTATAACATCGAGTCATTTCGCTTCAGCAATTGTATGTAAGCTTATGGCGCACATGATGGCATATATATGAAGATTCACTGAACTAACCTAAATGACTCGTTATTTTCCAAGTTTTGATTCACTCCGAACTGTCAAGTTTACGTTTGATGTGTACACAAATAATAGGTGTCACGGACTTTGTTTCTTCACAGTTACTATCATCCTGTGAGTTTTTCTAACATCTTGACTAGAACAGATCACTAGATAGGATAGGGGAATCCTGGGCTAGTATAAGCTGATTCGACAATGGAATGCTTTCATTTTAATGCTAGTGAAGCTACTTCTCAAAATCTGTGAAAATATCAATAACTAGAGGCCCATTGGCCACGATGGCTTACCTGACTAAACTACAAGAACTGATAAACTCAATTCAGCATGTTAGACTTTCAGTTGTCTTGGCAAAAAATATACATTGTTGATGACTATTGAAGAAACATTTCAAAAAACGTTTCTGTCAAAGTATCTGCAATGATTTTTATTTTATTTGTATTTGATTTTTGCAGCCCATCGACGAATTTTAGGTTATTTCGTGCGCAGTCAGTTAACTTATTTGTGTTAAATAATGTACTACTAGTCAATGACTATCTTGCATAATGAAAAGATTTCGTGTCTCTGAGTTTGGTGTGCTTCTGGAAAACTAAAGCAAGTGTCCAGAGAGTCAAGAATACCCCCAGCCGGCGCCATTTCTTAATTATAAAATATTTTAAAATTAATGACAATGATACATGTACAAGGCAAAATAGTTGACAATGTCAGTTTCTTAATGACACTCATCTATCATCCCAGGTACAACTTTTCTAGAGTGAAGTCTTCAAGACATGAAGCAAATTTGCTGGGCCATAAAACAAAGTCAACGACCTACATATACTTCAGAAGTTAATCGAATGGTCACACTGATCCATTATACCAACTATGATGTTAATCCATTAAATAATCTAAAAGATATTAAGCAAAATCACTAGACCATGAAATATAGGTCATCCTGATATATATTTACTAAAATTACTTTGAGGTGAAAGTTTGGGTCAAACCGTGCCATTATATGTAAATATGCCATTTATGTATCAAATAGTGGGAGATATAAGACAAAATCACAGGGCTATGAAATATAGGTCACATATTCCCAAAATATGATAGTAAAACATCAAATTGTTTTCAAGATGTAACATAAAATCACTGGACTATGAAATAAGGTCACAGTAACCTACATTTACTTTTAGGTCAACTGTTGGATCATACTGATTCATAATCCCAAATAATGATGTTCATACATCAAATAACATTCAAGATATGAAGCAAAATTACTGGACCATGAAATATAGGTCAAGGTGACCTACATTTGTTATGCTGTTAATCGTGGTGTCACACAGAACCAATATTCCCAGTATCACATTAATCCATGAAGTAGTCTTCAAGATATAAGGCAAAATCGCCCCTTGACCTTATTACACTGAATGTTGATGTGATAAACATGTCTGATGTCCATCCTTCTTTATTAAGCGGTTGTTTGTATAAACAAACTGCAATATGCTACTTTATTGGGGTGTCCTAGATTTTGCCCTCCAGCCCCGCCCTGGGGCATGACCGAGGGGTTCATAGATGCAGAATGAAAGAGAACCCTCCCAGGTAACCCCCATACCAAATATGACAAGTTTTTTATCAGTGGCTGCAGATATAATTAATCAAAAAACTTCGAGGTAAAACTTGGTTATAGAAAGGGTTAACGGACGGACGGAAAGACGGGCGGAAGGACGGACAGACGAACGGAACCAACGAAAACTAAATATCCCTTCGGCATACTTCGTATGCCGGGGGTATAATGAACGCACCGCTAAATGTTTATGTGCCTCAAAACCCATGACCAGGGTACGTGATTTAGTTGGCAGTACCAACCGTGAAAGACGAGGAATTTCTGAGCCTGATACTTCATATGTAGATTCATCTGCGTTTTGTGTACACAACGAGAACAGTGATGATATCTGATCTATATGTACCTTTTTATTCACTCACACTGACATCTTACTAGCTAGTATTTGCAATGAATATGCGAATATGCATGTCAAAGTCTTCAGCACAATTGCAGTATGACCTTTTACTGAATATACTGGCTATTTGAAACCAGCGTATATAGTGAATCCATCCAGAAAAGGTTTTTTGTTTGTTTGTTTTTTTGTTTGTTTTCGCCGTTTAGTCTGGCCAAATGATGTGCAAAATAATAAGAACCCGTCTAAATGTCTCATTAAAATGATCTTTCTTTTTAGGTATTGAGCGCTTTTCTGGTTGAGCCTTTATCATTTTTTTTTTTTTTTTTTTTTTTTTTTTTTTTCCAAATATTTCAATAAAGAAATTTTATGAATTCTCGTAATTGCGAAAACATAATTTCATTTGAGGGCGAAATAAGCTGCTTCTTTAACAATAATTGTAATTTCCTGTAAAAAATCTGGCTGCGCGCTTTTGCATGCTTTCCAGTTCTTCTTGACTACACCTTGGGGTCCCAAACCTAACTGCTTTACTCCAGGACGCAACAATCCTTTATAGGCTGCTCCTTTAATGTCTTGATAAATTCTCGTACTTGCTGAGGCATAGTTTCATTTGAGGGCGAAAACGGTATGGAAGCGAACGATCTCGTTAACTGTATACCTTAAAGATGCCATAATTGGATAAAACATTCTATTCTATTCTAATTGTTATCAGATGCACAACTACTGTGTCAAACGTCTTAATAGCTACATGTACTTCCGCTTAAGTTGGGTTCGGTATGATTCCCGTTTTTGATGAGCGATTAGCATAACGCCTATATATGCGGCTCGCCAGGGTGACCCGCAACTGTAGTCAGCAAAATTGGAATACTGCATTTACCACTGAAAACATTCGGACATCCAAAATTTGTTTAACCCGTAAGCTGCCGATCACAACAAATGTCTTCTGCTTTGTCATCTGCTTGTGATTCTAAGTCACTTGCAAACATTGTGGACCCAGAGCTGAGTGGTCCTCTAGGAGCAGTCTGATCAGGGTCCACACTGTTTGCCTGTATGAAAAATTGGTTTGAAAAGTTAAACAGACGACATTTTCAGATGCAGGTTTTCTTGACGCTTTAAGGGTTAAATTATATAGTCGGACATCAGATTTCGAGATATCTTTTTCATGCCACTGAGATCGCCGATGACTTAAGTGTTAACTGCAAACTGATACCTTACAGCTTATGCGAGATAGCAGCTTACACGTCTAAACGTCTGTTCCTATCGGTCAAATACAATTTCGGTTTTCCCACAGAAATCTACCCAGCAAACAATGTTATCTTCCGGGGACTGCGCAGATGCGCCGGTATAGTTCTGGGCTGTTCAGATATGCAATGTTTCATTTTTGCTTGTTCCCGTATGTTTGTTTGTTTGATTTGGAGTTTAAGGGCCCAGTCACCATTGTTATGGTCATGCCGCGCTGGTCAAGTAACCTACTCACATTTATTCTGGGTAGGCTTAATCCTCTAAGCGGTTTACCATTATTTGTGCACATACATGTACCTTCGCCAGTAACTGACAACTGCCCTTCTTGAATCAGCGGAAGGGGAAGACTGACCGAAGAAATGACTTAATGATGAATCTCTACGAAAGTTATGAAATGATTTAATGTCCAATCTCCACGAAAGTTGTTGCCCAGCTGTGATTCGAACTGGGATTCTATTTATCTTCACTACACCTGAAATAACACTGTTAGTACCGTGTAACGGCCGTAAAGCGTCTGTCCGTACTTCACAATAAAGTGTAGTTTTATTTTCTGGTCCTTTATCATCATTGAGCTCATTTCGATATTTTTGAAGCAAGAGGACCATGATAGCACTGTATCGCTCACCTGAGTAATGGCTGGTATACACAGCACAAACTGAAACAATTTCAAAATGGAATTTATTGTCCTTTTCACTATTTTTCTGCCATATGATGGGAATACAATGATGAACATGATGGTATTGTATCGCTCATATGAACCTTTTCAAATCCGTTTGCATTAACTGGGGTGAATCACGCTTTTCAACAATTTTCAGCCGTGTTATGGCCAGTTAACCTATGCGTTTTCTGATTTTGTGTCCGAAGTATTCATACTTCAAAGCAACTAGTTGCTTTTCAAGGGAGGTTTTGTTCGTGGTGAGGTTTTAGGGCCAGTTAACCCAATAGGGCCATGTCTAGCGCGGTCAGTTTACCTAGCCACACTTTTACTGGGAAGGCTTAGTCCTCTAAGCGGTTAACCAGTAGTGTGCACATTCTTTTGCCAGAAATTTCAAGGGAGGTTTTACCCTAGCAGTGGATGGCGAATGTTTTCTTATTTTTTTTTAACGAAACCAAAGATAATCAAATGCTCTCCTGGATAGATTGGTGTAATGACTGACCATTTACTGGCAGCCATGTTTTCCGTTCTATTAAGCATGACCTGAAGAAGTCTGACAGACAGTCAGCCTAGGGACATCCCTGTAAAATCCATCAAAATCTATCAGGCAATGCCTACGGAGGAACACCCAAAGAACATCATAGGCAAATTCCATTGAAATTTAACAAGCACACTCTATGGACAAGATTATTTAAGTTTGTACTATAGCAAGAAAAAAAAAGAGGCCCATGGGCCACAACGCTCACCTGAGTTAACTGCTGTAAGTTAATCAGGTCATTTACTCATCATTCCCTATTAGCCTGTTAACTTTCAAGGTAATGGCTTAAACAGTTTTTGAGATATCTTGCTTACAAGGTTAAAATGCTGAAATTTTCAAAGGGCAATAAGTAAAAAAACAAACAAAAAAAAAAAAACAGATTTTTTCAGAAGTTAATTGGGTCATCTTCTTATCCTGTCCTTTAGATTTTTTTTTTTTTCTATTTTAAGCTCTGGCAACCATTTTGTTCGGCAGAGCAGAACCATTTTAGCAATTTGAAAAAGGGGCATAAAAGGAACATTGATGTGAAATTATTTTGAAATCCAGCCACTAGCCACGGAGATGTTGTTTAAAGGGGGGGGGGGGGGGGTTGTGTTTTTTTTTGTTTTTTTTTGTTTTTTTTCTACCTTTAGCAGAGCAGAACCATTTTGGCAATTTTCTTTTTCTCTATTTTAGCTCTGGTGGCCATTTTGTTCAGCCGAGCGGAACTATTTTAGCAATTTTGGTAAAGTGCCATAAGAGGAACACTTCTGTGAAATTACTTTGAACTCGGGATACTGGCTGCTGCGGAGATGTCTTTTAAAGGTTTTTATTATTATTATTATTATTATTATTATTAATATTAACTCTGGCTGCCATTTTGTTCAGCCAAGCGGAACCATTTTAGGAATTTTGGTAGAGGGCCATTAGAGGAAGACTTCTGTGCAAATATATTGAAATCGGGTCACTGGCCAAGGACGAGATGTTTGTATAATTTCTATTTTTAGCTCTGGCGGCCATCTTGTTCAATAGAGCGGAACCATTGCGGCCATCTTGGATTTCCGATCGACACAATTTTAGCTCGTTTCGATCCAGAAGTCATCCTGTTGCTACAGAGCAAATTTCGGCTCAAAGCGACCAAAGGTTTGGGAAGAGATATCGAAAATTGATTTTCAAGATGGCAGCTGTGGCGGCCATCTTGGATTTTTTATCAGCTCATTTAGCTATTTTGTGTCTACTAAGTGCCCTAATGCTCATCATCAAATTTGGATTCAACTGGATTATAGAGATGTACAAATGCATGGGGAAGCAGATTTGACCTTGCCGTAAAAAGGTCAAACGTCAATGTAGGACCATCATTTTAGCAATTTTGGTAGATCTCCTGTCCCCGATGCTTTGGGCAACGATTAGGCAGGGCTTATTTGGTTCCGGATAGAAAGATTTTTAAAGGTTTTTACCATACATTGGCATGGCAGCCATCTTGGTCAATGGACCATTACCATTTAGCAATCTTTCGTTCCCCTGCCCCAAAGAGGCTCCATATGAAATTTGGGCAACACTGGCCCAGAGGTTTCAGAGCAGAAGTCATTTGAAATTATCAACATTTTTCCAAACAAATGTATGGGGCCCATACAAATGCATACGGAAGCAAACTTGACCTCGCCGTAAAAAGGTCAAAAGTCAATGTACGACCATCATTTTAGCAACTTTGGTAGATCTGATAATTTGTACAAAGATTCGGCCCCAAGGCATCCTCTATTCTGGAGAAGATTTTTGAAGGTTTTTACCATATATGGGCATGGCGGCCATCTTGGTCAATGGACCGCAACCGTTTTAGCAATATTTCATTCCCCTGTCCCAAGGAGGCTCCACATGAAATGTGAACAACATTGGCACAGAGGCTTCAGAGGAGTTGTTTGAAATTCTCAACATTTTTCCCATGTAAATGTATGGTGCCCATACAAACGTATAGGGAAGCAAACTTGACCTCGCCGTAAAAAAGTAAAACGTCAATGTACAACCATCATTTTAACATCTTTGGTAGATCTCCCGTCTCCGATGATTTGTGCAAAGATTCAGCCTCAAGGCATCCTCGGTTGTGGAGAACATTTTTAAAGGTTTTTACCATATATGGGTATGGCGGCCATCCTGGTAAACGGACCGCAACCATTTTAGCAATCTTTCGTTCCCCCAACCTAAGGAGGCTCCATATGAAATTTGAGCAAAATTGGCTCGGCGGTTTCAGAGGATAAGTCGTTTGAAAATGTTAACGGACGGACGGACGGATGAACGACGGACAAAAAGTGATTACTATAGCTCATCCTGAGCATAGCTCAGGTGAGCTAAAAACCCTCTTACTGGCGGCTATTTTTTTTTTAAAATCATTGAAATTCATAAGGCAGGTTTTAAGACTTTTGAAGTTTGTACTATAGTCGTATATCGGGCATAATGCCCCATTCACTGGCGGCCATGTTTTTGACTGATCAACATGAGTCGAGAGAATCTGATAGTCACCAAAAAACTTCTCTGTAAAATTTCATTGAAACCCTCTTTGAATAGATTCTGAGAAGATTTTTGAAGTCTGCACTTTAGCCATATACGGCAAATATGTCCTACCCACTGGCGCGCCATGTTTTTCAACGGATCATGATAAAGAAACATCCAAAGAACAGCTCAGTAAAATTTCATTGAAATCCCTTAAACAGATTCTGAGAAGGTGATTTTCGAAGTTTGCACCAAGGTTTGCACCAAGGTCATGTTTTTCAACGGATCAACATGAGTTGAAGGAATCTGATAGAAAGTCGCCCAAAGAACATCCTTGTAAAAATTCAATGAAATCCCTTGAGCAAATTCTGAGATTTTTAAATTTGTTTTTCTTCTGTTGCCATGGCAACCAGGGTTCTGCATATACCCAAACGTTTTGAAGATATTTAAGAGGGGCTATTGAGAAGGGTGCTTTCTGTGAAGTTTCAACAAAATCGGCCCAGGCGAATAACTAAAAATATATGAGTGTCACTGGTAAGGCCTAATTGACCGCAACTAGCTAGTCTGGTCCAGAAAAAAAACTTTGTGTGTTCATTACTTTCACGGGTCATTACTTTTAGAATTTATTTATCTTCACCACATTTGGCGTTAGTGCCGTGTGGCGGCCGTAAACCGTTTCCTCGTACTTCACTATAGTGTAGTTTATATTTTCAGGTCCTTTGTGATTACTGAGCCCATTCCGGGATTTTTGAAAAAAAAAAAAATACATGAGGGTCACTGATGCCTAATTGGCAAAAACTAGCCGGCCTGGCACAGAAAACGTGGCACTTCTAAAGCTGTTTTCAATTCTGTGAGTGTATTCATTGCTCTCAATGGTCATTTGTTTGTGTTGAGGTCTTACGGCCAAGTCAATCCATTAGGGCCATGTCGAGCGCGGTCGGTTTACTTAGCCACACTTTTTCCTGGACAGGTTAAGTCCTCTAAGCGGTTAACCAGTACTCGCGTACATTCTTTCGCCAGAAACTGACAACAGCCCTTCTTGAATCAGCGGAAGGGACATAATGACCGTAGAAAATATTTCATGATCAATCTCCACGAAAGAATGTTCCGGGACCCGGCGGGGTGCGAACCCACAACCTCCTGATCACCAATCGCACGCGCATCCGAGTGAGCCACCGAAGCCGGCACCAATTGTCGTTTGTTTTAGAATCTACTGCCACCCTTTAATCTGCAGTCAGGCGCGCTTCCGACTGCGCTATGAAGCACTGCTGCTCCCGATGAAGAACCCACGTTTCATGGCAATACTGTGAAAAACTTAGAATACTGTGATCATGGCAATACTGTGAAAAACTTAGAATACTGTGATCATGGCAATACTGTGAAAATTTTGGACAAATGGAACGTTGAAAACCTGCCTTTAACCCTTGTCATGCTGAATAAATTAAGATGCCACGCCCACTTCTAATTGTCAGCCAATCAGATGCCTTGATCCAGATTGTTGATATACATTCTTTTAGTAAATGGCAAACAGTGCAGATCCAGATCAGTTGCCTTCTTCAGAAGCCAACTAATCTGGATCTACACTGTTTGCAAAGGCAGGGTATATCCAAGTTCAGCAGGACCCTACAAATTGCTGCATAATTAGCAGCCATTTTCACTATAGGAAAAATTAAAATATTCGATCATTTTTTTTTAACCATTGACAAGAATAAAACTTTTTATACATATGTAATAATGACAAATGGTTTTGCATTAGATCATGACAAAAGTTTGCATATTTACTTCTGATTAAAGCACCAGACAGAAAAAAAAGACTTTCCGAAAGATGTTTAAAGCAGAATTTTTGTTTGTGTTGAGGTTATACGGCCCAGTCAACACAATGGGGTCATGTCGAGCTCGGTCAGTTTACCTTACAACACTTTACTGGGCAGGCTTAGTCCTCTAAGCGGTTAACCAGTATTGTGCACATTCTTTCGCCAGAAACTGACAACTGCCCTTCTTGAATCAGCGGAAGGGAGAGAATGACCGTAGAAGAAATTTTGTGATCAAATCTCCACGAAAGAATGTTGCCAACCCGGCAAACCTCCTGATCACTAGTTGGACGCGCATCCAACTGAGCCACCGAGGCCGGCAAAGCAGAACAGGATTGATGCAAAAATGACAAAGCGAAACAAACAACAAAAAAAAAAAAAAACATGAAATATAAGTCAGGATCATAAACTAATACTAATACCACAGTTTGAGCCCCTGTTACAGATCAAGTGTATGCCACGTTTGATGATTGTAGGGTATACAGTTAATCAGAAATAGAGAAATGCAACGCTAGGATTGATAATTAAAATCGGTCGCGAAAATTCATGAAATGACACTGCAATTTGAGTTCATGTAAGGGAGGAAGCCCATGCCGTGTTAGATGAGTGTAGGCGCTATAAATAATCAGAAATGGAGAAAAATGCAAGGGTTGATGTAAAAATGGCAAAGAATTAGATCGTGAAAAATAGGTCATGGTTATAAAATGATGCCGCAGTGTTTGAGTCCTTGTTAGGGAGAAAGCGTATGCCAGATATGATAATTGTAGGTGTAATACTTGTTCAGAAATGGACTTGAACACTTCTGTGGTCGCAGTGTTGAAGTCCGGACGAACGGACGGAAAACCCGATGCTTATTTCGCATGGGCAGGTGCGATAAAAAAAAAAAGAGGCCCATGGCCACTATTAGCTCACCTGAGTAAAACAGCGATTGTATATCTGCAGTTGCCATGCAGCATTCTTTTTTTTCAGTATTGCCACAAAAATTTGACCATGCCCTCATAAAGGTCAAAGGTCATTCTACGATCACCATTTGAACAAACTTGGTTGATCTTGCGTCCCCGATGCTATATACCGAAATTCAACCCCAAAACTTGCTTGGTTCTGGAGGATTTTAGGTAGTTTTTACAACAATATATGGGCATGGCGGTCATCTTGTTCCATGGTACTGAACCATTTAATAAATTACCAATACCCCTTCGACAGAAATCTAGTGAAATCTGGTGAAAAGTAGTCAAGAGGTTTCAAAGAAGACGTTTAAAGATTATACGATTTATACATACATGTATGTATAGCCCTGGGGCAAGAGCAGATAACGTCCTTGGGAAAAACTTTTGACAGAGACTAAAAAAAATTTACTACTTTAATGATACATATAAGTTTCAGCCATTAGCCTTTAATATTTTCAGAGAAAATAAATTTTCAACAGTTTCACTATCGCATGTACGGGGCTGCAAATTCGAGCCGACGAAAAGAAAATTCAAAGATCATCCTAGGATCATCATTTGAACAAAGTTGGTAGACCTTGAGCCCCTGATGCTATATACCAAGGTTCAGACTCAAAGCTTGCTTGGCTCTGGAGAAGAAGCTTTTTTAAGTTGTTTTTTTTTTTACCATATATGAGCATGGTGGCCACCTTGTTCAATGATGGAGAACCATTGAACAAATTGTCACTACCCCTTTGACAGGTCCCATGAGAAATCTGGTGAAAATTGGTCACGCAATTTCAGCGAAGAAGACATTTAAAGATGACATAATTTCTATACATGTATGTATATAGCCCTGTGGTAAGGGCAGATTACCCTCGGGGACAAAATATTTATTGTAACTAAAAAGTTTTACTTAATCATACATTGTAAATTTCAGACATTAGTCTTTTAATACATTTTGAGCAAATGAATTTTCACATTTTACCCATACAAATGTAAATTCGATCTTGTCGTAAAAAGGTCAAAGGTCAACGTACGGTCATCATTTGAACAAACTTGGTTGACCTTGAGTCCCGGATGCTATGTACCAAGATTCAGCCTCAAAGCTTTCTTAGTTCTGGTTTTTATTTGTGTTTTACGACTTAATGCTTATTACGCAGAACCATTTGAACAAATGGTCAATACCCTTTCCACGGAAGGCCACATGTGAAATCTGTTGAAAACTGGTCCAGCGGTTTCAAAGAATACGTTTAAAATACTACACGATTCCATACATGTGTATAGCCCAGGTGCAAGGGCAGATAACACCGGGGACATTTTTTTTTTTTTTTTTTTTTACTGTAACTAAAATGTTAACTAATTTTACCATACATTGTAAGTTTCAATGTAATTTCTAATACATTTTGAGAAAATGATTTTTCACCATTTCCCCATACAAATACATTATGGAGACGCAAATTCGACCTTGTCATAAAAAGGTCAAAGATCAACCTACGGCCATCATTTGAATAATGTAGGTTGACCTTGAGTCCCAGGTACTATGTACCAAGATTCAGCCTCAAACTTCCTTGGTTCTGGAAAATATTTTAACAGTGTTTACTATATATGGGCAAGGCGGCCATCTTGTTTATTTGTGCGGCATCATTTGAACAATTTGTCAATACCCTTTCCACAGAGGGCCCCGTGTGAAATCTGGTGGAAATCGGTCAAGGGTCAGAAAAGAAGGCGTTTAAAGATTACACAAGTTTATACTTGTTTGTATATATAGCCATGGGGCAAGGGCAGACAATCCCCTATGCAACATTTTTATTGTAATTCAAATGTTTTACTACTTGTAAATTTCATCCTTTAATACACTTTGAGAAAATAATTTTTCAATATTTCCCCATACAAAAACATGAGAATGAACATGTGACCTTGTCCTACAATGTCAAAGGTCATCCTCGGACAATCATTTGAACAAACTTTGTAGACTTTGAGTCCCCAATCCTATATACCAAGATTCAGCCACAAAGCTTTCTTGGTTCTGGAGAAAACGATTTTACAGTTGTTGTTTTTTTTTTTTTTTTTTTTTTTTTTTTTTGTTGTTTTTTTTTACCATATATGGGCATGGCGGCCATCTTACTTAACGGGCCGCGACCATTTGTATAAATGTTCAATCCTCCTTTGACAGAAGGTTCCATGTGGTTTAAAGAAAATTTGCCCAGGGGTTTCCGAGGAGAACTCATTCAAAGATGTTAACGGACGGGAAGTGATCTTTAGTCTTTGATACATTTTGAGAGCTGAATTTTTCAACGTTTTCCCATACCTATCGTCGCTTGAGTATCATAGTGTTGTAGCGCCAAAATTTCGAAAGTTTTATATCAGTTTGACCGGGCTATCAAGCTCTATAAGGTCATATAGGTTATATCACTGTAACACTAATATTACAAGAATTATTTAGAGTATCATACTGTTCCATGCCCAGAAATGAAACTCAAGGGAGATGAATCCAATATTTGGTCTGACCCAGTCAATTTATTTACACGGAGGAGTTAGCACACTTGTATTACCAAAGAGACTCCAGTTATCGATACCAGATTTGATAACCCTTGTTTATAGCATCGCCTTTAGGCATAATTCCATGTCTCGATGGCGGTTTTTTTTTTTTAAGGTTCTACTCGAGTTATATTTCAGGACTGGAGATGATATATTTTAGGATGTCATTTTTGGTAAATCATACAAAAAAAAAAAAAAAAAAAAAAACAACAGCTTATCCCTTTCAGTGTAGAAGTACCTATTTATTTATTTAAATGCTCCATATTCCTCAAAAACAGACAATTTTATCCAAGAAAGGTTTAATAAATTGATATATGGTATCAATACAATCATAAAATGTGGCATCTGACAGCCTGTAAAATTTCAGTTAGTCTCGTTTTTGAACTGGATCAAAAATGAAATGAATTCTATCATATCTCTGAGTTGGCAACATTTTACAGGCTGTCAAGTGCCACATTTTATGATGGTATACATACCATCTATCAATTTAGTAAACCTTTCTTGGATAATAAATGTCTCTTTTTGAGGAATGTGGAACCTTTAACCAAACAAAGAATTTATTTGCCAAATTAAAGTTGATAATAGACTAATATGAAATGAAAATGATAAAAATATTACGAGACGATATATTATTATTTATGCAAACGTTTTTTTATTATTTATTTATTTTTTTTATTTATTCATTTATTTATTTATTTTTGAACAGATGCATCTGTTCAAAAACCTCGACTGATTTTCGTTTTATATTCAAAATGCCAGTACAAGTTGAAAATAATTCCAAACAGATACCATAACTGAGTCCATCACTTTGAAGAGATGAATCGAAATAATAATGATAATAATAATAATAATTATTATTATTATTATTATTATTGTTGTAGCCACATGTCAAAACCAACAATATACCTTATGAACCCGACAAAGACAAATCAGCCTCGACATCCACCCAGTCTGACCAGAGTTTTCGCTGCTGTACGCATTCACATCTTCTAAGTGCACAGCAAAGATTGGTCAGACTGAGCGGATGCCCATGCTGATCTGTCTTCGCTTGACCCTTATGCCATTTTGTTGGTTACCCAACTGATACCTGTATATAATAAAACTCTCACTCAGTTTGAGCTAGATAGTATAAAAAATAAAAAGAAATTCTGTGAAAGAAAAGAAAATATCGTCTATCTAGCATTCTGTGAAAAAAAAGTAAATATCGTCTATGTAGAGAAACAGAATTACTGAATGGACTATAACAAGTCTAAGTAATTGAGAACCGATGTTTTGATTCAAACCACGGTCGACATACTCGTATACAAGGCGTGTGCATTGTAGACGCAATGACTGTTCAGACCTAGTGGACAGTTCCATCGCTTAGTACAAATTTTATTTTTATCTTGTTTCAAATAAAAACAGTAAGCAAACAATGCAGACCAAAACAGTGTAGCGTGCGTCTGATCTAGGTCTGCAGACTGCACTGTTTGCACGTCCAAAAATATGATTTTAGGCATATATGGGTTAGGTACATGTTGGAATTTCTATAAGCAAACTGTAGCGACCCTGATCAGACATCGCGTTCTGTGGCATCTGATCTGCGTCTGCACTGTTTGCCTATGTTCAAAAAATGGGACTCTAGGCTTATATGGGTTAGGTGCATGTTTGTTTACGTATTTACATGTGTTTGTTTGGCTTAACCTGATCGCGTTGTCGGCAACCTGACATATAGGTACCACAAGGCTCATGATTTCTGTCCACAACTTGATCCACAACACAGTTTATTTCGCGTAAGTATATGGGCCGCGTCAAGCGAAAACGTGCCGTCGAGCATGCGCACAATGTGCGGATTCACGTCATCCTGCACACGCGCGCAGTCTTATCCGGGCATTTGCTCGCATTCTATAGTATCCAATGATTATATTTGCGGACAGCGAAGGCCGAAGTCAGCATTCGCACAGGCTGATCTGGGCTTTCGACCTCGAAAGTCTCGGGTAGTACAGTCACTGCTTAAACCGTGCCCGTCTTACAACAATCCGCTGCCCCTCGTGGATCTCTTCGTAGTTTTGTCGGTTTTTGTCTTAGGCTATAGCCATGACTGCTTAAAACAGGCGATTAAATGATTCAGATATTTAATGCCGTGTTGTTCTCTTTAAGAAACTGCCCCAACCCCTACCTTCCCGACAAATGCTATATATCAAAGTCTGGCTAGTGGGGTATCATATGTTTCTTATGACTGAGACCATAAAACTCTGCCGAGATGCTAATGAAATGGTGCTTCGTTATGCAATTGATTAAGTGATACTGATAAGAACTATGAGAATAGGCAAGTTAAATGCTTAAATATAAAAACACAGTGAATAGCTCAAAACCGATTCCAAAATTTACATCTGCATAAAAAAGTTTATCAAATTACATGTTTTAAACGGTTTTCTTTTTTCTTTCCTTTTTTTTTTTTTTTTTTTTTTTGCATTTTTTAAGAGAAAAACTTGCCCTGCTTAGTGTCAATTAACTCATTTATGCCTAATGGACACGTCTATCTCTCTCTTTGGACAGATTCATTTCCAATTAAAGGGTAGCTGGGTTTTTTAACATATCTGTTAGAGAAAATCCCAGTCTTCATGCAAACAGTGTAGATCCAGATCAGACGCCATAGAACGGGGCGTCTGATATGGGTCTATGCTGTTTGCCAATGTCCCTTTTATGGGAAGCAAGACATAAAGAATTCAAGTTGCAGTTTGAGTTCTGTTATTTTCACGTTTCCATTAAGCTAAACAAAAGGACTACTTCAAGTGCAAAATATCACAAACTAAAGCCACAACTTTGAATGGTAGCTCATTCGGAAGATATGCCTAATTAACGATGTATGGACAGTAATTATTCCAAAATCAAACATGATCATTATATAAGCCACACACTTTGATGACCAATGCAATTTTCGACAGAAAGAGAACGCTTTGTTGCCGATTAAACTGCATGATTTATCGCATTTTTAATTCAGGTGCTTGTATTAATATCTGCATTTCAAGAAAGATAAAACGTCAGGTTATACAGCAAAATACAGTATGGTTCCTGTGTGCTTGGACCCATGGGTCCGAGCTGTGTGTGAGGTGAAGTAAATTAATAATATGCAGAATTATGAATTTCAATAAATTTTAAACTTATTTTCTATTAGGAACGAGTTTGCATTTACTTTCATAGTTTGATGTTTAATTTTTCAAAAGTTAAAAGTAACATCCTAAAATCTTGAAAAGTGGTTAGAATTTTCGGAGATTATCAGTGTTCAAGGAATCATTTCAAAGAAAGAAAGAAAGAAAGAAAGAAAACATTTTCTTAACGTGTCTGGACTTCGCGGAAAACTTCGATTTTATTTCTTGTTCTCCTCGACTTTTTGTTAAAATGACAGAACTTTTTTTATTATTATTTTTTTCAGATATTAATGCGATACTTACATCTTTAGAAAGAGAATTAATTCATGATACAGGATGCATCAACAATTTTGAATTTAAGAGAGAAAATGATGTCGATTTATTGAGTTATTTGACCAAGTGGTCTGATATTTCATACCTTTTTATTATAAATATATTACTTGAAAACAGGGTGGGTACTTTGTTATGTAAAACGACAAGACTTGTTTTCAACCAAAACATATGAAAAATATATGACACTAAAGCTAAGATTCTCCAGATTTAGCAAATAATCAAAAATAAAGTATGATTAAGTTTTAGTAGTGTAAAATAAACACAACAAAGTAAACATTTTTTTCCCTATATTTTTCCATTATCAACCAAACCCGTTACCTATCAATTTACTGATGAGGCGGCTAAGTGAATCTAAAGACCATTTCTGGGCATGCTGACTTTAAAATTGGTATGTTTTGATTTTCAATGCAATAAGAAAAACTTTAGTCTTCAAAACCTGAAGTATTATATATTGCCATTTTTTCAAACTTTGCATACAAATTAAAAATACTGAGATCAATAAATCGTGAAAATTGAAGAGCAATGTGTTATTTAACAACAAAGATACAAGGGTCAAGGGTCAAAAACTTAAATTCCGTTTTTCTGAAAAGTAGAAAAAAAAAGATTGTTAGGACATTATGATATTAAGGCGACGAAATGTATGGGGACACAAATTCGACGCCATAAAAAGGTCGAAGG
This sequence comes from Anodontia alba, assembly GCA_964016985.1. Classification (NCBI taxonomy): domain Eukaryota; kingdom Metazoa; phylum Mollusca; class Bivalvia; order Lucinida; family Lucinidae; genus Anodontia; species Anodontia alba. Next base: position 69,190,890 of record OZ024830.1, read on the forward strand.
TCAACCTATGGCCATCATCTAAACAAACTTGGTAGACCTTGGTAGACCTTAACACCAAGATTCAGCCGTGAAGCTTTCTTAATTCTGGTGAAGAGATTTAAGTTTTTTACCATACATGGGCATGGCGGCCATAATAAACGCACCAAGGCCATTTGAACAAATTTTCAATCTCCCATTAACAGACGGCTCCATATGAAAATTGAAGAAAAATGGCCTAGGATTTCAGTGGAGGTCGTTCTAAGTTGTAGACGGACGGATGACAAGTGATCACAACAGCTCATCCTGATGATGAAAAAAGTTATCTATCTTATGGCCTAAGGCTCATTCGAATACGCAGGTCAAGATCAGTCGTGCGGATGTGTTTGTTATTGTCACTTTAATTATGTCTAGGTCTTGCAGCATCTGTACACAGAAAGCTACCCCGAGACTGGGCCGTGTTATATTAAAGGCATTATAAAAGCTCAACTTGTGTCAATGGACTACGTGACATTCAGCATGCAAGTTAAAACGTCTCTCGGATATCGCGCGCTCGTTCGTGGGTTCCCACGTTAATGGAAAAGGCGGATCCATGTACAAATCCAAAGCGACCCGGGTTATTTTCCCAGCAGCATGCGATATTCGACAGTTTTTCGAACGTCAACCATGATCATTACGCTTTTTGCTAAATATTAGTATGGGTCGGCCATCTTCATCCATAAATAGCCTTTGCCTCCTGCGTTTAGAAAATGAAATAAATATTGGAAAATATCGGAGACCATGATATTCGGAAACTACTGACATTCATGGAAAAATTGGCCAAATTCTCAGACTGGCTTCAATTTGATCCGTGCAGTTCAGAGAAATTCTGAAGCACTACAATAGTAGTGAAATGGCTCCTGCATAACATCACGTAAAATACTGCTGCGTTTCTTTCTTTTCTTTTCTTCTCAATAGATATATATGTAAATAGCAATGTATAAACAATGTCTGTAATTAGATTAGATGTTTGAAACACCATTCATTTTCCTTTTTATGGTCAATTAGCAAGTTTACATTTATTTATAGGATTTCTAGGAGGGATCGTCCGTGGTGTCCGTGGGTATCGCCCTCCTAGAAATGACATAAATCATAAACGCTGAGCATAAATGTAAACATGCTTGCTACTTTATATGCGCGTTGAACAAAAATAATCCGCAGCAGACTTGTGTACAGGTTCGGGACCATTTTCATTTATGATTAAATACATGCTTGACTTACTAACTGCAAACTTTTTGCCAGATTTTTTTTTATTTGTTTGTCATTAACCTGCTACTTTCTCCCCATTAACTAATGTAAAGTGTACCCAGTTATGAGGCTCTACTGTCTCTAGAGCTGAACTCGACATTGTCGGCTAACCCAAAATTATATTACCATAAACTGTCGAGCTTATATATACTTGGTTTAAACATATTTTATTTGTACAGTGACTTCTATAAAGCTGTGTGGCTTATACGAGTTCGAGCATCATAATTCACAGACTTAATGAAGCTATTTTGCTCATGCAATGCTCACGTTTTTTGTTTATTTTATTATTTATTTATTTTTTTTTTCACTGGCACTGATAACCCTAAAAATATAAACATTTGCATGCAGTTACCAGGAAAAGAGCTCACACTAAAGTTCTACTGTACTATTAAAATGAAGAGGCATAAAATGATAGAATGTACGTTATGTTGTTTTTTTTTTTTGTTTGTTTTTTTTTTTTTTTTTTTTTTTTTTTTTTTTCATTATCCTTTTACCTGTGAGCTCTCAGTAAAATATGCATCTGGTACAAATGACTATATGCAGATGCATAAAATTACATTATAATTACAAAGATAAATGGAGATCAAACAGTAGCCTCAAATATTTGGCAATTTTTTTTTTTTTTTTTTAGTATAACAAACTTGTGAAAACAATTTCCAGCTGGAACTTTTAAGCATATGTACAGTTTGTGTGATGTTATAGATCTGCTTTTTAGCAAATAATCCTGAAAATGCTGTAAGGCAAAATTTATTTATGTTATAAAAGTACATGTTTTAAAGAAAGAAGCAGACAATTGGAACTTACTATATAAATTCAGACTGATTGCTAGTCGGAGAAAATGTACAAAAATGTGCGAAAATCCGAGATGTTCAAATATTTTTTTAACTGCCAGTACAAAAAGATTTAAAAAATAACAAAATAACACACATTGTAAATTCAAAAAGTTATATACGTGTTGGAAAAACGTTTTTTACAGCTTTTACCAGGCTAGTAAGTTCAAAGTGAATAGTTTAAATAGAGTAAATCTATTTTTTTGCACCGAAATTTTCAAAATTTTGTCCAACATCTTATTTTACTGTACCTTGAGATGTCGATAACTTTATCACTGCGTAGAATTAATATAAAATTACACTTGCAATAGTTACGTAATCTGTATGTGTAGCTAATCCAAGAAGAATTTCTAAGCAAAATGTGCCTAATGAAGATGGGGCCAGCAAATTTTCATTCGTATTATGACAACCAAGAGGCAAAAATGGCTGCTCTCTCTAAACAATGGCAATGGATTGTATCTCAAGATGTGTCGTGTACCGAAAAGGAGATAGTCTTTTACATACCAATTTCCTAGTTGTATCTCCTATTTCGGTCATTTTCATTCATTTAAATTCGTACATGCACGTTCAATCAAAACACAAATTTATTGGGACTGTGCACATCATATCTTATTTTACACAGATCGATTTTTTTTTTCGATGCATGCCCTATATTCCGCGTGTTTACACAAATAAAAATCACGTGACATGACAGGGTATAGTAAAAACAATAATTATATAAACGAACTTTTGTATTTTACAAAAGGCGTGACGGGTAAACTCGGTTCACATACAAGACTATTTATTAATAAAAAGCTTGGAAGTCCTCTAATATAATGCAGTGCGTGTGTTTAGTAATGCTTACCTGTTTTTGTTCTAATTTTAACTCGAATAGATTTCAAAGCAAGTCCCATTCTCATACCGCCATTTATTACGAGGAATAGACCTATGGGCGTTAATGGTAATATTACCTTCTGGAAATATTTGAAAAAAAATATAAATAAATAAATATAATGAAATCAAAAATATTCAAGAAAATATATAAGTATTTTGCTATGTTTTTAGGGCCTACAATGTGTGCTTAGCAGTACCAATGCATCCACCCATTTTAAAAGTGAATTTGTCAAAATTAATGTATATCCCGTAACCTTTGATAAAGTACTGCAATGGTAACCTTTTAGAATGTCTACATAAGTGTGGTGTACTGAAACAGTACATAGTAATGGAGAAAACCGTCTGTATACCTGCTAAATGGCCAATACCAAAACAAAATAGCCACTGTTTCCCCCAAATCCCCCAAAAATAGTAAAATTCAAAATTCTAAACCCCCAAAATAGTCTATGTATAAAGCAAATTTCTGAGTACCCTTGGGATCAACATTTCCCATGAAAATGAATAACTCTGCGAATGGGGTTCTACTGAACCACCTGAGCCCACAACCCCCTCCCCGCCTGAGGATCCGAATCTGTTTCCTTTGAGTGCTTAGAAAACAATATAAAATTAAATAAAATGATTAAAAATTGATAAAAATGATACATTAAACATTTACATCAATATTTTCCTATAACGTCAGTTTATTTTTAGTCTCGGCGGGGTCCTGGGTAGATTGTTTTCGTACAATAGTGTGTGCGTTTCATTCTTGTTTTCAGCTTAAGAACCACACTGGAATGTTGCTAGTTAGCATATGCCTTAGAAATGATCTCACTATTGTGGCGAAAATTATCGAAAACCTAGACTTTACGTGAAACTGGGGTTCCGTCTTTTCTTCGGGCAGTCATGGTCCCATGTAATTGGTATGATTTCGTTATCAAAAAGATTATTTGAAAATCTAAACATGCATTTTGAAACTCTATAAATAATATGTCTGTGTAAAATCATCCATTTTTTTCTGGGGTAAAGGCTTTTTCTAGGGTATTGATATTTGGTCCTGTTTTAGGGTCTCGTTTTTTCCCGACAGTATCCGGTATTTTTCGTTGGTGCATTATGGGGGGAAAAAAAAACGATAATCGTTTCGTTGGTAATATCTTAAATTTTTTTATGCCACCATATACGGGAAAAGTTTGTATACAAACTTCACACTTAGGTCTATGTAAGATTTCTTGTGGAAAAAGAAAGAAAGAAACGTGGATGCCAGCATCAAGCGACAATTCCTATGAAGAGTGGCTATTTCGTTCCTATGTTAATCAGATGTCTAGCCAGCATTCTACAACGGCACTGTCATGGCGGAAATTGTATTTGAGCCGTGCCAAACTGAAGGCTTCAAGCAGAACGTCGGCGCTTTTATCAGGTTTTGCAATGGTAGGGGTCTGAAATTCACTAGTCCGATTCTTTTTTGACGTTTAGGGCCCTGTACTGGGGTATTTGGGATTACCGAAATCCAATGTTTACCGGAATCCAATATTAAGTACCGAAATCCAATTATATTATCAAGTTTATCATGATTTGTGTAAATTTAGACATATATAAACAGATAATATGGCCAAGTTTGAAAGAATTTTTTGGAATAATAACGATTTCATTAACGTTTTTTACAATTTCAGAATCTACCGAAATCCAATATAAATTACCGAAATCCAACTATATTATCAAGTTTATCATGATTTGTGTAAATGTATACATATACACTGTTAAATAATATATAATTAAACAATATGGCAAAGTTTGGAAGAATTTTTTGGAATAATAATGATTTTATTAACGTTTTTATAATTTTCGTAGGTGGAGTTACTTCCCTTCGTAGCTTTGCTCTGTGACGAGTATATAGAAATACGGGGAAACACAGCGAAACATTACTTTTAGCCTGGGCAGATAACGAAAGGGGGGCAAACAGAATAAAATATAGCAAGATATGTTTTATACTTGCACTGTTTTATTCCACAATTAAGTAATCAATTCAATGTAATAAAAGCTCCCTTTCTCTCTCTCTCTCTCTCTCTCTCAACAGCATAAAGTATATAAAAAAACACTGTATATATCAAATATCAACTTATTAAACTAAACAATTTGAAGAATCAACCATATATCTGCCATGCCATACGAAAACATGTCCTCAGACATATGTGGACAGCGAAGGCCCAGATGGCAGACTGCGCGGATGCACAGCCTGATCAGGGTCTTCACTGTCTGCTAACAGACTCATTGGTACTGCAAAGTGTATGAATCGAGATCAAAGGCCCGGATGAGACTGCATGCAGGGCAACTGGAAGATGTCCCAGCAGGCACACAACGTGGATGCGACGTTCCTAAGACGTCGTTTGCCCGTTGGGGTGAATCCGTACATTTTGCGCATGTTCAAAGGCACTTTTTTAGCTTGACGCCCGTGTCATAAATTTAACAATGCCATATGAAATAGAATAATAGTAAACATATTTTAAAGCAGTAAACTCAACTCCAGAAATAAAATAATTAATGCAACTTTTAATGTATAAAAAAGCGAATGTCTATAAAGAGAATTCTGAAATTGTAAACTTGATAGATTTTTAAAATATTTAAAATATATGTTAACCAAATTAGAAAATGGCACAAAAGTAAATTGATATCTGCAAACACATTATATAATTATATACAATAGCTGAAATATATAGAGGATATTCAAATGTTTGTCATGAATATGACTTTTATTTCATCGAGTGAAGTGAAAAAATGTATATTTCACTCGATGAAATAAAAGTCATATTCATGACAAACATTTGAATTTTCTTTTTATTATATACATCACTTTCGACAGAAGAGATGCAAATCTTGCATTTGCAAGGGGAAGTCTGACACACAGTTTTGTCCCTTGGCGGTGACATATAAGAACCGCATAACATTAGTTAGAATGTAAGGAACATGTTGGTATCAAAATTATTTTGATTTGCCGAAACTTTTTGTTTTTTGTTTTCTCCAGCATTTTACTTGTTAAGCACTAAGCGTCGACGCCATGACGTTCACATTTTGTTTGGTGACGTTAGTAATGACGTCAGAAACGCGCATTGGCGTGTAAACAATAAAATAAAAGAAAATTTACTCTTTTTCAGTGAATACCATAAACATTTTCATCTCGTGTAATGAAAACATTCAAATTTTCACTCGTGCATAATGACCATTAATGTAAATAAGAAAAAAAGCAGTTCCAGATCTTATATTTTTCACTGCTTAGAGGAGTGAAAATATATAGAGGATATTTACTCTTTTGTTGTGAATACCATAAATATTGTCATCGAGTGTAATGAAAACATCAGTATTTTCACGAGTGCGAAGCACGAGTGAAAATTTGAATGTTTTCATTACACGAGATGAAAATTTTTATGATATTCACTGAAAAAGAGTAAATTTTCTTTTTATTTTATTGTTTACACATAACTAACGTCACCAAACTAAACATAAACGTCATGGCATCGACGTTCAGTGCTTTTCATGTAAAACGCTGGAGAAACAAAAACAAAAAGTTTCAGCAAATCAAAATAATCTTGATACCAAAATATTCCTTACATTCTAACTAAGAAAATGCATACCAACACTTGATAGTTTTGTTCAGAAACAAAGAAGTTATAGGTGTTCAAAAAGCTGAAGTGGAGGTAATATCCACTTCTGAAACAATGAAGAAAACCGAAGTCGTCCAAAGCGAGGAGTGAAAATATAAATCGTATCAGTCACTAGTGAAATGATACGATATCAATTCACTAGTGATTGATACCACTTTTATTTTCACCAGATATACACTGATTTCACCGCTAACAATAAAATAAAAGTTTTATATTTTCACTAGTGAAAATATAACTTTTTCGAAATATGCATTTTATTTCATTAATAATTCTCTATATTTCATTACTTTGTATATAATAAATTAACCCATTTATAAAAGGACATAAGCAAATACTGTAGTTCCAGATCAAATACCACGGAGCGCGGCGTCTGATCTAGGACTACACTATTTGAGTTCACCAGTCTTAAATAACTATCTACCAGACATAGCTATATAACGCACAGAATCTGTAACAACCCTCCCTAACCGGGATCGGCTGAACGCCGTCGCGTAAGGTTGTTACTGGTCAATGCGTTATATGCGCACAAAAAAGGTGTAGACCCGGATCAAACCCTTTCAGGGAAAAATAAGAAATAACAAATTGTCGTCTGTTGAATTAGCCATGGGTAAACTTATACAACTCTATTTAGTTTTTGTGGGAGAGTTTTTAGTTTGTATGCAATTCAATGCCAAAATCAAACAAAACGAAACAAAAAAAAAAAAAAAAACAGACTCTGATCAGACGCTGTATTCTGTGTCATCTGTTGAATTAGCCCAGAAATTAAAGTGGTAAAGTTTAAGTTTTGACAAATCCATTTAAATGAAATATTTGTGGGAGAGTTTTTACAATCGTTAGGCTACCGATTTGCATGTAGTTAAATGCAAAACAAAACCAATACTATGCTTCATATCCTGACATCTCATGCTTGATATCGTCTCCAGTGGAGACAATTTGCAGGAAAAATCAAAGGTTGATTTATTGGAAAAATATGAAAAATGTTTCACTGTGTTCCCTCGTACTTCTATGTACCAGTCACAGAGCTAAGCTACGAAGGGAAGTAACTCCACCTATGAAAATTATATAAACGTTAATAAAATCGTTATTATTCCAAAAACTTCTTCCAAATTTGGACATATTATCTGTTTATATATTATTTAACAGTGTATATGTTTACATTTACACAAATCATGGTAAACTTGATAATATAGTTGGATTTCGGTAATTAATATTGGATTTTGGTAGATTCCGAAATTGTAAAAAACGTTAATAAAATCGTTATTATTCCAAAATATTCTTCTAAACTTGGCCATATTGTTTGATTATATATTATTTAACAGTGTATATGTCTAAATTTACACAAATCATGGTAAACTTGACAATATAGTTGGATTTCGGTAATTAATATTGGATTCTGGTAGATTCCGGTAAATATTGGATTTCAGTATTCCCAAATACCGCTGTACTGTACAGGAAGGAGAAGAAGTTTAAGTGGCTTTTCTTTATTTTGATATATACCACTTATGGTCAGAGCAACTAAGCTATCAAAAGTGCAGATTTTCGCCAGCCAGTCCAGGCTTGGGTCATCGCGAATTACCCCAAACCACACCAAATCACCATTGATAAAATAAAATACACAATATAGGTCTATTTATACATATATTGTATATGGATACGCATACAAAATACATATATTGATGCTCTTTGGTGCATATATAGGTCTATTTGCTCACTTATATTGATGTACAGTACAGCTCAGGTAAAAGAACCAGAAAACTCTTTATTCCGAATATCGCGTTTAGCGAACTTCCCAAAAACACTCGGAATCTAACCGAGTAATTATATTCGGCGGACACCACTCGCAAGTCCGCCGAAAGTATGTGTTATGCGAAGTTACTCGGAATGGTAATATTGTACCCGGAGGCAATATTTCTCGCGAAGTGATGCGAAATTCCTCAGAGTAATTTGACTAAATACCTGTCCGATTTTTATATATTTATTTGTTTAATAAAGTTATTTAGATATTTCTTTAATAAATATATTTTTATTTATTTATATCTTTATTTTACCATCATATAGTACAGTCTGCGTGAAGGTTATATCGTCCATGCTCATGCAGATGCGCAGGTTGATCTCAGTGTGCACTGATCACAAAGGTCTTATTGTCCCAAAAGTGTTTTCCAAATTTCCGCATTCCAATCCCCCAAAATTGGGTCCATTCCCTTGTTTTCTTAAAATATCAACCAATGCTGCCTTGTTCCCGAATATATTTGGGTGCTCCCTAGGTCCAAAGATAACCCCGGTAGCCCCATTCATTGTTTGAGCACTTAACATGGGCCTCAACAAAGCTCCATATGAAAAAGTACCGGATTCTTTGGCTTAGTCTAGTCGCAGGGCCTGACAAATCCATTGCCCAGCAGGCCCGGGACAAGTCCAAATCTTGGCTGGGCAAGTGATTTTTAATTTCACTTGCCCAGAAAAATGTATAGAATATATAAGGAATATTGTAATTCCAAGTTATTTTCAAGATGCTGTGGACTGCAGGGCTAGTGGTTGAAACTTGAATTTGTCAGGCCCTGTAGTCTGGCCACACAAGTGGGTCCGGCATGGTCATGTTTATTTAATGTGCCGTGGAAAACAAAACAAACACACAAAAATCACAAAGAGAATCAAACATCTGGCCCCAATCGACGAATTACGTATTTATTGGTATTCCTGTAACGACCTTTTCCCATGCAACAACCACACGCGCTCAGAAAAATGACATACTGTGGTAAAAGACCGGGAAATTCTCACTTGCGTGCAGCAACTGCACGTGTCAATATGAATTTACTTAAAGGGGCGCTTCTGCTATCAAAGAGGCATTGAATCAACAAGACAGCACATGTGAAAAGAGTGTCTGTCACACAAAAACACACTTTACGCACACGAAGCTAATGACATTTCAAACGAGTGAGTGAGTTTTTTACGTCCTACTAACAGCTAGGTCATACGGAGATGTGGACCTTGGTTTAAAGTCCAGTATGAAAGGCTTGAGAAGCTTGGGATCGAACTCATGACCCCTGGTAACAAGACGAGAAGCTTCACACTACACCACCGAGGCACAATTTCCCAATATTTCAAACTGTTAAATATCTAATAAAAAGGCTGCAGACATTTCACCATGCCCCGCCACTGCACTTACATCAAGCAAGTGCCATGACTCTGTTAATAAACTAATAAAGTTTCAAGAAAATATCTCAAATAGTTTTCAAGTTACAGAGCAGACAAAAAAAAAAACAAAGAAAGAAAAGAAATATGACAGAAACCACTAAAATAGTTTCGGTTTTCAAAGGGCCATAACTCCCAAAGTAAGCTCTATCGTCAAAAGTATATGAAAGAAAAGAAGGGCAGTTACCAGTTTCTGCTGAAATGATTAAAAGCTTATGAATAAGGCCACCCTGGAAAAGTGTGCGTGCTCGACAAGACCGAAATAGTGAAGACTGAGCCGTTTAACTGCAGTTCAAACCAAAATTACATCGGTACAAAGTTCTCATGTCTGAAGTATGATTTACAATGTATGTTCACTGAATTGGACAAAACATACAATACTACAATGTACGTGCGACCAGCAAAGACTCAGGTCAGTCTCTGCATCGACCCACTAGATAAAGCAAATTTCTTGGATAGCCGGGAGTCCAAAGAAGGTGCATACTGTACGATCAGTGAAGGGTCTGATCAGAATGTGCTGTTGCAGTCGCATTGCTTATCCCGCTTTGGGTAGCCTGGCTATCGAAGGTAAATACGATCAGTGAATGCTTTTATCAGAATTTGCAGTTAGCAGGTTGACACGAGCAGTGAACTTGGCTGAAACAGTGTACAAATCTGGGCACAGTTGTTCAAAGCTAACGACATCGTTAGTTAACGATTTGTTAAAATTTACATCGAGTGATACGCAAATATGCTGAAATTTTTTGCTGAAAAAATGTGAGTTGCTTTTGCAGTGCAAAAGCAACTCACATTTTTTTCAGCAAAAAATATCAGAATTTTGTATATTGAATCTGCTAAAACAGTTAACGAAATGACCCTTAACACGCTCGTTAAGCTAACAACGCTTTGAACAACTGGGCTCTGTTTGCTCAGGTATGCAATAAACATGTAGGGCCATCATGGTCCTCTTGTTCTTTATTTCTCATTAAAATCCATCACTGATATCTCACCTGTTGTTAGAGCCAGTCTTCAAGGTTTTGTATACTCTCTGACAATGGTGAAGTATGTTAAGTGAAAACCAAGATGCTGAGATTTATTTTTTTTTTTTTTTTTTTTGCCCATCACTCCCATGCAATACTAAGGGAACTTTGCTACTACAAAATTGGTTCAACATACCTCTGATAGCTCTGGCCGTGGCTATATGAGCTTTGCTCACAATTGTTATATTTTAGTTTATGTCCTTTTGTAAGGAAGGGACCTGATAATGCAAACACTTAATAGAGTCGCTTATTATAAATATTAAATGAAATGAAGGCTTGATCTTTCCCAACAAAGAAGGCAAAACTAAAATTGTATTTATTTGGTTAGTACAAATCAAATTAATGTACATTTGTTTATTGAATGTAAGGCACTGTGTTAACTTAACCTGCTGTTTAGGAATGAGAAACTTTCTCTAAATGAATAAAAACGTTAAACTATATACCCTGCCATTATCGTGTCGCAGGCAGATAACTCTGTTAAACGTTGATGAAATTTGCCCATAAGCAATCCAAAATCATATCTCCTTCATATCAATGCATGGACCAAGTTTGCTTAAAATCCCTTGACATTTCTTCGTTATCATCCGGAAAACGAAAATATGGGCATGTCTCGGGCAGATAACTCCGTCAACATTTGACGAAATTTGCCCATTAGCAATCCCAAACCAGATCTCCACAATATCAACGCAAGTACCAAGTTTGGTGAAAATCCATTGATGTTTACTTGTTGTCATTTGGAAACGAAAATATGGGTGTGTCTCGGGCAGATGACTCCGTAAAAATTTGATGAAATTTGCCCATTAGCAATCCCAAACAAGATCTCCATACTACCAATGCACATGGCAAGTTTGGTGAAAATCCAATGATGTTTACTTATCATCCGGAGAGGAAAAACGGACGGACTGACGTACATACAACTGACGGACGGATGGACATACACACAGACATCCAATGTGAAACCATAATACCCTGCCACTATCATGGAGCAGGGTATAAAAACTCTAAATATTTTATTAAAATTAAAATGAAATTCAAATTTCATTAAATAAAAATGACATGCATATTTTACCTGTTACACTTTTTAGACAGAATTATGGCTCTTTTGGACTTAGAATTTCCATTCTCAAAGCTTTTGTCTGCTGCTCCTCCAAATCTTTCATTGAATGAATCTGAAATTTGTATGTTATCTTCATATGACCAGAAGGTGTGCATGTGGGCTTAGATTTTTGATTCAAATATTTTTGACAGCATTGTATCCCTTTGAAAATCTCATTGCGATAGTAGGTAGTTAGGAGGAGACACTGTTTAAAGACATTGTGGATGGGCAGATGGACGATGACGACGACAGATGGTGAGTGATCACAACAGCTCCCCTTCGACTCAAGTGAGCTAAAAACATGGCCAACATGGGGTGGAGCTTATTTTCCCAATATATTTATGTAGAAAACTTAAAAAATTTTCTTGTTAGAAACTACTGGACCGATTTCAATATAATTTGGAAGAAATGTCCTTTTGGTCACCCTATGAAGATTGTTCAAGCCATCATGATTTGTCAAAAAACATGGGCCACCATCCGGCAGGGCTTATTTTCCCTATATGTGAATACATGTATAGCAAACTTTAAATAAAAATCTTCTTGTCGGAAATCATTGGAGTGATTTTAATATAATATGGCAGAAATGTTCCTATGGTGACCCTATACCAAGATTGTTCATGCCATCATGATTTGTCAGAAACATGGCAACCAGGGGGTGGGGCTTAATTTTCCCGATACCACTGGACTGATTTGAATATAATTTAGCAGAAAAAATTCCTATTGTGACCCTGTAGGATGATTGTTTAAGCCATCATGATTCGTCAAAAAACGTGGCCGCCAGGGGGTGGGGCTTATTTTCCCTATATATGTATATAGAAATTTTGAAGATTGGATAAAAGAAATGAGGCACTGCTTGCCATATACAGCATTGCTACTCCATTTTATAGGACGATCATGTCACTTGAACATAATATGTATGCAAAAATCTTATTGCAGTGAACTTAGATATGTAGAACTGTAATGTCCTCTTGTTTGAAAAAATATGATGGCTTGAACAATTTTGGTAGAGGATCACCAAACAGTGCTTGCACTAACTGTCAAAATCAGGAAGTCCCAAGACTTCCTAGTGCCATTATATGGAATTCCAGTTAATTAAATATTTTTACCCACTTCTGAATATTTAAACTGAATATTCTGAAACTCTTATTTATGGAGTAAAACGACCATCCTTAAGCTAAATAACATATAAATTCAATAAATCCTTTTAATAAATGGTGGGATATATTTAAAAATTGGGAGGGAGTCCTAGACTTCTTGACATTGATTTTTGGTAGTCCCAGGGCAATTTTTGGGAGTCAGAGACTTCCCTTAATGTAAGCACTGACCAAAGGAACATTTCTGCCAGATTATATTGAAATTGGTCCAGTGGTTTCTGACATGAAGATTTTTTTAAAAAATTCTTTTGGTTGCCATGGCAACCAGATTCCTGCATGGATTCCAAATGTTTGGACAGCATTCAGTCAGTATCTTCCAAGAATCAGTCCTGTGAAATCTGGTTAAAATTGGTTCAGTGGTTTAGGAGGAGATGCCATTTAAAGAAATTTTGGACGGACAGACAGACCATAAATTTTCTCTCTAGATAAACTTAAAAACATATTTTTTACAATTTTCCACATGAAAAGAAAATATTTCTGCCTTAGCCAACTGGCATGGGGTTCAACTGTCTCTCATGTACCCCCTCTGGATCTGTCCCTGAATTCTATGGATTTTCATTTATTTAACCTTTAAAGTGCCAATCACAACAGCAGCAGATGACATTTTGAAATATATTTTTTTTAATTTTTCAAATAAAACGAGTCTTGATATTTCATGTGAATCGTCCGCTTGGCAGACGATTCACATGAAATATCAAGACTTGTTTTCTTTGAAAAATTAAAAAAATAAAAATAAATGTCGTCTGCTACAAATTTTACTTGGCACTTAAAGGGTTAATGTTTATAACTAGAAAAGTGTCCATGGGACACAAATGTCCCCGCCTGGTGTCCTTTGTATTTGTATAGGACGAGTGGTGGCCCAGAGAGATAATGCAAATGACAAATAGAGATCTTCTAGGTAAGACAATAGAATCCATCACTGATGTTCAATGGGGATGGGAAAATCCAAACCTGAGGGTCCAACATTCCAGTGGGAAATGAAGCTTTGAAGTTTTAGTGAATATATTCCATACTGTTTTAGGAGGTATGAGCCTGATATGAAGAAAGCATTACACTACATGAATGTTTTGGCAATGGGAGTTAATTCAAAAACCAAATTAACAAGTTGTCTTCCATGTTTGCAACACAGCACCTCAATATGATTAAGCCATCTAAAATTTCATGAATATATTCCATACAGTGTAGGAGTTACCGGTATAAGCTAAACATGAGTTTGTCAGCATTGCACTATATGGGTTTTTGGCAAAGGGATTTAATTCAAAGAACCGAATTAGCCAGAGTTGTCTTCCTTGTTCGCGACACATCGTTTCGGTATGATTTTACCATCTGTGAAGTTACATGAATACGATTAAGGAAAATAAGCCCCGTCCCCTGTTGGCCATGTTTTAAATCACCTGACCAGGAGGTCACGGGTTCAACCCCCGCCAAGGCCAGCAACATTCTTTCGTGGAGATTGATCATGAAATATTTTCTACGGTCATTCTCTCCCTTCCGCTGATTCAAGAAGGGCAGTTGTCAGTTTCTGGCGAAAGAATGTGCACAATACTGGTTAACCGCTTAGAGGACTAAACCTGCCCAGTAAACGTGTGGTTAGGTAAACTGACTGCTCGACATGACCCCAGTGGGTTGACTGGGCCGTAAAACCTCAACACAAACAAACTTGTCTGTTAAATCACCTGACCAGGAGGTCGCGGGTTCAACTCCCGCTGAGGTCGGCAACATTCTTTCGTGGAGATTGATCATGAAATATTTTCTATGGTCATTCTCTCCCTTCCGCTGATTCAAGAAGGGCAGTTGTCAGTTTCTGGCGAAAGAATGTGCACAATACTGGTTAACCACTTAGAGGACTAAACCTGCCCAGTAAACGTGTGGTTAGGTAAACTGACCGTGCTCGACATGACCCCAATGGGTTGACTGGGCCATAAAACCTCAACACAAACAGACTTGTCTGAAACTAGAAATCCCAGGCCTTTGATATTTTTGGTATGTAGCTTCATCTTGTGGCCGTGTACCAAGATTGTTCAAATATTGCCCTAGGGTCAAAAAAATGGCCCTGCTCCAGGGGATCCCTTGTTTTAGATAAACTCATACAGAGAAGAACTTTAAAAATCTTCTTGTCTGAAACTAGAAGGCCTAGGCCTTAGATATTTAGCATGTGGCTTTATCTAAGGGGCCTTTACTAAGATACAATGTAGTACAAATTATAGCCAAAGGATCAAAAAAGCCTCCCCCTCCTAGTGGTCACTTGTTTTACATAGGCTCATATAGGGAAAAACTTCAAGAAACTAAAAGGCCAAGGCCTGTTTTATTTGGTATGTAGCTTCATATTTTGGACTTCTATCAAGATTGTTCAAATTATGGCCATTGGGGTAAAAAATGGCCCCATTTTGGGGTTCACTTGTTTCACTTAGACTCATATAGGAAAAAACTTTAAAACGCTTCTTGTCTGAAAGTAGAAGGCCCAGCAGGCCTTTAATATTTGGTGTATAACTTTATCTAATGGACCTCTACCAAGATCGTTCAAATTGAAGACCCATGGTCAAAAATGGCCCTGCCCAGGGGGTCACTTGTTTTATGTACACCTATATAGGGAAAAATATAAAAAAAAGTCTCCTGTGTTAAAATAGAAGACTCAGGCTTTTGATATTTGGTATGTAGCTTCATCCAATGGGCTTTTACTTAGGTTGTTCAATAAGCCAAAAAATGGCTCTGCACACAGTGTAGTTAAAACTTCTTGTCTGAAACCAGAAGGCCCAGGCCTTTGATATTTGGTATGCAGCTGTATCTAGTAGACATATACCAAATTTATAGCCCTGGGGGTTATTTGTATAGGACTATCATGTCACTCTTGAACATAAAATTTTTACAAAAATCTTAGAGCAGTCTACTTGTCTGAAACTTCAATATTATGTAAATCTGTTAGCTCAGGTGAGCCATATAGGACCATCATGCATAGGTCTAGATAAGAGTGGGTATCAGGTTAATATTTTTCTTAGAAATAAGAAAAATATCAGTACTTTTGGATTGAAAAAAGCGCCTTAACTAAAGCTATGATCATGGTTCTCATGTATATATGATGTTTTTAATTTTACACGTATAATATTTTATCTTTTTATTTGCAGGTTGCACTGGTTGAAATATCCATCGATGAGAATGTTCCCAGCTACTTACTGTGGATGTTTAGCATATGCACAACGCTACTTGTGTCGGTTCATCTCCTTGCCCTAATGATCAGTACATGTATACTACCACATATAGAGGCAGTGAGCAATGTACACAATGTCAATGCTATAAAAGAATCTCCACATGAAACAATGGAAAAATATATACAGATGGCCTGGGCCTTTTCTACTGGCTTTGGAATTATTCTTTTTCTCATTGAAATAACTATTATTTGTTGGATGCAGTTTGTGACTAAAAATACTGGGGCTGCTATTGCCTCTACTGTTGTTGTTGCCCCAGTAGTGATAATATTTTTAATATTTGCTGCTCATTTTTATAGGCGTTTGATAAGTCACAAGAGTCAAAGAGCATTTGATGATTTTGAAGACTTGGAAAGAATAGCACACGAGGTGGAAAATCATGCACAAATGGAGAATCTTCAAAAATCTACAATTCAGACTGTATAGGATATATATGTTTTGTTTTACACCACACCAGCAACAGAAAGTATGAACTAATGGTGTTTGCAGGTATATTAGCATCGAGAATAAAGGGGAATTGATACAGTTTCAGGGGAGGTAATTCTTTCAAAATTGTTTTACCTCCCTCCTGAAAGGGAGGCTACGCTAAAAGGAAAGAATTTGCTCCCAAGAGGCTAATGTTTTCTTTTTAGAGTAGATCCCTTTTCAGAAGCGGGTTTTGTGTATAGAAAAGCAAAACATGAAGTCACAAAAGTTAGTGTATCCATTCATCTTAAGCAAGAAACTACTTTGGATATACAATGTAGCAGACTTGTTTGGTGGACTGGTTGCAAGCGATTTTGATGGATCAATTCAACTATTTACAGACTGCAGTTCAATGGAGTGATTTCACAGTATCTAGGACCCAGTAAACTGTTTGTAGATTGGGCAAATTAGTGGAATGCCAGTGTCAGATAATATTTTGACCCGTATAATATTTTGACCCGCGGGTCAGAAAATTGCTATAATATTTTGACCCGCCCCATAATATATTGACCCACCCCACTATCTTTCTTAAGGAATGATAAAACACATATAAAATGGATTCATTTATTAAAAAAGCATTAAAAATAATGTTCTGACAGTAATCAGCCCACTTATTTTTTGAGAGAGGGTTGGGGTGGGGGCGGGTCAAAATATTATACCATAATATACTGACCTGCACCTGAATTTGACAAGGCAATCATAATAAATTGCTAGAAATAATGCAAAATGGTTCATTTTAACATGAAAACCTAAATAAAAAAATATTGAATTAAGATGGCGTCCTATTTGACTTTTCTGGGGGGGTGGGGAGGGGGGGGGGTGCGGTTGTCAAAATATTATACCATAATATATTGACCCACCCTTGGATTTCAACAGGATATCATAAATGATCCCTTTAAATAATGTGAAATGTTTTCTTTTATCATGTAAACCTAAAAAAAAAAAAAAAAAAAGAAAGCATATAATAAAATGATGACCAATTTGATGTTTTATGGGGTAGGAAGTGTGTGTGTGTGGGGGGGGGGGGGGTCAAAATATTATACCATAATATAATGACCCGCCCATGACTTGACCAGCCAATCATAATAGATTGCTAGGAGTAATGTAAAATGGTTCCTGTTATGAAAACCTCCAAAGAATCATTTTCATCAAATGATGCCTATTTGACTTTTTAAGGGGTAGGAGGGGGGTGGGGGGGTCAAAATATTATACCATAATATATTGACCCATCCGTGGATTTCAACAGGATATCATAAATGATCCCTTTAAATAATGTTTAATATTTTCTTTTATCATGTAAACCTAAACAAACAAACATTTTAATATAATGATGACCAATTTGATTTTTTATTGGGTAGGGGTGGGGTGGGGGTCAAAATATTATACCATAATATAATGACCCGCCCATGACTTGACCAGCCAATCATAATAGATTGCTAGGAGTAATGTAAAATGGTTCCTGTTATGAAAACCTCCAAAGAATCATTTTCATCAAATGATGCCTATTTGACTTTTTAAGGGGTAGGAGGGGGGTGGGGGGGTCAAAATATTATACCATAATATATTGACCCATCCGTGGATTTCAACAGGATATCATAAATGATCCCTTTAAATAATCTGAAATGTTTTCTTTTATCATGTAAACCTACAAAAAAAAAAAGCATTTTAATTAAATGACGATCAATTTGATTTTTTCTGGGGTAGGAAGGGGGAGGGGGGGGTCAAAATATTATACCATAATATATTGACCTGCCCTTGACTCTGACCAGGCAATCATAATAGATTGCTAGAAGTAATGTAAAATGGTTCCTGTTATCATGAAAACCTCTAAAGAAGCATTTTCATCAAATGACGTCCTTCTTGACTTTTTAAGGGGTGGGAGGGAGGGGTGGGGGGGGGGGGGTTCAAAATATTATACCATAATATATTGACCCACCCTTGGATTTCAACAGGATATCATAAATGATCCCTTAAATAATGTGAAATGTTTTCTTTTAGCATGTAAACCTCAATTTGTTAATTGGTTGCTTTATCATGAAGACCTGAAAAATGCATGAAATTTCAGGAAAATATGTTTAATTGTTTTCAAGTTATAGAGCAAACACAATTTTGAGATAGACCAATGGACGGACAGACAAGAGTTACAGTTGTTGTCTTCTGCACATCTGAGGTACTTTATATTTCGATGATGTTTCATGAAAATATCTTGGAACAGTTTTCAAGTAACAGAGTGGACACAATTTGTGATAGACAGACAGACAGACAGTCAGATGGACAGCCAAACAAGGCAAAAACAATTATGTTATAATATTTTGACCCCCCCCCCCCCACCCATCCTCTACTCAGCCCACCCCACATCAAAAAGTCAAAGGGGATGTCATTCCATGATCATGCATTTTTCAAGTCTTCGTAATAAAAGGATCTGTATCACATTATTTTCAGCGATCTTTTTGGATTGCCTGTGTTCTAATCCAGGGGCAGGTCAATATATTATGGTATAATATTTTGACCCTCCCCTCACCTCCTACCCCTCAAAAAGACAAATTTATTAATTGTTTTTCTTTTTTTTTTAGGTTTTCATGTTACAAATCAACCGTTTCACAGTATTTTCAGCAATGTGTTATGATTGCCAGGTCAAAAGCCGGGGGTGGGTCAATATATTATGGTATAATATTCTGACCCCACCCCACCCCCCCCCCCCCCCCCCACCACCACCACCACCACCACCACCTTAGCCAAATGCATGTTTCAAGTCTTCATGATAAAATGAACAATATCACATTATTTACAGGGATCATTTATGATTGCCTGTTCAAATCCAGGTGTGGGTCAATATATTATGGTATAATATTTTGACCCCTCCTCCCCCCATCCGCCTCCTCCCATCCCTCAAAAACTGAAATAGGATGTCACTTTATGAAAATGTTGTTTTTTTTTAGGTTTCATGGTAAAAGAAACTATTACACATCATTTCTAGCAATGTATTATGATTGCCTAGTCTTGGTCAAGGGCGGGTCAATATATTATGGTATAATATTTTGACCCCCCTCCCATCCCATTCCTCAAAAATTGAAATAGGATGTCATTTTATGAAAATGTTGTTTTTTTTTCCTTAGGTTTCATGGTAAAAGGGACTATTACACATTATTTCAAGTAATGTATTATGATTGCCTAGTCAAGGTCAGGGGCGGGTCAATATATTATGGTATAATATTTTGACCCCCCCCCCCCCCCACACACACACACACACACTCCCATCCCTCAAAAATTGAAATAGGGTGTCATTTTATGAAAATACTGTTTTTTTTTATCACATTATTTACAGGGATCATTTATGATTGCCTGTTCAAATTCAGGTGTGGGTCAATATATTATGGTATAATATTTTGACCCCCCCCCACCCCTCCCCCCATCCGCCTACTCTCATCCCTCAAAAATTGAAATAGGATGTCATTTTATGAAAATGTTTTTTTTTAGGTTTCATGGTAAAAGGAACTATTACACATTATTTCTAGCAATGTATTATGATTGCCTAGTCAAGGTCAGGGGCGGGTCAATATATTATGGTATAATAATTTGAGTCCCCCATCCCCAAACCCTCCCTCAAAAATTAAAGTGGATGGATTATTTTCCGAACATTATTTTTGATGCTATTTTAATAAATGAATCCATTCTACATGTGTTATATCATTCCTCAAGAAAGATAGCCGGGCGGGTCAAAATATTATGGGGCGGGTCAAAATATTACAGTAATATATTGACCCGCGGGTCATAATATTATGACCTGCGGGTCAATTTTAAGGCGGGTCAAAATATTATATGACACCGGCCTTGGTGGCTCAATTGGATACGCATCCAACTGGCAGTCAGGTCACAGGTTTGATCCTCACAGGTTCTGGCAACAGTCTTTCAAGGATATTGATCATGAAATATTTTCTACAGTCATTCTTTCCTCTCCTCTGATTCAAGAAGGGCAGTCGTCAATTTCTGGCAAAAGAATAAGCACAAATACTGGTTAACCGCTTAGAGGACTAAGCCTGCTTAGTGGTTAGGTAAACTGACCGGCTTGATGTGACCTTAACAATGTCGACTGGGTCGTTAAACTCCAAACCAAACCAAAAAATTAATGGAATGAATACATATGACAGTGAATGATACATTAAAATATTTGCAAAAAGAGTGCACTTTGGTGGAATTACTTCTTAAAGGACCAGTGAAATTCTTAAGTATGACTTTTGTATTTTAGTTGCTTTATCTTCAAAAGATTCCATGATGTCCTTTTAAAAAGAATGTCTTTTTATCGCACCTGAGCTGAAGGCTCGACTCAGGACTAGCTATTGTGATCACTTTAGGTCCATCTGAAACTCCTGGGCTAATAAAGCCTCATCAGTGACTTTGAATGAAACAGGCTCAACAATTCAAAACCACATGCAAATCTTCATATAATGATAAAAAAAAAATTGCAAAATTTCAGAAGAATCCAATTAAAGATGTAGGAGGAGTTATGGACACAAGCTTTAAAAATTGCTATTGCTCAGTTCATAAGGGCTGTAATTATGTCAGAAATAACTGGATCAAAAATTCAGTACCACATGTACATCCACACACACACACACACACACACACACACACACACACACACACACTCATATATATATATATATATATAGAGAGAGAGAGAGAGAGAGAAAGAAAATCTTCAAAATTTCAGAAGTATCCGATAAAAGATGGAGGTGCTAGGGGCAAAAGATGTGTGATTGACACACGACCGATAGAATGACACACAGAAGGACAAGGGTCATTTCTATAGTCCCTTTCCTCCTACGAGGGGGTGGACGGGGGGTAGGCATTCCCCACTTCCCCCCCCCTTATCCCCACTTCCCTCCCCCTTCCCCCCCTTTCCCCCGCTTCCCTCCCCATTACCCCCACTTCCCTACCCCATGCAAACTATTCCCTCCCCCGAATCAGAATTTCTAATATCCCTAACGCTATAATTAAATTCAAACATGACTATGCAATATACATTCATGCAGATTTTGACCCCAAACTACACCCCTAATTTTTGCCCTCAGATCGGTATTTCCTTAGCATTTGCACCCCCTTTACAGAATAGCTAAAGATTTGCACCCTCCATTTCAAAAGTCTGTGTATGCATATGAGCCATATGGAAAACAGGTATCACAATGTGGTGGGCCTTGATCCGGTCCTAAACTGGCTAAGAAAAAAAATGTGGTGTGCCAAGGTCCGGGCCTTAACTGATCCACATTGGCACAAAAACAGTCGTATTAATTACTGATCAAAACTCAAGAATACCATGTAAATCTACATCTTCTTTCAATATTTTTTGATAAGCATGGTCCCACACTTGGGTGTCCGTGAGAACAATCATCTTTTTCATGGTTTTCTCAACAACTCAGAGTAAAAAGTCCAACGAGTGTTGTGGTTGACAAAACACGGACCACTTACGGACACGGACTCGTGGACTTACGGACCTATTGACAAATCATGGACTGCATAACAAAATACGGACACATTTTTCACGGATCTCTTGAAGAACCACGGACCTACAATTCACGGACTTGACAAACCACGGACCTATTATTCACGGATTTGACAAAGCACGGACCGTTATTTAAATTACGAACGCCACTTATGATATATGAAAAACTAGGATCGAAATAACGTGACCTTATGGATAACGTGACGTAACATTGTCATAGATACCTACATGTACGTTGAAGTAATCCAATTGTACAGATTTTTGATACCCATCCTAATGATGTAGGTCTGCACTGGATTTGTTTCTCGAAATTCAACTGCGACGATGGTTTTGTGAACTTGTATGATAGTGCAGGCGGTACTTACATTTCAAGCGCCGCTGAAATGGCAATTGCAAACGTAATGTTTAGCCCTATGCCGAAAATCTTTGTTAGACACTTGAAATGCTCTGTACAAACGAATACAAATGACTGTAGTTTTACACCATTGCAAATATGGTCAGCATCCTCAATGAAATGATCCTAGTGGCATAACATATACTGTCTCTAAAATGAGAGATCATCTTATCAAAGGACTTGAGAATCAAAACGTAACAGTTTTCCCGCACAGAAAATTATCAGTTGTGCTTCATTATAGACTTTATCTGTGATTTGTTTGTTGCCCCTAATGATTAATGGATGAGTTAGAAGACCTCCAAACGGACCGAACAAATACATATTTTTTACATTTTTTACCACTATGGAAGCTGAGAGCGAGGGTTGGAATTCTGTAGCTTAAGCTTCCCCCTCACACACATACACATACACGCGCGCCCGAATAATTCTTTACTGACTGTTCCGAGGCGGTACTTTTATTGTAGTACTTTTTGTTAAATGTTATGTAGCGTTTCACTTTCTAATGTTTTACTTTTAACAATTATGTATGTTTAAGATAATTCAGTTTATAAGTTTGGGAAACAGCGTTGCCACCATTTTGGAAAAAAAAGTTGCCAGCTCTGCTTGCCATCTGTTTATTTTGTAGCTGCTTAATTGTATTTTTCTGTCTTTACCTTTGGTGTTGGGGGTTAGATGTAGATCTGATTGTATCAGTTCCTGAGTTCTCTTACTCACTTTGCTTAAAGTGACCGGAATTCCACTGTTTTATATCTGCCGCATGCCGGATTCTGGCTTTATGTTCACATGTTCAAAATGCCAAAAACGGTTTTATCCAAGGTGACAAAATATCACACATTCAGTACGACAAGTCGGGATTATCAAAAAAAAAAAAAAAAAAAAAAGGTCAAGTGTTTAGATTATAGGTCATAAGAGACAATCAATTAAAATTATGATTTATTTTATTATTTAATTATTTTGTAGTTTTCAATTAACTGACCATGTTATTGCTGCTACGGACCAATTTTCGGACCATAACATCATTCACGGACCAAGGACCTTTCACAGACGATCTGATTGCTATAACGAACCGATGTACGATGCACCAATTACGGACTAATTACGGACTATTCACGGACCACGGACTACTCACGGACCAATTAGCGATTAAGTTTACTATAATTTGCAATTAATACAGACTATTCACGGAGCACGGACGCGGAATTTTTATTGGTCCGCAAGTCCGTGAATGGTCCGTGTTTTGTCACTGGGCAACGTGTGATTGATTTGATTGAGTTGGGGTTTAACGACACGCCAACCCTTGTGGGTCATTTTGTGTCGTCTCCCAGAGAAAGGGAGAAGAGAGACAAGATATAGTAGAGGAGATGAAAGAGAGGGACAGTGAAGAAAGGAAAATGAATGAAAGTGAAGAAACAGAAGAAATAAAAAACATTCCCCTTTTACCTTTACCTGCTGCAAGGATAGCAGGCCTTGCCCAGCTGTAAGCAAATATCAGTTGGACGTCCCGGTGACGTAAGATACACGACGCCTTTGCCTCATCCAACCACCCTACCGGGCAACGTGTATATTCCGTGTTTGGAACACCTATCAGAAAATTCATGTTGGAGCTTGAAGTTTTTTTGTTTTGGGTTTTTTTTTTGAACAGCGCAAAAGTCCTTAACAATGTGCAAATAAAACAATTGTCTACGGCAGACGGATAATTATTTCTAAATGTGTGGATTGCCACCGAAACACGGCTATTTTGTGAACTTTCGGAAACAAAGAGAGGTAATCAAGTAGAGATAAACTGAAATTGAACGTAAACGAAGTCAGTGTAAACCACGCTTGGCGGAACACTCATTGTCGGTGAAGTGAAATCAACGCCGGATTCATTGTAATCCCCTGAATTTACTTCAATACGCCTACTAGATACTTCTGATACCCAGTTATTGCATTGAAGTACATAAAAATAGAGTAAAATCAGTAAAATACAACAAATTTGATATAACCCCCGCCCCCAAAATTCCCCTACCCCCCCTCTTCCCCCGTCCCCCGCCCCCTCTTCCCCGTCCCCTGCCCCTTTACCCCGTCCCCCACCCCCTTATCCCCGCCCCGTCCCCCCTCTCTCCTACAGAGAGTGACAAACAGGAAGAATAGTTTACACATTATTTAGTCATCTTTATCTTTATTTTTTTTATTTATTTATTTATGTTTTTTTTTTTGTTTTTGTTTTTTTTTTTTTTTTTTCAAAGTGGCAAAGTTTTTCATTGATTATTTCCATGCATTGACAAATGACTAGAGATCCATTTGAAAGCCTGTAAATACAAAAAAGAAAAAAACCCACAAAAAGAACTAGAACTGTGTCCGCAGTACAAGGATGCCCCCGCTTTGGGTATACCTTTATAAAACTGTGCAAACCTTGCTAAATTAGCCTATGCAAATGCGGGGGAATCTGTGTACTTTGGACACATTTCTAGTTAACAAAGAATCCAAAAATAATGAGAAATATAAGGCCCTTTGCCTGCAAGGTCAGTAACTCTTAAAGCATGAGACTAAGAAACTCAATTTCCGTCTTCTTTAGTAAGTGATTTTCAACAAAGAATCCAAAAGTAATGAGAAATATAAGGCCCTTTGCCTGCAAGGTCTGTAACTCTTAAACCATAAGACTAGTCAATTCAGTTTTGTGTGTCCTAGTAAGTGATTTTCAACAAAGTATGCAAAAAAGGAGAAATATAAGGCCCTTTGCCTGCAAGGCCTGTAACTCTTAAACCATAAAAGAAGAGAAAAGTCCAGGGAGTGCCACAATCACAAACCGCAGCCCTTCCCAGACACCAAGAGGAAGAGGAAACAGACAAAATCAAACAAGCGCAAATCGAACAAACGCATGAAAAGCACTAAGATTAGCTCTCTCTTCCACAGGCGAGGTAATCGCAATGCTCAAAGGACCGAAAAACACTATAACAAAACTACTCCAGGCAAACCTTAAAACAAATCGCCTCGTAGAATAAACCACAAAGCAACAAAGAGTAAGACTAACACCGGGACCACCGCCTTAGAACAGTCAGTAGAATAAACTACCGGGGGTTTAAAGCACGTTTACGGCCAGCCAACTTCGTCCTGGGTCCCGATGCAACTCTTAATACAGAAATACATATAAATTCGGTTCGCATAAGGGCTTCCAACTCAGGCAATGCATCAAAGCGAAAACATAAAAATCAAATTCATCACTGATAAACAAAGACGAGTACTCATGGCAAATTCTACTGTGTGACAGAGTAAATGAAAACCAATAGTTCAACCACGGTGGTCCAAGCCAAAGACAAATAAGACTAAGAAACTCAGTTTTGTGTTCCTTAGTAAGTGGTTTTCAACAAAGAATGCAAAATCATGAAAAAGAATAAGGCGTGCGTCCAGAGTATAAATAAGGGAGATAACCCCAGACGGTCGGACAGACGGACGCTCAGGGATCTTTGCCTGCAAGGCCTGGAACTATTAAAACCGTAAGTCTGAGAAACTCAATTTTGTGTTCTCTAGTAAGTGATTTTCAATGAAGAATCCAAAAGTCATGAAACAAATAAGGCGTGTATGTGGATAAATTTTCAAGTACCAATCTGTCTTTCTTTGGTTAATATTTATTATTTTTTTAACAATATAGTTGAAAGTTATCAAAGATTTAAAGCATAATACGGTTTCAACCATCAAAATCGGTTACATTTTTTCTCGGCTTTTCAGATACACAAATACTCGTACTTTTCCGTTCTACTATCGGCTAACACGATCGGCTATCTCCATACAGCGTAATAATTTGCATTTGTGAATAAGCTCATCAGGGCTCAAAATTCTTACTCGAACAGTTTCGTATGAGAAGCATCGTACATATATCGAAGTTTGTTGTAAACACAAACCTTGTTATGTTCAACCCGAATATATATTTATTTTCACGGGCCTTCTTTTTTTAGCGTAGTTGCAGGCGGTACTTTGCTCTTTTACTCGGGGTTTTCCGTAAATGATTTGGCAGGGGTTGAAATTTGGTATGACTACTATGGCCTAAGGCTTGGCAAGCCAAGCCAAGGCCAAAAAATGTTGTTCCCCATTCCATTGCAGTTAACTCCCTTTTAACAGTCAATTGCAGTTAGCTCCCTAAAACGGTTAAAAAAAAAAGTAAGAGAAAAGTCCAGGGAGTGCCACAATCACAAACCGCAGCCCTTCCCAGACACCAAGAGGAAGAGGAAACCGACAAAACTAAACAAGCACAAATCGAACAAACGTACGAAAAGGACTAAGATTAGCTCTCTCTTCCTCAGGCGAGGTAATCGCAATGCTAAAAGTACTGAAAAACACAAGAACAAAATAACACAAGGTCGTAGAATAAACCACAAAGCAACAAAAACCTACAGTGTGAGGTCCTTACCCTCCATTTATCAGGGTACAAATAAATATTATGTTATTCTCTTACAGTATATACATTTGGTTACACACCCCTATTAATTTCTCCATAGGCTACAATGCTAAGAAATCAAAAGTGTCTCACCTGCTACAGTTCCATGGACCTAAATCAGATCCAGGTTTTGGTGGGATGTGACAGCCACTTGAGTCAGCAACAGATCCTGGGATTTTCATGTCCTCTTCACCACTTCGAAAACACATGACATTGCCCGCCATATGACATCCCAAAAAATCCTGTTCAGGGTCACAACTGGAATGACCAACCAACTCGTTGTAGCACTCCACCCAGTAGACTGGCTCCAGTCTCTAGTGACTAAATATTTTTCTCATAATCCTGTTTGATAATCCACTAAAATAAAACCAAAAAAAAAACTATCATGACTATAAAGGCTGGTCAATAGAGACTGGTGAGTTCCAGTCTTGTCCAACCTGCTAGCTGGTTAAGTTTGACAAGGGATAATAAATTCAGTTTAACCTCTTAGCAGAGTTCAGGTTTCTCCAAACTACTGGCACAAGCTATTATAATTTATCTCACTGATTTATTTATAACTTGCTGCTTGTGCTTCTTACACAAAAATCTTAAACCTTGAATTTACCAGTGAAAGAGAGAGTTACATTACACTTTATTACATAGTGTTTGCACCAAGTAAAATTTGATGCAGATGACATTCTATTTTTTTTTTTTTTTTTTTTTTTTTTCATAGTAAATAAGTCTTGACATTTCATAAATCATCTGTTTCACGTGAAATGTCCAGACTTATTTTCTTTAAAAAATGATAAAAAAAAAAAAATACTGTCGTCTGCCGCAGTTAAGAACATGTATGTGTTGAGTATACCGGTCATGAAATATCATAGAAAAAAAAACATATTTGATAAATTTTTTATGGGAATTTTAAAATATTTTATAACGGAAGCGTTATTAATATTTCGACAGCAACAATTAACACACGAAGAAATCAGAGAACCCAAGAAGTATTTACTGTGCATAATGAAAGGACAGAATGTAATATTTTGCTCTCCTACAGGTAGCGGAATATCACGCAGTCTGTTCAGGGCTTTCATGCCACCTTACATCTAAAAATGGATACTGTAGAATACGGTATATACCCTAAGTATTGGACAGACAGTCCTGTGATAAAGTGTAGACACAGATCAGACATCACATCTGATAAATGGATACTGTATAATACCGTATATACCCTAAGTATAGGACAGACAGTCCTGAACTAACACTGTAGACCCAGATCAGACGCTACTTACATCTAATAAATGGATACTATAGAATACCGTATATACCCTAAGAATTGGACAGACAGTCCTGGGGTTACCAGTGTAGACCCAGATCAGACACCACCTTACATGTAACAAATGGATACTGTAGAATAACGTATATATCTTAAGACTTTGACAGAC
Source organism: Anodontia alba (assembly GCA_964016985.1). Taxonomy (NCBI): domain Eukaryota; kingdom Metazoa; phylum Mollusca; class Bivalvia; order Lucinida; family Lucinidae; genus Anodontia; species Anodontia alba. Next base: position 69,219,343 of record OZ024830.1, read on the forward strand.
AGTCCTGAGCTAACACTTTAGACCCAGGTCAGACATCACATTACATGTAATAAATGGATACTGTAGAATACCGTTTATATCCTAAGACTTTGACAGACAGTCCTGAGCTAACAGGGTAGACCCAGATTAAAAGCCACCTTACATCTTATAAACGGATTCTGTAGAGTACCATATATACCCTAAGATTGGGATAGACAGTCTTGAGCTAAAAGTGTAGATCCAGATCAGACGCTAGCTTACATCTTAAAAATGGAATCTGTAGAATACCGTATATATCCTAAGACTTTGACAGACAGTCCTGAGTTAACAGTATAGACCCAGATCAGACCCCACCTTACATGTAATAAATGGATACTGTAGAATACCTTTATATATCTTATACCCTAAGAGTTGGACAGACAGTCCTGAGTTAACAGTGTAGACCCAGATCAAACCCCACCTTACATCTAATAAATGGATACTGTAGAATATGGTATATACCCTAAGGATTGGACAGACAGTGAGCTTACAATAGAACCAGATCAGACACCACCTTATATCTAAACAATAGGTACTTTACAATACCGTATATACCCTACGTATTGGACAGAGAGTCCAGACCCAGATCAAATGCAACCTAACATCTAATAAATGGATACTGTAGAATATCGTATATACACTTAATATTGAACAGATAGTCCTGAGCTAACAGTAGACCCAAACCAGACATCCACTTACGAGGGCAAGTCAATAAATAACCAGCCTATCCCATTTCCAATCGACCGAGACACCCAAGATTTTCATGCCTTGTTTCAATACATGTTTTAGGCCTGAGGGCAAAATTGCACCCTTATCGTGTCATTCACTCATAAGATATTGAATGTCAAACATGGCTAGCGATGCAAAAGTAAGCTTTTCGTCAAAAGTTGAGTACCGTGCTGTAATTCGGTACTTGTATTTGAAAGGGAAAACAGGTCAGGAAATACATTGCGAGTTGACCAATGTTTATGGGTCTTCTACGGTATGCACAAGTTAAATTCTGGGTTGGGGAATTCAAACGCAGTAGAACGTCTTTAGAAGGTGAAACCAGGTCTGGACGCCCATCAGATGCCACCAATGAAGAAATGTGTAACAAAGTACGGGATCTGGTGTACTATGATAGGCGAATTAAGGTGGAAGAAATAGCGAATGCATTACACATTTCACATGGTATCGTTTCAACAACTTTACATGATCGCTTGGGTCCATTATTATGAGCCAGAGAATAAAGCTCAAAGTCGCCAGAGTGTAGGGCCGGGGTCTCCGAGGCCAAAGAAGTTCAAAACGCAATCCTCTGCTGGCAAGGTGATGGCAACTGTATTTTGGGATGCACAAGGCGTATGATGTTGGACGTTCTAGCAAAGAAAAGTACAATAACGGGTGCGTATTATGCAAATTTGCTCGACTAACTGAGAATTGTGATCCGTGAAAAACGCCGAGGTAAACTCTCAAAAGGGATTCTGCTCCAACAGGACAATGCGAGAGTCCACACTTGCAAAATTGCAATGGATGCTGTTGAGCGGAATGGGTACGAGCTAATACCGCACCCCGCCTATTCTCCGGATTTATCTCCTAGTGACTATTTTCTATTCCCAAACTTGAAAAAGGATATCCGTGGACGTCATTTCCGGTCCAACGAAGAAGTCTTGGCGGCAGTTGAGGAGTGGGTCAGAGACAAGGACCCTGGCTTCTTCAGTTCTAGGCTGATGGCACTGGAACACCGTTGGTCCAAGTGCATCATTCTAGAGGGCAATTACATCGAAAAAGAAGAGATCGATCTCACCCAGAAATAACTTAGGCTGTTTTTTTTTATTGAGTCGCCCTCGTACATCTGATAAATGGATACTGTAGAATACCGACACACACTAAGTTTTGGACAGACAGTCCTGAGCTAACAATGAAGACCTAGATTAGACGCCACCTAATATCTGATAAATGGATACTGTACAATACCACATATACCATAAGTATTGTACAAACAGTCCTGAGCTAACAGTGTGGACCCACATCAGAGGCCACCTTAGATCTAATAAATGGATATTGTAGAAAACCGGAGATATCCTAAGAATTTGACAAACAGTCCTGAGCTAGCAGGATAGACCCTGATACTTTGAGTATAAAGCCCATTCGTCTTTATTCTCAAAGTAATGGCCAGACAGTCCTCACCTAACGATGTAGATCCAGGTCAATCGTCTCCTTACATCTAATAAATGGATACTGTAGAATACTGTATATACCCTAATTATTGGACAGACAATCTTGAGCTACCAGTGTAGACCCAGATCAGATGCCACCTTACATCAAATAAATGGATACTGTAGAATACGATTTTTACTCAAAATATTTGACAGACAGTCTTCAGAAAATAATATCATTTTTAAATATCAAAATATATAGTAGATGTACTATTAAAAGACAAAACAATAATAACAACACTAACAGCGATAATAATAATAATAATACAGCCGAACTTCAATGCCTCGAACGTCTTTGGGACCATAGAAAATTGTTCGAGACATGGGTAGTTCGAGCCACTGAGGGTTAATCATGGTGCCAGGTCAGGAAGCAAATAGCGATAATTTAGGAAATTTTTTTCTCGATTTTCTACACAATAATTGTATGTTGAGTGTACTCATTAGAATCGCCTCGATAAGGCGATTCTAATGAGTACACACAACATACAATTTCGTGATAAAATGAGAGAATTTCCCTAAATATTTGTTTTCTTGAGCTGTCGGAAGAATTTCGTAGGGACTCAAAAACGAGTTCGAATCATCCACGGTAAACGAGCCATCGGGGTTCGAGCCATTGAGGTTATACTGTAATAATGATATTAATCCAAACTTGGACAAAATCACCTTATACCTAGTCAGTGAATGGCTAAAATAATTATGTAATTTCTAGAGCATCTGCAGTCACCAGTAAAGATGCTTTCATATGCCAGATTGTCCAAAGGTGCATGCAGGCATAGGTCTACAGTTTACATATACATGTATATAAAGACCTGTAGACACTTCAGACATTCCTTCTGAAATAAAAGAATACACATCAGCTGACCTTAACAACAGCTGACCACAGGTTGATTCCTGTAAAGATATAAATCTAATTTTTCACAGACCATTAAGAGTTCCCTGCTGGGGTTAGATCAACAAATCCATGATGATAAACCAATTTTATGCATTACATGAGGACTTGGTGGATTTCACCAGTCTCTAGTGACCAGCCTTTATAGTCATGATATTACTTTGGTTTTATTTTAGTGGATTAATAAACAGATTATAAGAAAAAATATTTTGTCACTAGAGACTGGAGCCAGTCTATCCACCCAGCCAAATAGTTCCCTACAGAATCTTTTACTATCTGGAATTTGTCTCCTCCAGGAACCTCCTGTGGCCTGAAATAAATAGAACAATGCAGTCTTTTTTACCTTGCACTGTATACAACATCTACTCTGTACACTCTGTTTTCAAATAGGACTATTGTTCAGGGTTCCAAAACAGTATGACGTCAATAGTAGTCTGGTTCCATTTAGAACATTATATTTTATTGGCTTACACAGCAATCTTCAGAACTTTCGTTTCCATGTTAAGTGTTCTGTTTTTGTCTTCAACATCGATATGCAAAACAAAAACCGTAATTTAATTAACAAGTAAAAGAGACGCATGTATAAACCTAGCATCGGCGGGAAAGCGTCTTCAAAATGATATTTGTTTATATTGTCATATGCCCTCGCGGACATTCTAGGCAGAGTCTTCCTGGGTAGAAACCAATACTAAGTTATGAGGATAAAGGTCTTGCTCAAGAACGGTGCTCGCGGGTATCGAACACGCAACTTTTGGATTACCACTCTCTGGGCTAATTCAGCAGACGACAAATTCGTTATTTTTTTTTATTTCCCAGAAAACAGGATTTGACATTTCATGCAATATAAAACAGGATTTGACATTTCATGCAATGGAGACAATTTGCATGAAATGTCTAATCCTGTTTTCTTGGAAGAATGAGAAAAAATATTTCAAAATGTCGTCTGCTGAAAATTTTACCCAAAGTGCTAAGCTTTAAGGTTTGCACAAACATATCGCGCATGAGTCTGCGCATGGCAAAACCTACAATAAAACGTACGTAGCACTCTGAGCCTGCACATAAGTAGTCTGATCAGAGCCTTCGCTAACCGTATGTACCTCCGATAACCTCTGGGTTTAACAAAACGTCTTCTGCGTCGAGCGAAGACTCGGGTAACCTGCGCAACTGCACATTCTGATAAGAGCATTCCTGATCGTATTTACCTTCGATAGCCGGGCTGTCCAAAGCGGTAAAAATAGTGCGACTGCAACAGCACATCCTGCTCAGACCTTGGCTGATCGTACAGTATGCGCCTTCTGTGTACTCCGGGCTATCCAAGAAGCGTGCGTTAGGCCTATATAGTGGGGTCGATGCACGTCTTTGCTGGTCGCACCTACTTTGTAGTATTGTAGGTTTTGTCCGGCGCCGGCTCATATTTAATGTACGTACATTGTAAATAATACTTCAGGCATGAGAACTTTGTACCGACGTAATTTTGGTTTGAATTGGAGTTAAACGGCCCAGTCGACACTATTTCGGTCTTGTTGAGCCCGCGCACTTTTCGGGGAGGGCTTATTAAACTTTTAATCATTTTAGCAGAAACTGACAACTGCCCTTTTTTTTCTTTCATATACTTTGGCGAGTGAGCTTACTTTTGGAGTTATGGCCCTTTGAACATCGACTTCTGTAATATATTTGTGTCTGCTCTGTAACTTGAAAACTATTTGAGATATTTTCTTGAAACTTTATTAGTTTATTCACAGTTATGGCACTTGCTTGATGTAAGTCAGTGGCGGGGCATGGTGCAATGTCTGCAGCCCTTTTATTAGATATTTAACAGTACGAAATATTGGAAAAGGGTTCCTCGGTGGTGTAGGGGAAAACTGCTCGCCTTGTGGCCCAGGGGTCATCCCAGACTTCTCCAGTCTTTCATATGAGACTTTAAACCAAGGTCCACGTCTCCGTGTCACGTCCCTGTTTTATCTTGAATATATTTTACATGTACATAGTATAAAAAGAAGTTTGTATCGATTTTTATTAACCAGGTTAGATTAATGCATTTGTAACTGGAGCGCTGATTATTATGATAGTTTTACTTTTTAAGCAAGTAGGTACACTTCAGCTTTCAAGTTACGGTATTACGGTAATCACGAGATAGTTATGCTGAGGGTGTATTTGATTATTTACGTCTATATACTTGAGCGGTTACCAGAACACTATATATTCCGAGTGAACCTAGGTTTGGTGATCAATATCTTCACTGTTCTGGGATTGATTTTCGTCTCAAGGCTATCTTTTGAAAGGGGAGACAATTTTCTGTCGTAATTTTGCAGTTTTGTAGCGTTCCGAGAGAAAAATGTTTTTTGCTTCATAGTTTTAGCAGTTGCTGTGTGAAACTTTGCACCGTTCGGACAATCGAACAGGTTATTTTAAATCTTGACTATCACGGTATTCTTGTGAATATTATTTTTAGATCTTGAATTTCACGGATTACTTGTGGACACAATGTTTCAAAACGTGCCACATTACTATAAAAGTTCCCTGATTGAATAGAACGATACACACTACAAATTTATTTCATCGAAGACTGATCCTTGTCTTCTTTTTTCTAATCTTCACGTTGTGTTGTATCTGGGGAATCTGACCATGTAAGTCAATAATTTATTTAATTTTATTCTTGCTCGTCTTTACCGCAGCTAAAATTCGAGTAGGTAAATTTATTGCTTTACTACGTTGCGATTTTATGTATTATTCGTACTTACAAACCCGGCATGATAAGTAGATAGACCCTGATCAGCTGTGTATACTTTGGTTATATGTGTAGACCCTGATCAGACGAATAAGCCGTGTCGGGTGTGTAAACTATAAACCGAATAGGGAGGTTAAGTTTGATCGATTCTATGGATCCTGATCAGTCTGGTGAGTCTGATAGGTTCTGTAGACCCTGATCAGAATGCAATCATTAATATTTTTATTTGAATAAGATAAATAGATCGGCGCAATGATAGCACTACCGTACTTTTGATATTACATATTCTCATCTGACATATACATACCAGACATATACGCTTAAATGTAAGACACAGTTAGGCGTTATGTTGTTATGTTAACCGCACGCACCGTACATATACGCGTAAAAGTACGCTACCGTTAGGCGTTTATGTTAACTGCATGCGCATTCATTAATTAGCGCGATTTACACAAATGACAAAGACTATATTCACCTTGAACACATATACAGAGGTCCTTTTTATTTTAATCACAAGTCTGTTTACTAGAATATTTTACGGTGAAATGGCTCAAGCAGCCAGTAGAAGGCGCATGGGTTCTTCCTGTAAGAATGTGTAATCGTCGAGATGCCATTCCTCCGATTAGTTAATATGGGTGTCAGATATATTTTGACTGTGTGTCTGCCTGTGTTACATTTTTTTTTTACAATATTATGTCATTAACAGCGTCCATGTGGTTTTAGGATCTGATTTTGCTATATAATAATCAATTGCAACGGACCTGTAGCATTTATAACATTTGACATACACACTCTGTATACCTAGTGAAAATTAATAAGGAAATATCTTGTCATGTTTGATATCGAGAGTTCTAGCACATGATACTTATTTTCAGGTCCAGTATCCGTATCCGTATCCATATGGTCCCGTGCTCGTCCCGGGCTTAGAATAGACCAGACGTACCCTCTGCGTGACGTACGAGCCGGCTAAAAGAGGCCGCCCGTGACCACCCGGGCCCTCGAAATAGGTGGCTGCCTTCCGCTTCTGTGGCAGTTGGGTAAAACCCCTAACATAACAGAGCAACCGTCCGTTCAACCGGTATAATTCCAGACTATAAAATTAAATTTATTGAAATGCATCTAAAATAGGAAAATACAAATTTCGCGAGATCTATCCTTTTAAACCTTTCCTATCTCATGTTACTAACATGCTTCATTTGTTTGTGTATCATTCTGTGCCCGTGGGTCGCACATGGGACGAAGATTATAACCTCATCTGTATTTAACATATGTGTTTGTCTTGTGTTTGTGTCATTTTTCCGAACTCTAGCATTCTCCACATTAAAAAATAAGATGCATTTAATATTGTTAGATAAAAAACTAAACGTTTTTCAAGGTATGAAAGCTACATATCATTTGAAAGCTACATATCATCTAACACAGCTTATTTGTTTGACTCTCTTAAAAAATGAATCCAAAATGAATCCTTCTTTTAATAAATTGTTTATTTTAAAAATGGATCTACTAATTTATATTAAAAATAACCTTTCAATTTCCCAGACGTTTTCGGCCTCCCTTGTCTGTAGGGAATAAAATCTACAGATCACTTTCCTTCTGTAGTAGATAGGGTGTAATCCCCTATTAAAACAGGAACCACCTGTTTGCCGTGGGTGGCGTCTCGTATGCTGGGAGAGGGGAACCTGATGATTGAGGAAAGCCCAGGGATCTCCAGCTTTTCAACACATCATTTTGGCCCTTATTTCAGATAGAAGAGCGGTCTGGGTTAGATCCGGCCTGGATCAATCGGCTCAGTCGTGCCAAGCTCTAGAAGCGCACAACTTGTTCTTAGCTTCTTTCTCTTTCATACGTATCTTTATGGTACCAAACCGGGCTTATTTTTCTCATGTTCCTCTAACTTTAAGTGAGTTTCAATGGGCGGCGGCTGAAGGGTCAATTGGTCGGCTTGTATTGGGGCTTTCGCGGAAACCTCTGTGAGTGGAGGCTGTGGATAGGGGGATGAACTCAACTGTTCATAAATTTTTCTATGGAAATTTAGATGAATAGGTGGGAAATCATCTAAGCATGAGGCCGAGCTGAAGACTCTGATCTTGACACCGAGTATAATAGCAATGTAGCCTTGACGTTAGAAATAGGAGATCCATTTCTGTTAAACGTCCCCTTGTAGGGCTCCATGGAGGGTGGGGCGCATAGCTATCGAATCAAAAATTTCATCACCATGGCATCTCGAAAACGATTTCTGGCGTTCGACTCTTCGGAGGACGACACGCAACCGACTACATTTACATTCAAAGCTAATGAGAACTTCGCTAAATTTTTAGTGATTTCGAGTAAAGAGGACAAACCTATTACTTCACTGTCACCTTTCATTATAGAAAAGCAAATAGAATCAATTATAGGCACTCCAAAAAATGTAAAAAAATTAAAAAATGGAACTCTTTTGGTCGAAACTAACAGAAAATCTCAAACTGATAATCTCTTGAAAATTACAAAATTCTTTAACATTAATGTCTCTGTCACGGAACATAAAACTCTAAACAGTTGCAAAGGTATTATCCGTGACAGAATGCTAAAACATGAAACTGAAGAAAATATCACAGAATATCTTAACACACAAGGAGTAACAGCTTGCAAACGTTTTAAAATTAAAAAAGATGGAAACTTTATAGAAACAAATACACTTTTACTAACTTTCAACACCACAACTTTACCGAAATCACTAAAAATATTTTACCGAATTATACCGGTTGAAGTCTACATTCCAAATCCTCTGCGGTGTTTCAACTGTCAGAGGTTTGGACATCATGAAAACGGCTGTCCGGAAGCACCTGGATCAGTATGTGAAAAATGTGGTATGGGTGAATTTGATCACCCTACAAATGCTTGTAAAAATGAAGCCAAGTGTGTGAACTGTCACAAAAACCATCAATCAAAATCAGATCAGTGTGAAATTTGGAAAAAAGAGAAAGAAATCATGAAAATTAAAGTAACACAAAAAATCACTTATTTGGAAGCCAAAAAGATTCAAGAAAATCAACCTGAAATCACCTTTGCAAAAGTTGTTCAATCCCTAAACACTAAACCTGAAACCAAAGAAAGTTCTACCCAGTTTAACGAAAAAGATTCTGTCATCAAAGCAAATTCAAAAGTTATTACTCCTACTGTAAAACCTAAACCTAAACCCACATCTACTCATCAGTCTAGACCACCAACAAAATCTCAAAACAGTTCACAAACACAGCCGACTAAAACAAGTGGATCACAACAGAGATCCAGGTCCAGGACAGCTGACCAGAAAGAAAAAAATGGAAAAGAAAAAGATAAAGATAAAGCACCAAATCCATATAGTAAAGGGGCGTCGGCCGATCCGATCAAGTTGGTCAATCGATTCGATTCCCTTGAGAACATGGAGTTAGAGACTGACTCCTCCATGTTCTTGCAGTCTCAGAGAAAACAAAAGGATTAAGTTCCTTATTTTCAAATCATCTCTCCATTCATCATGGTGTCCCGTGCTGGTCCCGGGCTTAGAATAGGCCAGACGTACCCTCTGCGTGACGTACGAGCCGGCTAAAAGAGGCCGCCCGTGACCACCCGGGCCCTCGAAATAGGTGGCTGCCTTCCGCTTCTGTGGCAGTTGGGTAAAACCCCTAACATAACAGAGCAACCGTCCGTTCAACCGGTATAATTCCAGAATATAAAATTCATTTATTGAAATGCATCTTAAATTGGAAAAAACAAATTTCGCGAGATCTATCCTTTTAAACCTTTCCTATCTCATGTTACTAACATGCTTCATTTGTTTGTGTATCATTATGTGCCCGTGGGTCGCACATGGGACGAAGATTATAACCTCATCTGTATTTAACATATGTGTTTGTCTTGTGTTTGTGTCATTTTTCCGAACTCTAGCATTCTCCACATTTAAAAGTAAGATGCATTTATTATTGTTAGATAAAAAAACTAAACGTTTTTCAAGGTATGAAAGCTACATATCTTTTGAAAGCTACATATCATCTAACACAGCTTGTTTGTTTGACTCTCTTTAAAAATGAATCCAAAATGAATCCTTCTTTAATTAACTGTTTATTTTAAATATGGATCTCCTAACGTTAAAAATAACCTTTCAATCTCCCAGACGTTTTCGACCTCCCTTGTCTGTAGGGAATAAAATTTACAGATCACTTTCCTTCTGTAGTGGATAGGGTGTAATCCCCTATTAAAACAGGAACCACCTGTTTGCCGTGGGTGGCGTCTCGTATGCTGGGAGAGGGGAACCTGATGATTGAGGAAAGCCCAGGGATCTCCAGCTTTTCAACACATCATTTTGGCCCTTATTTCAGATAGAAGAGCGGTCTGGGTTAGATCCGGCCTGGATCAATCGGCTCAGTCGTGCCAAGCTCTAGAAGCGCACAACTTGTTCTTAGCTTCTTTCTCTCTTTCATACGTATCTTTATGGTACCAAACCGGGCTTATTTTTCTCATGTTCCTCTAACTTTAAGTGAGTTTCAATGGGCGGCGGCTGAAGGGTCAATTGGTGGGCTTGTATTGGGGCTTTGGCGGAAACCTCTGTGAGTGGAGGCTGTGGATAGGGGGATGAACTCAACTGTTCATAAATTTTTCTATGGAAATTTAGATGAATAGGTGGGGAATCATCTAAGCATGAGGCCGAGCTGAAGACTCTGATCTTGACACCGAGTATAATAGCAATGTAGCCTTGACGTTAGAAATAGGAGATCCATTTCTGTTAAACGTCCCCTTGTAGGGCTCCATGGAGGGTGGGGCGCATAGCTATCGAATCAAAAATTTCATCACCATGGCATCTCGAAAACGATTTCTGGCGTTCGACTCTTCGGAGGACGACACGCAACCGACTACATTTACATTCAAAGCTAATGAGAACTTCGCTAAATTTTTAGTGATTTCGAGTAAAGAGGACAAACCTATTACTTCACTGTCACCTTTCATTATAGAAAAGCAAATAGAATCAATTATAGGCACTCCAAAAAATGTAAAAAAATTAAAAAATGGAACTCTTTTGGTCGAAACTAACAGAAAATCTCAAACTGATAATCTCTTGAAAATTACAAAATTCTTTAACATTAATGTCTCTGTCACGGAACATAAAACTCTAAACAGTTGCAAAGGTATTATCCGTGACAGAATGCTAAAACATGAAACTGAAGAAAATATCACAGAATATCTTAACACACAAGGAGTAACAGCTTGCAAACGTTTTAAAATTAAAAAAGATGGAAACTTTATAGAAACAAATACACTTTTACTAACTTTCAACACCACAACTTTACCGAAATCACTAAAAATATTTTACCGAATTATACCGGTTGAAGTCTACATTCCAAATCCTCTGCGGTGTTTCAACTGTCAGAGGTTTGGACATCATGAAAACGGCTGTCCGGAAGCACCTGGATCAGTATGTGAAAAATGTGGTATGGGTGAATTTGATCACCCTACAAATGCTTGTAAAAATGAAGCCAAGTGTGTGAACTGTCACAAAAACCATCAATCAAAATCAAATCAATGTGAAATTTGGAAAAAAGAGAAAGAAATCATGAAAATTAAAGTTACACAAAAAATCACTTATTTGGAAGCCAAAAAGATTCAAGAAAATCAACCTGAAATCACCTTTGCAAAAGTTGTTCAATCCCTAAACACTAAACCTGAAACCAAAGAAAGTTCTACCCAGTTTAACGAAAAAGATTCTGTCATCAAAGCAAATTCAAAAGTTATTACTCCTACTGTAAAACCTAAACCTAAACCCACATCTACTCATCAGTCCAGACCACCAACAAAATCTCAAAACAGTTCACAAACACAGCCGACTAAAACAAGTGGATCACAACAGAGATCCAGGTCCAGGACAGCTGACCAGAAAGAAAAAAATGGAAAAGAAAAAGATAAAGATAAAGCACCAAATCCATATAGTAAAGGGGCGTCGGCCGATCCGATCAAGTTGGTCAATCGGTTCGATTCCCTTGAGAACATGGAGTTAGAGACTGACTCCTCCATGTTCTTGCAGTCTCAGAGAAAACAAAAGGATTAAGTTCCTTATTTTCAAATCATCTCTCCATTCATCATGGATAAAAAATCAATTATTCAGTGGAACTGTCGAGGACTAAAAGCAAATTATAACGAAATTTTAATTTTAACAACACTACTTTCTCCGACTGTCTTTTGTCTCCAGGAAACCTTTTTAAAGAATACAGATAATATTAATTTTAAAAATTATAGTTTATATAATCATATCGCAACTGAAAATCAGAAAGCCTCAGGAGGCTCATCTATCCTTGTAAAATCAAATGTTCCTCATAGACAGATAGATATAAATAGTAATTTACAAGCTGTTGCTGTAAATGTCACTCTGTCTAAATCCATAACAATTTGTTCTCTATATCTCCCTCCACACTGTAAATTTTCTAAACACGATTTAGAAAATCTTATAAACCAGTTACCTCGTCCTTATTTATTATTAGGTGACTTTAATAGTCACAGCAAACTATGGGGTTGTCTGGATACAAATGACAAAGGAGAAATAATAGAAAATTTTATTGCAGAAAATGATCTATGTTTATTTAACGATAAACAACCAACTTATCTTCATTCTCCTACAAGAAATTATTTTGCTTTAGATTTGTCTATATGCTCTCCAAATATTTACTTAGATTTTGATTGGTCAGTTTTAGATGACCTTCATGGGAGCGATCATTTTCCAATTAAAATTGAAGAAATTGAATCGACAAATGAAGACCATCATTCCCGATGGAATTTCAATAAAGCAAACTGGGAGAATTTTATAGAGCTATGTAATGAAAAATTAAATCCTGAAATGTTTAAAACAGCAGATGATATACAAGCTTTTACTGATACATTAATTCATGTAGCCGAAAAATGTATTCCAAAGTCCTCGACACGTTCAAAAAGAAATAGACCTTGGTTTAATAAAGATGTTAAAAATTCAATAAATAAAAGAAAATCTGCCTTACGAAAGTTCAATAGGCAGCCAACAAAAGAAAATCTAATCCATGCCAAACAAATGCGAGCTAAAGCTCGCAAGACAATAAAAACGGCTAAAAGAACATCTTGGCAGCAATACGTCTCCAAACTTAATTCTAGAACTCCAGCAAAGAAAATATGGGACATGATTCGAAAAATTACTGGCAAAAATAAAAATAACAAACATGTCCATATTAAATCAAATGGAAATATATGCTCAACGACTAAAGATATTTCCAATGCACTAGGAGAGAATTTTCAGAAAAACTCTTCTAGTGCAAACTATTCCGAAACCTTTCAAAACATAAAACAGGAACGAGAGAAAGAGCATCTAAATTTTACGTCACTAAATCATGAAAAATATAATGTACCATTCACAGCTTCAGAATTATTAGATGCTCTTCATAAATCTCACGATACAGCTGCTGGTCCTGATGACATTCATTATCAAATTCTTAAACATTTACCCGATAACGCTTTAAAAACTTTATTAAATATTTTAAATGATATTTGGATCACTGGAAAATTTCCAAAAGACTGGAGTAAAGCAACGATTATACCTATACCAAAACCAAATAAAGATCATACTGAAGCTACTAACTACAGACCTATTGCTTTGACAAGTTGTTTATGTAAAACAATGGAGAGAATGATTAATGATAGACTGGTTTGGTTCTTGGAATCAAACCAGCTAATAACAAAATATCAAGCTGGATTCAGAAAAAATAACTGTACAAACGATCATTTGATTCGTTTGGAATCCTTTATTCGTGATGCCTTTATTAAAAAAGAACATGTCGTAGCTGTATTTTTTGATCTTGAAAAAGCTTACGATACTACCTGGAAACATGGCATCATGAAAGATTTACATAAATTAGGCCTTAAAGGCCGATTACCACTTTTTATTCAAAACTTTTTATCAGATCGAACATTTAATGTTCGAATAGGTAATACGTTATCGGACATATTTAAACAAGAACAAGGTGTACCACAGGGAAGCATTTTATCACCTACCTTGTTTGGCATTAAAATTAACGATATTGTTAAATGTGTGAAAGACCTTGATTGTTCACTTTTTGTTGACGATTTTGGAATATTTATTAGATCGAAAAATATGGAAACCATTGAATTCAAACTACAACGATGTTTAAACAATATAGAAGATTGGGCAACAGAAAATGGTTTCAAATTTTCAAAAACAAAAACTCAATGCGTTCATTTTTGTCAGATACGTCAGCTACATTTAGATCCTCATCTCACCATATACGGTAGTCCAATTCCAGTCGTCAGTGAAGCAAAATTCCTCGGTCTTTTGTTCGATAACAAATTATCTTTTATACCACACATCAAAGCTTTAAAAGCTAAATGTCTTAAAGCACTTGATATTCTTAAAGTTCTCTCCAGTTCCGACTGGGGAGGAGATCGTACTGTCCTTTTAAATCTCTATAGATCTTTAATTAGATCTAAATTGGATTATGGATCCATAGTTTATGGATCCGCAAGAAAATCTTATTTGAAATCTTTGGATACTATTCATCACCAAGGTTTACGTCTGGCTCTAGGAGCTTTTCGTACTTCCCCCGTCGAAAGTTTATACGCTGAATCAAATGAACCATCATTGTATATAAGAAGAGAGAAATTGTCTCTTCAATATGTTACTAAATTAGCCGCCAATCCACGTAATTCAGCTCATGATTGTGTTTTTAACCCTAAATATGAAAGATTTTACAATAATAAACCAACAGCTATTAAACCCCTTGGCCTGAGAATACAACCGTTACTTGAAGAGGCCAATATCAATATTAAAAATGTTCAGCATTTTTCTTTTCCATCAAAAGAGCCATGGACGTTAAACCCTCCAAAGATTATTTTAGACCTTCATAAAAATAAAAAAACAGAAGTCGAGTCGCATATTTTTAAGAATGAATTTTTAGAAATCAAATCAAATTATAAACATTACCTGTCAATTTATACAGATGGTTCGAAACAAGATGAGAAAGTTGCTTGTTCTGTTATTAGTCCAAATTTTACTGACAGTATCAGATTACCTGATAATAGCTCCATTTTTACCGCCGAAGCCAAGGCAATTGATATTGCACTTTACCATATCAGAGATCAGTCTGAAAAACAGTTTATCATTTATTCAGATTCTCTTTCTGTATTAAAATCTCTTAAAGATTTACACCATAGAAACCCATTAATTCAGCAAATTCTTAAAAAATATTATTATCTTTCCGCTTCAAAAGAAATTGTATTTTGTTGGCTTCCCAGCCACGTTAATATTCGTGGAAATGAATTAGCAGATTCAGAAGCCAAATCTGCATTATCCTTAGTAATAACCAATTTCAAAATTCCTCACTCCGACTTTAAATCAAACGTCTGTCAATACATCAACAACAAATGTCAGTCTGTTTGGGAAACACAAACTTATAATAAATTAAATGAAATCAAACCAAATTTTAACAGCAAATGCACATTCTCTAATCTCAGCAGAAAAGAACAAACAAAAATCACGAGATGTAGACTTGGACACACTAGAATTACTCATTCTTATATTTTAAACAATGAACAAGCTCCATTCTGCATTCCTTGTAACGAACCTTTTACGGTCAAACATTTTCTTGTCACTTGTGCTGAATTTAATTATATTCGCACAAAGTATTTTAATGTAAAAAATATAAAGGAACTTTTTAATATGCCAACTCAAAAAATACTCGATTTTCTGAAAGAGATCGGACTTTTTAATAAAATATGATCTGTATTTTAATAACATAAAATCATTGATACTTTATCTTTCTTAAAATGAACTCATCAATCCTAGATATTTTTAATTTCTCATTAAATAAAATCATCATATAATCATCTTATTAGACGCTATATGCCCTTTTAGGGTTGAGCGTCTATAAACAAAATATCCATCCATCCATCCATTCATCATGGATAAAAAATCAATTATTCAGTGGAACTGTCGAGGACTAAAAGCAAATTATAACGAAATTTTAATTTTAACAACACTACTTTCTCCGACTGTCTTTTGTCTCCAGGAAACCTTTTTAAAGAATACAGATAATATTAATTTTAAAAATTATAGTTTATATAATCATATCGCAACTGAAAATCAGAAAGCCTCAGGAGGCTCATCTATCCTTGTAAAATCAAATGTTCCTCATAGACAGATAGATATAAATAGTAATTTACAAGCTGTTGCTGTAAATGTCACTCTGTCTAAATCCATAACAATTTGTTCTCTATATCTCCCTCCACACTGTAAATTTTCTAAACACGATTTAGAAAATCTTATAAACCAGTTACCTCGTCCTTATTTATTATTAGGTGACTTTAATAGTCACAGCAAACTATGGGGTTGTCTGGATACAAATGACAAAGGAGAAATAATAGAAAATTTTATTGCAGAAAATGATCTATGTTTATATAACGATAAACAACCAACTTATCTTCATTCTCCTACAAGAAATTATTTTGCTTTAGATTTGTCTATATGCTCTCCAAATATTTACTTAGATTTTGATTGGTCAGTTTTAGATGACCTTCATGGGAGCGATCATTTTCCAATTAAAATTGAAGAAATTGAATCGACAAATGAAGACCATCATTCCCGATGGAATTTCAATAAAGCAAACTGGGAGAATTTTATGGAGCTATGTAATGAAAAATTAAATCCTGAAATGTTTAAAACAGCAGATGATATACAAGCTTTTACTGATACATTAATTCATGTAGCCGAAAAATGTATTCCAAAGTCCTCGGTCCCGTGCTGGTCCCGGGCTTAGAATAGGCCAGACGTACCCTCTGCGTGACGTACGAGCCGGCTAAAAGAGGCCGCCCGTGACCACCCGGGCCCTCGAAATAGGTGGCTGCCTTCCGCTTCTGTGGCAGTTGGGTAAAACCCCTAACATAACAGAGCAACCGTCCGTTCAACCGGTATAATTCCAGAATATAAAATTCATTTATTGAAATGCATCTTAAATTGGAAAAAAACAAATTTCGCAAGATCTATCCTTTTAAACCTTTCTATCTCGTGTTACTAACATGCTTCATTTGTTTGTGTATCATTCTGTGCCCGTGGGTCGCACATGGGACGAAGATTATAACCTCATCTGTATTTAACATATGTGTTTGTCTTGTGTTTGTGTCATTTTTCCGAACTCTAGCATTCTCCACATTAAAAATTAAGATGCATTTATGATTGTTAGTTAAAAAAACTAAACGTTTTTCAAGGTATGAAAGCTACATATCATTTGAAAGCTACATATCATCTAACACAGCTTATTTGTTTGACTCTCTTAAAAAATGAATCCAAAATGAATCCTTCTTTTAATAAATTGTTTATTTTAAATATGGATCTACTAATTTATATTAAAAATAACCTTTCAATTTCCCAGACGTTTTCGGCCTCCCTTGTCTGTAGGGAATAAAATCTACAGATCACTTTCCTTCTGTAGTGGATAGGGTGTAATCCCCTATTAAAACAGGAACCACCTGTTTGCCGTGGGTGGCGTCTCGTATGCTGGGAGAGGGGAACCTGATGATTGAGGAAAGCCCAGGGATCTCCAGCTTTTCAACACATCATTTTGGCCCTTATTTCAGATAGAAGAGCGGTCTGGGTTAGATCCGGCCTGGATCAATCGGCTCAGTCGTGCCAAGCTCTAGAAGCGCACAACTTGTTCTTAGCTTCTTTCTCTCTTTCATACGTATCTTTATGGTACCAAACCGGGCTTATTTTTCTCATGTTCCTCTAACTTTAAGTGAGTTTCAATGGGCGGCGGCTGAAGGGTCAATTGGTGGGCTTGTATTGGGGCTTTGGCGGAAACCTCTGTGAGTGGAGGCTGTGGATAGGGGGATGAACTCAACTGTTCATAAATCTTTCTATGGAAATTTAGATGAATAGGTGGGAAATCATCTAAGCATGAGGCCGAGCTGAAGACTCTGATCTTGACACCGAGTATAATAGCAATGTAGCCTTGACGTTAGAAATAGGAGATCCATTTCTGTTAAACGTCCCCTTGTAGGGCTCCATGGAGGGTGGGGCGCATAGCTATCGAATCAAAAATTTCATCACCATGGCATCTCGAAAACGATTTCTGGCGTTCGACTCTTCGGAGGACGACACGCAACCGACTACATTTACATTCAAAGCTAATGAGAACTTCGCTAAATTTTTAGTGATTTCGAGTAAAGAGGACAAACCTATTACTTCACTGTCACCTTTCATTATAGAAAAGCAAATAGAATCAATTATAGGCACTCCAAAAAATGTAAAAAAATTAAAAAATGGAACTCTTTTGGTCGAAACTAACAGAAAATCTCAAACTGATAATCTCTTGAAAATTACAAAATTCTTTAACATTAATGTCTCTGTCACGGAACATAAAACCCTAAACAGTTGCAAAGGTATTATCCGTGACAGAATGCTAAAAAATGAAACTGAAGAAAATATCACAGAATATCTTAACACACAAGGAGTAACAGCTTGCAAACGTTTTAAAATTAAAAAAGATGGAAACTTTATAGAAACAAATACACTTTTACTAACTTTCAACACCACAACTTTACCGAAATCACTAAAAATATTTTACCGAATTATACCGGTTGAAGTCTACATTCCAAATCCTCTGCGGTGTTTCAACTGTCAGAGGTTTGGACATCATGAAAACGGCTGTCCGGAAGCACCTGGATCAGTATGTGAAAAATGTGGTATGGGTGAATTTGATCACCCTACAAATGCTTGTAAAAATGAAGCCAAGTGTGTGAACTGTCACAAAAACCATCAATCAAAATCAAATCAGTGTGAAATTTGGAAAAAAGAGAAAGAAATCATGAAAATTAAAGTAACACAAAAAATCACTTATTTGGAAGCCAAAAAGATTCAAGAAAATCAACCTGAAATCACCTTTGCAAAAGTTGTTCAATCCCTAAACACTAAACCTGAAACCAAAGAAATTTCTACCCAGTTTAACGAAAAAGATTCTGTCATCAAAGCAAATTCAAAAGTTATTACTCCTACTGTAAAACCTAAACCTAAACCCACATCTACTCATCAGTCTAGACCACCAACAAAATCTCAAAACAGTTCACAAACACAGCCGACTAAAACAAGTGGATCACAGCCGACTAAAACAAGTGGATCACAACAGAGATCCAGGTCCAGGACAGCTGACCAGAAAGGAAAAAATGGAAAAGAAAAAGATAAAGAACCAAATCCATATAGTAAAGGGGCGTCGGCCGATCCGATCAAGTTGGTCAATCGGTTCGATTCCCTTGAGAACATGGAGTTAGAGACTGACTCCTCCATGTTCTCGCAGTCTCAGAGAAAACAAAAGGATTAAGTTCCTTATTTTCAAATCATCTCTCCATTTATCATGGATAAAAAATCAATTATTCAGTGGAACTGTCGAGGACTAAAAGCAAATTATAACGAAATTTTAATTTTAACAACACTACTTTCTCCGACTGTCTTTTGTCTCCAGGAAACCTTTTTAAAAAATACAGATAATATTAATTTTAAAAATTATAGTTTATATAATCATATCGCAACTGAAAATCAGAAAGCCTCAGGAGGCTCATCTATCCTTGTAAAATCAAATGTTCCTCATAGACAGATAGATATAAATAGTAAGTCCCGTGCTGGTCCCGGGCTTAGAATAGGCCAGACGTACCCTCTGCGTGACGTACGAGCCGGCTAAAAGAGGCCGCCCGTGACCACCCGGGCCCTCGAAATAGGTGGCTGCCTTCCGCTTCTGTGGCAGTTGGGTAAAACCCCTAACATAACAGAGCAACCGTCCGTTCAACCGGTATAATTCCAGAATATAAAATTCATTTATTGAAATGCATCTTAAATTGGAAAAAACAAATTTCGCGATATCTATCCTTTTAAATCTTTCCTATCTCATGTTACTAACATGCTTCATTTGTTTGTGTATCATTTTGTGCCCGTGGGTCGCACATGGGACGAAGATTATAACCTCATCTGTATTTAACATATGTGTTTGTCTTGTGTTTGTGTCATTTTTCCGAACTCTAGCATTCTCCACATTAAAAAGTAAGATGCATTTAATATTGTTAGATAAAAAACTAAACGTTTTTCAAGGTATGAAAGCTACATATCATTTGAAAGCTACATATCATCTAACACAGCTTGTTTGTTTGATCTCTTAAAAAATGAATCCAAAATGAATCCATCTTTCTATAATAAACTGTTTATTTTAAATATGGATCTCCTACTTTTTTAAAAAATAACCTTTCAATTTCCCAGACGTTTTCGGCCTCCCTTGTCTGTAGGGAATAAAATCTACAGATCACTTTCCTTCTGTAGTGGATAGGGTGTAATCCCCTATTAAAACAGGAACCACCTGTTTGCCGTGGGTGGCGTCTCGTATGCTGGGAGAGGGGAACCTGATGATTGAGGAAAGCCCAGGGATCTCCAGCTTTTCAACACATCATTTTGGCCCTTATTTCAGATAGAAGAGCGGTCTGGGTTAGATCCGGCCTGGATCAATCGGCTCAGTCGTGCCAAGCTCTAGAAGCGCACAACTTGTTCTTAGCTTCTTTCTCTCTTTTATACGTATCTTGATGGTACAAACCGGGCTTATTTTTCTCACGTTCCTCTAACTTTAAGTGAGTTTCAATGGGCGGCGGCTGAAGGGTCAATTGGTGGGCTTGTATTGGGGCTTTGGCGGAAACCTCTGTGAGTGGAGGCTGTGGATAAGGGGGATGAACTCAACTGTTCATAAATTTTTCTATGGAAATTTAGATGAATAGATGGGAAATCATCTAAGCATGAGGCCGAGCTGAAGACTCTGATCTTGACACCGAGTATAATAGCAATGTAGCCTTGACGTTAGAAATAGGAGATCCATTTCTGTTAAACGTCCCCTTGTAGGGCTCCATGGAGGGTGGGGCGCATAGCTATCGAATCAAAAATTTCATCACCATGGCATCTCGAAAACGATTTCTGGCGTTCGACTCTTCGGAGGACGACACGCAACCGACTACTTTTACTTTCAAAGCAAATGAGAACTTCGCTAAATTTTTAGTGATTTCGAGTAAGGAAGACAAACCAATTACTTCACTGTCTCCTTTCATCATAGAAAAGCAAATAGAATCTTTAATAGGCACTCCAAAAAATGTAAAAAAATTAAAAAATGGAACTCTTTTGGTCGAGACTAACAGAAAATCTCAAACTGATAATCTCTTGAAAATTACAAAATTCTTCAACATTAATGTCTCTGTCACGGAACATAAAACACTCAATAGTTGCAAAGGTATTATCCGTGACAGGATGCTAAAACATGAAACTGAAGAAAATATCACAGAATATCTTAACACACAAGGAGTAACAGCTTGCAAACGTTTTAAAATTAAAAAAGATGGAAACTTTATAGAAACAAATACACTTTTACTAACTTTCAACACCACAACTTTACCGAAATCACTAAAAATCTTTTACCGAATTATACCGGTTGAAGTCTACATTCCAAATCCTCTGCGGTGTTTCAACTGTCAGAGGTTTGGACATCATGAAAACGGCTGTCCTGAATTACCTGGATCAGTATGTGAAAAATGTGGTATGGGTGACTTTGATCACTCAACAAATGCTTGTAAAAATGAAGCCAAGTGTGTGAACTGTCACAAAAACCATCAATCAAAATCAAATCAGTGTGAAATTTGGAAAAAAGAGAAAGAAATAATGAAAATTAAAGTTACACAAAAAATCACTTATTTGGAAGCCAAAAAGATTCAAGAAAATCAACCTGAAATCACCTTTGCAAAAGTTGTTCAATCCCTAAACACTAAACCTGAAACCAAAGAAAGTTCTACCCAGTTTAACGAAAAAGATTCTGTCATCAAAGCAAATTCAAAAGTTATTACTCCTACTGTAAAACCTAAACCTAAACCCACATCTACTCATCAGTCTAGACCACCAACAAAATCTCAAAACAGTTCACAAACACAGCCGACTAAAACAAGTGGATCACAACAGAGATCCAGGTCCAGGACAGCTGACCAGAAAGAAAAAAATGGAAAAGAAAAAGATAAAGATAAAGCACCAAATCCATATAGTAAAGGGGCGTCGGCCGATCCGATCAAGTTGGTCAATCGGTTCGATTCCCTTGAGAACATGGAGTTAGAGACTGACTCCTCCATGTTCTTGCAGTCTCAGAGAAAACAAAAGGATTAAGTTCCTTATTTTCAAATCATCTCTCCATTCATCATGGATAAAAAATCAATTATTCAGTGGAACTGTCGAGGACTAAAAGCAAATTATAACGAAATTTTAATTTTAACAACACTACTTTCTCCGACTGTCTTTTGTCTCCAGGAAACCTTTTTAAAAAATACAGATAATATTAATTTTAAAAATTATAGTTTATATAATCATATCGCAACTGAAAATCAGAAAGCCTCAGGAGGCTCATCTATCCTTGTAAAATCAAATGTTCCTCATAGACAAATAGATATAAATAGTAATTTACAAGCTGTTGCTGTAAATGTCACTCTGTCTAAATCCATAACAATTTGTTCTCTATATCTCCCTCCACACTGTAAATTTTCTAAACACGATTTAGAAAATCTTATAAACCAGTTACCTCGTCCTTATTTATTATTAGGTGACTTTAATAGTCACAGCAAACTATGGGGTTGTCTGGATACAAATGACAAAGGAGAAATAATAGAAAATTTTATTGCAGAAAATGATCTATGTTTATTTAACGATAAACAACCAACTTATCTTCATTCTCCTACAAGAAATTATTTTGCTTTAGATTTGTCTATATGCTCTCCAAATATTTACTTAGATTTTGATTGGTCAGTTTTAGATGACCTTCATGGGAGCGATCATTTTCCAATTAAAATTGAAGAAATTGAATCGACAAATGAAGACCATCATTCCCGATGGAATTTGAATAAAGCAAACTGGGAGAATTTTATAGAGCTATGTAATGAAAAATTAAATCCTGAAATGTTTAAAACAGCAGATGATATACAAGCTTTTACTGATACATTAATTCATGTAGCCGAAAAATGTATTCCAAAGTCCTCGACACGTTCAAAAAGAAATAGACCTTGGTTTAATAAAGATGTTAAAAATTCAATAAATAAAAGAAAATCTGCCTTACGAAAGTTCAATAGGCAGCCAACAAAAGAAAATCTAATCCATGCCAAACAAATGCGAGCTAAAGCTCGCAAGACAATAAAAACGGCTAAAAGAACATCTTGGCAGCAATACGTCTCCAAACTTAATTCTAGAACTCCAGCAAAGAAAATATGGGACATGATTAGAAAAATTACTGGCAAAAATAAAAATAACAAGCATGTCCATATTAAATCAAATGGAAATATATGCTCAACGACTAAAGATATTTCCAATGCACTAGGAGAGAATTTTCAGAAAAACTCTTCTAGTGCAAATTATTCCGAAACCTTTCAAAACATAAAACAGGAACAAGAGAAAGAGCATCTAAATTTTACGTCACTAAATCATGAAAAATATAATGTACCATTCACAGCTTCAGAATTATCAGATGCTCTTAATAAATCTCACGATACAGCTGCTGGTCCTGATGACATTCATTATCAAATTCTTAAACATTTACCCGATAACGCTTTAAAAACTTTATTAAATATTTTAAATGATATTTGGATCACTGGAAAATTTCCAAAAGACTGGAGTAAAGCAACGATTATACCTATACCAAAACCAAATAAAGATCATACTGAAGCTACTAACTACAGACCTATTGCTTTGACAAGTTGTTTATGTAAAACAATGGAGAGAATGATTAATGATAGACTGGTTTGGTTCTTGGAATCAAACCAGCTAATAACAAAATATCAAGCTGGATTCAGAAAAAATAACTGTACAAACGATCATTTGATTCGTTTGGAATCCTTTATTCGTGATGCCTTTATTAAAAAAGAACATGTCGTAGCTGTATTTTTTGATCTTGAAAAAGCTTACGATACTACATGGAAACATGGCATCATGAAAGATTTACATAAATTAGGCCTTAAAGGCCGATTACCACTTTTTATTCAAAATTTTTTATCAGATCGAACATTTAATGTTCGAATAGGTAATACGTTATCGGACATATTTAAACAAGAACAAGGTGTACCACAGGGAAGCATTTTATCACCTACCTTGTTTGGCATTAAAATTAACGATATTGTTAAATGTGTGAAAGACCTTGATTGTTCACTTTTTGTTGACGATTTTGGAATATTTATTAGATCGAAAAATATGGAAACCATTGAATTCAAACTACAACGATGTTTAAACAATATAGAAGATTGGGCAACAGAAAATGGTTTCAAATTTTCAAAAACAAAAACTCAATGCGTTCATTTTTGTCAGATACGTCAGCTACATTTAGATCCTCATCTCACGATATACGGTAGTCCAATTCCAGTCGTCAGTGAAGCAAAATTCCTGGGTCTTTTGTTCGATAACAAATTATCTTTTATACCACACATCAAAGCTTTAAAAGCTAAATGTTTAAAAGCTCTTGATACTCTTAAAGTTCTCTCCAGTTCCGACTGGGGAGGAGATCGTACTGTCCTTTTAAATCTCTATAGATCTTTAATTAGATCTAAATTGGATTATGGATCCATAGTTTATGGATCCGCAAGAAAATCTTATTTGAAATCTTTGGATACTATTCATCACCAAGGTTTACGTCTGGCTCTAGGGGCTTTTCGTACTTCCCCCGTCGAAAGTTTATACGCTGAATCAAATGAACCATCATTGTATATAAGAAGAGAGAAATTGTCTCTTCAATATGTTACTAAATTAGCCGCCAATCCACGTAATTCAGCTCATGATTGTGTTTTTAACCCTAAATATGAAAGATTTTACAATAATAAACCAACAGCTATTAAACCCCTTGGCCTGAGAATACAACCGTTACTTGAAGAGGCCAATATCAATATTAAAAATGTTCAGCATTTTTCTTTTCCATCAAAAGAGCCATGGACGTTAAACCCTCCAAAGATTATTTTAGACCTTCATAAAAATAAAAAAACAGAAGTCGAGTCGCATATTTTTAAGAATGAATTTTTAGAAATCAAATCAAATTATAAACATTACCTGTCAATTTATACAGATGGTTCGAAACAAGATGAGAAAGTTGCTTGTTCTGTTATTAGTCCAAATTTTACTGACAGTATCAGATTACCTGATAATAGCTCCATTTTTACCGCCGAAGCCAAGGCAATTGATATTGCACTTTACCATATCAGAGATCAGTCTGAAAAACAGTTTATCATTTATTCAGATTCTCTTTCTGTATTAAAATCTCTTAAAGATTTACACCATAGAAACCCGTTAATTCAGCAAATTCTTAAAAAATATTATTATCTTTCCGCTTCAAAAGAAATTGTATTTTGTTGGCTTCCCAGCCACGTTAATATTCGTGGAAATGAATTAGCAGATTCAGAAGCCAAATCTGCATTATCCTTAGTAATAACCAATTTCAAAATTCCTCACTCCGACTTTAAATCAAACGTCTGTCAATACATCAACAACAAATGTCAGTCTGTTTGGGAAACACAAACTTATAATAAATTAAATGAAATCAAACCAAATTTTAACAGCAAATGCACATTCTCTAATCTCAGCAAAAAAGAACAAACAAAAATCACGAGATGTAGACTAGGACACACTAGAATTACTCATTCTTATATTTTAAACAATGAACAAGCTCCATTCTGCATTCCTTGTAACGAACCTTTTACGGTCAAACATTTTCTTGTCACTTGTGCTGAATTTAATTATATTCGCACAAAGTATTTTAATGTAAAAAATATAAAGGAACTTTTTAATATGCCAACTCAAAAAATACTCGATTTTCTGAAAGAGATCGGACTTTTTAATAAAATATGATCTGTATTTTAATAACATAAAATCATTGATACTTTATCTTTCTTAAAATGAACTCATCAATCCTAGATATTTTTAATTTCTCATTAAATAAAATCATCATATAATCATCTTATTAGACGCTATATGCCCTTTTAGGGTTGAGCGTCTATAAACAAAATATCCATCTATAAATAGTAATTTACAAGCTATCGCTGTAAATGTCACTCTCTCTAAATCCGTAACAATTTGTTCTCTATATCTTCCTCCACACTGTAAATTTTCTAAACACGATTTAGAAAATCTTATAAACCAGTTACCTCGTCCTTATTTACTATTAGGTGACTTTAATAGTCACAGCAAACTATGGGGTTGTCTGGATACAAATGACAAAGGAGAAATAATAGAAAATTTTATTGCAGAAAATGATTTATGTTTATTTAACGATAAACAACCAACTTATCTTCATTCTCCTACAAGAAAATGTCCCGTGCTGGTCCCGGGCTTAGAATAGGCCAGACGTACCCTCTGCGTGACGTACGAGCCGGCTAAAAGAGGCCGCCCGTGACCACCCGGGCCCTCGAAATAGGTGGCTGCCTTCCGCTTCTGTGGCAGTTGGGTAAAACCCCTAACATAACAGAGCAACCGTCCGTTCAACCGGTATAATTCCAGAATATAAAATTCATTTATTGAAATGCATCTTAAATTGGAAAAAACAAATTTCGCGAGATCTATCCTTTTAAACCTTTCCTATCTCATGTTACTAACATGCTTCATTTGTTTGTGTATCATTATGTGCCCGTGGGTCGCACATGGGACGAAGATTATAACCTCATCTGTATTTAACATATGTGTTTGTCTTGTGTTTGTGTCATTTTTCCGAACTCTAGCATTCTCCACATTAAAAAGTAAGATGCATTTATTATTGTTAGATAAAAAAAAACTAAACGTTTTTCAAGGTATGAAAGCTACATATCATTTGAAAGCTACATATCATCTAACACAGCTTATTTGTTTGACTCTCTTTAAAAATGAATCCAAAATGAATCCTTTCTTTAATAAACTGTTTATTTTAAATATGGATCTCCTAATGTTAAAAATAACCTTTCAATTTCCCAGACGTTTTCGGCCTCCCTTGTCTGTAGGGAATAAAATCTACAGATCACTTTCCTTCTGTAGTGGATAGGGTGTAATCCCCTATTAAAACAGGAACCACCTGTTTGCCGTGGGTGGCGTCTCGTATGCTGGGAGAGGGGAACCTGATGATTGAGGAAAGCCCAGGGATCTCCAGCTTTTCAACACATCATTTTGGCCCTTATTTCAGATAGAAGAGCGGTCTGGGTTAGATCCGGCCTGGATCAATCGGCTCAGTCGTGCCAAGCTCTAGAAGCGCACAACTTGTTCTTAGCTTCTTTCTCTCTTTCATACGTATCTTTATGGTACCAAACCGGGCTTATTTTTCTCATGTTCCTCTAACTTTAAGTGAGTTTCAATGGGCGGCGGCTGAAGGGTCAATTGGTGGGCTTGTATTGGGGCTTTGGCGGAAACCTCTGTGAGTGGAGGCTGTGGATAGGGGGATGAACTCAACTGTTCATAAATTTTTCTATGGAAATTTAGATGAATAGGTGGGAAATCATCTAAGCATGAGGCCGAGCTGAAGACTCTGATCTTGACACCGAGTATAATAGCAATGTAGCCTTGACGTTAGAAATAGGAGATCCATTTCTGTTAAACGTCCCCTTGTAGGGCTCCATGGAGGGTGGGGCGCATAGCTATCGAATCAAAAATTTCATCACCATGGCATCTCGAAAACGATTTCTGGCGTTCGACTCTTCGGAGGACGACACGCAACCGACTACATTTACATTCAAAGCTAATGAGAACTTCGCTAAATTTTTAGTGATTTCGAGTAGAGAGGACAAACCTATTACTTCACTGTCACCTTTCATTATAGAAAAGCAAATAGAATCAATTATAGGCACTCCAAAAAATGTAAAAAAGTTAAAAAATGGAACTCTTTTGGTCGAAACTAACAGAAAATCTCAAACTGATAATCTCTTGAAAATTACAAAATTCTTTAACATTAATGTCTCTGTCACGGAACATAAAACTCTAAACTGTTGCAAAGGTATTATCCGTGACAGAATGCTAAAACATGAAACTGAAGAAAATATCACAGAATATCTTAACACACAAGGAGTAACAGCTTGCAAACGTTTTAAAATTAAAAAAGATGGAAACTTCATAGAAACAAATACACTTTTACTAACTTTCAACACCACAACTTTACCGAAATCACTAAAAATCTTTTACCGAATTATACCGGTTGAAGTCTACATTCCAAATCCTCTGCGGTGTTTCAACTGTCAGAGGTTTGGACATCATGAAAACGGCTGTCCGGAAGCACCTGGATCAGTATGTGAAAAATGTGGTATGGGTGAATTTGATCACCCTACAAATGCTTGTAAAAATGAAGCCAAGTGTGTGAACTGTCACAAAAACCATCAATCAAAATCAAATCAGTGTGAAATTTGGAAAAAAGAGAAAGAAATCATGAAAATTAAAGTTACACAAAAAATCACTTATTTGGAAGCCAAAAAGATTCAAGAAAATCAACCTGAAATTACCTTTGCAAAAGTTGTTCAATCCCTAAACACTAAACCTGAAACGAAAGAAAGTTCTACCCAGTTTAACGAAAAAGATTCTGTCATCAAAGCAAATTCAAAAATTATTACTCCTACTGTAAAACCTAAACCTAAACCCACATCTACTCATCAGTCTAGACCACCAACAAAATCTCAAAACAGTTCACAAACACAGCCGACTAAAACAAGTGGATCACAACAGAGATCCAGGTCCAGGACAGCTGACCAGAAAGAAAAAAATGGAAAAGAAAAAGATAAAGATAAAGCACCAAATCCATATAGTAAAGGGGCGTCGGCCGATCCGATCAAGTTGGTCAATCGGTTCGATTCCCTTGAGAACATGGAGTTAGAGACTGACTCCTCCATGTTCTTGCAGTCTCAGAGAAAACAAAAGGATTAAGTTCCTTATTTTCAAATCATCTCTCCATTCATCATGGATAAAAAATCAATTATTCAGTGGAACTGTCGAGGACTAAAAGCAAATTATAACGAAATTTTAATTTTAACAACACTACTTTCTCCGACTGTCTTTTGTCTCCAGGAAACCTTTTTAAAGAATACAGATAATATTAATTTTAAAAATTATAGTTTATATAATCATATCGCAACTGAAAATCAGAAAGCCTCAGGAGGCTCATCTATCCTTGTAAAATCAAATGTTCCTCATAGACAGATAGATATAAATAGTAATTTACAAGCTGTTGCTGTAAATGTCACTCTGTCTAAATCCATAACAATTTGTTCTCTATATCTCCCTCCACACTGTAAATTTTCTAAACACGATTTAGAAAATCTTATAAACCAGTTACCTCGTCCTTATTTATTATTAGGTGACTTTAATAGTCACAGCAAACTATGGGGTTGTCTGGATACAAATGACAAAGGAGAAATAATAGAAAATTTTATTGCAGAAAATGATCTATGTTTATTTAACGATAAACAACCAACTTATCTTCATTCTCCTACAAGAAATTATTTTGCTTTAGATTTGTCTATATGCTCTCCAAATATTTACTTAGATTTTGATTGGTCAGTTTTAGATGACCTTCATGGGAGCGATCATTTTCCAATTAAAATTGAAGAAATTGAATCGACAAATGAAGACCATCATTCCCGATGGAATTTCAATAAAGCAAACTGGGAGAATTTTATGGAGCTATGTAATGAAAAATTAAATCCTGAAATGTTTAAAACAGCAGATGATATACAAGCTTTTACTGATACATTAATTCATGTAGCCGAAAAATGTATTCCAAAGTCCTCGACACGTTCAAAAAGAAATAGACCCTGGTTTAATAAAGATGTTAAAAATTCAATAAATAAAAGAAAATCTGCCTTACGAAAGTTCAATAGGCAGCCAACAAAAGAAAATCTTATCCATGTCAAACAAATGCGAGCAAAAGCTCGCAAGACAATAAAAACGGCTAAAAGAACATCTTGGCAGCAATACGTCTCCAAACTTAATTCTAGAACTCCAGCAAAGAAGATATGGGACATGATTCGAAAAATTACTGGCAAAAATAAAAATAACAAGCATGTCCACATTAAATCAAATGGAAATATATGCTCAACGACTAAAGATATTTCCAATGCACTAGGAGAGAATTTTCAGAAAAACTCTTCTAGTGCAAACTATTCCGAAACCTTTCAAAACATAAAACAGGAACGAGAGAAAGAGCATCTAAATTTTACGTCACTAAATCATGAAAAATATAATGTACCATTCACAGCTTCAGAATTATTAGATGCTCTTCATAAATCTCATGATACAGCTGCTGGTCCTGATGACATTCATTATCAAATTCTTAAACATTTACCCGATAACGCTTTAAAAACTTTATTAAATATTTTAAATGATATTTGGATCACTGGAAAATTTCCAAAAGACTGGAGTAAAGCAACCATTATACCTATACCAAAACCAAATAAAGATCATACTGAAGCTACTAACTACAGACCTATTGCTTTGACAAGTTGTTTATGTAAAACAATGGAGAGAATGATTAATGATAGGCTGGTTTGGTTCTTGGAATCAAACCAGCTAATAACAAAATATCAAGCTGGATTCAGAAAAAATAACTGTACAAACGATCATTTGATTCGTTTGGAATCCTTTATTCGTGATGCCTTTATTAAAAAAGAACATGTCGTAGCTGTATTTTTTGATCTTGAAAAAGCTTACGATACTACATGGAAACATGGCATCATGAAAGATTTACATAAATTAGGCCTTAAAGGCCGATTACCACTTTTTATTCAAAATTTTTTATCAGATCGAACATTTAATGTTCGAATAGGTAATACGTTATCGGACATATTTAAACAAGAACAAGGTGTACCACAGGGAAGCATTTTATCACCTACCTTGTTTGGCATTAAAATTAACGATATTGTTAAATGTGTGAAAGACCTTGATTGTTCACTTTTTGTTGACGATTTTGGAATATTTATTAGATCGAAAAATATGGAAACCATTGAATTCAAACTACAACGATGTTTAAACAATATAGAAGATTGGGCAACAGAAAATGGTTTCAAATTTTCAAAAACAAAAACTCAATGCGTTCATTTTTGTCAGATACGTCAGCTACATTTAGATCCTCATCTCACCATATACGGTAGTCCAATTCCAGTCGTCAGTGAAGCAAAATTCCTGGGTCTTTTGTTCGATAACAAATTATCTTTTATACCACACATCAAAGCTTTAAAAGCTAAATGTTTAAAAGCTCTTGATATTCTTAAAGTTCTCTCCAGTTCCGACTGGGGAGGAGATCGTACTGTTCTTTTAAATCTCTATAGATCTTTAATTAGATCTAAATTGGATTATGGATCCATAGTTTATGGATCCGCAAGAAAATCTTATTTGAAATCTTTGGATACTATTCATCACCAGGGTTTACGTCTGGCTCTAGGGGCTTTTCGTACTTCCCCCGTCGAAAGTTTATACGCTGAATCAAATGAACCATCATTGTATATAAGAAGAGAGAAATTGTCTCTTCAATATGTTACTAAATTAGCCGCCAATCCACGTAATTCAGCTCATGATTGTGTTTTTAACCCTAAATATGAAAGATTTTACAATAATAAACCAACAGCTATTAAACCCCTTGGCCTGAGAATACAATCGTTACTTGAAGAGGCCAATATCAATATTAAAAATGTTCAGCATTTTTCTTTTCCATCAAAAGAGCCATGGAC
The DNA here is from genome assembly GCA_964016985.1 of Anodontia alba. Taxonomy (NCBI): domain Eukaryota; kingdom Metazoa; phylum Mollusca; class Bivalvia; order Lucinida; family Lucinidae; genus Anodontia; species Anodontia alba. Next base: position 69,250,904 of record OZ024830.1, read on the forward strand.
GTTAAACCCTCCAAAGATTATTTTAGACCTTCATAAAAATAAAAAAACAGAAGTCGAGTCGCATATTTTTAAGAATGAATTTTTAGAAATAAAATCAAATTATAAACATTACCTGTCAATTTATACAGATGGTTCTAAACAAGATGAGAAAGTTGCTTGTTCTGTTATTAGTCCAAATTTTACTGACAGTATCAGATTACCTGATAATAGCTCCATTTTTACCGCCGAAGCCAAGGCAATTGATATTGCACTTTACCATATCAGAGATCAGTCTGAAAAACAGTTTATCATTTATTCAGATTCTCTTTCTGTATTAAAATCCCTTAAAGATTTACACCATACAAACCCATTAATTCAGCAAATTCTTAAAAAATATTATTATCTTTCTGCTTCAAAAGAAATTGTATTTTGTTGGCTTCCCAGCCACGTTAATATTCGTGGAAATGAATTAGCAGATTCAGAAGCCAAATCTGCATTATCCTTAGTAATAACCAATTTCAAAATTCCTCACTCCGACTTTAAATCAAACGTCTGTCAATACATCAACAACAAATGTCAGTCTGTTTGGGAAACACAAACTTATAATAAATTAAATGAAATCAAACCAAATTTTAACAGCAAATGCACATTCTCTAATCTCAGCAGAAAAGAACAAACAAAAATCACGAGATGTAGACTTGGACACACTAGAATTACTCATTCTTATATTTTAAACAATGAACAAGCTCCATTCTGCATTCCTTGTAACGAACCTTTTACGGTCAAACATTTTCTTGTCACTTGTGCTGAATTTAATTATATTCGCACAAAGTATTTTAATGTAAAAAATATAAAGGAACTTTTTAATATGCCAACTCAAAAAATACTCGATTTTCTGAAAGAGATCGGACTTTTTAATAAAATATGATCTGTATTTTAATAACATAAAATCATTGATACTTTATCTTTCTTAAAATGAACTCATCAATCCTAGATATTTTTAATTTCTCATTAAATAAAATCATCATATAATATTCATCTTATTAGACGCTATATGCCCTTTTAGGGTTGAGCGTCTATAAACAAAATATCCATCCATCCATCCATCCATCCTACAAGAAATTATTTTGCTTTAGATTTGTCTATATGCTCTCCAAATATTTACTTAGATTTTGATTGGTCAGTTTTAGATGACCTTCATGGGAGCGATCATTTTCCAATTAAAATTGAAGAAATTGAATCGACAAATGAAGACCATCATTCCCGATGGAATTTGAATAAAGCAAACTGGGAGAATTTTATGGAGCTATGTAATGAAAAATTAAATCCTGAAATGTTTAAAACAGCAGATGATATACAAGCTTTTACTGATACATTAATTCATGTAGCCGAAAAATGTATTCCAAAGTCCTCGACACGTTCAAAAAGAAATAGACCTTGGTTTAATAAAGATGTTAAAAATTCTATAAATAAAAGAAAATCTGCCTTACGAAAGTTCAATAGGCAGCCAACAAAAGAAAATCTTATCCATGCCAAACAAATGCGAGCAAAAGCTCGCAAGACAATAAAAACGGCTAAAAGAACATCTTGGCAGCAATACGTCTCCAAACTTAATTCTAGAACTCCAGCAAAGAAGATATGGGACATGATTCGAAAAATTACTGGCAAAAATAAAAATAACAAGCATGTCCACATTAAATCAAATGGAAATATATGCTCAACGACTAAAGATATTTCCAATGCACTAGGAGAGAATTTTCAGAAAAACTCTTCTAGTGCAAATTATTCCGAAACCTTTCAAAACATAAAACAGGAACAAGAGAAAGAGCATCTAAATTTTACGTCACTAAATCATGAAAAATATAATGTACCATTCACAGCTTCAGAATTATCAGATGCTCTTAATAAATCTCACGATACAGCTGCTGGTCCTGATGACATCCATTATCAAATTCTTAAACATTTACCCGATAACGCTTTAAAAACTTTATTAAATATTTTAAATGATATTTGGATCACTGGAAAATTTCCAAAAGACTGGAGTAAAGCAACGATTATACCTATACCAAAACCAAATAAAGATCATACTGAAGCTACTAACTATAGACCTATTGCTTTGACAAGTTGTTTGTGTAAAACAATGGAGAGAATGATTAATGATAGACTGGTTTGGTTCTTAGAATCAAACCAGCTTATAACAAAATATCAAGCAGGATTCAGAAAAAATAACTGTACAAACGATCATTTGATTCGTTTGGAATCTTTTATTCGTGATGCCTTTGTTAAAAAAGAACATGTCGTAGCTGTATTTTTTGACTTAGAAAAAGCTTACGATACTACCTGGAAACATGGCATCATGAAAGATTTACATAAATTAGGCCTTAAAGGCCGATTACCACTTTTTATTCAAAACTTTTTATCAGATCGAACATTTAATGTTCGAATAGGTAATACGTTATCGGACATATTTAAACAAGAACAAGGTGTACCACAGGGAAGCATTTTATCACCTACCTTGTTTGGAATTAAAATTAACGATATTGTTAAATGTGTGAAAGACCTTGATTGTTCACTTTTTGTTGACGATTTTGGAATATTTATTAGATCGAAAAATATGGAAACCATTGAATTCAAACTACAACGATGTTTAAACAATATAGAAGATTGGGCAACAGAAAATGGTTTCAAATTTTCAAAAACAAAAACTCAATGCGTTCATTTTTGTCAGATACGTCAGCTACATTTAGATCCTCATCTCACCATATACGGTAGTCCAATTCCAGTCGTCAGTGAAGCAAAATTCCTGGGTCTTTTGTTCGATAACAAATTATCTTTTATACCACACATCAAAGCTTTAAAAGCTAAATGTTTAAAAGCTCTTGATATTCTTAAAGTTCTCTCCAGTTCCGACTGGGGAGGAGATCGTACTGTTCTTTTAAATCTCTATAGATCTTTAATTAGATCTAAACTGGATTATGGATCCGTAGTTTATGGATCCGCTAGAAAATCTTATTTGAAATCTTTGGATACTATTCATCACCAAGGTTTACGTCTGGCTCTAGGGGCTTTTCGTACTTCCCCCGTCGAAAGTTTATACGCTGAATCAAATGAACCATCATTGTATATAAGAAGAGAGAAATTGTCTCTTCAATATGTTACTAAATTAGCCGCCAATCCACGTAATTCAGCTCATGATTGTGTTTTTAACCCTAAATATGAAAGATTTTACAATAATAAACCAACAGCTATTAAACCCCTTGGCCTGAGAATACAACCGTTACTTGAAGAGGCCAATATCAATATTAAAAATGTTCAGCATTTTTCTTTTCCGTCAAAAGAGCCATGGACGTTAAACCCTCCAAAGATTATTTTAGACCTTCATAAAAATAAAAAAACAGAAGTCGAGTCGCATATTTTTAAGAATGAATTTTTAGAAATCAAATCAAATTATAAACATTACCTGTCAATTTATACAGATGGTTCGAAACAAGATGAGAAAGTTGCTTGTTCTGTTATTAGTCCAAATTTTACTGACAGTATCAGATTACCTGATAATAGCTCCATTTTTACCGCCGAAGCCAAGGCAATAGATATTGCACTTTACCATATCAGAGTTCAGTCTGAAAAACAGTTTATCATTTATTCAGATTCTCTTTCTGTATTAAAATCTCTTAAAGATTTACACCATACAAACCCATTAATTCAGCAAATTCTTAAAAAATATTATTATCTTTCCGCTTCAAAAGAAATTGTATTTTGTTGGCTTCCCAGCCACGTTAATATTCGTGGAAATGAATTAGCAGATTCAGAAGCCAAATCTGCATTATCATTAGTAATAACCAATTTCAAAATTCCTCACTCCGACTTTAAATCAAACGTCTGTCAATACATCAAGAACAAATGTCAGTCTGTTTGGGAAACACAAACTTATAATAAATTAAATGAAATCAAACCAAATTTTAACAGCAAATGCACATTTTCTAATCTCAGCAGAAAAGAACAAACAAAAATCACGAGATGTAGACTTGGACACACTAGAATTACTCATTCTTATATTTTAAACAATGAACAAGCTCCATTCTGCATTCCTTGTAATGAACCTTTCACAGTCAAACATTTACTTATCACTTGTGCTGAATTTAATCACATTCGCACAAAGTATTTTAATATAAAAACTATAAAGGAACTTTTTGATATGCCAACTCAGAAAATACTCGACTTTCTTAAAGAGATCGGACTTTTTAATAAAATATGATCAGTATTTTTAATCACTTAAAATCAATGATACTTTATCTCTTTAAAATAAATACATCAATCCTAGATATTTTTAAATTTCTCATTAAATAAAATCATCATATAACATAAACTTATTAGACGCTATATGCCCTTTTAGGGTTGAGCGTCTATAAACAAAATATCCATCCATCCATCCATCCATCCATCACTTTTTGTTGACGATTTTGGAATATTTATTAGATCGAAAAATATGGAAACCATTGAATTCAAACTACAACGATGTTTAAACAATATAGAAGATTGGGCAACAGAAAATGGTTTCAAATTTTCAAAAACAAAAACTCAATGCGTTCATTTTTGTCAGATACGTCAGCTACATTTAGATCCTCATCTCACCATATACGGTAGTCCAATTCCAGTCGTCAGTGAAGCAAAATTCCTGGGTCTTTTGTTCGATAACAAATTATCTTTTATACCACACATCAAAGCTTTAAAAGCTAAATGTTTAAAAGCTCTTGATATTCTTAAAGTTCTCTCCAGTTCCGACTGGGGAGGAGATCGTACTGTTCTTTTAAATCTCTATAGATCTTTAATTAGATCTAAATTGGATTATGGATCCATAGTTTATGGATCCGCAAGAAAATCTTATTTGAAATGTCCCGTGCTGGTCCCGGGCTTAGAATAGGCCAGACGTACCCTCTGCGTGACGTACGAGCCGTCTAAAAGAGGCCGCCCGTGACCACCCGGGCCCTCGAAATAGGTGGCTGCCTTCCGCTTCTGTGGCAGTTGGGTAAAACCCCTAACAATACAGAGCAACCGTCCGTTCAACCGGTATAATTCCAGACTATAAAATTACATTTATTGAAATGCATCTTAAATTGGAAAAAACAAATTTCGCGAGATCTATCCTTTTAAACCTTTCCTATCTCATGTTACTAACATGCTTCATTTGTTTGTGTATCATTCTGTGCCCGTGGGTCGCACATGGGACGAAGATTATAACCTCATCTGTATTTAACATGTGTTTGTCTTGTGTTTGTCATTTTTTCCGAACTCTAGCATTCTCCACATTAAAAAGTAAGATGCATTTAATATTGTTAGATAAAAAACTAAACGTTTTTCAAGGTATGAAAGCTACATATCATTTGAAAGCCACATATCATCTAACACAGCTTATTTGTTTGACTCTCTTAAAAAATGAATCCAAAATGAATCCTTCTTTTAATAAACTGTTTATTTTAAATATGGATCTCCTAATTTATATTAAAAATAACCTTTCAATTTCCCAGACGTTTTCGGCCTCCCTTGTCTGTAGGGAATAAAATCTACAGATCACTTTCCTTCTGTAGTGGATAGGGTGTAATCCCCTATTAAAACAGGAACCACCTGTTTGCCGTGGGTGGCGTCTCGTATGCTGGGAGAGGGGAACCTGATGATTGAGGAAAGCCCAGGGATCTCCAGCTTTTCAACACATCATTTTGGCCCTTATTTCAGATAGAAGAGCGGTCTGGGTTAGATCCGGCCTGGATCAATCGGCTCAGTCGTGCCAAGCTCTAGAAGCGCACAACTTGTTCTTAGCTTCTTTCTCTCTTTTATACGTATCTTGATGGTACAAACCGGGCTTATTTTTCTCACGTTCCTCTAACTTTAAGTGAGTTTCAATGGGCGGCGGCTGAAGGGTCAATTGGTGGGCTTGTATTGGGGCTTTGGCGGAAACCTCTGTGAGTGGAGGCTGTGGATAAGGGGGATGAACTCAACTGTTCATAAATTTTTCTATGGAAATTTAGATGAATAGATGGGAAATCATCTAAGCATGAGGCCGAGCTGAAGACTCTGATCTTGACACCGAGTATAATAGCAATGTAGCCTTGACGTTAGAAATAGGAGATCCATTTCTGTTAAACGTCCCCTTGTAGGGCTCCATGGAGGGTGGGGCGCATAGCTATCGAATCAAAAATTTCATCACCATGGCATCTCGAAAACGATTTCTGGCGTTCGACTCTTCGGAGGACGACACGCAACCGACTACTTTTACTTTCAAAGCAAATGAGAACTTCGCTAAATTTTTAGTGATTTCGAGTAAGGAAGACAAACCAATTACTTCACTGTCTCCTTTCATCATAGAAAAGCAAATAGAATCTTTAATAGGCACTCCAAAAAATGTAAAAAAATTAAAAAATGGAACTCTTTTGGTCGAGACTAACAGAAAATCTCAAACTGATAATCTCTTGAAAATTACAAAATTCTTCAACATTAATGTCTCTGTCACGGAACATAAAACACTCAATAGTTGCAAAGGTATTATCCGTGACAGGATGCTAAAACATGAAACTGAAGAAAATATCACAGAATATCTTAACACACAAGGAGTAACAGCTTGCAAACGTTTTAAAATTAAAAAAGATGGAAACTTTATAGAAACAAATACACTTTTACTAACTTTCAACACCACAACTTTACCGAAATCACTAAAAATCTTTTACCGAATTATACCGGTTGAAGTCTACATTCCAAATCCTCTGCGGTGTTTCAACTGTCAGAGGTTTGGACATCATGAAAACGGCTGTCCTGAATTACCTGGATCAGTATGTGAAAAATGTGGTATGGGTGACTTTGATCACTCAACAAATGCTTGTAAAAATGAAGCCAAGTGTGTGAACTGTCACAAAAACCATCAATCAAAATCAAATCAGTGTGAAATTTGGAAAAAAGAGAAAGAAATAATGAAAATTAAAGTTACACAAAAAATCACTTATTTGGAAGCCAAAAAGATTCAAGAAAATCAACCTGAAATCACCTTTGCAAAAGTTGTTCAATCCCTAAACACTAAACCTGAAACCAAAGAAAGTTCTACCCAGTTTAACGAAAAAGATTCTGTCATCAAAGCAAATTCAAAAGTTATTACTCCTACTGTAAAACCTAAACCTAAACCCACATCTACTCATCAGTCTAGACCACCAACAAAATCTCAAAACAGTTCACAAACACAGCCGACTAAAACAAGTGGATCACAACAGAGATCCAGGTCCAGGACAGCTGACCAGAAAGAAAAAAATGGAAAAGAAAAAGATAAAGATAAAGCACCAAATCCATATAGTAAAGGGGCGTCGGCCGATCCGATCAAGTTGGTCAATCGGTTCGATTCCCTTGAGAACATGGAGTTAGAGACTGACTCCTCCATGTTCTTGCAGTCTCAGAGAAAACAAAAGGATTAAGTTCCTTATTTTCAAATCATCTCTCCATTCATCATGGATAAAAAATCAATTATTCAGTGGAACTGTCGAGGACTAAAAGCAAATTATAACGAAATTTTAATTTTAACAACACTACTTTCTCCGACTGTCTTTTGTCTCCAGGAAACCTTTTTAAAAAATACAGATAATATTAATTTTAAAAATTATAGTTTATATAATCATATCGCAACTGAAAATCAGAAAGCCTCAGGAGGCTCATCTATCCTTGTAAAATCAAATGTTCCTCATAGACAAATAGATATAAATAGTAATTTACAAGCTGTTGCTGTAAATGTCACTCTGTCTAAATCCATAACAATTTGTTCTCTATATCTCCCTCCACACTGTAAATTTTCTAAACACGATTTAGAAAATCTTATAAACCAGTTACCTCGTCCTTATTTATTATTAGGTGACTTTAATAGTCACAGCAAACTATGGGGTTGTCTGGATACAAATGACAAAGGAGAAATAATAGAAAATTTTATTGCAGAAAATGATCTATGTTTATTTAACGATAAACAACCAACTTATCTTCATTCTCCTACAAGAAATTATTTTGCTTTAGATTTGTCTATATGCTCTCCAAATATTTACTTAGATTTTGATTGGTCAGTTTTAGATGACCTTCATGGGAGCGATCATTTTCCAATTAAAATTGAAGAAATTGAATCGACAAATGAAGACCATCATTCCCGATGGAATTTGAATAAAGCAAACTGGGAGAATTTTATAGAGCTATGTAATGAAAAATTAAATCCTGAAATGTTTAAAACAGCAGATGATATACAAGCTTTTACTGATACATTAATTCATGTAGCCGAAAAATGTATTCCAAAGTCCTCGACACGTTCAAAAAGAAATAGACCTTGGTTTAATAAAGATGTTAAAAATTCAATAAATAAAAGAAAATCTGCCTTACGAAAGTTCAATAGGCAGCCAACAAAAGAAAATCTAATCCATGCCAAACAAATGCGAGCTAAAGCTCGCAAGACAATAAAAACGGCTAAAAGAACATCTTGGCAGCAATACGTCTCCAAACTTAATTCTAGAACTCCAGCAAAGAAAATATGGGACATGATTAGAAAAATTACTGGCAAAAATAAAAATAACAAGCATGTCCATATTAAATCAAATGGAAATATATGCTCAACGACTAAAGATATTTCCAATGCACTAGGAGAGAATTTTCAGAAAAACTCTTCTAGTGCAAATTATTCCGAAACCTTTCAAAACATAAAACAGGAACAAGAGAAAGAGCATCTAAATTATACGTCACTAAATCATGAAAAATATAATGTACCATTCACAGCTTCAGAATTATCAGATGCTCTTAATAAATCTCACGATACAGCTGCTGGTCCTGATGACATTCATTATCAAATTCTTAAACATTTACCCGATAACGCTTTAAAAACTTTATTAAATATTTTAAATGATATTTGGATCACTGGAAAATTTCCAAAAGACTGGAGTAAAGCAACGATTATACCTATACCAAAACCAAATAAAGATCATACTGAAGCTACTAACTACAGACCTATTGCTTTGACAAGTTGTTTATGTAAAACAATGGAGAGAATGATTAATGATAGACTGGTTTGGTTCTTGGAATCAAACCAGCTAATAACAAAATATCAAGCTGGATTCAGAAAAAATAACTGTACAAACGATCATTTGATTCGTTTGGAATCCTTTATTCGTGATGCCTTTATTAAAAAAGAACATGTCGTAGCTGTATTTTTTGATCTTGAAAAAGCTTACGATACTACATGGAAACATGGCATCATGAAAGATTTACATAAATTAGGCCTTAAAGGCCGATTACCACTTTTTATTCAAAATTTTTTATCAGATCGAACATTTAATGTTCGAATAGGTAATACGTTATCGGACATATTTAAACAAGAACAAGGTGTACCACAGGGAAGCATTTTATCACCTACCTTGTTTGGCATTAAAATTAACGATATTGTTAAATGTGTGAAAGACCTTGATTGTTCACTTTTTGTTGACGATTTTGGAATATTTATTAGATCGAAAAATATGGAAACCATTGAATTCAAACTACAACGATGTTTAAACAATATAGAAGATTGGGCAACAGAAAATGGTTTCAAATTTTCAAAAACAAAAACTCAATGCGTTCATTTTTGTCAGATACGTCAGCTACATTTAGATCCTCATCTCACGATATACGGTAGTCCAATTCCAGTCGTCAGTGAAGCAAAATTCCTGGGTCTTTTGTTCGATAACAAATTATCTTTTATACCACACATCAAAGCTTTAAAAGCTAAATGTTTAAAAGCTCTTGATACTCTTAAAGTTCTCTCCAGTTCCGACTGGGGAGGAGATCGTACTGTCCTTTTAAATCTCTATAGATCTTTAATTAGATCTAAATTGGATTATGGATCCATAGTTTATGGATCCGCAAGAAAATCTTATTTGAAATCTTTGGATACTATTCATCACCAAGGTTTACGTCTGGCTCTAGGGGCTTTTCGTACTTCCCCCGTCGAAAGTTTATACGCTGAATCAAATGAACCATCATTGTATATAAGAAGAGAGAAATTGTCTCTTCAATATGTTACTAAATTAGCCGCCAATCCACGTAATTCAGCTCATGATTGTGTTTTTAACCCTAAATATGAAAGATTTTACAATAATAAACCAACAGCTATTAAACCCCTTGGCCTGAGAATACAACCGTTACTTGAAGAGGCCAATATCAATATTAAAAATGTTCAGCATTTTTCTTTTCCATCAAAAGAGCCATGGACGTTAAACCCTCCAAAGATTATTTTAGACCTTCATAAAAATAAAAAAACAGAAGTCGAGTCGCATATTTTTAAGAATGAATTTTTAGAAATCAAATCAAATTATAAACATTACCTGTCAATTTATACAGATGGTTCGAAACAAGATGAGAAAGTTGCTTGTTCTGTTATTAGTCCAAATTTTACTGACAGTATCAGATTACCTGATAATAGCTCCATTTTTACCGCCGAAGCCAAGGCAATTGATATTGCACTTTACCATATCAGAGATCAGTCTGAAAAACAGTTTATCATTTATTCAGATTCTCTTTCTGTATTAAAATCTCTTAAAGATTTACACCATAGAAACCCGTTAATTCAGCAAATTCTTAAAAAATATTATTATCTTTCCGCTTCAAAAGAAATTGTATTTTGTTGGCTTCCCAGCCACGTTAATATTCGTGGAAATGAATTAGCAGATTCAGAAGCCAAATCTGCATTATCCTTAGTAATAACCAATTTCAAAATTCCTCACTCCGACTTTAAATCAAACGTCTGTCAATACATCAACAACAAATGTCAGTCTGTTTGGGAAACACAAACTTATAATAAATTAAATGAAATCAAACCAAATTTTAACAGCAAATGCACATTCTCTAATCTCAGCAAAAAAGAACAAACAAAAATCACGAGATGTAGACTAGGACACACTAGAATTACTCATTCTTATATTTTAAACAATGAACAAGCTCCATTCTGCATTCCTTGTAACGAACCTTTTACGGTCAAACATTTTCTTGTCACTTGTGCTGAATTTAATTATATTCGCACAAAGTATTTTAATGTAAAAAATATAAAGGAACTTTTTAATATGCCAACTCAAAAAATACTCGATTTTCTGAAAGAGATCGGACTTTTTAATAAAATATGATCTGTATTTTAATAACATAAAATCATTGATACTTTATCTTTCTTAAAATGAACTCATCAATCCTAGATATTTTTAATTTCTCATTAAATAAAATCATCATATAATCATCTTATTAGACGCTATATGCCCTTTTAGGGTTGAGCGTCTATAAACAAAATATCCATCATCTGAAATGTTTAAAACAGCAGATGATATACAAGCTTTTACTGATACATTAATTCATGTAGCCGAAAAATGTATTCCAAAGTCCTCGACACATTCAAAAAGAAATAGACCTTGGTTTAATAAAGATGTTAAAAATTCAATAAATAAAAGAAAATCTGCCTTACGAAAGTTCAATAGGCAGCCAACAAAAGAAAATCTAATCCATGCCAAACAAATGCGAGCTAAAGCTCGCAAGACAATAAAAACGGCTAAAAGAACATCTTGGCAGCAATACGTCTCCAAACTTAATTCTAGAACTCCAGCAAAGAAAATATGGGACATGATTCGAAAAATTACTGGCAAAAATAAAAATAAGAAACATGTCCATATTAAATCAAATGGAAATATATGCTCAACGACTAAAGATATTTCCAATGCACTAGGAGAGAATTTTCAGAAAAACTCTTCTAGTGCAAACTATTCCGAAACCTTTCAAAACATAAAACAGGAACGAGAGAAAGAGCATCTAAATTTTACGTCACTAAATCATGAAAAATATAATGTACCATTCACAGCTTCAGAATTATTAGATGCTCTTCATAAATCTCACGATACAGCTGCTGGTCCTGATGACATTCATTATCAAATTCTTAAACATTTACCCGATAACGCTTTAAAAACTTTATTAAATATTTTAAATGATATTTGGATCACTGGAAAATTTCCAAAAGACTGGAGTAAAGCAACGATTATACCTATACCAAAACCAAATAAAGACCATACTGAAGCTACTAACTACAGACCTATTGCTTTGACAAGTTGTTTATGTAAAACAATGGAGAGAATGATTAATGATAGGCTGGTTTGGTTCTTGGAATCAAACCAGCTTATAACAAAATATCAAGCTGGATTCAGAAAAAATAACTGTACAAACGATCATTTGATTCGTTTGGAATCCTTTATTCGTGATGCCTTTATTAAAAAAGAACATGTTGTAGCTGTATTTTTTGATCTTGAAAAAGCTTACGATACTACATGGAAACATGGCATCATGAAAGATTTACATAAATTAGGCCTTAAAGGCCGATTACCACTTTTTATTCAAAATTTTTTATCAGATCGAACATTTAATGTTCGAATAGGTAATACGTTATCGGACATATTTAAACAAGAACAAGGTGTACCACAGGGAAGCATTTTATCACCTACCTTGTTTGGCATTAAAATTAACGATATTGTTAAATGTGTGAAAGACCTTGATTGTTCACTTTTTGTTGACGATTTTGGAATATTTATTAGATCGAAAAATATGGAAACCATTGAATTCAAACTACAACGATGTTTAAACAATATAGAAGATTGGGCAACAGAAAATGGTTTCAAATTTTCAAAAACAAAAACTCAATGCGTTCATTTTTGTCAGATACGTCAGCTACATTTAGATCCTCATCTCACCATATACGGTAATCCAATTCCAGTCGTCAGTGAAGCAAAATTCCTGGGTCTTTTGTTCGATAACAAATTATCTTTTATACCACACATCAAAGCTTTAAAAGCTAAATGTCTTAAAGCACTTGATATTCTTAAAGTTCTCTCCAGTTCCGACTGGGGAGGAGATCGTACTGTTCTTTTAAATCTTTATAGATCTTTAATTCGATCTAAACTGGATTATGGATCCATAGTTTATGGATCCGCTAGAAAATCTTATTTGAAATCTTTGGATACTATTCATCACCAAGGTTTACGTCTGGCTCTAGGGGCTTTTCGTACTTCCCCCGTCGAAAGTTTATACGCTGAATCAAATGAACCATCATTGTATATAAGAAGAGAGAAATTGTCTCTTCAATATGTTACTAAATTAGCCGCCAATCCACGTAATTCAGCTCATGATTGTGTTTTTAACCCTAAATATGAAAGATTTTACAATAATAAACCAACAGCTATTAAACCCCTTGGCCTGAGAATACAACCGTTACTTGAAGAGGCCAATATCAATATTAAAAATGTTCAGCATTATTCTGTTCCATCAAAAGAGCCATGGACGTTAAACCCTCCAAAGATTATTTTAGACCTTCATAAAAATAAAAAAACAGAAGTCGAGTCGCATATTTTTAAGAATGAATTTTTAGAAATCAAATCAAATTATAAACATTACCTGTCAATTTATACAGATGGTTCGAAACAAGATGAGAAAGTTGCTTGTTCTGTTATTAGTCCAAATTTTACTGACAGTATCAGATTACCTGATAATAGCTCCATTTTTACCGCCGAAGCCAAGGCAATTGATATTGCACTTTACCATATCAGAGATCAGTCTGAAAAACAGTTTATCATTTATTCAGATTCTCTTTCTGTATTAAAATCTCTGAAAGATTTACACCATAGAAACCCATTAATTCAGCAATTCTTAAAAAATATTATTATCTTTCCGCTTCAAAAGAAATTGTATTTTGTTGGCTTCCCAGCCACGTTAATATTCGTGGAAATGAATTAGCAGATTCAGAAGCCAAATCTGCATTATCCTTAGTAATAACCAATTTCAAAATTCCTCACTCCGACTTTAAATCAAACGTCTGTCAATACATCAACAACAAATGTCAGTCTGTTTGGGAAACACAAACTTATAATAAATTAAATGAAATCAAACCAAATTTTAACAGCAAATGCACATTCTCTAATCTCAGCAGAAAAGAACAAACAAAAATCACGAGATGTAGACTTGGACACACTAGAATTACTCATTCTTATATTTTAAACAATGAACAAGCTCCATTCTGCATTCCTTGTAACGAACCTTTTACGGTCAAACATTTTCTTGTCACTTGTGCTGAATTTAATTATATTCGCACAAAGTATTTTAATGTAAAAAATATAAAGGAACTTTTTAATATGCCAACTCAAAAAATACTCGATTTTCTGAAAGAGATCGGACTTTTTAATAAAATATGATCTGTATTTTAATAACATAAAATCATTGATACTTTATCTTTTTAAAATGAACTCATCAATCCTAGATATTTTTAATTTCTCATTAAATAAAATCATCATATAATATATCTTATTAGACGCTATATGCCCTTTTAGGGTTGAGCGTCTATAAACAAAATATCCATCCATCTTATTTGAAATCTTTGGATACTATTCATCACCAAGGTTTACGTCTGGCTCTAGGGGCTTTTCGTACTTCCCCCGTCGAAAGTTTATACGCTGAATCAAATGAACCATCATTGTATATAAGAAGAGAGAAATTGTCTCTTCAATATCTTACTAAATTAGCCGCCAATCCACGTAATTCAGCTCATGATTGTGTTTTTAACCCTAAATATGAAAGATTTTACAATAATAAACCAACAGCTATTAAACCCCTTGGCCTGAGAATACAACCGTTACTTGAAGAGGCCAATATCAATATTAAAAATGTTCAGCATTTTTCTTTTCCATCAAAAGAGCCATGGACGTTAAACCCTCCAAAGATTATTTTAGACCTTCATAAAAATAAAAAAACAGAAGTCGAGTCGCATATTTTTAAGAATGAATTTTTAGAAATCAAATCAAATTATAAACATTACCTGTCAATTTATACAGATGGTTCGAAACAAGATGAGAAAGTTGCTTGTTCTGTTATTAGTCCAAATTTTACTGACAGTATCAGATTACCTGATAATAGCTCCATTTTTACCGCCGAAGCCAAGGCAATTGATATTGCACTTTACCATATCAGAGATCAGTCTGAAAAACAGTTTATCATTTATTCAGATTCTCTTTCTGTATTAAAATCTCTTAAAGATTTACACCATAGAAACCCATTAATTCAGCAAATTCTTAAAAAATATTATTATCTTTCCGCTTCAAAAGAAATTGTATTTTGTTGGCTTCCCAGCCACGTTAATATTCGTGGAAATGAATTAGCAGATTCAGAAGCCAAATCTGCATTATCCTTAGTAATAACCAATTTCAAAATTCCTCACTCCGACTTTAAATCAAACGTCTGTCAATACATCAACAACAAATGTCAGTCTGTTTGGGAAACACAAACTTATAATAAATTAAATGAAATCAAACCAAATTTTAACAGCAAATGCACATTCTCTAATCTCAGCAGAAAAGAACAAACAAAAATCACGAGATGTAGACTTGGACACACTAGAATTACTCATTCTTATATTTTAAACAATGAACAAGCTCCATTCTGCATTCCTTGTAACGAACCTTTTACGGTCAAACATTTTCTTGTCACTTGTGCTGAATTTAATTATATTCGCACAAAGTATTTTAATGTAAAAAATATAAAGGAACTTTTTAATATACCAACTCAAAAAATACTCGATTTTCTGAAAGAGATCGGACTTTTTAATAAAATATGATCTGTATTTTAATAACATAAAATCATTGATACTTTATCTTTCTTAAAATGAACTCATCATTCTTAAAATGAACTCATCAATCTTAGATATTTTTAATTTCTAATTAAATAAAATCATCATATAATCATCTTATTAGACGCTATATGCCCTTTTAGGGTTGAGCGTCTATAAACAAAATATCCATCCATCCATCCAAAGTCCTCGACACGTTCAAAAAGAAATAGACCTTGGTTTAATAAAGATGTTAAAAATTCAATAAATAAAAGAAAATCTGCCTTACGAAAGTTCAATAGGCAGCCAACAAAAGAAAATCTAATCCATGCCAAACAAATGCGAGCAAAAGCTCGCAAGACAATAAAAACGGCTAAAAGAACATCTTGGCAGCAATACGTCTCCAAACTTAATTCTAGAACTCCAGCAAAGAAAATATGGGACATGATTCGAAAAATTACTGGCAAAAATAAAAATAACAAGCATGTCCATATTAAATCAAATGGAAATATATGCTCAACGACTAAAGATATTTCCAATGCACTAGGAGAGAATTTTCAGAAAAACTCTTCTAGTGCAAACTATTCCGAAACCTTTCAAAACATAAAACAGGAACAAGAGAAAGAGCATCTAAATTTTACGTCACTAAATCATGAAAAATATAATGTACCATTCACAGCTTCAGAATTATCAGATGCTCTTAATAAATCTCACGATACAGCTGCTGGTCCTGATGACATTCATTATCAAATTCTTAAACATTTACCCGATAACGCTTTAAAAACTTTATTAAATATTTTAAATGATATTTGGATCACTGGAAAATTTCCAAAAGACTGGAGTAAAGCAACGATTATACCTATACCAAAACCAAATAAAGATCATACTGAAGCTACTAACTACAGACCTATTGCTTTGACAAGTTGTTTATGTAAAACAATGGAGAGAATGATTAATGATAGACTGGTTTGGTTCTTGGAATCAAACCAGCTAATAACAAAATATCAAGCTGGATTCAGAAAAAATAACTGTACAAACGATCATTTGATTCGTTTGGAATCCTTTATTCGTGATGCCTTTATTAAAAAAGAACATGTCGTAGCTGTATTTTTTGATCTTGAAAAAGCTTACGATACTACATGGAAACATGGCATCATGAAAGATTTACATAAATTAGGCCTTAAAGGCCGATTACCACTTTTTATTCAAAATTTTTTATCAGATCGAACATTTAATGTTCGAATAGGTAATACGTTATCGGACATATTTAAACAAGAACAAGGTGTACCACAAGGAAGCATTTTATCACCTACCTTGTTTGGCATTAAAATTAACGATATTGTTAAATGTGTGAAAGACCTTGATTGTTCACTTTTTGTTGACGATTTTGGAATATTTATTAGATCGAAAAATATGGAAACCATTGAATTCAAACTACAACGATGTTTAAACAATATAGAAGATTGGGCAACAGAAAATGGTTTCAAATTTTCAAAAACAAAAACTCAATGCGTTCATTTTTGTCAGATACGTCAGCTACATTTAGATCCTCATCTCACGATATACGGTAGTCCAATTCCAGTCGTCAGTGAAGCAAAATTCCTGGGTCTTTTGTTCGATAACAAATTATCTTTTATACCACACATCAAAGCTTTAAAAGCTAAATGTTTAAAAGCTCTTGATATTCTTAAAGTTCTCTCCAGTTCCGACTGGGGAGGAGATCGTACTGTCCTTTTAAATCTCTATAGATCTTTAATTAGATCTAAATTGGATTATGGATCCATAGTTTATGGATCCGCAAGAAAATCTTATTTGAAATCTTTGGATACTATTCATCACCAAGGTTTACGTCTGGCTCTAGGGGCTTTTCGTACTTCCCCCGTCGAAAGTTTATACGCTGAATCAAATGAACCATCATTGTATATAAGAAGAGAGAAATTGTCTCTTCAATATGTTACTAAATTAGCCGCCAATCCACGTAATTCAGCTCATGATTGTGTTTTTAACCCTAAATATGAAAGATTTTACAATAATAAACCAACAGCTATTAAACCCCTTGGCCTGAGAATACAACCGTTACTTGAAGAGGCCAATATCAATATTAAAAATGTTCAGCATTTTTCTTTTCCATCAAAAGAGCCATGGACGTTAAACCCTCCAAAGATTATTTTAGACCTTCATAAAAATAAAAAAACAGAAGTCGAGTCGCATATTTTTAAGAATGAATTTTTAGAAATCAAATCAAATTATAAACATTACCTGTCAATTTATACAGATGGTTCGAAACAAGATGAGAAAGTTGCTTGTTCTGTTATTAGTCCAAATTTTACTGACAGTATCAGATTACCTGATAATAGCTCCATTTTTACCGGTCCCGTGCTGGTCCCGGGCTTAGAATAGGCCAGACGTACCCTCTGCGTGACGTACGAGCCGGCTAAAAGAGGCCGCCCGTGACCACCCGGGCCCTCGAAATAGGTGGCTGCCTTCCGCTTCTGTGGCAGTTGGGTAAAACCCCTAACATAACAGAGCAACCGTCCGTTCAACCGGTATAATTCCAGAATATAGAATTCATTTATTGAAATGCATCTTAAATTGGAAAAAACGAATTTCGCGAGATCTATCCTTTTAAACCTTTCCTATCTCATGTTACTAACATGCTTCATTTGTTTGTGTATCATTCTGTGCCCGTGGGTCGCACATGGGACGAAGATTATAACCTCATCTGTATTTAACATATGTGTTTGTCTTATGTTTGTGTCATTTTTCCGAACTCTAGCATTCTCCACATTAAAAAGTAAGATGCATTTATTATTGTTAGATAAAAAAACTAAACGTTTTTCAAGGTATGAAAGCTACATATCATTTGAAAGCTACATATCATCTAACACAGCTTGTTTGTTTGACTCTCTTTAAAAATGAATCCAAAATGAATCCTTTCTTTAATAAACTGTTTATTTTAAATATGGATCTCCTAATTTGTTAAAAATAACCTTTCAATTTCCCAGACGTTTTCGGCCTCCCTTGTCTGTAGGGAATAAAATCTACAGATCACTTTCCTTCTGTAGTGGATAGGGTGTAATCCCCTATTAAAACAGGAACCACTTGTTTGCCGTGGGTGGCGTCTCGTATGCTGGGAGAGGGGAACCTGATGATTGAGGAAAGCCCAGGGATCTCCAGCTTTTCAACACATCATTTTGGCCCTTATTTCAGATAGAAGAGCGGTCTGGGTTAGATCCGGCCTGGATCAATCGGCTCAGTCGTGCCAAGCTCTAGAAGCGCACAACTTGTTCTTAGCTTCTTTCTCTCTTTCATACGTATCTTTATGGTACCAAACCGGGCTTATTTTTCTCATGTTCCTCTAACTTTAAGTGAGTTTCAATGGGCGGCGGCTGAAGGATCAATTGGTGGGCTTGTATTGGGGCTTTGGCGGAAACCTCTGTGAGTGGAGGCTGTGGATAGGGGGATGAACTCAACTGTTCATAAATTTTTCTATGGAAATTTAGATGAATAGGTGGGAAATCATCTAAGCATGAGGCCGAGCTGAAGACTCTGATCTTGACACCGAGTATAATAGCAATGTAGCCTTGACGTTAGAAATAGGAGATCCATTTCTGTTAAACGTCCCCTTGTAGGGCTCCATGGAGGGTGGGGCGCATAGCTATCGAATCAAAAATTTCATCACCATGGCATCTCGAAAACGATTTCTGGCGTTCGACTCTTCGGAGGACGACACGCAACCGACTACTTTTACTTTCAAGGCAAATGAGAACTTCGCTAAATTTTTAGTGATTTCGAGTAAGGAAGACAAACCAATTACTTCACTGTCTCCTTTCATCATAGAAAAGCAAATAGAATCTTTAATAGGCACTCCAAAAAATGTAAAAAAGTTAAAAAATGGAACTCTTTTGGTCGAAACTAACAGAAAATCTCAAACTGATAATCTCTTGAAAATTACAAAATTCTTTAACATTAATGTCTCTGTCACGGAACATAAAACTCTAAACTGTTGCAAAGGTATTATCCGTGACAGAATGCTAAAACATGAAACTGAAGAAAATATCACAGAATATCTTAACACACAAGGAGTAACAGCTTGCAAACGTTTTAAAATTAAAAAAGATGGAAACTTCATAGAAACAAATACACTTTTACTAACTTTCAACACCACAACTTTACCGAAATCACTAAAAATCTTTTACCGAATTATACCGGTTGAAGTCTACATTCCAAATCCTCTGCGGTGTTTCAACTGTCAGAGGTTTGGACATCATGAAAACGGCTGTCCGGAAGCACCTGGATCAGTATGTGAAAAATGTGGTATGGGTGAATTTGATCACCCTACAAATGCTTGTAAAAATGAAGCCAAGTGTGTGAACTGTCACAAAAACCATCAATCAAAATCAAATCAGTGTGAAATTTGGAAAAAAGAGAAAGAAATCATGAAAATTAAAGTTACACAAAAAATCACTTATTTGGAAGCCAAAAAGATTCAAGAAAATCAACCTGAAATCACCTTTGCAAAAGTTGTTCAATCCCTAAACACTAAACCTGAAACGAAAGAAAGTTCTACCCAGTTTAACGAAAAAGATTCTGTCATCAAAGCAAATTCAAAAGTTATTACTCCTACTGTAAAACCTAAACCTAAACCCACATCTACTCATCAGTCTAGACCACCAACAAAATCTCAAAACAGTTCACAAACACAGCCGACTAAAACAAGTGGATCACAACAGAGATCCAGGTCCAGGACAGCTGACCAGAAAGGAAAAAATGGAAAAGAAAAAGATAAAGATAAAGAACCAAATCCATATAGTAAAGGGGCGTCGGCCGATCCGATCAAGTTGGTCAATCGGTTCGATTCCCTTGAGAACATGGAGTTAGAGACTGACTCCTCCATGTTCTTGCAGTCTCAGAGAAAACAAAAGGATTAAGTTCCTTATTTTCAAATCATCTCTCCATTCATCATGGATAAAAAATCAATTATTCAGTGGAACTGTCGAGGACTAAAAGCAAATTATAACGAAATTTTAATTTTAACAACACTACTTTCTCCGACTGTCTTTTGTCTCCAGGAAACCTTTTTAAAGAATACAGATAATATTAATTTTAAAAATTATAGTTTATATAATCATATCGCAACTGAAAATCAGAAAGCCTCAGGAGGCTCATCTATCCTTGTAAAATCAAATGTTCCTCATAGACAGATAGATATAAATAGTAATTTACAAGCTGTTGCTGTAAATGTCACTCTGTCTAAATCCATAACAATTTGTTCTCTATATCTCCCTCCACACTGTAAATTTTCTAAACACGATTTAGAAAATCTTATAAACCAGTTACCTCGTCCTTATTTATTATTAGGTGACTTTAATAGTCACAGCAAACTATGGGGTTGTCTGGATACAAATGACAAAGGAGAAATAATAGAAAATTTTATTGCAGAAAATGATCTATGTTTATTTAACGATAAACAACCAACTTATCTTCATTCTCCTACAAGAAATTATTTTGCTTTAGATTTGTCTATATGCTCTCCAAATATTTACTTAGATTTTGATTGGTCAGTTTTAGATGACCTTCATGGGAGCGATCATTTTCCAATTAAAATTGAAGAAATTGAATCGACAAATGAAGACCATCATTCCCGATGGAATTTGAATAAAGCAAACTGGGAGAATTTTATAGAGCTATGTAATGAAAAATTAAATCCTGAAATGTTTAAAACAGCAGATGATATACAAGCTTTTACTGATACATTAATTCATGTAGCCGAAAAATGTATTCCAAAGTCCTCGACACGTTCAAAAAGAAATAGACCTTGGTTTAATAAAGATGTTAAAAATTCAATAAATAAAAGAAAATCTGCCTTACAAAAGTTCAATAGGCAGCCAACAAAAGAAAATCTTATCCATGCCAAACAAATGCGAGCAAAAGCTCGCAAGACAATAAAAACGGCTAAAAGAACATCTTGGCAGCAATACGTCTCCAAACTTAATTCTAGAACTCCAGCAAAGAAAATATGGGACATGATTCGAAAAATTACTGGCAAAAATAAAAATAACAAGCATGTCCATATTAAATCAAATGGAAATATATGCTCAACGACTAAAGATATTTCCAATGCACTAGGAGAGAATTTTCAGAAAAACTCTTCTAGTGCAAATTATTCCGAAACCTTTCAAAACATAAAACAGGAACAAGAGAAAGAGCATCTAAATTTTACGTCACTAAATCATGAAAAATATAATGTACCATTCACAGCTTCAGAATTATCAGATGCTCTTAATAAATCTCACGATACAGCTGCTGGTCCTGATGACATCCATTATCAAATTCTTAAACATTTACCCGATAACACTTTAAAAACTTTATTAAATATTTTAAATGATATTTGGATCACTGGAAAATTTCCAAAAGACTGGAGTAAAGCAACGATTATACCTATACCAAAACCAAATAAAGATCATACTGAAGCTACTAACTATAGACCTATTGCTTTGACAAGTTGTTTGTGTAAAACAATGGAGAGAATGATTAATGATAGACTGGTTTGGTTCTTAGAATCAAACCAGCTTATAACAAAATATCAAGCTGGATTCAGAAAAAATAACTGTACAAACGATCATTTGATTCGTTTGGAATCTTTTATTCGTGATGCCTTTGTTAAAAAAGAACATGTCGTAGCTGTATTTTTTGATCTTGAAAAAGCTTACGATACTACATGGAAACATGGCATCATGAAAGATTTACATAAATTAGGCCTTAAAGGCCGATTACCACTTTTTATTCAAAACTTTTTATCAGATCGAACATTTAATGTTCGAATAGGTAATACGTTATCGGACATATTTAAACAAGAACAAGGTGTACCACAGGGAAGCATTTTATCACCTACCTTGTTTGGCATTAAAATTAACGATATTGTTAAATGTGTGAAAGCCCTTGATTGTTCACTTTTTGTTGACGATTTTGGAATATTTATTAGATCGAAAAATATGGAAACCATTGAATTCAAACTACAACGATGTTTAAACAATATAGAAGATTGGGCAACAGAAAATGGTTTCAAATTTTCAAAAACAAAAACTCAATGCGTTCATTTTTGTCAGATACGTCAGCTACATTTAGATCCTCATCTCACCATATACGGTAGTCCAATTCCAGTCGTCAGTGAAGCAAAATTCCTGGGTCTTTTGTTCGATAACAAATTATCTTTTATACCACACATCAAAGCTTTAAAAGCTAAATGTTTAAAAGCTCTTGATATTCTTAAAGTTCTCTCCAGTTCCGACTGGGGAGGAGATCGTACTGTCCTTTTAAATCTCTATAGATCTTTAATTAGATCTAAATTGGATTATGGATCCATAGTTTATGGATCCGCAAGAAAATCTTATTTGAAATCTTTGGATACTATTCATCACCAAGGTTTACGTCTGGCTCTAGGGGCTTTTCGTACTTCCCCCGTCGAAAGTTTATACGCTGAATCAAATGAACCATCATTGTATATAAGAAGAGAGAAATTGTCTCTTCAATATGTTACTAAATTAGCCGCCAATCCACGTAATTCAGCTCATGATTGTGTTTTTAACCCTAAATATGAAAGATTTTACAATAATAAACCAACAGCTATTAAACCCCTTGGCCTGAGAATACAACCGTTACTTGAAGAGGCCAATATCAATATTAAAAATGTTCAGCATTTTTCTTTTCCATCAAAAGAGCCATGGACGTTAAACCCTCCAAAGATTATTTTAGACCTTCATAAAAATAAAAAAACAGAAGTCGAGTCGCATATTTTTAAGAATGAATTTTTAGAAATCAAATCAAATTATAAACATTACCTGTCAATTTATACAGATGGTTCGAAACAAGATGAGAAAGTTGCTTGTTCTGTTATTAGTCCAAATTTTACTGACAGTATCAGATTACCTGATAATAGCTCCATTTTTACCGCCGAAGCCAAGGCAATTGATATTGCACTTTACCATATCAGAGATCAGTCTGAAAAACAGTTTATCATTTATTCAGATTCTCTTTCCGTATTAAAATCTCTTAAAGATTTACACCATAGAAACCCATTAATTCAGCAAATTCTTAAAAAATATTATTATCTTTCCGCTTCAAAAGAAATTGTATTTTGTTGGCTTCCCAGCCACGTTAATATTCGTGGAAATGAATTAGCAGATTCAGAAGCCAAATCTGCATTATCCTTAGTAATAACCAATTTCAAAATTCCTCACTCCGACTTTAAATCAAACGTCTGTCAATACATCAACAACAAATGTCAGTCTGTTTGGGAAACACAAACTTATAATAAATTAAATGAAATCAAACCAAATTTTAACAGCAAATGCACATTTTCTAATCTCAGCAGAAAAGAACAAACAAAAATCACGAGATGTAGACTTGGACACACTAGAATTACTCATTCTTATATTTTAAACAATGAACAAGCTCCATTCTGCATTCCTTGTAATGAACCTTTCACAGTCAAACATTTTCTTATCACTTGTGCTGAATTTAATCACGTTCGCACAAAGTATTTTAATATAAAAACTATAAAGGAACTTTTTGATATGCCAACTCAGAAAATACTCGACTTTCTTAAAGAGATCGGACTTTTTAATAAAATATGATCTGTACTTTTAATCACTTAAAATCATTGATACTTTATCTCTTTAAAATAAACACATCAATCCTAGATATTTTTAAATTTCTCATTAAATAAAATCATCATATAACATAAAACTTATTAGACGCTATATGCCCTTTTAGGGTTGAGCGTCTATAAACAAAATATCCATCCATCCATAAATTAGGCCTTAAAGGCCGATTACCACTTTTTATTCAAAATTTTTTATCAGATCGAACATTTAATGTTCGAATAGGTAATACGTTATCGGACATATTTAAACAAGAACAAGGTGTACCACAGGGAAGCATTTTATCACCTACCTTGTTTGGCATTAAAATTAACGATATTGTTAAATGTGTGAAAGACCTTGATTGTTCACTTTTTGTTGACGATTTTGGAATATTTATTAGATCGAAAAATATGGAAACCATTGAATTCAAACTACAACGATGTTTAAACAATATAGAAGATTGGGCAACAGAAAATGGTTTCAAATTTTCAAAAACAAAAACTCAATGCGTTCATTTTTGTCAGATACGTCAGCTACATTTAGATCCTCATCTCACCATATACGGTAGTCCAATTCCAGTCGTCAGTGAAGCAAAATTCCTGGGTCTTTTGTTCGATAACAAATTATCTTTTATTCCACACATCAAAGCTTTAAAAGCTAAATGTTTAAAAGCTCTTGATATTCTTAAAGTTCTCTCCAGTTCCGACTGGGGAGGAGATCGTACTGTTCTTTTAAATCTTTATAGATCTTTAATTTGATCTAAACTGGATTATGGATCCATAGTTTATGGATCCGCTAGAAAATCTTATTTGAAATCTTTGGATACTATTCATCACCAAGGTTTACGTCTGGCTCTAGGGGCTTTTCGTACTTCCCCCGTCGAAAGTTTATACGCTGAATCAAATGAACCATCATTGTATATAAGAAGAGAGAAATTGTCTCTTCAATATGTTACTAAATTAGCCGCCAATCCACGTAATTCAGCCTATGATTGTGTTTTTAATCCTAAATATGAAAGATTTTACCACAACAAACCAACGGCAATTAAACCCCTTGGCCTGAGAATACAATCGTTACTTGAAGAGGCCAATATCAATATTAAAAATGTTCAGCATTTTTCTTTTCCATCAAAAGAGCCATGGACGTTAAACCCTCCAAAGATTATTTTAGACCTTCATAAAAATAAAAAAACAGAAGTCGAGTCGCATATTTTTAAGAATGAATTTTTAGAAATCAAATCAAATTATAAACATTACCTGTCAATTTATACAGATGGTTCGAAACAAGATGAGAAAGTTGCTTGTTCTGTTATTAGTCCAAATTTTACTGACAGTATCAGATTACCTGATAATAGCTCCATTTTTACCGCCGAAGCCAAGGCAATAGATATTGCACTTTACCATATCAGAGATCAGTCTGAAAAACAGTTTATCATTTATTCAGATTCTCTTTCTGTATTAAAATCTCTTAAAGATTTACACCATACAAACCCATTAATTCAGCAAATTCTAAAAAAATATTATTATCTTTCCGCTTCAAAAGAAATTGTATTTTGTTGGCTTCCCAGCCACGTTAATATTCGTGGAAATGAATTAGCAGATTCAGAAGCCAAATCTGCATTATCCTTAGTAATAACCAATTTCAAAATTCCTCACTCCGACTTTAAATCAAACGTCTGTCAATACATCAACAACAAATGTCAGTCTGTTTGGGAAACACAAACTTATAATAAATTAAATGAAATCAAACCAAATTTTAACAGCAAATGCACATTCTCTAATCTCAGCAGAAAAGAACAAACAAAAATCACGAGATGTAGACTTGGACACACTAGAATTACTCATTCTTATATTTTAAACAATGAACAAGCTCCATTCTGCATTCCTTGTAATGAACCGTTCACAGTCAAACATTTTCTTATCACTTGTGCTGAATTTAACCACATTCGCACAAAGTATTTTAATATAAAAACTATAAAGGAACTTTTTGATATACCAACTCAGAAAATACTCGACTTTCTTAAAGAGATCGGACTTTTTAATAAAATATGATCAGTATTTTTAATCACTTAAAATCATTGATACTTTATCTCTTTAAAATAAATACATCAATCCTAGATATTTTTAAATTTCTCATTAAATAAAATCATCATATAACATAAAACTTATTAGACGCTATATGCCCTTTTAGGGTTGAGCGTCTATAAACAAAATATCCATCCATCCATCCATTTTTACCGCCGAAGCCAAGGCAATTGATATTGCACTTTACCATATCAGAGATCAGTCTGAAAAACAGTTTATCATTTATTCAGATTCTCTTTCTGTATTAAAATCTCTTAAAGATTTACACCATACAAACCCATTAATTCAGCAAATTCTTAAAAAACATTATTATCTTTCCGCTTCAAAAGAAATTGTATTTTGTTGGCTTCCCAGCCACGTTAATATTCGTGGAAATGAATTAGCAGATTCAGAAGCCAAATCTGCATTATCCTTAGTAATAACCAATTTTAAAATTCCTCACTCCGACTTTAAATCAAACGTCTGTCAATACATCAACAACAAATGTCAGTCTGTTTGGGAAACACAAACTTATAATAAATTAAATGAAATCAAACCAAATTTTAACAGCAAATGCACATTCTCTAATCTCAGCAGAAAAGAACAAACAAAAATCACGAGATGTAGACTTGGACACACTAGAATTACTCATTCTTATATTTTAAACAATGAACAAGCTCCATTCTGCATTCCTTGTAACGAACCTTTTACGGTCAAACATTTTCTTGTCACTTGTGCTGAATTTAATTATATTCGCACAAAGTATTTTAATGTAAAAAATATAAAGGAACTTTTTAATATGCCAACTCAAAAAATACTCGATTTTCTGAAAGAGATCGGACTTTTTAATAAAATATGATCTGTATTTTAATAACATAAAATCATTGATACTTTATCTTTCTTAAAATGAACTCATCAATCCTAGATATTTTTAATTTCTCATTAAATAAAATCATCATATAATCATCTTATTAGACGCTATATGCCCTTTTAGGGTTGAGCGTCTATAAACAAAATATCCATCCATCCATCCTATCTCATGTTACTAACATGCTTCATTTGTTTGTGGTCCCGTGCTGGTCCCGGGCTTAGAATAGGCCAGACGTACCCTCTGCGTGACGTACGAGCCGGCTAAAAGAGGCCGCCCGTGACCACCCGGGCCCTCGAAATAGGTGGCTGCCTTCCGCTTCTGTGGCAGTTGGGTAAAACCCCTAACATAACAGAGCAACCGTCCGTTCAACCGGTATAATTCCAGAATATAAAATTCATTTATTGAAATGCATCTTAAATTGGAAAAAAACAAATTTCGCGATATCTATCCTTTTAAACCTTTCCTATCTCATGTTACTAACATGCTTCATTTGTTTGTGTATCATTCTGTGCCCGTGGGTCGCACATGGGACGAAGATTATAACCTCATCTGTATTTAACATGTGTTTGTCTTGTGTTTGTGTCATTTTTTCCGAACTCTAGCATTCTCCACATTAAAAAGTAAGATGCATTTAATATTGTTAGATAAAAAACTAAACGTTTTTCAAGGTATGAAAGCTACATATCATTTGAAAGCTACATATCATCTAACACAGCTTATTTGTTTGACTCTCTTAAAAAATGAATCCAAAATGAATCCTTCTTTTAATAAACTGTTTATTTTAAATATGGATCTCCTAATTTATATTAAAAATAACCTTTCAATTTCCCAGACGTTTTCGGCCTCCCTTGTCTGTAGGGAATAAAATCTACAGATCACTTTCCTTCTGTAGTGGATAGGGTGTAATCCCCTATTAAAACAGGAACCACCTGTTTGCCGTGGGTGGCGTCTCGTATGCTGGGAGAGGGGAACCTGATGATTGAGGAAAGCCCAGGGATCTCCAGCTTTTCAACACATCATTTTGGCCCTTATTTCAGATAGAAGAGCGGTCTGGGTTAGATCCGGCCTGGATCAATCGGCTCGGTCGTGCCAAGCTCTAGAAACGCACAACTTGTTCTTAGCTTCTTTCTCTCTTTCATACGTATCTTTATGGTACCAAACCGGGCTTATTTTTCTCATGTTCCTCTAACTTTAAGTGAGTTTCAATGGGCGGCGGCTGAAGGGTCAATTGGTGGGCTTGTATTGGGGCTTTGGCGGAAACCTCTGTGAGTGGAGGCTGTGGATAGGGGGATGAACTCAACTGTTCATAAATTTTTCTATGGAAATTTAGATGAATAGGTGGGAAATCATCTAAGCATGAGGCCGAGCTGAAGACTCTGATCTTGACACCGAGTATAATAGCAATGTAGCCTTGACGTTAGAAATAGGAGATCCATTTCTGTTAAACGTCCCCTTGTAGGGCTCCATGGAGGGTGGGGCGCATAACTATCGAATCAAAAATTTCATCACCATGGCATCTCGAAAACGATTTCTGGCGTTCGACTCTTCGGAGGACGACACGCAACCGACTACATTTACATTCAAAGCTAATGAGAACTTCGCTAAATTTTTAGTGATTTCGAGTAAAGAGGACAAACCTATTACTTCACTGTCACCTTTCATTATAGAAAAGCAAATAGAATCAATTATAGGCACTCCAAAAAATGTAAAAAAATTAAAAAATGGAACTCTTTTGGTCGAAACTAACAGAAAATCTCAAACTGATAATCTCTTGAAAATTACAAAATTCTTTAACATTAATGTCTCTGTCACGGAACATAAAACTCTAAACAGTTGCAAAGGTATTATCCGTGACAGAATGCTAAAACATGAAACTGAAGAAAATATCACAGAATATCTTAACACACAAGGAGTAACAGCTTGCAAACGTTTTAAAATTAAAAAAGATGGAAACTTTATAGAAACAAATACACTTTTACTAACTTTCAACACCACAACTTTACCGAAATCACTAAAAATCTTTTACCGAATTATACCGGTTGAAGTCTACATTCCAAATCCTCTGCGGTGTTTCAACTGTCAGAGGTTTGGACATCATGAAAACGGCTGTCCGGAAGCACCTGGATCAGTATGTGAAAAATGTGGTATGGGTGAATTTGATCACCCTACAAATGCTTGTAAAAATGAAGCCAAGTGTGTGAACTGTCACAAAAACCATCAATCAAAATCAAATCAGTGTGAAATTTGGAAAAAAGAGAAAGAAATCATGAAAATTAAAGTTACACAAAAAATCACTTATTTGGAAGCCAAAAAGATTCAAGAAAATCAACCTGAAATCACCTTTGCAAAAGTTGTTCAATCCCTAAACACTAAACCTGAAACCAAAGAAAGTTCTACCCAGTTTAACGAAAAAGATTCTGTCATCAAAGCAAATTCAAAAGTTATTACTCCTACTGTAAAACCTAAACCTAAACCCACATCTACTCATCAGTCTAGACCACCAACAAAATCTCAAAACAGTTCACAAACACAGCCGACTAAAACAAGTGGATCACAACAGAGATCCAGGTCCAGGACGTCCCGTGCTGGTCCCGGGCTTAGAATAGGCCAGACGTACCCTCTGCGTGACGTACGAGCCGGCTAAAAGAGGCCGCCCGTGACCACCCGGGCCCTCGAAATAGGTGGCTGCCTTCCGCTTCTGTGGCAGTTGGGTAAAACCCCTAACATAACAGAGCAACCGTCCGTTCAACCGGTATAATTCCAGAATATAAAATTCATTTATTGAAATGCATCTTAAATTGGAAAAAACAAATTTCGCGAGATGTATCCTTTTAAACCTTTCCTATCTCATGTTACTAACATGCTTCATTTGTTTGTGTATCATTCTGTGCCCGTGGGTCGCACATGGGACGAAGATTATAACCTCATCTGTATTTAACATATGTGTTTGTCTTGTGTTTGTGTCATTTTTCCGAACTCTAGCATTCTCCACATTAAAAAAGATGCATTTAATATTGTTAGATAAAAAAAACTAAACGTTTTTCAAGGTATGAAAGCTACATATCATTTGAAAGCTACATATCATCTAACACAGCTTGTTTGTTTGACTCTACTAAAAATGAATCCAAAATGAATCCTCTTTCTTTAATAAACTGTTTATTTTAAATATGGATCTCCTAATTTATATTAAAAATAACCTTACAATTTCCCAGACGTTTTCGGCCTCCTTTGTCTGTAGGGAATAAAATCTACAGATCACTTTCCTTCTGTAGTGGATAGGGTGTAATCCCCTATTAAAACAGGAACCACCTGTTTGCCGTGGGTGGCGTCTCGTATGCTGGGAGAGGGGAACCTGATGATTGAGGAAAGCCCAGGGATCTCCAGCTTTTCAACACATCATTTTGGCCCTTATTTCAGATAGAAGAGCGGTCTGGGTTAGATCCGGCCTGGATCAATCGGCTCAGTCGTGCCAAGCTCTAGAAGCGCACAACTTGTTCTTAGCTTCTTTCTCTCTTTCATACGTATCTTTATGGTACCAAACCGGGCTTATTTTTCTCATGTTCCTCTAACTTTAAGCGAGTTTCAATGGGCGGCGGCTGAAGGGTCAATTGGTGGGCTTGTATTGGGGCTTTGGCGGAAACCTCTGTGAGTGGAGGCTGTGGATAGGGGGATGAACTCAACTGTTCATAAATTTTTCTATGGAAATTTAGATGAATAGGTGGGAAATCATCTAAGCATGAGGCCGAGCTGAAGACTCTGATCTTGACACCGAGTATAATAGCAATGTAGCCTTGACGTTAGAAATAGGAGATCCATTTCTGTTAAACGTCCCCTTGTAGGGCTCCATGGAGGGTGGGGCGCATAGCTATCGAATCAAAAATTTCATCACCATGGCATCTCGAAAACGATTTCTGGCGTTCGACTCTTCGGAGGACGACACGCAACCGACTACATTTACATTCAAAGCTAATGAGAACTTCGCTAAATTTTTAGTGATTTCGAGTAAAGAGGACAAACCTATTACTTCACTGTCACCTTTCATTATAGAAAAGCAAATAGAATCAATTATAGGCACTCCAAAAAATGTAAAAAAATTAAAAAATGGAACTCTTTTGGTCGAAACTAACAGAAAATCTCAAACTGATAATCTCTTGAAAATTACAAAATTCTTTAACATTAATGTCTCTGTCACGGAACATAAAACTCTAAACAGTTGCAAAGGTATTATCCGTGACAGAATGCTAAAACATGAAACTGAAGAAAATATCACAGAATATCTTAACACACAAGGAGTAACAGCTTGCAAACGTTTTAAAATTAAAAAAGATGGAAACTTTATAGAAACAAATACACTTTTACTAACTTTCAACACCACAACTTTACCGAAATCACTAAAAATATTTTACCGAATTATACCGGTTGAAGTCTACATTCCAAATCCTCTGCGGTGTTTCAACTGTCAGAGGTTTGGACATCATGAAAACGGCTGTCCGGAAGCACCTGGATCAGTATGTGAAAAATGTGGTATGGGTGAATTTGATCACCCTACAAATGCTTGTAAAAATGAAGCCAAGTGTGTGAACTGTCACAAAAACCATCAATCAAAATCAAATCAGTGTGAAATTTGGAAAAAAGAGAAAGAAATCATGAAAATTAAAGTTACACAAAAAATCACTTATTTGGAAGCCAAAAAGATTCAAGAAAATCAACCTGAAATCACCTTTGCAAAAGTTGTTCAATCCCTAAACACTAAACCTGAAACCAAAGAAAGTTCTACCCAGTTTAACGAAAAAGATTCTGTCATCAAAGCAAATTCAAAAGTTATTACTCCTACTGTAAAACCTAAACCTAAACCCACATCTACTCATCAGTCTAGACCACCAACAAAATCTCAAAACAGTTCACAAACACAGCCGACTAAAACAAGTGGATCACAACAGAGATCCAGGTCCAGGACAGCTGACCAGAAAGAAAAAAATGGAAAAGAAAAAGATAAAGATAAAGCACCAAATCCATATAGTAAAGGGGCGTCGGCCGATCCGATCAAGTTGGTCAATCGGTTCGATTCCCTTGAGAACATGGAGTTAGAGACTGACTCCTCCATGTTCTTGCAGTCTCAGAGAAAACAAAAGGATTAAGTTCCTTATTTTCAAATCATCTCTCCATTCATCATGGATAAAAAATCAATTATTCAGTGGAACTGTCGAGGACTAAAAGCAAATTATAACGAAATTTTAATTTTAACAACACTACTTTCTCCGACTGTCTTTTGTCTCCAGGAAACCTTTTTAAAGAATACAGATAATATTAATTTTAAAAATTATAGTTTATATAATCATATCGCAACTGAAAATCAGAAAGCCTCAGGAGGCTCATCTATCCTTGTAAAATCAAATGTTCCTCATAGACAGATAGATATAAATAGTAATTTACAAGCTGTTGCTGTAAATGTCACTCTGTCTAAATCCATAACAATTTGTTCTCTATATCTCCCTCCACACTGTAAATTTTCTAAACACGATTTAGAAAATCTTATAAACCAGTTACCTCGTCCTTATTTATTATTAGGTGACTTTAATAGTCACAGCAAACTATGGGGTTGTCTGGATACAAATGACAAAGGAGAAATAATAGAAAATTTTATTGCAGAAAATGATCTATGTTTATTTAACGATAAACAACCAACTTATCTTCATTCTCCTACAAGAAATTATTTTGCTTTAGATTTGTCTATATGCTCTCCAAATATTTACTTAGATTTTGATTGGTCAGTTTTAGATGACCTTCATGGGAGCGACCATTTTCCAATTAAAATTGAAGAAATTGAATCGACAAATGAAGACCATCATTCCCGATGGAATTTGAATAAAGCAAACTGGGAGAATTTTATAGAGCTATGTAATGAAAAATTAAATCCTGAAATGTTTAAAACAGCAGATGATATACAAGCTTTTACTGATACATTAATTCATGTAGCCGAAAAATGTATTCCAAAGTCCTCGACACGTTCAAAAAGAAATAGACCTTGGTTTAATAAAGATGTTAAAAATTCAATAAATAAAAGAAAATCTGCCTTACGAAAGTTCAATAGGCAGCCAACAAAAGAAAATCTAATCCATGCCAAACAAATGCGAGCTAAAGCTCGCAAGACAATAAAAACGGCTAAAAGAACATCTTGGCAGCAATACGTCTCCAAACTTAATTCTAGAACTCCAGCAAAGAAAATATGGGACATGATTCGAAAAATTACTGGCAAAAATAAAAATAACAAACATGTCCATATTAAATCAAATGGAAATATATGCTCAACGACTAAAGATATTTCCAATGCACTAGGAGAGAATTTTCAGAAAAACTCTTCTAGTGCAAACTATTCCGAAACCTTTCAAAACATAAAACAGGAACGAGAGAAAGAGCATCTAAATTTTACGTCACTAAATCATGAAAAATATAATGTACCATTCACAGCTTCAGAATTATTAGATGCTCTTCATAAATCTCACGATACAGCTGCTGGTCCTGATGACATTCATTATCAAATTCTTAAACATTTACCCGATAACGCTTTAAAAACTTTATTAAATATTTTAAATGATATTTGGATCACTGGAAAATTTCCAAAAGACTGGAGTAAAGCAACGATTATACCTATACCAAAACCAAATAAAGATCATACTGAAGCTACTAACTACAGACCTATTGCTTTGACAAGTTGTTTATGTAAAACAATGGAGAGAATGATTAATGATAGACTGGTTTGGTTCTTGGAATCAAACCAGCTAATAACAAAATATCAAGCTGGATTCAGAAAAAATAACTGTACAAACGATCATTTGATTCGTTTGGAATCCTTTATTCGTGATGCCTTTATTAAAAAAGAACATGTCGTAGCTGTATTTTTTGATCTTGAAAAAGCTTACGATACTACATGGAAACATGGCATCATGAAAGATTTACATAAATTAGGCCTTAAAGGCCGATTACCACTTTTTATTCAAAATTTTTTATCAGATCGAACATTTAATGTTCGAATAGGTAATACGTTATCGGACATATTTAAACAAGAACAAGGTGTACCACAGGGAAGCATTTTATCACCTACCTTGTTTGGCATTAAAATTAACGATATTGTTAAATGTGTGAAAGACCTTGATTGTTCACTTTTTGTTGACGATTTTGGAATATTTATTAGATCGAAAAATATGGAAACCATTGAATTCAAACTACAACGATGTTTAAACAATATAGAAGATTGGGCAACAGAAAATGGTTTCAAATTTTCAAAAACAAAAACTCAATGCGTTCATTTTTGTCAGATACGTCAGCTACATTTAGATCCTCATCTCACCATATACGGTAGTCCAATTCCAGTCGTCAGTGAAGCAAAATTCCTGGGTCTTTTGTTCGATAACAAATTATCTTTTATTCCACACATCAAAGCTTTAAAAGCTAAATGTTTAAAAGCTCTTGATATTCTTAAAGTTCTCTCCAGTTCCGACTGGGGAGGAGATCGTACTGTTCTTTTAAATCTTTATAGATCTTTAATTTGATCTAAACTGGATTATGGATCCATAGTTTATGGATCCGCTAGAAAATCTTATTTGAAATCTTTGGATACTATTCATCACCAAGGTTTACGTCTGGCTCTAGGGGCTTTTCGTACTTCCCCCGTCGAAAGTTTATACGCTGAATCAAATGAACCATCATTGTATATAAGAAGAGAGAAATTGTCTCTTCAATATGTTAGTAAATTAGCCGCCAATCCACGTAATTCAGCTCATGATTGTGTTTTTAACCCTAAATATGAAAGATTTTACAATAATAAACCAACAGCTATTAAACCCCTTGGCCTGAGAATACAACCGTTACTTGAAGAGGCCAATATCAATATTAAAAATGTTCAGCATTTTTCTTTTCCATCAAAAGAGCCATGGACGTTAAACCCTCCAAAGATTATTTTAGACCTTCATAAAAATAAAAAAACAGAAGTCGAGTCGCATATTTTTAAGAATGAATTTTTAGAAATCAAATCAAATTATAAACATTACCTGTCAATTTATACAGATGGTTCGAAACAAGATGAGAAAGTTGCTTGTTCTGTTATTAGTCCAAATTTTACTGACAGTATCAGATTACCTGATAATAGCTCCATTTTTACCGCCGAAGCCAAGGCAATTGATATTGCACTTTACCATATCAGAGATCAGTCTGAAAAACAGTTTATCATTTATTCAGATTCTCTTTCTGTATTAAAATCTCTTAAAGATTTACACCATAGAAACCCATTAATTCAGCAAATTCTTAAAAAATATTATTATCTTTCCGCTTCAAAAGAAATTGTATTTTGTTGGCTTCCCAGCCACGTTAATATTCGTGGAAATGAATTAGCAGATTCAGAAGCCAAATCTGCATTATCCTTAGTAATAACCAATTTCAAAATTCCTCACTCCGACTTTAAATCAAACGTCTGTCAATACATCAACAACAAATGTCAGTCTGTTTGGGAAACACAAACTTATAATAAATTAAATGAAATCAAACCAAATTTTAACAGCAAATGCACATTCTCTAATCTCAGCAGAAAAGAACAAACAAAAATCACGAGATGTAGACTTGGACACACTAGAATTACTCATTCTTATATTTTAAACAATGAACAAGCTCCATTCTGCATTCCTTGTAACGAACCTTTTACGGTCAAACATTTTCTTGTCACTTGTGCTGAATTTAATTATATTCGCACAAAGTATTTT
Source organism: Anodontia alba (assembly GCA_964016985.1). NCBI lineage: Eukaryota > Metazoa > Mollusca > Bivalvia > Lucinida > Lucinidae > Anodontia > Anodontia alba. The sequence goes on from OZ024830.1 coordinate 69,286,870, forward strand.
AATGTAAAAAATATAAAGGAACTTTTTAATATGCCAACTCAAAAAATACTCGATTTTCTGAAAGAGATCGGACTTTTTAATAAAATATGATCTGTATTTTAATAACATAAAATCATTGATACTTTATCTTTCTTAAAATGAACTCATCAATCCTAGATATTTTTAATTTCTCATTAAATAAAATCATCATATAATATTCATCTTATTAGACGCTATATGCCCTTTTAGGGTTGAGCGTCTATAAACAAAATATCCATCCATCCAGGTCCAGGACAGCTGACCAGAAAGAAAAAAATGGAAAAGAAAAAGATAAAGATAAAGCACCAAATCCATATAGTAAAGGGGCGTCGACCGATCCGATCAAGTTGGTCAATCGGTTCGATTCCCTTGAGAACATGGAGTTAGAGACTGACTCCTCCATGTTCTTGCAGTCTCAGAGAAAACAAAAGGATTAAGTTCCTTATTTTCAAATCATCTCTCCATTTATCATGGATAAAAAATCAATTATTCAGTGGAACTGTCGAGGACTAAAAGCAAATTATAACGAAATTTTAATTTTAACAACACTACTTTCTCCGACTGTCTTTTGTCTCCAGGAAACCTTTTTAAAAAATACAGATAATATTAATTTTAAAAATTATAGTTTATATAATCATATCGCAACTGAAAATCAGAAAGCCTCAGGAGGCTCATCTATCCTTGTAAAATCAAATGTTCCTCATAGACAGATAGATATAAATAGTAATTTACAAGCTGTTGCTGTAAATGTCACTCTGTCTAAATCCATAACAATTTGTTCTCTATATCTCCCTCCACACTGTAAATTTTCTAAACACGATTTAGAAAATCTTATAAACCAGTTACCTCGTCCTTATTTATTATTAGGTGACTTTAATAGTCACAGCAAACTATGGGGTTGTCTGGATACTAATGACAAAGGAGAAATAATAGAAAATTTTATTGCAGAAAATGATCTATGTTTATTTAACGATAAACAACCAACTTATCTTCATTCTCCTACAAGAAATTATTTTGCTTTAGATTTGTCTATATGCTCTCCAAATATTTACTTAGATTTTGATTGGTCAGTTTTAGATGACCTTCATGGGAGCGATCATTTTCCAATTAAAATTGAAGAAATTGAATCGACAAATGAAGACCATCATTCCCGATGGAATTTGAATAAAGCAAACTGGGAGAATTTTATAGAGCTATGTAATGAAAAATTAAATCCTGAAACGTTTAAAACAGCAGATGATATACAAGCTTTTACTGATACATTAATTCATGTAGCCGAAAAATGTATTCCAAAGTCCTCGACACGTTCAAAAAGAAATAGACCTTGGTTTAATAAAGATGTTAAAAATTCAATAAATAAAAGAAAATCTGCCTTACGAAAGTTCAATAGGCAGCCAACAAAAGAAAATCTAATCCATGCCAAACAAATGCGAGCAAAAGCTCGCAAGACAATAAAAACGGCTAAAAGAACATCTTGGCAGCAATACGTCTCCAAACTTAATTCTAGAACTCCAGCAAAGAAAATATGGGACATGATTCGAAAAATTACTGGCAAAAATAAAAATAACAAGCATGTCCATATTAAATCAAATGGAAATATATGTTCAACGACTAAAGATATTTCCAATGCACTAGGGGAGAATTTTCAGAAAAACTCTTCTAGTGCAAATTATTCCGAAACCTTTCAAAACATAAAACAGGAACGAGAGAAAGAGCATCTAAATTTTACGTCACTAAATCATGAAAAATATAATGTACCATTCACAGCTTCAGAATTATTAGATGCTCTTCATAAATCTCATGATACAGCTGCTGGTCCTGATGACATTCATTATCAAATTCTTAAACATTTACCCGATAATGCTTTAAAAACTTTATTAAATATTTTAAATGATATTTGGATCACTGGAAAATTTCCAAAAGACTGGAGTAAAGCAACGATTATACCTATACCAAAACCAAATAAAGATCATACTGAAGCTACTAACTACAGACCTATTGCTTTGACAAGTTGTTTATGTAAAACAATGGAGAGAATGATTAATGATAGGCTGGTTTGGTTCTTGGAATCAAACCAGCTAATAACAAAATATCAAGCTGGATTCAGAAAAAATAACTGTACAAACGATCATTTGATCCGTTTGGAATCCTTTATTCGTGATGCCTTTATTAAAAAAGAACATGTCGTAGCTGTATTTTTTGATCTTGAAAAAGCTTACGATACTACATGGAAACATGGCATCATGAAAGATTTACATAAATTAGGCCTTAAAGGCCGATTACCACTTTTTATTCAAAATTTTTTATCAGATCGAACATTTAATGTTCGAATAGGTAATACGTTATCGGACATATTTAAACAAGAACAAGGTGTACCACAGGGAAGCATTTTATCACCTACCTTGTTTGGCATTAAAATTAACGATATTGTTAAATGTGTGAAAGACCTTGATTGTTCACTTTTTGTTGACGATTTTGGAATATTTATTAGATCGAAAAATATGGAAACCATTGAATTCAAACTACAACGATGTTTAAACAATATAGAAGATTGGGCAACAGAAAATGGTTTCAAATTTTCAAAAACAAAAACTCAGTGCGTTCATTTTTGTCAAATACGTCAGCTACATTTAGATCCTCATCTTACCATATACGGTAGTCCTATTCCAGTCGTCAGTGAAGCAAAATTCCTGGGTCTTTTGTTCGATAACAAATTATCTTTTATACCACACATCAAAGCTTTAAAAGCTAAATGTCTTAAAGCTCTTGATATTCTTAAAGTTCTCTCCAGTTCCGACTGGGGAGGAGATCGTACTGTTCTTTTAAATCTCTATAGATCTTTAATTAGATCTAAATTGGATTATGGATCCATAGTTTATGGATCCGCAAGAAAATCTTATTTGAAATCTTTGGATACTATTCATCACCAAGGTTTACGTCTGGCTCTAGGGGCTTTTCGTACTTCCCCCGTCGAAAGTTTATACGCTGAATAAATGAACCATCATTGTATATAAGAAGAGAGAAATTGTCTCTTCAATATGTTACTAAATTAGCCGCCAATCCACGTAATTCAGCTCATGATTGTGTTTTTAACCCTAAATATGAAAGATTTTACAATAATAAACCAACAGCTATTAAACCCCTTGGCCTGAGAATACAACCGTTACTTGAAGAGGCCAATATCAATATTAAAAATGTTCAGCATTTTTCTTTTCCATCAAAAGAGCCATGGACGTTAAACCCTCCAAAGATTATTTTAGACCTTCATAAAAATAAAAAAACAGAAGTCGAGTCGCATATTTTTAAGAATGAATTTTTAGAAATCAAATCAAATTATAAACATTACCTGTCAATTTATACAGATGGTTCGAAACAAGATGAGAAAGTTGCTTGTTCTGTTATTAGTCCAAATTTTACTGACAGTATCAGATTACCTGATAATAGCTCCATTTTTACCGCCGAAGCCAAGGCAATTGATATTGCACTTTACCATATCAGAGATCAGTCTGAAAAACAGTTTATCATTTATTCAGATTCTCTTTCTGTATTAAAATCTCTTAAAGATTTACACCATAGAAACCCATTAATTCAGCAAATTCTTAAAAAATATTATTATCTTTCCGCTTCAAAAGAAATTGTATTTTGTTGGCTTCCCAGCCACGTTAATATTCGTGGAAATGAATTAGCAGATTCAGAAGCCAAATCTGCATTATCCTTAGTAATAACCAATTTCAAAATTCCTCACTCCGACTTTAAATCAAACGTCTGTCAATACATCAACAACAAATGTCAGTCTGTTTGGGAAACACAAACTTATAATAAATTAAATGAAATCAAACCAAATTTTAACAGCAAATGCACATTCTCTAATCTCAGCAGAAAAGAACAAACAAAAATCACGAGATGTAGACTTGGACACACTAGAATTACTCATTCTTATATTTTAAACCATGAACAAGCTCCATTCTGCATTCCTTGTAATGAACCTTTCACAGTCAAACATTTTCTTATCACTTGTGCTGAATTTAATCACATTCGCACAAAGTATTTTAATATAAAAACTATAAAGGAACTTTTTGATATGCCAACTCAGAAAATACTCGACTTTCTTAAAGAGATCGGACTTTTTAATAAAATATGATCAGTATTTTTAATCACTTAAAATCATTGATACTTTATCTCTTTAAAATAAATACATCAATCCTAGATATTTTTAAATTCTCATTAAATAAAATCATCATATAACATAAAACTTATTAGACGCTATATGCCCTTTTAGGGTTGAGCGTCTATAAACAAAATATCCATCCATCCATCATTTGTTTGTGTATCATCCTGTGCCCGTGGGTCGCACATGGGACGAAGATTATAACCTCATCTGTATTTAACATATGTGTTTGTATTGTGTTTGTGTCATTTTTCCGAACTCTAGCATTCTCCACATTAAAAAAATAAGATGCATTTAATATTGTTAGATAAAAAACTAAACGTTTTTCAAGGTATGAAAGCTACATATCATTTGAAAGCTACATATCATCTAACACGGCTTGTTTATTTGACTCCCTTAAAAAATGAATACTTCTTTCTAAAATAAACTGTTTATTTTAAATATGGATCTCCTAATGTTAAAAATAACCTTTCAATTTCCCAGACGTTTTCGGCCTCCCTTGTCTGTAGGGAATAAAATCTACAGATCACTTTCCTTCTGTAGTGGATAGGGTGTAATCCCCTATTAAAACAGGAACCACCTGTTTGCCGTGGGTGGCGTCTCGTATGCTGGGAGAGGGGAACCTGATGATTGAGGAAAGCCCAGGGATCTCCAGCTTTTCAACACATCATTTTGGCCCTTATTTCAGATAGAAGAGCGGTCTGGGTTAGATCCGGCCTGGATCAATCGGCTCAGTCGTGCCAAGCTCTAGAAGCGCACAATTTCTTCTTAGCTTCTTTCTCTCTTTCATACGTATCTTTATGGTACCAAACCGGGCTTATTTTTCTCATGTTCCTCTAACTTTAAGTGAGTTTCAATGGGCGGCGGCTGAAGGGTCAATTGGTGGGCTTGTATTGGGGCTTTGGCGGAAACCTCTGTGAGTGGAGGCTGTGGATAGGGGGATGAACTCAACTGTTCATAAATTTTTCTATGGAAATTTAGATGAATAGATGGGAAATCATCTAAGCATGAGGCCGAGCTGAAGACTCTGATCTTGACACCGAGTATAATAGCAATGTAGCCTTGACGTTAGAAATAGGAGATCCATTTCTGTTAAACGTCCCCTTGTAGGGCTCCATGGAGGGTGGGGCGCATAGCTATCGAATCAAAAATTTCATCACCATGGCATCTCGAAAACGATTTCTGGCGTTCGACTCTTCGGAGGACGACACGCAACCGACTACTTTTACTTTCAAAGCAAATGAGAACTTCGCTAAATTTTTAGTGATTTCGAGTAAAGAGGACAAACCTATTACTTCACTGTCACCTTTCATTATAGAAAAGCAAATAGAATCAATTATAGGCACTCCAAAAAATGTAAAAAAATTAAAAAATGGAACTCTTTTGGTCGAAACTAACAGAAAATCTCAAACTGATAATCTCTTGAAAATTACAAAATTCTTTAACATTAATGTCTCTGTCACGGAACATAAAACTCTAAACAGTTGCAAAGGTATTATCCGTGACAGAATGCTAAAACATGAAACTGAAGAAAATATCACAGAATATCTTAACACACAAGGAGTAACAGCTTGCAAACGTTTTAAAATTAAAAAAGATGGAAACTTTATAGAAACAAATACACTTTTACTAACTTTCAACACCACAACTTTACCGAAATCACTAAAAATCTTTTACCGAATTATACCGGTTGAAGTCTACATTCCAAATCCTCTGCGGTGTTTCAACTGTCAGAGGTTTGGACATCATGAAAACGGCTGTCCGGAAGCACCTGGATCAGTATGTGAAAAATGTGGTATGGGTGAATTTGATCACCCTACAAATGCTTGTAATAATGAAGCCAAGTGTGTGAACTGTCACAAAAACCATCAATCAAAATCAAATCAGTGTGAAATTTGGAAAAAAGAGAAAGAAATCATGAAAATTAAAGTTACACAAAAAATCACTTATTTGGAAGCCAAAAAGATTCAAGAAAATCAACCTGAAATCACCTTTGCAAAAGTTGTTCAATCCCTAAACACTAAACCTGAAACCAAAGAAAGTTCTACCCAGTTTAACGAAAAAGATTCTGTCATCAAAGCAAATTCAAAAGTTATTACTCCTACTGTAAAACCTAAACCTAAACCCACATCTACTCATCAGTCTAGACCACCAACAAAATCTCAAAACAGTTCACAAACACAGCCGACTAAAACAAGTGGATCACAACAGAGATCCAGGTCCAGGACAGCTGACCAGAAAGGAAAAAATGGAAAAGAAAAAGATAAAGATAAAGAACCAAATCCATATAGTAAAGGGGCGTCGGCCGATCCGATCAAGTTGGTCAATCGGTTCGATTCCCTTGAGAACATGGAGTTAGAGACTGACTCCTCCATGTTCTTACAGTCTCAGAGAAAACAAAAGGATTAAGTTCCTTATTTTCAAATCATCTCTCCATTCATCATGGATAAAAAATCAATTATTCAGTGGAACTGTCGAGGACTAAAAGCAAATTATAACGAAATTTTAATTTTAACAACACTACTTTCTCCGACTGTCTTTTGTCTCCAGGAAACCTTTTTAAAGAATACAGATAATATTAATTTTAAAAATTATAGTTTATATAATCATATCGCAACTGAAAATCAGAAAGCCTCAGGAGGCTCATCTATCCTTGTAAAATCAAATGTTCCTCATAGACAGATAGATATAAATAGTAATTTACAAGCTGTTGCTGTAAATGTCACTCTGTCTAAATCCATAACAATTTGTTCTCTATATCTCCCTCCACACTGTAAATTTTCTAAACACGATTTAGAAAATCTTATAAACCAGTTACCTCGTCCTTATTTATTATTAGGTGACTTTAATAGTCACAGCAAACTATGGGGTTGTCTGGATACAAATGACAAAGGAGAAATAATAGAAAATTTTATTGCAGAAAATGATCTATGTTTATTTAACGATAAACAACCAACTTATCTTCATTCTCCTACAAGAAATTATTTTGCTTTAGATTTGTCTATATGCTCTCCAAATATTTACTTAGATTTTGATTGGTCAGTTTTAGATGACCTTCATGGGAGCGATCATTTTCCAATTAAAATTGAAGAAATTGAATCGACAAATGAAGACCATCATTCCCGATGGAATTTGAATAAAGCAAACTGGGAGAATTTTATAGAGCTATGTAATGAAAAATTAAATCCTGAAATGTTTAAAACAGCAGATGATATACAAGCTTTTACTGATACATTAATTCATGTAGCCGAAAAATGTATTCCAAAGTCCTCGACACGTTCAAAAAGAAATAGACCTTGGTTTAATAAAGATGTTAAAAATTCAATAAATAAAAGAAAATCTGCCTTACGAAAGTTCAATAGGCAGCCAACAAAAGAAAATCTAATCCATGCCAAACAAATGCGAGCTAAAGCTCGCAAGACAATAAAAACGGCTAAAAGAACATCTTGGCAGCAATACGTCTCCAAACTTAATTCTAGAACTCCAGCAAAGAAAATATGGGACATGATTCGAAAAATTACTGGCAAAAATAAAAATAACAAACATGTCCATATTAAATCAAATGGAAATATATGCTCAACGACTAAAGATATTTCCAATGCACTAGGAGAGAATTTTCAGAAAAACTCTTCTAGTGCAAACTATTCCGAAACCTTTCAAAACATAAAACAGGAACGAGAGAAAGAGCATCTAAATTTTACGTCACTAAATCATGAAAAATATAATGTACCATTCACAGCTTCAGAATTATTAGATGCTCTTCATAAATCTCACGATACAGCTGCTGGTCCTGATGACATTCATTATCAAATTCTTAAACATTTACCCGATAACGCTTTAAAAACTTTATTAAATATTTTAAATGATATTTGGATCACTGGAAAATTTCCAAAAGACTGGAGTAAAGCAACGATTATACCTATACCAAAACCAAATAAAGATCATACTGAAGCTACTAACTACAGACCTATTGCTTTGACAAGTTGTTTATGTAAAACAATGGAGAGAATGATTAATGATAGACTGGTTTGGTTCTTGGAATCAAACCAGCTAATAACAAAATATCAAGCTGGATTCAGAAAAAATAACTGTACAAACGATCATTTGATTCGTTTGGAATCCTTTATTCGTGATGCCTTTATTAAAAAAGAACATGTCGTAGCTGTATTTTTTGATCTTGAAAAAGCTTACGATACTACATGGAAACATGGCATCATGAAAGATTTACATAAATTAGGCCTTAAAGGCCGATTACCACTTTTTATTCAAAATTTTTTATCAGATCGAACATTTAATGTTCGAATAGGTAATACGTTATCGGACATATTTAAACAAGAACAAGGTGTACCACAGGGAAGCATTTTATCACCTACCTTGTTTGGCATTAAAATTAACGATATTGTTAAATGTGTGAAAGACCTTGATTGTTCACTTTTTGTTGACGATTTTGGAATATTTATTAGATCGAAAAATATGGAAACCATTGAATTCAAACTACAACGATGTTTAAACAATATAGAAGATTGGGCAACAGAAAATGGTTTCAAATTTTCAAAAACAAAAACTCAATGCGTTCATTTTTGTCAGATACGTCAGCTACATTTAGATCCTCATCTCACCATATACGGTAGTCCAATTCCAGTCGTCAGTGAAGCAAAATTCCTGGGTCTTTTGTTCGATAACAAATTATCTTTTATACCACACATCAAAGCTTTAAAAGCTAAATGTTTAAAAGCTCTTGATATTCTTAAAGTTCTCTCCAGTTCCGACTGGGGAGGAGATCGTACTGTCCTTTTAAATCTCTATAGATCTTTAATTAGATCTAAATTGGATTATGGATCCATAGTTTATGGATCCGCAAGAAAATCTTATTTGAAATCTTTGGATACTATTCATCACCAAGGTTTACGTCTGGCTCTAGGGGCTTTTCGTACTTCCCCCGTCGAAAGTTTATACGCTGAATCAAATGAACCATCATTGTATATAAGAAGAGAGAAATTGTCTCTTCAATATGTTACTAAATTAGCCGCCAATCCACGTAATTCAGCTCATGATTGTGTTTTTAACCCTAAATATGAAAGATTTTACAATAATAAACCAACAGCTATTAAACCCCTAGGCCTGAGAATACAACCGTTACTTAAAGAGGCCAATATCAATATTAAAAATGTTCAGCATTTTTCTTTTCCATCAAAAGAGCCATGGACGTTAAACCCTCCAAAGATTATTTTAGACCTTCATAAAAATAAAAAAACAGAATTCGAGTCGCATATTTTTAAGAATGAATTTTTAGAAATCAAATCAAATTATAAACATTACCTGTCAATTTATACAGATGGTTCGAAACAAGATGAGAAAGTTGCTTGTTCTGTTATTAGTCCAAATTTTACTGACAGCATCAGATTACCTGATAATAGCTCCATTTTTACCGCCGAAGCCAAGGCAATAGATATTGCACTTTACCATATCAGAGATCAGTCTGAAAAACAGTTTATCATTTATTCAGATTCTCTTTCTGTATTAAAATCTCTTAAAGATTTACACCATACAAACCCATTAATTCAGCAAATTCTTAAAAAATATTATTATCTTTCCGCTTCAAAAGAAATTGTATTTTGTTGGCTTCCCAGCCACGTTAATATTCGTGGAAATGAATTAGCAGATTCAGAAGCCAAATCTGCATTATCCTTAGTAATAACCAATTTTAAAATTCCTCACTCCGACTTTAAATCAAACGTCTGTCAATACATCAACAACAAATGTCAGTCTGTTTGGGAAACACAAACTTATAATAAATTAAATGAAATCAAACCAAATTTTAACAGCAAATGCACATTCTCTAATCTCAGCAGAAAAGAACAAACAAAAATCACGAGATGTAGACTTGGACACACTAGAATTACTCATTCTTATATTTTAAACAATGAACAAGCTCCATTCTGCATTCCTTGTAATGAACCTTTCACAGTCAAACATTTTCTTATCACTTGTGCTGAATTTAATCACATTCGCACAAAGTATTTTAATATAAAAACTATAAAGGAACTTTTTGATATGCCAACTCAGAAAATACTCGACTTTCTTAAAGAGATCGGACTTTTTAATAAAATATGATCAGTATTTTTAATCACTTAAAATCATTGATACTTTATCTCTTTAAAATAAATACATCAATCCTAGATATTTTTAAATTTCTCATTAAATAAAATCATCATATAACATAAAACTTATTAGACGCTATATGCCCTTTTAGGGTTGAGCGTCTATAAACAAAATATCCATCCATCCATCCTGAAATGTTTAAAACAGCAGATGATATACAAGCTTTTACTGATACATTAATTCATGTAGCCGAAAAATGTATTCCAAAGTCCTCGACACGTTCAAAAAGAAATAGACCTTGGTTTAATAAAGATGTTAAAAATTCAATAAATAAAAGAAAATCTGCCTTACGAAAGTTCAATAGGCAGCCAACAAAAGAAAATCTAATCCATGCCAAACAAATGCGAGCAAAAGCTCGCAAGACAATAAAAACGGCTAAAAGAACATCTTGGCAGCAATACGTCTCCAAACTTAATTCTAGAACTCCAGCAAAGAAAATATGGGACATGATTCGAAAAATTACTGGCAAAAATAAAAATAACAAACATGTCCATATTAAATCAAATGGAAATATATGCTCAACGACTAAAGATATTTCCAATGCACTAGGAGAGAATTTTCAGAAAAACTCTTCTAGTGCAAACTATTCCGAAACCTTTCAAAACATAAAACAGGAACGAGAGAAAGAGCATCTAAATTTTACGTCACTAAATCATGAAAAATATAATGTACCATTCACAGCTTCAGAATTATTAGATGCTCTTCATAAATCTCATGATACAGCTGCTGGTCCTGATGACATTCATTATCAAATTCTTAAACATTTACCCGATAACGCTTTAAAAACTTTATTAAATATTTTAAATGATATTTGGATCACTGGAAAATTTCCAAAAGACTGGAGTAAAGCAACGATTATACCTATACCAAAACCAAATAAAGATCATACTGAAGCTACTAACTACAGACCTATTGCTTTGACAAGTTGTTTATGTAAAACAATGGAGAGAATGATTAATGATAGGCTGGTTTGGTTCTTGGAATCAAACCAGCTTATAACAAAATATCAAGCTGGATTCAGAAAAAATAACTGTACAAACGATCATTTGATTCGTTTGGAATCCTTTATTCGTGATGCCTTTATTAAAAAAGAACATGTCGTAGCTGTATTTTTTGATCTTGAAAAAGCTTACGATACTACATGGAAACATGGCATCATGAAAGATTTACATAAATTAGGCCTTAAAGGCCGATTACCACTTTTTATTCAAAATTTTTTATCAGATCGAACATTTAATGTTCGAATAGGTAATACGTTATCGGACATATTTAAACAAGAACAAGGTGTACCACAGGGAAGCATTTTATCACCTACCTTGTTTGGCATTAAAATTAACGATATTGTTAAATGTGTGAAAGACCTTGATTGTTCACTTTTTGTTGACGATTTTGGAATATTTATTAGATCGAAAAATATGGAAACCATTGAATTCAAACTACAACGATGTTTAAACAATATAGAAGATTGGGCAACAGAAAATGGTTTCAAATTTTCAAAAACAAAAACTCAATGCGTTCATTTTTGTCAGATACGTCAGCTACATTTAGATCCTCATCTCACCATATACGGTAGTCCAATTCCAGTCGTCAGTGAAGCAAAATTCCTGGGTCTTTTGTTCGATAACAAATTATCTTTTATACCACACATCAAAGCTTTAAAAGCTAAATGTTTAAAAGCTCTTGATATTCTTAAAGTTCTCTCCAGTTCCGACTGGGGAGGAGATCGTACTGTCCTTTTAAATCTCTATAGATCTTTAATTAGATCTAAATTGGATTATGGATCCATAGTTTATGGATCCGCAAGAAAATCTTATTTGAAATCTTTGGATACTATTCATCACCAAGGTTTACGTCTGGCTCTAGGGGCTTTTCGTACTTCCCCCGTCGAAAGTTTATACGCTGAATCAAATGAACCATCATTGTATATAAGAAGAGAGAAATTGTCTCTTCAATATGTTACTAAATTAGCCGCCAATCCACGTAATTCAGCTCATGATTGTGTTTTTAACCCTAAATATGAAAGATTTTACAATAATAAACCAACAGCTATTAAACCCCTTGGCCTGAGAATACAACCGTTACTTAAAGAGGCCAATATCAATATTAAAAATGTTCAGCATTTTTCTTTTCCATCAAAAGAGCCATGGACGTTAAACCCTCCAAAGATTATTTTAGACCTTCATAAAAATAAAAAAACAGAAGTCGAGTCGCATATTTTTAAGAATGAATTTTTAGAAATCAAATCAAATTATAAACATTACCTGTCAATTTATACAGATGGTTCGAAACAAGATGAGAAAGTTGCTTGTTCTGTTATTAGTCCAAATTTTACTGACAGTATCAGATTACCTGATAATAGCTCCATTTTTACCGCCGAAGCCAAGGCAATTGATATTGCACTTTACCATATCAGAGATCAGTCTGAAAAACAGTTTATCATTTATTCAGATTCTCTTTCTGTATTAAAATCTCTTAAAGATTTACACCATAGAAACCCATTAATTCAGCAAATTCTTAAAAAATATTATTATCTTTCCGCTTCAAAAGAAATTGTATTTTGTTGGCTTCCCAGCCACGTTAATATTCGTGGAAATGAATTAGCAGATTCAGAAGCCAAATCTGCATTATCCTTAGTAATAACCAATTTCAAAATTCCTCACTCCGACTTTAAATCAAACGTCTGTCAATACATCAACAACAAATGTCAGTCTGTTTGGGAAACACAAACTTATAATAAATTAAATGAAATCAAACCAAATTTTAACAGCAAATGCACATTCTCTAATCTCAGCAGAAAAGAACAAACAAAAATCACGAGATGTAGACTTGGACACACTAGAATTACTCATTCTTATATTTTAAACAATGAACAAGCTCCATTCTGCATTCCTTGTAACGAACCTTTTACGGTCAAACATTTTCTTGTCACTTGTGCTGAATTTAATTATATTCGCACAAAGTATTTTAATGTAAAAAATATAAAGGAACTTTTTAATATGCCAACTCAAAAAATACTCGATTTTCTGAAAGAGATCGGACTTTTTAATAAAATATGATCTGTATTTTAATAACATAAAATCATTGATACTTTATCTTTTCAAAATGAACTCATCAATTTCTCATTAAATAAAATCATCATATAATATACATCTTATTAGACGCTATATGCCCTTTTAGGGTTGAGCGTCTATAAACAAAATATCCATCCATCCATCCATCCATCCATCCGAAACCTTTCAAAACATAAAACAGGAACGAGAGAAAGAGCATCTAAATTTTACGTCACTAAATCATGAAAAATATAATGTACCATTCACAGCTTCAGAATTATTAGATGCTCTTCATAAATCTCACGATACAGCTGCTGGTCCTGATGACATTCATTATCAAATTCTTAAACATTTACCCGATAACGCTTTAAAAACTTTATTAAATATTTTAAATGATATTTGGATCACTGGAAAATTTCCAAAAGACTGGAGTAAAGCAACGATTATACCTATACCAAAACCAAATAAAGATCATACTGAAGCTACTAACTACAGACCTATTGCTTTGACAAGTTGTTTATGTAAAACAATGGAGAGAATGATTAATGATAGACTGGTTTGGTTCTTGGAATCAAACCAGCTAATAACAAAATATCAAGCTGGATTCAGAAAAAATAACTGTACAAACGATCATTTGATTCGTTTGGAATCCTTTATTCGTGATGCCTTTATTAAAAAAGAACATGTCGTAGCTGTATTTTTTGATCTTGAAAAAGCTTACGATACTACATGGAAACATGGCATCATGAAAGATTTACATAAATTAGGCCTTAAAGGCCGGTTACCACTTTTTATTCAAAATTTTTTATCAGATCGAACATTTAATGTTCGAATAGGTAATACGTTATCGGACATATTTAAACAAGAACAAGGTGTACCACAGGGAAGCATTTTATCACCTACCTTGTTTGGCATTAAAATTAACGATATTGTTAAATGTGTGAAAGACCTTGATTGTTCACTTTTTGTTGACGATTTTGGAATATTTATTAGATCGAAAAATATGGAAACCATTGAATTCAAACTACAACGATGTTTAAACAATATAGAAGATTGGGCAACAGAAAATGGTTTCAAATTTTCAAAAACAAAAACTCAATGCGTTCATTTTTGTCAGATACGTCAGCTACATTTAGATCCTCATCTCACCATATACGGTAGTCCAATTCCAGTCGTCAGTGAAGCAAAATTCCTGGGTCTTTTGTTCGATAACAAATTATCTTTTATACCACACATCAAAGCTTTAAAAGCTAAATGTTTAAAAGCTCTTGATATTCTTAAAGTTCTCTTCAGTTCCGACTGGGGAGGAGATCGTACTGTTCTTTTAAATCTCTATAGATCTTTAATTAGATCCAAATTGGATTATGGATCCATAGTTTATGGATCCGCAAGAAAATCTTATTTGAAATCTTTGGATACTATTCATCACCAAGGTTTACGTCTGGCTCTAGGGGCTTTTCGTACTTCCCCCGTCGAAAGTTTATACGCTGAATCAAATGAACCATCATTGTATATAAGAAGAGAGAAATTGTCTCTTCAATATGTTACTAAATTAGCCGCCAATCCACGTAATTCAGCTCATGATTGTGTTTTTAACCCTAAATATGAAAGATTTTACAATAATAAACCAACAGCTATTAAACCCCTTGGCCTGAGAATACAACCGTTACTTGAAGAGGCCAATATCAATATTAAAAATGTTCAGCATTTTTCTTTTCCATCAAAAGAGCCATGGACGTTAAACCCTCCAAAGATTATTTTAGACCTTCATAAAAATAAAAAAACAGAAGTCGAGTCGCATATTTTTAAGAATGAATTTTTAGAAATCAAATCAAATTATAAACATTACCTGTCAATTTATACAGATGGTTCGAAACAAGATGAGAAAGTTGCTTGTTCTGTTATTAGTCCAAATTTTACTGACAGTATCAGATTACCTGATAATAGCTCCATTTTTACCGCCGAAGCCAAGGCAATTGATATTGCACTTTACCATATCAGAGATCAGTCTGAAAAACAGTTTATCATTTATTCAGATTCTCTTTCTGTATTAAAATCTCTTAAAGATTTACACCATAGAAACCCATTAATTCAGCAAATTCTTAAAAAATATTATTATCTTTCCGCTTCAAAAGAAATTGTATTTTGTTGGCTTCCCAGCCACGTTAATATTCGTGGAAATGAATTAGCAGATTCAGAAGCCAAATCTGCATTATCCTTAGTAATAACCAATTTTAAAATTCCTCACTCCGACTTTAAATCAAACGTCTGTCAATACATCAACAACAAATGTCAGTCTGTTTGGGAAACACAAACTTATAATAAATTAAATGAAATCAAACCAAATTTTAACAGCAAATGCACATTCTCTAATCTCAGCAGAAAAGAACAAACAAAAATCACGAGATGTAGACTTGGACACACTAGAATTACTCATTCTTATATTTTAAACAATGAACAAGCTCCATTCTGCATTCCTTGTAACGAACCTTTTACGGTCAAACATTTTCTTGTCACTTGTGCTGAATTTAATTATATTCGCACAAAGTATTTTAATGTAAAAAATATAAAGGAACTTTTTAATATGCCAACTCAAAAAATACTCGATTTTCTGAAAGAGATCGGACTTTTTAATAAAATATGATCTGTATTTTAATAACATAAAATCATTGATACTTTATCTTTCTTAAAATGAACTCATCAATCCTAGATATTTTTAATTTCTCATTAAATAAAATCATCATATAATATTCATCTGATTAGACGCTATATGCCCTTTTAGGGTTGAGCGTCTATAAACAAAATATCCATCCATCCATCCATCAAAAGAGCCGTCCCGTGCTGGTCCCGGGCTTAGAATAGGCCAGACGTACCCTCTGCGTGACGTACGAGCCGGCTAAAAGAGGCCGCCCGTGACCACCCGGGCCCTCGAAATAGGTGGCTGCCTTCCGCTTCTGTGGCAGTTGGGTAAAACCCCTAACATAACAGAGCAACCGTCCGTTCAACCGGTATAATTCCAGAATATAAAATTCATTTATTGAAATGCATCTTAAATTGGAAAAAACAAATTTCGCGAGATCTATCCTTTTAAACCTTTCCTATCTCATGTTACTAACATGCTTCATTTGTTTGTGTATCATTCTGTGCCCGTGGGTCGCACATGGGACGAAGATTATAACCTCATCTGTATTTAACATATGTGTTTGTCTTGTGTTTGTCATTTTTCCGAACTCTAGCATATTCCACATTAAAAATAAGATGCATTTATTATTGTTAGATAAAAAAAACTAAACGTTTTTCAAGGTATGAAAGCTACATATCATTTGAAAGCTACATATCATCTAACACAGCTTGTTTGTTTGACTCTCTTTAAAAATGAATCCAAAATGAATCCTTCTTTCTTTAATAAACTATTTTAAATATGGATCTCCTAATGTCAAAAATAACCTTTCAATTTCCCAGACGTTTTCGGCCTCCCTTGTCTGTAGGGAATAAAATCTACAGATCACTTTCCTTCTGTAGTGGATAGGGTGTAATCCCCTATTAAAACAGGAACCACCTGTTTGCCGTGGGTGGCGTCTCGTATGCTGGGAGAGGGGAACCTGATGATTGAGGAAAGCCCAGGGATCTCCAGCTTTTCAACACATCATTTTGGCCCTTATTTCAGATAGAAGAGCGGTCTGGGTTAGATCCGGCCTGGATCAATCGGCTCAGTCGTGCCAAGCTCTAGAAGCGCACAACTTGTTCTTAGCTTCTTTCTCTCTTTCATACGTATCTTTATGGTACCAAACCGGGCTTATTTTTCTCATGTTCCTCTAACTTTAAGTGAGTTTCAATGGGCGGCGGCTGAAGGGTCAATTGGTGGGCTTGTATTGGGGCTTTGGCGGAAACCTCTGTGAGTGGAGGCTGTGGATAGGGGGATGAACTCAACTGTTCATAAATTTTTCTATGGAAATTTAGATGAATAGGTGGGAAATCATCTAAGCATGAGGCCGAGCTGAAGACTCTGATCTTGACACCGAGTATAATAGCAATGTAGCCTTGACGTTAGAAATAGGAGATCCATTTCTGTTAAACGTCCCCTTGTAGGGCTCCATGGAGGGTGGGGCGCATAGCTATCGAATCAAAAATTTCATCACCATGGCATCTCGAAAACGATTTCTGGCGTTCGACTCTTCGGAGGACGACACGCAACCGACTACATTTACATTCAAAGCTAATGAGAACTTCGCTAAATTTTTAGTGATTTCGAGTAAGGAAGACAAACCAATTACTTCACTGTCTCCTTTCGTCATAGAAAAGCAAATAGAATCTTTAATAGGCACTCCAAAAAATGTAAAAAAATTAAAAAATGGAACTCTTTTGGTCGAGACAAACAGAAAATCTCAAACTGATAATCTCTTGAAAATTACAAAATTCTTCAACATTAATGTCTCTGTCACGGAACATAAAACACTCAATAGTTGCAAAGGTATTATCCGTGACAGGATGCTAAAACATGAAACTGAAGAAAATATCACAGAATATCTTAACACACAAGGAGTAACAGCTTGCAAACGTTTTAAAATTAAAAAAGATGGAAACTTTATAGAAACAAATACACTTTTACTAACTTTCAACACCACAACTTTACCGAAATCACTAAAAATCTTTTACCGAATTATACCGGTTGAAGTCTACATTCCAAATCCTCTGCGGTGTTTCAACTGTCAGAGGTTTGGACATCATGAAAACGGCTGTCCTGAATTACCTGGATCAGTATGTGAAAAATGTGGTATGGGTGACTTTGATCACTCAACAAATGCTTGTAAAAATGAAGCCAAGTGTGTGAACTGTCACAAAAACCATCAATCAAAATCAAATCAGTGTGAAATTTGGAAAAAAGAGAAAGAAATAATGAAAATTAAAGTTACACAAAAAATCACTTATTTGGAAGCCAAAAAGATTCAAGAAAATCAACCTGAAATCACCTTTGCAAAAGTTGTTCAATCCCTAAACACTAAACCTGAAACCAAAGAAACTTCTACCCAGTTTAACGAAAAAGATTCTGTCATCAAAGCAAATTCAAAAGTTATTACTCCTACTGTAAAACCTAAACCTAAACCCACATCTACTCATCAGTCTAGACCACCAACAAAATCTCAAAACAGTTCACAAACACAGCCGACTAAAACAAGTGGATCACAACAGAGATCCAGGTCCAGGACAGCTGACCAGAAAGAAAAAAATGGAAAAGAAAAAGATAAAGATAAAGCACCAAATCCATATAGTAAAGGGGCGTCGGCCGATCCGATCAAGTTGGTCAATCGGTTCGATTCCCTTGAGACCATGGAGTTAGAGACTGACTCCTCCATGTTCTCGCAGTCTCAGAGAAAACAAAAGGATTAAGTTCCTTATCTTCAAATCATCTCTCCATTTATCATGGATAAAAAATCAATTATTCAGTGGAACTGTCGAGGACTAAAAGCAAATTATAACGAAATTTTAATTTTAACAACACTACTTTCTCCGACTGTCTTTTGTCTCCAGGAAACCTTTTTAAAAAATACAGATAATATTAATTTTAAAAATTATAGTTTATATAATCATATCGCAACTGAAAATCAGAAAGCCTCAGGAGGTTCATCTATCCTTGTAAAATCAAATGTTCCTCATAGACAGATAGATATAAATAGTAATTTACAAGCTGTTGCTGTAAATGTCACTCAGTCTAAATCCATAACAATTTGTTCTCTATATCTTCCTCCACACTGTAAATTTTCTAAACACGATTTAGAAAATCTTATAAACCAGTTACCTCGTCCTTATTTATTATTAGGTGATTTTAATAGTCACAGCAAACTATGGGGTTGTCTGGATACAAATGACAAAGGAGAAATAATAGAAAATTTTATTGCAGAAAATGATTTATGTTTATTTAACGATAAACAACCAACTTATCTTCATTCTCCTACAAGAAATTATTTTGCTTTAGATTTGTCTATATGCTCTCCAAATATTTACTTAGATTTTGATTGGTCAGTTTTAGATGACCTTCATGGGAGCGATCATTTTCCAATTAAAATTGAAGAAATTGAATCGACAAATGAAGACCATCATTCCCGATGGAATTTCAATAAAGCAAACTGGGAGAATTTTATGGAGCTATGTAATGAAAAATTAAATCCTGAAATGTTTAAAACAGCAGATGATATACAAGCTTTTACTGATACTTTAATTCATGTAGCCGAAAAATGTATTCCAAAGTCCTCGACACGTTCAAAAAGAAATAGACCTTGGTTTAATAAAGATGTTAAAAATTCAATAAATAAAAGAAAATCTGCCTTACGAAAGTTCAATAGGCAGCCAACAAAAGAAAATCTAATCCATGCCAAACAAATGCGAGCTAAAGCTCGCAAGACAATAAAAACGGCTAAAAGAACATCTTGGCAGCAATACGTCTCCAAACTTAATTCTAGAACTCCAGCAAAGAAAATATGGGACATGATTCGAAAAATTACTGGCAAAAATAAAAATAACAAGCATGTCCATATTAAATCAAATGGAAATATATGCTCAACGACTAAAGATATTTCCAATGCACTAGGAGAGAATTTTCAGAAAAACTCTTCTAGTGCAAATTATTCCGAAACCTTTCAAAACATAAAACAGGAACAAGAGAAAGAGCATCTAAATTTTACGTCACTAAATCATGAAAGATATAATGTACCATTCACAGCTTCAGAATTATCAGATGCTCTTAATAAATCTCACGATACAGCTGCTGGTCCTGATGACATCCATTATCAAATTCTTAAACATTTACCCGATAACGCTTTAAAAACTTTATTAAATATTTTAAATGATATTTGGATCACTGGAAAATTTCCAAAAGACTGGAGTAAAGCAACGATTATACCTATACCAAAACCAAATAAAGATCATACTGAAGCTACTAACTATAGACCTATTGCTTTGACAAGTTGTTTGTGTAAAACAATGGAGAGAATGATTAATGATAGACTGGTTTGGTTCTTAGAATCAAACCAGCTTATAACAAAATATCAAGCTGGATTCAGAAAAAATAACTGTACAAACGATCATTTGATTCGTTTGGAATCTTTTATTCGTGATGCCTTTGTTAAAAAAGAACATGTCGTAGCTGTATTTTTTGACTTAGAAAAAGCTTACGATACTACCTGGAAACGTGGCATCATGAAAGATTTACATAAATTAGGCCTTAAAGGCCGATTACCACTTTTTATTCAAAACTTTTTATCAGATCGAACATTTAATGTTCGAATAGGTAATACGTTATCGGACATATTTAAACAAGAACAAGGTGTACCACAGGGAAGCATTTTATCACCTACCTTGTTTGGCATTAAAATTAACGATATTGTTAAATGTGTGAAAGACCTTGATTGTTCACTTTTTGTTGACGATTTTGGAATATTTATTAGATCGAAAAATATGGAAACCATTGAATTCAAACTACAACGATGTTTAAACAATATAGAAGATTGGGCAACAGAAAATGGTTTCAAATTTTCAAAAACAAAAACTCAATGCGTTCATTTTTGTCAGATACGTCAGCTACATTTAGATCCTCATCTCACCATATACGGTAGTCCAATTCCAGTCGTCAGTGAAGCAAAATTCCTGGGTCTTTTGTTCGATAACAAATTATCTTTTATACCACACATCAAAGCTTTAAAAGCTAAATGTTTAAAAGCTCTTGATATTCTTAAAGTTCTCTCCAGTTCCGACTGGGGAGGAGATCGTACTGTTCTTTTAAATCTCTATAGATCTTTAATTAGATCTAAATTGGATTATGGATCCATAGTTTATGGATCCGCAAGAAAATCTTATTTGTAATCTTTGGATACTATTCATCACCAAGGTTTACGTCTGGCTCTAGGGGCTTTTCGTACTTCCCCCGTCGAAAGTTTATACGCTGAATCAAATGAACCATCATTGTATATAAGAAGAGAGAAATTGTCTCTTCAGTATGTTACTAAATTAGCCGCCAATCCACGTAATTCAGCCTATGATTGTGTTTTTAATCCTAAATATGAAAGATTTTACAACAACAAACCAACGGCTATTAAACCCCTAGGCCTGAGAATACAACCGTTACTTGAAGAGGCCAATATCAATATTAAAAATGTTCAGCATTTTTCTTTTCCATCAAAAGAGCCATGGACGTTAAACCCTCCAAAGATTATTTTAGACCTTCATAAAAATAAAAAAACAGAAGTCGAGTCGCATATTTTTAAGAATGAATTTTTAGAAATCAAATCAAATTATAAACATTACCTGTCAATTTATACAGATGGTTCGAAACAAGATGAGAAAGTTGCTTGTTCTGTTATTAGTCCAAATTTTACTGACAGTATCAGATTACCTGATAATAGCTCCATTTTTACCGCCGAAGCCAAGGCAATTGATATTGCACTTTACCATATCAGAGATCAGTCTGAAAAACAGTTTATCATTTATTCAGATTCTCTTTCCGTATTAAAATCTCTTAAAGATTTACACCATAGAAACCCATTAATTCAGCAAATTCTTAAAAAATATTATTATCTTTCCGCTTCAAAAGAAATTGTATTTTGTTGGCTTCCCAGCCACGTTAATATTCGTGGAAATGAATTAGCAGATTCAGAAGCCAAATCTGCATTATCCTTAGTAATAACCAATTTCAAAATTCCTCACTCAGACTTTAAATCAAACGTCTGTCAATACATCAACAACAAATGTCAGTCTGTTTGGGAAACACAAACTTATAATAAATTAAATGAAATCGAACCGAATTTTAACAGCAAATGCACATTCTCTAATCTCAGCAGAAAAGAACAAACAAAAATCACGAGATGTAGACTTGGACACACTAGAATTACTCATTCTTATATTTTAAACAATGAACAAGCTCCATTCTGCATTCCTTGTAATGAACCTTTCACAGTCAAACATTTTCTTATCACTTGTGCTGAATTTAATCACATTCGCACAAAGTATTTTAATATAAAAACTATAAAGGAACTTTTTGATATGCCAACTCAGAAAATACTCGACTTTCTTAAAGAGATCGGACTTTTTAATAAAATATGATCAGTATTTTTAATAACTTAAAATCATTGATACTTTTATCTCTTTAAAATAAACACATCAATCCTAGATATTTTTAAATTTCTCATTAAATAAAATCATCATATAACATAAAACTTATTAGACGCTATATGCCCTTTTAGGGTTGAGCGTCTATAAACAAAATATCCATCCATCCATCCATTTCTGTTAAACGTCCCCTTGTAGGGCTCCATGGAGGGTGGGGCGCATAGCTATCGAATCAAAAATTTCATCACCATGGCATCTCGAAAACGATTTCTGGCGTTCGACTCTTCGGAGGACGACACGCAACCGACTACTTTTACTTTCAAAGCAAATGAGAACTTCGCTAAATTTTTAGTGATTTCGAGTAAAGAGGACAAACCTATTACTTCACTGTCACCTTTCATTATAGAAAAGCAAATAGAATCAATTATAGGCACTCCCAAAAATGTTAAAAAATTAAATGGAACTCTTTTGGTCGAAACAAACAGAAAATCTCAAACTGATAATCTTTTGAAACTTACAAAATTTTTTAATATTAATGTCACTGTCACGGAACATAAAACTCTCAACAGTTGCAAAGGAATTATCCGTGACAGAATGTTAAAACATGAAACTGAAGAAAATATCACAGAATATCTTAACACACAAGGAGTAACAGCTTGCAAACGTTTTAAAATTAAAAAAGATGGAAACTTTATAGAAACAAATACACTTTTACTAACTTTCAACACCACAACTTTACCGAAATCACTAAAAATCTTTTACCGAATTATACCGGTTGAAGTCTACATTCCAAATCCTCTGCGGTGTTTCAACTGTCAGAGGTTTGGACATCATGAAAACGGCTGTCCGGAAGCACCTGGATCAGTATGTGAAAAATGTGGTATGGGTGAATTTGATCACCCTACAAATGCTTGTAAAAATGAAGCCAAGTGTGTGAACTGTCACAAAAACCCTCAATCAAAATCAAATCAGTGTGAAATTTGGAAAAAGGAGAAAGAAATCATGAAAATTAAAGTTACACAAAAAATCACTTATTTGGAAGCCAAAAAGATTCAAGAAAATCAACCTGAAATCACCTTTGCAAAAGTTGTTCAATCCCTAAACACTAAACCTGAAACCAAAGAAAGTTCTACCCAGTTTAACGAAAAAGATTCTGTCATCAAAGCAAATTCAAAAGTTATTACTCCTACTGTAAAACCTAAACCTAAACCCACATCTACTCATCAGTCTAGACCACCAACAAAATCTCAAAACAGTTCACAAACACAGCCGACTAAAACAAGTGGATCACAACAGAGATCCAGGTCCAGGACAGCTGACCAGAAAGGAAAAAATGGAAAAGAAAAAGATAAAGATAAAGAACCAAATCCATATAGTAAAGGGGCGTCGGCCGATCCGATCAAGTTGGTCAATCGGTTCGATTCCCTTGAGACCATGGAGTTAGAGACTGACTCCTCCATGTTCTCGCAGTCTCAGAGAAAACAAAAGGATTAAGTTCCTTTTTTTCAAATCATCTCTCCATTTATCATGGATAAAAAATCAATTATTCAGTGGAACTGTCGAGGACTAAAAGCAAATTATAACGAAATTTTAATTTTAACAACACTACTTTCTCCGACTGTCTTTTGTCTCCAGGAAACCTTTTTAAAGAATACAGATAATATTAATTTTAAAAATTATAGTTTATATAATCATATTGCAACTGAAAATCAGAAAGCCTCAGGAGGCTCATCTATCATTGTAAAATCAAATGTTCCTCATAGACAGATAGATATAAATAGTAATTTACAAGCTGTTGCTGTAAATGTCACTCTGTCTAAATCCATAACAATTTGTTCTCTATATCTCCCTCCACACTGTAAATTTTCTAAACACGATTTAGAAAATCTTATAAACCAGTTACCTCGTCCTTATTTATTATTAGGTGACTTTAATAGTCACAGCAAACTATGGGGTTGTCTGGATACAAATGACAAAGGAGAAATAATAGAAAATTTTATTGCAGAAAATGATCTATGTTTATTTAACGATAAACAACCAACTTATCTTCATTCTCCTACAAGAAATTATTTTGCTTTAGATTTGTCTATATGCTCTCCAAATATTTACTTAGATTTTGATTGGTCAGTTTTAGATGACCTTCATGGGAGCGATCATTTTCCAATTAAAATTGAAGAAATTGAATCGACAAATGAAGACCATCATTCCCGATGGAATTTGAATAAAGCAAACTGGGAGAATTTTATAGAGCTATGTAATGAAAAATTAAATCCTGAAATGTTTAAAACAGCAGATGATATACAAGCTTTTACTGATACACTAATTCATGTAGCCGAAAAATGTATTCCAAAGTCCTCGACACGTTCAAAAAGAAATAGACCTTGGTTTAATAAAGATGTTAAAAATTCAATAAATAAAAGAAAATCTGCCTTACGAAAGTTCAATAGCGAGCCAACAAAAGAAAATCTAATCCATGCCAAACAAATGCGAGCTAAAGCTCGCAAGACAATAAAAACGGCTAAAAGAACATCTTGGCAGCAATACGTCTCCAAACTTAATTCTAGAACTCCAGCAAAGAAAATATGGGACATGATTCGAAAAATTACTGGCAAAAATAAAAATAACAAACATGTCCATATTAAATCAAATGGAAATATATGCTCAACGACTAAAGATATTTCCAATGCACTAGGAGAGAATTTTCAGAAAAACTCTTCTAGTGCAAACTATTCCGAAACCTTTCAAAACATAAAACAGGAACGAGAGAAAGAGCATCTAAATTTTACGTCACTAAATCATGAAAAATATAATGTACCATTCACAGCTTCAGAATTATTAGATGCTCTTCATAAATCTCACGATACAGCTGCTGGTCCTGATGACATTCATTATCAAATTCTTAAACATTTACCCGATAACGCTTTAAAAACTTTATTAAATATTTTAAATGATATTTGGATCACTGGAAAATTTCCAAAAGACTGGAGTAAAGCAACGATTATACCTATACCAAAACCAAATAAGTCCCGTGCTGGTCCCGGGCTTAGAATAGGCCAGACGTACCCTCTGCGTGACGTACGAGCCGGCTAAAAGAGGCCGCCCGTGACCACCCGGGCCCTCGAAATAGGTGGCTGCCTTCCGCTTCTGTGGCAGTTGGGTAAAACCCCTAACATAACAGAGCAACCGTCCGTTCAACCGGTATAATTCCAGAATATAAAATTCATTTATTGAAATGCATCTTAAATTGGAAAAAAACAAATTTCGCGAGATCTATCCTTTTAAACCTTTCCTATCTCATGTTACTAACATGCTTCATTTGTTTGTGTATCATTCTGTGCCCGTGGGTCGCACATGGGACGAAGATTATAACCTCATCTGTATTTAACATATGTGTTTGTCTTGTGTTTGTGTCATTTTTCCGAACTCTAGCATTCTCCACATTAAAAAGTAAGATGCATTTATGATTGTTAGATAAAAAACTAAACGTTTTTCAAGGTATGAAAGCTACATATCATTTGAAAGCTACATATCATCTAACACAGCTTATTTGTTTGACTCTTCCTAAAAAAAATGAATCCAAAATGAATCCTTCTTTTAATAAACTGTTTATTTTAAATATGGATCTCCTAATTTATATTAAAAATAACCTTTCAATTTCCCAGACGTTTTCGGCCTCCCTTGTCTGTAGGGAATAAAATCTACAGATCACTTTCCTTCTGTAGTGGATAGGGTGTAATCCCCTATTAAAACAGGAACCACCTGTTTGCCGTGGGTGGCGTCTCGTATGCTGGGAGAGGGGAACCTGATGATTGAGGAAAGCCCAGGGATCTCCAGCTTTTCAACACATCATTTTGGCCCTTATTTCAGATAGAAGAGCGGTCTGGGTTAGATCCGGCCTGGATCAATCGGCTCAGTCGTGCCAAGCTCTAGAAGCGCACAACTTGTTCTTAGCTTCTTTCTCTCTTTCATACGTATCTTTATGGTACCAAACCGGGCTTATTTTTCTCATGTTCCTCTAACTTTAAGTGAGTTTCAATGGGCGGCGGCTGAAGGGTCAATTGGTGGGCTTGTATTGGGGCTTTGGCGGAAACCTCTGTGAGTGGAGGCTGTGGATAGGGGGATGAACTCAACTGTTCATAAATTTTTCTATGGAAATTTAGATGAATAGGTGGGAAATCATCTAAGCATGAGGCCGAGCTGAAGACTCTGATCTTGACACCGAGTATAATAGCAATGTAGCCTTGACGTTAGAAATAGGAGATCCATTTCTGTTAAACGTCCCCTTGTAGGGCTCCATGGAGGGTGGGGCGCATAGCTATCGAATCAAAAATTTCATCACCATGGCATCTCGAAAACGATTTCTGGCGTTCGACTCTTCGGAGGACGACACGCAACCGACTACTTTTACTTTCAAAGCAAATGAGAACTTCGCTAAATTTTTAGTGATTTCGAGTAAGGAAGACAAACCAATTACTTCACTGTCTCCTTTCATCATAGAAAAGCAAATAGAATCTTTAATAGGCACTCCAAAAAATGTAAAAAAATTAAAAAATGGAACTCTTTTGGTCGAAACTAACAGAAAATCTCAAACTGATAATCTCTTGAAAATTACAAAATTCTTTAACATTAATGTCTCTGTCACGGAACATAAAACACTCAATAGTTGCAAAGGTATTATCCGTGACAGGATGCTAAAACATGAAACTGAAGAAAATATCACAGAATATCTTAACACACAAGGAGTAACAGCTTGCAAACGTTTTAAAATTAAAAAAGATGGAAACTTTATAGAAACAAATACACTTTTACTAACTTTCAACACCACAACTTTACCGAAATCACTAAAAATCTTTTACCGAATTATACCGGTTGAAGTCTACATTCCAAATCCTCTGCGGTGTTTCAACTGTCAGAGGTTTGGACATCATGAAAACGGCTGTCCGGAAGCACCTGGATCAGTATGTGAAAAATGTGGTATGGGTGAATTTGATCACCCTACAAATGCTTGTAAAAATGAAGCCAAGTGTGTGAACTGTCACAAAAACCATCAATCAAAATCAAATCAGTGTGAAATTTGGAAAAAAGAGAAAGAAATCATGAAAATTAAAGTTACACAAAAAATCACTTATTTGGAAGCCAAAAAGATTCAAGAAAATCAACCTGAAATCACCTTTGCAAAAGTTGTTCAATCCCTAAACACTAAACCTGAAACCAAAGAAACTTCTACCCAGTTTAACGAAAAAGATTCTGTCATCAAAGCAAATTCAAAAGTTATTACTCCTACTGTAAAATCTAAACCTAAACCCACATCTACTCATCAGTCTAGACCACCAACAAAATCTCAAAACAGTTCACAAACACAGCCGACTAAAACAAGTGGATCACAACAGAGATCCAGGTCCAGGACAGCTGACCAGAAAGGAAAAAATGGAAAAGAAAAAGATAAAGATAAAGAACCAAATCCATATAGTAAAGGGGCGTCGGCCGATCCGATTAAGTTGGTCAATCGGATCGATTCCCTTGAGAACATGGAGTTAGAGACTGACTCCTCCATGTTCTTGCAGTCTCAGAGAAAACAAAAGGATTAAGTTCCTTATTTTCAAATCATCTCTCCATTCATCATGGATAAAAAATCAGTTATTCAGTGGAACTGTCGAGGACTAAAAGCAAATTATAACGAAATTTTAATTTTAACAACACTACTTTCTCCGACTGTCTTTTGTCTCCAGGAAACCTTTTTAAAGAATACAGATAATATTAATTTTAAAAATTATAGTTTATATAATCATATCGCAACTGAAAATCAGAAAGCCTCAAGAGGCTCATCTATCCTTGTAAAATCAAATGTTCCTCATAGACAGATAGATATAAATAGTAATTTACAAGCTGTTGCTGTAAATGTCACTCTGTCTAAATCCATAACAATTTGTTCTCTATATCTCCCTCCACACTGTAAATTTTCTAAACACGATTTAGAAAATCTTATAAACCAGTTACCTCGTCCTTATTTATTATTAGGTGACTTTAATAGTCACAGCAAACTATGGGGTTGTCTGGATACAAATGACAAAGGAGAAATAATAGAAAATTTTATTGCAGAAAATGATCTATGTTTATTTAACGATAAACAACCAACTTATCTTCATTCTCCTACAAGAAATTATTTTGCTTTAGATTTGTCTATATGCTCTCCAAATATTTACTTAGATTTTGATTGGTCAGTTTTAGATGACCTTCATGGGAGCGATCATTTTCCAATTAAAATTGAAGAAATTGAATCGACAAATGAAGACCATCATTCCCGATGGAATTTGAATAAAGCAAACTGGGAGAATTTTATGGAGCTATGTAATGAAAAATTAAATCCTGAAATGTTTAAAACAGCAGATGATATACAAGCTTTTACTGATACATTAATTCATGTAGCCGAAAAATGTATTCCAAAGTCCTCGACACGTTCAAAACGAAATAGACCTTGGTTTAATAAAGATGTTAAAAATTCAATAAATAAAAGAAAATCTGCCTTACGAAAGTTCAATAGGCAGCCAACAAAAGAAAATCTAATCCATGCCAAACAAATGCGAGCTAAAGCTCGCAAGACAATAAAAACGGCTAAAAGAACATCTTGGCAGCAATACGTCTCCAAACTTAATTCTAGAACTCCAGCAAAGAAAATATGGGACATGATTCGAAAAATTACTGGCAAAAATAAAAATAACAAGCATGTCCATATTAAATCAAATGGAAATATATGCTCAACGACTAAAGATATTTCCAATGCACTAGGAGAGAATTTTCAGAAAAACTCTTCTAGTGCAAATTATTCCGAAACCTTTCAAAACATAAAACAGGAACAAGAGAAAGAGCATCTAAATTTTACGTCACTAAATCATGAAAAATATAATGTACCATTCACAGCTTCAGAATTATCAGATGCTCTTAATAAATCTCACGATACAGCTGCTGGTCCTGATGACATCCATTATCAAATTCTTAAACATTTACCCGATAACACTTTAAAAACTTTATTAAATATTTTAAATGATATTTGGATCACTGGAAAATTTCCAAAAGACTGGAGTAAAGCAACGATTATACCTATACCAAAACCAAATAAAGATCATACTGAAGCTACTAACTATAGACCTATTGCTTTGACAAGTTGTTTGTGTAAAACAATGGAGAGAATGATTAATGATAGACTGGTTTGGTTCTTAGAATCAAACCAGCTTATAACAAAATATCAAGCTGGAATCAGAAAAAATAACTGTACAAACGATCATTTGATCCGTTTGGAATCTTTTATTCGTGATGCCTTTGTTAAAAAAGAACATGTCGTAGCTGTATTTTTTGATCTTGAGAAAGCTTACGATACTACATGGAAACATGGCATCATGAAAGATTTACATAAATTAGGCCTTAAAGGCCGATTACCACTTTTTATTCAAAATTTTTTATCAGATCGAACATTTAATGTTCGAATAGGTAATACGTTATCGGACATATTTAAACAAGAACAAGGTGTACCACAGGGAAGCATTTTATCACCTACCTTGTTTGGCATTAAAATTAACGATATTGTTAAATGTGTGAAAGACCTTGATTGTTCACTTTTTGTTGACGATTTTGGAATATTTATTAGATCGAAAAATATGGAAACCATTGAATTCAAACTACAACGATGTTTAAACAATATAGAAGATTGGGCAACAGAAAATGGTTTCAAATTTTCAAAAACAAAAACTCAATGCGTTCATTTTTGTCAGATACGTCAGCTACATTTAGATCCTCATCTCACCATATACGGTAGTCCAATTCCAGTCGTCAGTGAAGCAAAATTCCTGGGTCTTTTGTTCGATAACAAATTATCTTTTATACCACACATCAAAGCTTTAAAAGCTAAATGTTTAAAAGCTCTTGATATTCTTAAAGTTCTCTCCAGTTCCGACTGGGGAGGAGATCGTACTGTCCTTTTAAATCTCTATAGATCTTTAATTAGATCTAAATTGGATTATGGATCCATAGTTTATGGATCCGCAAGAAAATCTTATTTGAAATCTTTGGATACTATTCATCACCAAGGTTTACGTCTGGCTCTAGGGGCTTTTCGTACTTCCCCCGTCGAAAGTTTATACGCTGAATCAAATGAACCATCATTGTATATAAGAAGAGAGAAATTGTCTCTTCAATATGTTACTAAATTAGCCGCCAATCCACGTAATTCAGCTCATGATTGTGTTTTTAACCCTAAAAATGAAAGATTTTACAATAATAAACCAACAGCTATTAAACCCCTTGGCCTGAGAATACAACCGTTACTTGAAGAGGCCAATATCAATATTAAAAATGTTCAGCATTTTTCTTTTCCATCAAAAGAGCCATGGACGTTAAACCCTCCAAAGATTATTTTAGACCTTCATAAAAATAAAAAAAACAGAAGTCGAGTCGCATATTTTTAAGAATGAATTTTTAGAAATCAAATCAAATTATAAACATTACCTGTCAATTTATACAGATGGTTCGAAACAAGATGAGAAAGTTGCTTGTTCTGTTATTAGTCCAAATTTTACTGACAGTATCAGATTACCTGATAATAGCTCCATTTTTACCGCCGAAGCCAAGGCAAATGAAATTGCACTTTACCATATCAGAGATCAGTCTGAAAAACAGTTTATCATTTATTCAGATTCTCTTTCTGTATTAAAATCTCTTAAAGATTTACACCATAGAAACCCATTAATTCAGCAAATTCATAAAAAATATTATTATCTTTCCGCTTCAAAAGAAATTGTATTTTGTTGGCTTCCCAGCCACGTTAATATTCGTGGAAATGAATTAGCAGATTCAGAAGCCAAATCTGCATTATCCTTAGTAATAACCAATTTCAAAATTCCTCACTCCGACTTTAAATCAAACGTCTGTCAATACATCAACAACAAATGTCAGTCTGTTTGGGAAACACAAACTTCTAATAAATTAAATGAAATCAAACCAAATTTTAACAGCAAATGCACATTCTCTAATCTCAGCAGAAAAGAACAAACAACAATCACGAGATGTAGACTTGGACACACTAGAATTACTCATTCTTATATTTTAAACAATGAACAAGCTCCATTCTGCATTCCTTGTAACGAACCTTTTACGGTCAAACATTTTCTTGTCACTTGTGCTGAATTTAATTATATTCGCACAAAGTATTTTAATGTAAAAAATATAAAGGAACTTTTTAATATGCCAACTCAAAAAATACTCGATTTTCTGAAAGAGATCGGACTTTTTAATAAAATATGATCTGTATTTTAATAACATAAAATCATTGATACTTTATCTTTTTAAAATGAACTCATCAATCCTAGATATTTTTAATTTCTCATTAAATAAAATCATCATATAATATACATCTTATTAGACGCTATATGCCCTTTTAGGGTTGAGCGTCTATAAACAAAATATCCATCCATCCATCCAAAACCAAATAAAGATCATACTGAAGCTACTAACTACAGACCTATTGCTTTGACAAGTTGTTTATGTAAAACAATGGAGAGAATGATTAATGATAGACTGGTTTGGTTCTTGGAATCAAACCAGCTTATAACAAAATATCAAGCTGGATTCAGAAAAAATAACTGTACAAACGATCATTTGATTCGTTTGGAATCCTTTATTCGTGATGCCTTTATTAAAAAAGAACATGTCGTAGCTGTATTTTTTGATCTTGAAAAAGCTTACGATACTACATGGAAACATGGCATCATGAAAGATTTACATAAATTAGGCCTTAAAGGCCGATTACCACTTTTTATTCAAAATTTTTTATCAGATCGAACATTTAATGTTCGAATAGGTAATACGTTATCGGACATATTTAAACAAGAACAAGGTGTACCACAGGGAAGCATTTTATCACCTACCTTGTTTGGCATTAAAATTAACGATATTGTTAAATGTGTGAAAGACCTTGATTGTTCACTTTTTGTTGACGATTTTGGAATATTTATTAGATCGAAAAATATGGAAACCATTGAATTCAAACTACAACGATGTTTAAACAATATAGAAGATTGGGCAACAGAAAATGGTTTCAAATTTTCAAAAACAAAAACTCAATGCGTTCATTTTTGTCAGATACGTCAGCTACATTTAGATCCTCATCTCACCATATACGGTAGTCCAATTCCAGTCGTCAGTGAAGCAAAATTCCTGGGTCTTTTGTTCGATAACAAATTATCTTTTATACCACACATCAAAGCTTTAAAAGCTAAATGTTTAAAAGCTCTTGATATTCTTAAAGTTCTCTCCAGTTCCGACTGGGGAGGAGATCGTACTGTTCTTTTAAATCTCTATAGATCTTTAATTAGATCTAAATTGGATTATGGATCCATAGTTTATGGATCCGCAAGAAAATCTTATTTGAAATCTTTGGATACTATTCATCACCAAGGTTTACGTCTGGCTCTAGGGGCTTTTCGTACTTCCCCCGTCGAAAGTTTATACGCTGAATCAAATGAACCATCATTGTATATAAGAAGAGAGAAATTGTCTCTTCAATATGTTACCAAATTAGCCGCCAATCCACGTAATTCAGCCTATGATTGTGTTTTTAATCCTAAATATGAAAGATTTTACAACAACAAACCAACGGCTATTAAACCCCTAGGCCTGAGAATACAACCGTTACTTGAAGAGGCCAATATCAATATTAAAAATGTTCAGCATTTTTCTTTTCCATCAAAAGAGCCATGGACGTTAAACCCTCCAAAGATTATTTTAGACCTTCATAAAAATAAAAAAACAGAAGTCGAGTCGCATATTTTTAAGAACGAATTTTTAGAAATCAAATCAAATTATAAACATTACCTGTCAATTTATACAGATGGTTCGAAACAAGATGAGAAAGTTGCTTGTTCTGTTATTAGTCCAAATTTTACTGACAGTATCAGATTACCTGATAATAGCTCCATTTTTACCGCCGAAGCCAAGGCAATTGATATTGCACTTTACCATATCAGAGATCAGTCTGAAAAACAGTTTATCATTTATTCAGATTCTCTTTCTGTATTAAAATCTCTTAAAGATTTACACCATAGAAACCCATTAATTCAGCAAATTCTTAAAAAATATTATTATCTTTCCGCTTCAAAAGAAATTGTATTTTGTTGGCTTCCCAGCCACGTTAATATTCGTGGAAATGAATTAGCAGATTCAGAAGCCAAATCTGCATTATCCTTAGTAATAACCAATTTCAAAATTCCTCACTCCGACTTTAAATCAAACGTCTGTCAATACATCAACAACAAATGTCAGTCTGTTTGGGAAACACAAACTTATAATAAATTAAATGAAATCAAACCAAATTTTAACAGCAAATGCACATTCTCTAATCTCAGCAGAAAAGAACAAACAAAAATCACGAGATGTAGACTTGGACACACTAGAATTACTCATTCTTATATTTTAAACAATGAACAAGCTCCATTCTGCATTCCTTGTAACGAACCTTTTACGGTCAAACATTTTCTTGTCACTTGTGCTGAATTTAATTATATTCGCACAAAGTATTTTAATGTAAAAAATATAAAGGAACTTTTTAATATGCCAACTCAAAAAATACTCGATTTTCTGAAAGAGATCGGACTTTTTAATAAAATATGATCTGTATTTTAATAACATAAAATCATTGATACTTTATCTTTTTAAAATGAACTCATCAATCCAAGATATTTTTAATTTCTCATTTATTAAAATCATCATATAATATACATCTTATTAGACGCTATATGCCCTTTTAGGGTTGAGCGTCTATAAACAAAATATCCATCCATCCATCCATCCATCAAAAGAGCCATGGACGTTAAACCCTCCAAAGATTATATTAGACCTTCATAAAAATTAAAAAAAAACAGAAGTTGAGTCGCATATTTTTAAAAATGAATTTTTAGAAATCAAATCAAATTATAAACATTACCTGTCAATTTATACAGATGGTTCGAAACAAGATGAGAAAGTTGCTTGTTCTGTTATTAGTCCAAATTTTACTGACAGTATCAGATTACCTGATAATAGCTCCATTTTTACCGCCGAAGCCAAGGCAATTGATATTGCACTTTCCCATATCAGAGATCAGCCTGAAAAACAGTTCACCATTTATTCAGATTCTCTTTCTGTATTAAAATCCCTTAAAGATTTACACCATAGGAACTCATTAATTCAGCAAATTCTTAAAAAATATTATCATCTTTCCGCTTCAAAAGAAATTGTATTTTGTTGGCTTCCCAGCCACGTTAATATTCGTGGAAATGAATTAGCATATTCAGAAGCCAAATCTGCATTATCCTTAGTAATAACCAACTTCAAAATTCCTCACTCTGACTTTAAATCAAACGTCTGTCAATACATCAACAACAAATGTCAGTCTGTTTGGGAAACACAAACTTATAATAAATTAAATGAAATCAAACCAAATTTTAACAGCAAATGCACATTCTCTAATCTCAGCAGAAAAGAACAAACAAAAATCACCAGATGTAGACTTGGACACACTAGAATTACTCATTCGTATATTTTAAAAAATGAACAAGCTCCATTCTGCATTCCTTGCAACGAACTTTTTACAGTCAAACATTTTCTTATCATTTGTGCAGAATTTGATTATATTCGCACAAAGTATTTTAATGTAAAAACTATATAAGAACTTTTTAATGATATACCATCTAAGAAAATGATCGACTTTCTTAAAGAGATCGGACTTTTTAATAAAATATAATCAGTATTTTTAATAAATTAAAATAATTGATACTTTATCTCTTTAAAATAAATACATCAATCCTAGATATTTTTAAATTTCTCATTAAATAAAATCATCATATAACATAAAACTTATTAGACGCTATATGCCCTTTTAGGGTTGAGCGTCTATAAACAAAATATCCATCCATCCATCCATCCAAAGTCCTCGATACGTTCAAAAAGAAATAGACCTTGGTTTAATAAAGATGTTAAAAATTCAATAAATAAAAGAAAATCTGCCTTACGAAAGTTCAACAGGCAGCCAACAAAAGAAAATCTAATCCATGCCAAACAAATGCGAGCAAAAGCTCGCAAGACAATAAAAACGGCTAAAAGAACATCTTGGCAGCAATATGTCTCCAAACTTAATTCTAGAACTCCAGCAAAGAAGATATGGGACATGATTCGAAAAATTACTGGCAAAAATAAAAATAACAAGCATGTCCATATTAAATCAAATGGAAATATATGCTCAACGACTAAAGATATTTCCAATGCACAAGGAGAGAATTTTCAGAAAAACTCTTCTAGTGCAAATTATTCCGAAACCTTTCAAAACATAAAACAGGAACGAGAGAAAGAGCATCTAAATTTTATGTCACTAAATCATGAAAAATATAATGTACCATTCACAGCTTTAGAATTATTAGATGCTCTTCATAAATCTCATGATACAGCTGCTGGTCCTGATGACATTCATTATCAAATTCTTACACATTTACCCGATAACGCTTTAAAAACTTTATTAAATATTTTAAATGATATTTGGATCACTGGAAAATTTCCAAAAGACTGGAGTAAAGCAACGATTATACCTATACCAAAACCAAATAAAGATCATACTGAAGCTACTAACTACAGACCTATTGCTTTGACAAGTTGTTTATGTAAAACAATGGAGAGAATGATTAATGATAGACTGGTTTGGTTCTTGGAATCAAACCAGCTTATAACAAAATATCAAGCTGGATTCAGAAAAAATAACTGTACAAACGATCATTTGATTCGTTTGGAATCTTTTATTCGTGATGCCTTTGTTAAAAAAGAACATGTAGTAGCTGTATTTTTTGACCTTGAAAAGGCTTACGATACTACTTGGAAACATGGCATCATGAAAGATTTACATAAATTAGGCCTTAAAGGCCGATTACCACTTTTTATTCAAATCTTTTTATCAGATCGAACATTTAATGTTCGAATAGTTAATACGTTATCGGACATATTTAAACAAGAACAAGGTGTACCACAGGGAAGCATTTTATCACCTACCTTGTTTGGCATTAAAATTAACGATATTGTTAAATGTGTGAAAGACCTTGATTGTTCACTTTTTGTTGACGATTTTGGAATATTTATTAGATCGAAAAATATGGAAACCATTGAATTCAAACTACAACGATGTTTAAACAATATAGAAGATTGGGCAACAGAAAATGGTTTCAAATTTTCAAAAACAAAAACTCAGTGCATTCATTTTTGTCAAATACGTCAGCTACATTTAGATCCTCATCTTACCATATACGGTAGTCCTATTCCAGTCGTCAGTAAAGCAAAATTCCTAGGTCTTTTGTTCGATAACAAATTATCTTTTATACCACACATCAAAGCTTTAAAAGCTAAATGTTTAAAAGCTCTTGATATTCTTAAAGTTCTCTCCAGTTCCGACTGGGGAGGAGATCGTACTGTTCTTTTAAATTTCTATAGATCTTTAATTAGATCTAAATTGGATTATGGCTCCATAGTTTATGGATCCGCAAGAAAATCTTATTTGAAATCTTTGGATACTATTCATCACCAAGGTTTACGTCTGGCTCTAGGGGCTTTTCGTACTTCCCCCATCGAAAGTTTATACGCTGAATCAAATGAACCATCACTATATATAAGAAGAGAAAAATTGTCTCTTCAATATGTTACTAAACAAGCCGCCAATCCACGAAATTCAGCTTATGATTGTGTTTTCACCCGAAATATGAAAGATTTTACAACAACAAACCAACGGCTATTAAACCCCTTGGCCTGAGAATACAACCATTACTTGAAGAGGCCAATATCAATATTAAAAGTGTTCAGCATTTTTCTTTTCCATCAAAAGAGCCATGGACGTTAAACCCTCCAAAGATTATTTTAGACCTTCATAAAAATAAAAAAACAGAAGTGGAGTCGCATATTTTTAAGAATGAATTTTTAGAAATCAAATCAAATTATAAACATTACCTGTCAATTTATACAGATGGTTCGAAACAAGATGAGAAAGTTGCTTGTTCTGTTATTAGTCCAAATTTTACTGACAGTATCAGATTACCCGATAATAGCTCCATTTTTACCGCCGAAGCCAAGGCAATTGATATTGCACTTTATCATATCCGAGATCAGTCTGAAAAACAGTTCATCATTTATTCAGATTCTCTTTCTGTATTAAAATCTCTTAAAGATTTACACCATAGAAACCCATTAATTCAGCAAATTCTTAAATATTACCTTTCAGTTTCAAAAGAAATTGTATTTTGTTGGCTTCCCAGCCACGTTAATATTCGTGGAAATGAATTAGCCGATTTAGAAGCCAAATCTGCACTATCCTTAGTGATAACCAATTTTAAAATTCCTCACTCCGACTTTAAATCGAACATCCGTCTATACATTAACAATAAATGTCAGTCTGTTTGGGAAACACAAACTCAAAATAAATTAAATGAAATAAAACCAAATTTTAACAGCAAATGCACATTCTCTAATCTCAGCAGAAAAGAACAAACAAAAATCACGAGATGTAGACTTGGACACACTAGAATTACTCATTCTTATATTTTAAACAATGAACAAGCTCCATTCTGCATTCCTTGTAACGAACCTTTTACGGTCAAACATTTTCTTGTCACTTGTGCTGAATTTAATTATATTCGCACAAAGTATTTTAATGTAAAAAATATAAAGGAACTTTTTAATATGCCAACTAAAAAAATACTCGATTTTCTGAAAGAGATCGGACTTTTTAATAAAATATGATCTGTATTTTAATAACATAAAATCATTGATACTTTATCTTTCTTAAAATGAACTCCTCAATCCTAGATATTTTTAATTTCTCATTAAATAAAATCATCATATAATCATCTTATTAGACGCTATATGCCCTTTTAGGGTTGAGCGTCTATAAACAAAATATCCATCCATCCATCCCTAATTACAGCAGAAAAGAACAAACATAAATCACCAGATGTAGAATTGGACACACCAGAATTACTCATTCTTATATTTTAAACAATAAACAAGCTCCATTCTGCATTCCTTGTAATGAACCTTTCACAGTCAAACATTTTCTTATCACTTGTGCTGAATTTAATCACATTCGCACAAAGTATTTTAATATAAAAACTATAAAGGAACTTTTTGATATGCCAACTCAGAAAATACTCGACTTTCTTAAAGAGATCGGACTTTTTAATAAAATATGATCAGTATTTTTAATCACTTAAAATCATTGATACTTTATTTCTTTAAAATAAACACATCAATCCTAGATATTTTTAAATTTCTCATTAAATAAAATCATCATATAACATAAAACTTATTAGACGCTATATGCCCTTTTAGGGTTGAGCGTCTATAAACAAAATATCCATCCATCCATCCATGTAATGAACCTTTCACAGTCAAACATTTTCTTATCACTTGTGCTGAATTTAATCACATTCGCACAAAGTATTTTAATTTAAAAACTATAAAGGAACTTTTTGATATGCCAACTCAGAAAATACTCGACTTTCTTAAAGAGATCGGACTTTTTAATAAAATATGATCAGTATTTTTAATAACTTAAAATCATTGATACTTTATCTCTTTAAAATAAACACATCAATCCTAGATATTTTTTAAATTTCTCATTAAATAAAATTATCATATAACATAAAACTTATTAGACGCTATATGCCCTTTTAGGGTTGAGCGTCTATAAACAAAATATCCATCCATCACGTTGACTGTTCTATATGATAGAAAATAAATAAATGAATAAATAAATAAAAATCGGACAGGTGTTTTGTCAAATTACTC
Organism: Anodontia alba; assembly: GCA_964016985.1. Taxonomy (NCBI): domain Eukaryota; kingdom Metazoa; phylum Mollusca; class Bivalvia; order Lucinida; family Lucinidae; genus Anodontia; species Anodontia alba. Next base: position 69,326,209 of record OZ024830.1, read on the forward strand.
CCAGGAAATTCGTATAACTTCGCTATAAATATTGCCAGCCGAGTACAATAATACGACTCCGGTTAACTTCGCAAACTACACGTACTGCATACTTTACGCGGAACTTTTTCAAGGATTTCCGCCGAATATATGCGTTACTCGGAATTATTCCGAGTGTTTTTGGGAGGTATGCAAGAGGCATCAAAGACATTTCATAAAGAGGTGATTATGAGATCCCAGCAGCAGGCAGTAAAGTAATAAATACTTTGGATGGGATATTGTATAGTAACGTATTTTGGCACTCATCTGATTTACACACCTTTCATTTTCTTTCCATTTGTTTAAGGTCATGTTTCTCTTTTGCAGCATCAACTGCTTGTAACATAGATGGAATACTGTAAAAAATAAATACTACTTGTCAAAATTATGCTATGTCTTATATGAGACTATTCAGCAAACTGACAAAGAAGACATCCCTTTAAATGTTAGCTACCAAAAATAATTTATATCATACAAAATTGATTTTGCTGACAAAATAGAACATTTTCATCAAAAATTATGGTTCATGCCTCCTTTGGTTGGAGGAAATATACGTGCTTCAATTACACTACCCATTAAGTTGATACACAATAAATGAACCCGTTTTCAAAACAGGGGTTATATTATATAGAGATGAACAAAAGTAACAGAAAGGCAATTCTTCCAGTATTGTAATATTTCAACAGATCAAGAATGCATTTTTGGATTCTTGTAATAAATATATTTCTGTACAACTTCTGCAGTCTTTTGAAAGAATTGATCATTGATTTGATGCATCATTTTATATGACTGTAAACCCAAATAACAGCTATCACAGTTGTTTCTTTTCATAAGTTCACCTGAGCACGAAGTGCTCAAGGTGAGCTATTGTGATCGGTCAGTGTGCATCGTCCGTCGTGCGGCGTCAACGATTTATTTTAAAAGCCTACTCCTCCTATATCCTTGGGCCAATTGACTCAAAACTTGGTATAAGCATCGGGGTGACTTATAGATCAAAAATAGCTAAAATTGTTCCGATCGGAATCCAGGGTTGTATTGTAGATAAAAACAGCTAAAATCATTCCCAATGGTTACCAAGATGGCCGCCATTGCGGCCATCTTGAAAATCTATTTTTGGCTTCTTCTCCTGAACCGAAAGGCCAATGGACTTGAATCTTTGTAGGATTCATCAGGGTAACTTGTTGATCAAAAATAGCAAAAATAATTCCGATAGGATATCCGAGATGACCGCCATTATGGCGGCCATCTCGAAAATCTATTTTTCGCTTCTTCCCCTGAACCAAAAAGCCAATTGACTCAAAACTTGGTAGGAAGCATTGGAGTAACTTGTAGATAAAAAATAGCTAAAATAATTCTTATCGGAAATCCAAGATGGCCGCCTTGGTGGCCATCTTGAAAATCTATTTTTGGCTTCTTCTCCTGAATCGAAAGGCCAATTGATTTGAAACTTGGTAGGAAGCATCGGGGTGACTTGTAGATCAAAATTAGCTAAAATCGTTCCGATAGGATATCCAAGATGACCGCCATTGCGGCCATCTTGAAAATCTATTTTTCACTTCCTCTCCTGAACCGAAAGGTCAATTGATTCGAAACTTGGTAGGAAGCATCTGGGTGACCTATATATAAAAAAAGTAATATCGTTCCGATCGTAAATCCAAAATGGCCACCATGGCGGCCATATTGAAAATCTATTTTTCACGTCCTCCTGAACCGAAAGGCCATCAGACTCGAACCTGGGTAGAAGGAAGCTTTGAGGTGCCTTATTGATAAAAAAAAAAAGCTAAAATTATTCTGAATCTTTGTAGGATTTGTAGAAAATCGGCAATCCTGAAAATCTATTTTCCCCTTCTTCTCCTGTAGCAAAAGGCCTACTGACTCCAAACTTGGTAGGAGGCATCGGGGTGACTTGTAGATCAAAACATAGCTAAAACAGTTCCGATGGGAAATCCAAGATGGCCACCATGGTGGCCATCTTGAAAATGTATTTTTGGCTTCTCCTGAACCGAACGGCCAATTAATCCGAAACTTGGTAGGAAGCATCTGGGTGACTTGTAGATAAAACATAGCTAAAATCATTCCGATAGGTTATCCAAGATGGCCGCCATGGTGGCCATCTTGAAAATCTATTTTTTGCTTTTTCTCTCGAACCGAAAGGCCATTTGATTCGAAACCTGGTAGGAAGCATCGCGGTTATCTTGTAGTTAAAAATAGCTAAAACCATTCCTATCGGAAATCCAAGATAGCCACCATTGCGGCCATCTTGAAGATCTAGTTTTGGCTTGTAGATCAAAAATCGCTAACTGACTCGAAACTTGGTAGGAAGCATCTGGGTGACTTGTAGATCAAAAATAGCTAAAATAGCTTCAATCAGAAATGCAAGATGGCCGCCATTGCGGCCGTCTTGTAAATCTTTTTTTACTTCCTCTCCTGAACCAAAAGGACAATTGACTCGAAACTTGGTAGGAAGCATCAGGGTGACTTGTAGATTAAAAAAAGTAAGATCTTCCGATCGGAAATCCAAGATGGCCACCATGGCGGCCTTATTGAAAATCTAGTTTTCACTTCTTCTCCTGAACCGAAAGGCCAATGGATAAAAGCTGGGTTGGAAGCTTTGAGGTGAATTGTTGATCAAAAACAGCTAAAATCTTTCCGACCGAAAATCCAAGATGGCCACCATGGCGTCATCTTGAAAATCTATTTTTCCATTCTTCTCCTGAATCGGAAGGCCAGCTGGCTTGAAACTTGGTAGGAAGCATAGGAGAGACTGGTAGAGCAAAAATAGTTTAAATGGTTCCAGTCGGAAATCTAAAATGGCCGCCATGGCGGCCACCTTGAAAATCTATTTTTCATTTCTTCTCCTCAACCGAAAGGCCAACTGACTTGAAACTTGGTAAGAATCATCGAGGTGACTTGCAGATCAAAAATAGCTAAAATCATTCTGATCGGAAATACTTGCAGATCAAAAATAGCTAAAATCATTCTGATCGGAAATACAAGATGGCCGCCACAATTGCCATCTTGAAAATCTGTTTTGAACTTCTTCTCCTGAAAAGATAGGGCCCATTGACTCGAAATTTGATAGGAAGTATTGGGGTGACTTGTAGATCAAAAATAGCTAAAATCATTCTGATCGGAAATCCAAGATGGTTGCCCTAGCAGCCATGTTGAACGTCTGTTTTGAACTTTTTATCCTGAACCAAAAGGGCAATTGGCTCAAACTTCATTGGAAGTATGAGGTGACCTGTAGATCAAAAGTAGCTAAGTTCTGATTGGAGATCCAAGATAGCCGCCATCTTGAAAATCACTATTGAACTTCAATTCTTAAACCGAAAGGCCATTTGACTCACACTTGTCTGGTAATCAGAGGAGCGATAAAGGGCCATCTTGGCCCTCATGTTTTGATTTTTTCTCAAAACAGTTGAATCTGGAATGTTTTAATGGTGCTAAATAATATATTATCTTGAATAATGAAAAGATAAGATTCTGGAGAAATGAACAAGCTATCAAATAACGCTTAAGTGCATCAAAACCCACGACTCCAGGATACCTATGGATCAGGTAAATAAGCCAGTACTAAATTCCTCTATTGGGCCTCTACCTGTCTATAGTTTATTGACATATTGGTATACTAGCTTTTGTTGTGCCCAGTCTCTTATCAGTAAATGACTATGACACCTCTTATTTTTTATGTCTTTAACCTTTGGAGATGTGAGGGTGAATCTTCACAGGTGGATTCAGCGTCACGTGATGATGTGCCACAGGTGGATTCAGCATTATGTGAAGTTATGAGCGTGAAACTTCACAGGTGGATTCAGCGTGATGTAACGATATGTCACAGGTGGTTTCAGCATAATGTGATGATGTGAGCTTGAAACTTCACAGGTAGATTCAGCATGATGTAATGATATGTAAGGGGAGGATTCAGCTTGATGTGATGATGTGAGCATGAAACTTCAAAGGTGGTTTCAGTATGATGTTGTGATAAGGGAGTTCAGTGTACTGGTTAACCGATTATGTATAAGCAGACTCTTCCTATATTAGCACGATTCATAAATCAAAGCGCTGTAGGCGCTGGTGGCATGGGCATCAGAAGGCCCAGGGGCTTCAAAGCTCACCAGATTTCAAATAAACACAAACTCTATAAAGGCTAATATGATGAATATTTCAACAGAAAGGTTCAGCCTCATAGAGGATATGGTTTCTGAGGTGATAATTTTAAGGAATTCTTTCTACTTTCCATGGCAATCAGTAACAATAAAGCCCTATTGCTGATAGAAGATTACTCAAGGAACATTACAATATACGTTTTGTCAAAGTATCAGCAGTTGCTAGGCAGTAAATACTTTCCCTTTATAAGTATATGGAAACTGTAACTGGCATAGCAACCAAACCAAAGTGTCGATTTTTGTAAAAAAAAAAAAAAAAAAAAAAAAAATACAAACTTCTAATCCCCCAGCCCAAGGATGAAATCTGGGCTCAATTTGCCTTGTGATGTCAGAGGAGATGTTGTCTGAAAGTGTTGACGATGATAAACTATGACGGCGATAACAACGGAGAACTATCCTATAAGCTTTTTCGGAGCCTTCTGCTCTGGTAAGCTAAAGACAAAGGAATGACATTAATGTTGAACTGTCGCTGGATATGTATCAATGAAAACGAATGAGCTAGTTTTGTTCATGATTTCATTAATTATATCGTTCGTCTGTCATTACTGACAATGACAAATCCTAATCAACTGTGTGATGTGTTATTATTTGTTTTGTGTGTTCTAAGATGGCTGATGAGACCAATCTTAGCTCTAAACTGCCTGTTGCAGATTGAACAAGAGAGGTCTGAGGAAGAAAGCTCTGTTGGTGATGCCTTAGCTTTGGCTTTCCGCTGTGTACGTTTCTGCTCGGCTTCGCTGATTCGTTTTGCTTCGTATTCACCAGCTCCCCTTCTTATGAGGCCTCGCCACTTTGTTCGACCCTGTGCCTGTTCCCACGACTCTGTTGGTATGTTGAATTCTTTAAGGGAGGCTTTAAGGGTGTCCTTGTATGGCTTCTTCTGACCACCATGGGAGCGTTTTCCAACATGTAGTTCTTCATAGAGGATTTTCTTTGGAAAACGTTCATCAGGCATTCTGGTAACATGACCTGTCCATCTTAATTGCGCCACTTTCAGAAGAGTATGTACACTCTGCACCCCTGCCCTTTTCAGGACTTCTGTGTCTGGAATCCTGTCTTGCCACTTGATCTTTAGAAGTTTTCTAAGACAGCTTGTATGGAAGTGGTTCAGTCTTTTGGCATGCCGTTGGTAAACTGTCCAAGTTTCGTATGCATATATTAGTGTTGGCAGCACCACCGATCTGTATACCTTCAGCTTTGTGTCGTCTGATTCCACTTCGGTCCCAAATACTTCCACGTAGCCGGCCAAATGCTGCACTAGCTTTGGCAATCCTGGCATTGACTTCATCATCAATGTGCACAACTCTAGACAATGTGCTTCCAAGGTAGGTGAACTTGTCTACCACTTGCAGTCGTTGACCTTTCACTGTGATGGTAGGCTCCTTGTAAGGCTTTCCAGGTGTTATACTACCTCAGTCTTTTTGATGCTGATTGTGAGATCATAGCTGTCACATGAATTATATACTTGATCCACACCTTTTTACATTTTCTCTTCTGTTGGAGCACCCTTTGCCATGTCATCAGCAAAGAGGAACTCATCTAGCACCTCTGTCTGCACCTTGGATTTAGCTTGCAACCTTCTTAGGTTGAAAAGTTTCCGATCAAAGCGATACCTAATAGGTATACCATTGTCACCATCCAGGAAAGCATCTGTAAACATGGCAGAAAACATCATGCTGAATAGTGTTGAAGCTAGTACACAGCCTTGCTTAACTCCATTTGACACAAGGAATGGATCAGAAAACTCGCCATCATTTTGAACCCTTGCAAGCATACCATCATAGAACTCCATTGCTATGAATTTGGCAGGACAGCCAAACTTTGCCATAATTTTCCAAAGTCCCTTACGACTGACTGTGTCAACTGCTTTGGTAAGGTCGACAAAGGTCATGTAGAGGTCAACATTCATTTCCTGGCATTTTTCTTGAAGCTGTGTGCTATAAAGATCATGTATATTGTTCCCCAGTCTTTCCTGAATCCACACTGGCTTTCTGGTAGAAGCCCTGACTGTTCAATATGTTCATTCAATCGATTCAGTAGGACCTAGCAAGGATCTTCCCAGCAATTGACAATAAAGAGATGCCTCGATGATTGTCACAGACTTGAGGATTCCCTTTCCTTTTGAATAGGTGGATAATTGTTGCATCCTTGAATTATTGAGGGATAGCTTCTTTTCTCCACATAATGTGAAATAACTGTCAGTTTTTCTGCAACTGGAGGACCTCCTGCTTTGTAGATCTCTGCAGGTATTGCATCTGATCCTGGAAGTTTGCCAGATGACAGGAGTTTTATTGCTTTCACTGTTTCAGAGACAGTTGGGAGCTCATCATGCAGCGCATTACATTCAACATGTGGTAGTCTGTTGATAGCTTCTTTGATAGATGATGGCCGATTAAGGACACCATCAAAGTGTTCAGCCCATCTTTTCAAGATAGCTTCTTTGTCAGTCAGAAGACTAGTTCCATCTGCACTAAGGAGTGGGGTGGTTCCTGAGCTCTGGGGACCATATATTGTCTTGAGTGCATCAAAGAACTTCATGTACTTTCTGTCTGCAAAGGACTGGATTTCATCAGCCTTTTTGCTTTTGAGTCTTGCATGTCTCTGAGCCTAGTCTGTACTGTCTTGCATATGTTTGAATAGGCGGTCTTACTAGATACTGAGCTAGAATTTCTGAGGTAAGCCTTGTGTTTTTTGTTTTTCTCTTCAAGGAGTCCCTGGATTTCTTTGTCATTCTCATCAAACCAATCTTGGTGTTTGCGAGATACTTGTCCTAGGGAAGCTATTGCTGAAGAGTGAACGGTGTCTCTGAAGACTATCCAGCTCTCATCTACAGCTTCTGAACTGTGTTCCAGTGCATCTAAACGGCTGCAGAGATCGTTGACGAATGCTTGCCTCTTGCTGTCTTGTTTCAGCTTGGAGACATCCAATTTCTTTGGCACCTTCTTGCCTTGTGGTCGTCGTACAGGCTGAATGTGCAGGTTGAGTTTGCTGACAAGCCTGTGATCTGTCCAACAGTCTGCACCACACATAGTCTTTGACACTCTGACATCCTGTCTGTCCACACATAGTCTTTGACACTCTGACATCCTGTCTGTCCTTCCTTCGCATTATGACATAGTCAATGAGATGCCAGTGTTTGGAGCGAGGGTGCATCCATGATGTCTTTCTGCGAGTTGGTAGACGGAAGACTGTGTTGGTGATCAGTAATTCATGCTCTGCACACTTCATTAAAAGGAGGAGTCCATTGTTGTTGCACTTCCCTACACCTTCAGATCCAATCACTCCTTCCCAGATTTGGTGGTCTGTGCCCACTCTGGCATTGAAGTCCCCAAGGAGGATGAGTTTGTCTGTCCGGGGTGCTGCAGAAATCACACAATCCAGATCATCATAGAACTTGTCTTTAACCTCATCTGGGTGGTCATTGTGGGTGCATAGGCTCTTACAATTGTTCCATGATTCTTGCCAGATAAGGGAAGTCTCAGCGTCACCAGGCGGTCATTTATGCCTTTTGGAAGTCCTGAGAGCTTGCTGACTAGGCGTGACTTGATGGCGAATCCTACTCCTACTCCTGCTTCACGCCGCTCTTCTTTCTTGCGTCCACTCCAGAAGAAAGTGTAGCCAGCACCAACTTCTTTTAAAAGCCCTTCCTCTGCAAGGCGAGTCTCACTCAGAGCTGCAATCTCGACTTTGTATCGGTCAAGTTTTCTACCAACTAGAGCTGTTCTTCGCTGAGGTCTGTCAGAACCAGAACTGTCCATTAGGGTGCGCACATTCCAAGCGCCGATGGTTAAAGGTATCACCATCTTCTTTCTTGTTCGACCGCTACGTGGGATTCCCGCTGATTGCGGTTAACCAGCCAGGAGGCAATTGTTTAGGGCACCTTTTCTAGCCCCTTCCCCATGCTACGGGGGAGAGCAGTGCGATCTCAAAAAGTTCAGTTCGGCTGCTGAATTCCCCATACTGCTTCGTTCTTAAGGAAAGCGACCATATAGAACCAAGCCGCGTGTGCAGGTTCGCAACTACAGCTTCCAGTGTTTCCTCACCTGCTGCTTCGCCGCTCGCCCATCGCCACAGGGCTTTTGTATGACTTGCATATGTGTGCTTGCTGTGAATGTGTGTTGCTGATTAAGATGACATGCGCTGTGAATTGGATTATAGTGAGGGAGAGGCGCGCAGAGTCAACCTCACTCTCTCGTCCTGACCTAGCTGGATCCAGAGGCAAGACAGTGTCAGGACATCTGGAGCTAAGCCCGGATGCAGTGGATGACCATGTCTTCTGTTGTGCCTTGTCATGCTCTCCATGCTCCACAACATGCTGCTGCATCGCCGTTTGGGCCGTTGAATCATAGTAATGATTTCCTCTGACCCAGCTGCCGAAGCAGACTTTACATAGCTGGACCAGGCAAATCCAGATATGCAGGTTTTTGTTTGGAGTTGCCAACTCCTAGATGGATTGCCGACCAGGGCTTCAGACCTCCATCTCCCCTAGATATTGCTACACAGATTCGGTTAACAGCTATATAGAAGCAGTAACTTAAATGTCTTATGTAGCCTTTTATTAATTATAACATGGTCATAATCAGTCTGTATTTTACTTTCATGTTTATTAATTATGATCAGAAGAAAGAAATATTCCTGAAGACATATAATGATGGTATTTTGATAAATAAAGGCTGAATGCCAAATGTTACCCAATGTTTGGGCAAATAAAAATCTAAAACGGATGTTTTTTAAGAGCAGCGGATAAACCTATAAGAAGTTAGAGTATGGACCATAATATGCAGTTTCGACTAATAAAGCCTCATCAGTGACTTTGAATGAAACAGGCTCAACAATTCAAAATAACATGCAAATCTTCATATAATGATAAAAAAGAAACTTGCAAAATTTCAGAAGAATCCAATTAAAGATGTAGAAGGGGTTGTGGACACAAGCTTTAAAAATTGCTATTTCTCAGTTCACAAGGGCTGTAATTATGTCAGAAATAATTGGATCAAAAATTCAATACCACGTGCACACACACACACAGAGAGAGAGAGACAGACAACAGAGAGAGAGAGAGACAGACAACAGAGAGAGAGAGACAGACAACAGAGAGAGAGAGAGACAGACAACAGAGAGAGAGAGACAGACAACAGAGAGAGAGAGAGACAGACAACAGAGAGA